>OY728157.1:923342870-924592870 GCA_963277665.1 Viscum album
TTTTATTAATCATTTGGGTGACATATCATTACATCCCTTCATATTTCTATTGGAATCTGTAACATCCTATTTTTCCAATTAGGATAAAGCTCACAATATGGGATTTTTTCATGTGTAACCCTTCAGTTGTTTCAACATAAATTAACTTGTTTATTGGTGAAATCACATTATAAATCCTTTGAATTATGAGACAAAATATCTATATTATGATAGCATAATTTTTATGTTATATCATTCTAATTTTCACAAGATCTGTAATGATATTTTTCCTCACGATTGAAAATATTCAATAATAGTTACCAATCTTCTAATCGTGTATACAGATAGGATGAAATAAGATTTAAATTTCCATTCCAAATCAGATCATATGGTGATGAAATGAGTGGTAAATTCAAAATGCAATCTCAGGATCAATCTCATAATGACAACAAGAAGAGGTAAAATCTCACTATTCCACTTGACATGCTTTGGTATTAGAAGGTGTTTCAAACCTCTAGAAAGCTTCCCAAATTCATGTTTGTTATTCATGAGGCATTAAATTGAATTTTCAACTATTAACATTACTTTGTAGGATTGATGGTTTGATCACAAAATGAATTATTAAAATAGTATTTGACAGGATGCATGGTTGATGTCCAATGTTTGGCAGAATCTCATAATCAGTGAGCATATTCATCCATGAATCTCATTATTGAACTCACCCATAACACGAATGATATTTTCATCCACCATGATCACAGTGAAATTTCTATTAGGTATTTTTTAAAAATCAATATTGAACTTGATGATTTTGTTTTCATTTTTTCTTGAGTGTAATAGATGTGAAATGATGATTTTAATCTAAAAATTGTTTCCCAAAATACCCAATTTAAAATGTAGAGGATAAAATTGAAAAATTATATTTTAAAACGAAAATAACGGTATTGTAAACTTCATTATCAACAGTTCAAAACTTGATAGGCCAGTGACGACAACATTATATCCCTATTTGGATAATACTAATAAAAAATAATAAAAAATGTCAAATTTCTCTATTATATAATAAAAATATAGTATGCGGAAAGAACATGGTGGGACCCATGATATGATGATTTAGTTTCATTATTTTTTAAATAAATGTTTTTTATTGACATTATTATATGATATATTATTGGGTAAATAATGAATTACTTTGTGTATTGGAGATAGTTTGTAAGTATGAGAAATGAAGGAATAAAGGATTGGTTGGTTTGAAATCAGGTTTTGAAGGTATACCCATGTTTTGTAACTTTTATGTTTTTTGTGAAATTGTATTTATTAATTAATTTACTCTCTTAGTATTGTTGTCATTCTAGGAATTATTTCTATTCAGTGGCGATGAAATCCTCTCTTTGGTGCAAAAATTCCCCTTTTCCCTTTGTCATGTTATTTAATGCATCACCAAATCCAGTTAGTATCAATATTACTTTTTAAACTGATTATCCTAAATTAAAAAATCGTCATTCCTCAATTAAGGTAATTAGTTTTACAATAATAATGTTCTTTCACATTAAAATATTATTTTTCCTATTAAAAGTATATTTAATTTATTGGGTTTTTATCAAAATGTAGTAACTCTAATACATGAATGAAAATAATGAAATAAAATCCAATGACACCTTCCCACATTCAAACCATTACCCTATGAAAAGAGATGAATCCCCCCCTCATAGTGAAATAATTTCAACATTATCATGGCTAAATATGGAGTCTCACATATTTATCAAAATTAAATTTCAATTCATGTCCATTGTATGGGGGTTTCATCAACAATCCTATCAAAACATTCACCAGTAAGACTATTAGGAAACATTCATATTATGAATGATGGTGTAACATCATGAATATATTTTATCCAGAACTTTATTTTTCTTCATTTCATGTATTTAAATCATTATTTGTAATATATTTTCATCTTGTACTTGTTACATGATGTTAACATTAAAATATCAACATTGAAAGCTTTTTTTCACTGTGGTATCATCACATTTATCTCCTAGAAGTATCCCATATTCCTTCATTATTTATGGAATCCTTATTATAGTTTCGATCATGTTTTTTTCTTCTTTTAATCATCTACAAATAATTAATATATCAAACCCAACATGAAATAATTCAATAAAGTAATATATAATAATGATTAATTTATATATTCACTATGTTAAATATTAATTCTAAAAATAATAATGATACAGATGTATCAACGGTCAACTCATAGAATTATATAGATCCTATTATTTATGAAATCCATAAATGATAATTTCATTTTCTAATTGATTTATCTCAAAATAACAAAAATAAAAAAGATAATACCATTTAATTATTACCTCCATTGAAACTGCCTGAGTCCAAGTGTGAAAAGCCCCACATGGACTCCTCTTGCCACTAATTAAAGAATCCATGATCCAATTACATGATATCATATTGTTTTTATTGAATAATATGAAAATATATAAGTACAACCTATAAAAATGAAAGGGATATGAAGGAAAAGTTAAGAGCAAGGATGGGAATATAAGTCAACATAATTGATGGAAAACCCCCATTATAAACATCCATGATATAAATATGAAGTGGATATGATCATACTCCACATAGGGAATATCTACCATTTATTTTATATATATTTGTATGAAAATTATTTAAATGATATATAAAGTGATTCTCAAATAACATTCATTCAATCCAACATAAATTACAGATGTGGTACCTCTGTTAAAATATATGTGGACATCCAAATTACTTATATGGAAATATTAATTTTGAAACAACAATTCCCAATGAATATGATCTTTGGTGGGATAACTGAAAGGTTTTGGTGTCTCTCAATATTGACTAATATCCATCATCTCATTCACCAATTCCTATATTTTTACTCCAAGTCTATACAACATGAACCTCCACCTCAAAATAATTTTATTTACAATTTTAATATCATTTTATGATTCAAATTATTGATCCATATCAAAATTTTACACTTTCACATACTTTGACTCAAATAATAATTAAAAATATTATACATTAAAAACACAAAAAAGTGTGTATTATTACAATTTGACCACCATTATTCTTATAATCCCTGATAATACATGCTAATAATACATTGATAAATGATTACTATCCTTCTATCTAAAAAACATTTATAACCACACACGTATCTATGATCCAAGGACTAAAATTTTAATTTCATGCATCGGTAAAACCTAATTCTCTAAAATATCAATTATCATTCATCCATATAATGATTATCTCAACGATAAATGTAAGTTAATATGGTTGTATTCTACCTAACAATCCTCACCACCACTAAAATCATCTAACAAAACAAATTTCAAAAAAACACAAGTGAGAAATCACATAATTTCATATTTTCATAAAATTTATAACTCTGAAATAACATTATAAAACTCCTACTCACATGGATCTCTCAAATTAGTTGAATTATATAAAAAAATAGTGAATTTAAAAATTCATTAATCACACGTATTTAAAATATTGAAAACTAATAAAACCAGGTTTACACATATACTAGATAATTTGAATCATGACCCAAACATTTTACATAGGCCAAAACTCAGTCATGTTGTCTTCAGAATATACTAGGAAAACAAAAAAATTTATAAAATTTAATTTCCCAATATGTATATCCAATCGTATTATATCTCTAAAAATATATTTCATTTTTATAGCCCATTTGATAATAAAATTCCGAATCATTTTCATTGCCTTTTTAAAAAACAATTAAATTCACAAACCATTTAATAAATCATTGGATACATGGGAAATTGTAAATGAAATAATTTTGAATCACTATTTTACCCAAACCTCATGCCTCTTCATATGTTTTCATTTGAATATATGGTTTTATTTCTAAAATATTTAATTTTAGAAATAACTTAATAAATTATTATAAACAAAAACACAATCGATAATCAATAATAGCATCAATAATGACACCATTTTATATATTAAATAAATAGTCCCTAATAATACATTTGGAAAATAATAAAATATTTTATATGTTCTAATAGCTCATTTTGATGAGGAATTTTGTAAAACACCATCACATATAGGAATTTGTATCATGATAAAATCATGCATAATTCATGATCTATATAATATTAAATAGGATCCCAGGAGAACACTATGACTCCTTTTAAGTATCATTGAATATTCATTTTTAGTCTCATTCCAAATCCTCACTCATAATTGAGTTAACAATCCAACCTAATTAACACCCCTAGTAACTTGGTCCATATGCAATGTTATGCTACCTAAGTTTGTTTCCCATCTAATTATCAACTTCCAACATCATATCTTCTAATAAGACTAACTATTTCTCATAAAAACAATATTTCAAACTTTTTTGTAAAGCCTTATGTAATTTCACCCAAAAAATATTGATCTGGTATTTCATCTTGTTGCTTTTTCATAGTGTGGGACACACATTTGATTCATTGTTTGGGAAACAATATAGGCTAATTGTGAGACCTGCCTAGGTAATTAAATTTTGGAAATTTACCTACATTCACTCTTTGATTTATAACCCTAAAAACCTTCCACACTCCCCATTCTTTATTTTTATACATGACGAGCCTCCTTCAATATATCATTGTCCTTTTATCCTCAATCTAGGGGTGGTTTTGACCTCTCTTCTTCAAGGAACCATCAACTATGTCCCTTTCACCTTGATTTCCCCCTCTTTATTGGGTTCATAATCCCACTTTCTTGAGTTGGTATTTTGCAGTGGGTTGTTTAACCTATAAAGGGTCTGATATGTTTTTTTGGGGGAAATATTCATGGTAGTTGATTTAAATTTTCTTTATAGGGTTATATGGAGGTTCGGTTGTGTTTTCCAATTATTTACAGTAGTTTCCATGATAGTGGTGGGTGGATCCATACTTTCACAATACAGGAATATTTTAATATTCATTCATAGTTGAATAAATGTGTTATATAACCTTTTGGATACTGTGATACATGTTTTTAAAGGTCTTTTTCATACATGTGAGATGAATATTTGTTTTTGAAAATAAGTTTTCTATATATTTTTTGTACATAATTTTGGTTCTTCCTATGTATTTTTTTATTCCTTTTGTGAAATTTGTTAATTGTGTTTTCAACGATATTTAAAAGTGAAAATGTAATAATAGTGTTTTTTTCACAGAAATTGGTTTCATTCATAGTGGATTCTTTGTTGTGAACCTTAAATGTGTTTTTAAATTATGTAATTATTATGAAGCATGTTGGAATGATTTTTTGATGTGAATATGAATTTTTCAGGATCTCTTCCAATATAAATGGATAGATTCAATATGTGTTAATATTGTTGTGTATTAAAATGGGATACATATATTTTCCAATTGGTTAAAAATATTTTTACATCTGTTTTCTTGTGCATGGGGAATAAAAAAAGATTTTGTTTTTGTAAAAGGTGGTTTCCATTTGATCTTTTGAACATTGGATAATGTGAAAATGATGAAATGTGAAAATGTGAAATTGGTTATTTCCTTGTGTGATTGTGATTCATTGATCATATATGTTAAAATTTTTGTTATTGAGATATATTATATGTTTTTTAGAATTAAGGGAATATGCAGTATCTAGTTTGGTGAAATAGAACTTGTATCTATGCTAATTTGAAAGTAGATGATGCCTAGATTCATCTAGGAGGATTGAGGATTAAAAAATAACTAATAATATGTTATGAGTAGAGACCACAAGAACATTGGATTTGTTTCCCTATGGTGAATCATATAATAGGATGTTGGTGGTGTTTTATTATTATATAGATACTAATAAAACTTTGGATTTGATCACATCTAATGGATCGTGTATGCTAAATGTTTTGGTAATCTAGTGGTGGATTTTGATCACCAATGTATGAGGTTCATTGTGACATGCTGGTGAAGGTTACATATAAGTATTTTCCTATAGTACTATATTTTGACAATATTCTTATATGATGTTGTGATATTAATCTGCATACAGTAAACTGTATTTAAAATTTTATTTCAAGGAAAATCTTTGGAGAAAACTGGTGTCCATAAATGTGGTTCTTGGGAAAGTAATACTTAAAATGATTTCTTAAAAATGTTTCAAATATTATTATTTAAATATTACTGTTTATTTTCCTTCTAATGTTTTATCATGGAATATTTATTTTCAGGGGTATCATTCTGGTCCTAGGATCAAACATTATATACAACATTGGGTGTGTGTAGATTTTTTGATGTACTACCCTAATAATGGTAAGATGTCTCGTGGTGGTGATGATGGATATATATGATAGTATTCCAATTATTTCATGTGCTTGTGTTAGTGGAGTTATGGTGATTCCCAAAATGTTTATTTTGTGTGGTTTAGTATCATTTAATTATTCTTATACCATGGTAGAACATTAGTTTTTGAATTAAGTTGTAAAATTTGAATCTGAAAAATTTTGGAACCTTGGTTGTTTATGGTTATCAGTTACTGTGATGCTTCTTTACGATTGTTGTTTATGAATATATAAATTGTTTAAATCATTTTCATATATATTGATGATACCCAAGTTCTTTTATTGAGCACATGTGGATTGAGAACACCCCTATGTCCCTGTCAATGACCTCGTTGGGTGTCAGGTTGGATGGTGCTCTGCCTTGGTTCTTGAAAAAATGGTATTTCTGTAGGTCATTCACTATTGAGAAAAGTAATTTAGGTATATTTAGAATGAATTAGATCATGTAATATTTGGAAATGAGGTTTTGGATGTTATTGGGGTGTCTTCCAACACACTTCCTGAAAGGACTCAAGACACCATGGGATGATTGGAATAGTTTTGATATCTACAACATGTGTGATCTATATGCTTTAGACTATATGTAGACAATAGGTGGGTGTAATGGTTGGGTTGGGTTATTATTGAGATTTATATTCAAATGATTAGATTTATTATAGTGTTGATTTGTTTTTCTTCTTGAAATTTTTTAAATGTTTCTATTGAGTGTTTTCAATGGGGTTAATTCTTATTTTAGAAAGATGTCTCCCTAGATACTTATTGTGAAACTGTGGGACTATACTGGAGAGTGTTATCCCTCAAAAATTGAATAGAAAATAGTGTATTTAGTGTTTCATACTCTATAATAATTGGTTACAGGATTTCGATCTTTACCTGATCATCATAGGTAAACCAAAATAGGTCATGTTAAGAAAAAAATCATAGGAGATTCTCCAAAACAATCCTCAATCATTTTGTGGTAGCATGGAACCTTAGGAAGTAGATGAGTGGCCTGAGAAGATAGAGATTATGTTCATGTTCATTAATACTCATGAGGCAGTTATAGTGACATGTTATTACTTTTTTTGGAATTGTCTTTATAGGATGTGTTGGGACATTGTGGTGCAAGCTAGAAAGCCCAAGAAATTGGGGAATGGTGGGTGAGAACTAAATTTTGGGACTGAGCATTGAAAAATATACTTGTGATAATGTCTAGTCGATCAGAAAATGGTTTTTAATTGAGTATGGTCTTCAAATGTATTATTCTAACTAGATATATTATGATTTTGAGTTTTATGTAGCTGAACAGGTGTTCCTGAAAGTGGAACCTCCTTATAAAGTTGTAGTTTTGGAAGTCGTGTTAAGATAACATTGAGGTATGTCAGTCATTTTGAAATTACAAAGATATTTTTTAAGATGGAATACATGTTAAAATTTCCCTCTTTGCGGATGAAAATTCATGACGTGTTCCATGAATCCAAACTAAAAAATTGTATCCCAGATCAATCACATGTCTGGAATTGAGAATAGTTGGATATGGAGCATGATTTGTCTTTGGATGAATGGTCGGTATGGACTATGGTATCTTATGGGGATCTGTTTTGTTGGATATATATTCCAATGGGCCACCTTATTTGGTAGAATTGTAGTTATTGTAATTAGTCGTGGTAGTAGAATGTTTCAGAGGAAGAGGAGTATCTGTTTTATTTTTCTAATCATTTTTTGTAGGGACTTTTCCAAGGACGAATGTTTTCATGTTAATGAAAATTTTCACATCCATGATTTTATTTATATGTATTCTACTATGTATTTTTTTTCTTATAATTATCCTACCCAAGATTTATTTTTGTGAAAATTGAGGTTTTGATCTTGGTGGAAGGTAGAACATGGTTGGCACATTGTTAGGAACAACTTTTCAACCTTTCCATAGGAAACCTTCCATTAAATGATCATTTTGTTAGTGTTGACCACACAGTGGGAAATTTTTTTAATGAATCGTGCCAGCTAAATATGAGGGCTATTTCAATTTGATAGTACGGTACGCACAGTTTACACATAGTTTGGAACACCATGTTGGATAACCATTTGACATGTCAATGTCATTAAATAGTGGAAATTAACCTTCTTTTCCTCTTAAAATTTTTACAATAAAACAACTACCATATTCCTTATTTGATATTTGCATCCATAGGGATCCTAATAAATGATTCATGGAAAACATGTGCCTCAAAACATGAGTGTTTTTTACACAAGTTATTTAATGGATAGTCAAATATGTTTTTTACTCTGAATTTCTCCCTATTTCTAGTGTTTATCTTAAATAATTCTCATGTTCCTATTTTCCAGTAGGGGTTTTCACATAATTATATATAGAAATAAAAACGGTTTAAACATGTTTTTTTTATAGGGGAATATTGAAGGTTTTTGTATTATATTTCATTTATAGGGTCTTGAGGTTCATCAGTTTCGAATTCTCCCTGGTATTTAAGAGGTTCTTAGTGTGAGGGTGGTGGTTCTGAGCTTTTTCATTACTGTATGATTTTGATATTCTTGTTTTGTTCTTTAAATATTTTCTATGAACTATGTGTGTTGTGAGAAACTTTCTTTTATTTATTTTGAGATGAATGTGTGAATATTGTTGGTTTTTTAAAATAAATTAGTTTTATTTCTTGTGTGCATCATTGTGGTGCTTCTTAAATATTTTTTATTCCTAGTTTAAAAGTTGTGAAATGTATTATCAAAGATATTTAACGGAGAAAAGGTAATAGAATGTGAATTTTCCAAATGAAAAGATTTTTTTCATTTTGGATTCTTTTTAGTAAACCTTAAATGTTTATTTGTATTGTGAATGTTTTTTAAATCATGTTAGATAATGATGTTTAGTTAAATATGAATTTGGAAGAGAATTTTCCCAAATAAATGGTTCAATTATATATTTGTTTTTCTTGTGTGGTTTTCAAAGGGGTTTATGAAATTGTACAAGTAATAAAAAATAAAACTCCAAATGGGTTTGGTGTTCTTGTGAAATTTAAAGAGCAGTATTAATTTTAATTGTGGTTTCCTTCTAAAAATTGGATCATTGGATCAATGTGAAAATTTCAAATTGTGAAAATATGAAAGTGCTGATTTCATTGATAGATTGTTATGATTCACACAAGAATTTAAAAGTGTTTGTTTATATTATATGTAAAATAAAATTTGAGCATAATGGGAGTCCTCTTAATCAATATGAGTGGAATTGAACTAGTATGTTAGTTGTTTCAAAAACTGTGGAGTTTTAGATTCATATAGCATGATTGAAGATTACAACACTAACTGAACATGTAATATGATCAAATAGCACTACATATTGGAATGTGTTCCCCTATATTGACTCATGAACAATGATGTTGTTATTATTGGATTCTTATATGGATATCATTAGACATTGTGATGGGATCCCCCCAAATTGTTTTCATGGTAATTTTGTTGGTAGTATAATGTAAAATTTTGATCACCGAGGTAAGATGATAATATTTTCACACATGTTCACATTACAAATTGGTATATGCCCAAGGTTCTCTCTTGTTACATGATCCTTATGTGATATGGTGTTATCAATAAGCATACAATGTACATTGTGTATATTTATATTACTATCAAAATCATGTGTGGAAAAGGATTTCTATATAATGTATATCTTTAAAATGATACCCTTAAAATGTTTTTCCAATAATGTAACAAATATACATATGGAAATTTGCATGAGGATATTTATTCAAATATTTTATTATGGTATATTTCATTTCGGTGGAATCCTCTTGGACTATTTATCATACGCAACATAAACCATTGGGTGTTTGTAAATTTATTATATATGCCTTGGTAAAGACATGATGTGTTATAATATTAATGGTGGATTTGGTTTTTAGAATTCCACATAGTACATGTTTTGTTGGTGGTGGATTTATTGTGATTCCCCAATAGTTATGAGGTGGTTATTTTTTATTGATTTTTTTGTTTATATTACATTATATCACCTTATTTTTTGAATAATATTTACAATTTTGAATCTAAAAATATTGTGAACCTTTTTTGGTAATTGTTATAAATACCCAGTGTCTAGTTTCCAGCCAACTGGAAGTAGGTATTCCCCGCATGGCCTTGTCTTATTTTAGGTCTGATGTTGGGTTGGATGACAATTCCTCTTTGTTTGTGAAACAAATAAAGCAAAAAATATCGTATAATCTATGTAGGTCTTATGAAATTGATAGAATACATGTGAACCCCGAAGACTCAACTTATATTTCCAAATTCCATATATGCCACAATTTTCTATAATCAATAGTAGATAAACCACTATGACCCAAAAGTTTCTACTTCACAATCAATCATATCATATCAGACATAAAAAAATTCGTTCCTATATTCAAAATATACTTCTTATTAGAGTCCCTTCCAACCCAATGGCCATCTCGTTGACTTATAATAATCAATATATCAATATGACATGGAAAATTGCAATTTATTCAATAAATACAACAATATAGAGTCAATGAGGGACCATTCATCGACAAAACTGTCAAATAACAACCAAATTCAAAATTTGTTAGTCAATCAAGGCCTAAATATACAAATAATATCTCCAATAAAATATTACAATGAAATATATAGTCAAAATAATGAATGTGTACTATTTATAAGAAATATCAATCCCAAATCTCAAACCCTACCCCATAAATTCTCGATAGTTCTCACTAGAATAAAATACAAGTCAACCATAGTTTGTAGAAACATTTTCCAATATATCAGAATTCATCATATCGGTTAGCTTGACCAACATTATGATAACACACATTCATTATACAATGGTCAATTTGATTATATATCAAAGTCATAATCAATAAAAGTATCTTAAATGGTTATGGTTGTAATGACTATAAAATTTATTATTTAATATTACTCTTGATCGAATTAAATGAATTATTTTTTAAATTGGTTATATAGAACATATTCACTGACATGGACGTATATTATAAAATACTGTTAATAAATGTTATCATTGCTAATGTAGCCATTGAAAAATGATCACATTATAACTATAAATATAATGCCTAAACAAATATAATATTCTAAGACAAAGGAAGTGATGGACTCATCCAGCAGAAATACCCCATATGAAGCCCATTTTCTAGAACTCAGAACGGAGGTTGCATCATTGGGCTTCACTTTTGAACCAAACCAAGTCGATCATCATCTCGTTATGATTGAACGAAAACACCTACAAGAGAATTGGATGTTAATAGAAACTTCCACCCATGAAATGTTATCTAAGCCACCCCAAGAGTCAGTCACCATCGCACAACATACCCATAAGTCTTATACAGGTATTATAAGTGGTTATGTAAAAATACCTTAGCATTATGATTATTTTCATTATTTTTTAAATAAAATAAATATTATACATTCATTTTATTATTATTACTTTGAGCGTAAATATAATTTTTAGTTAATATATAAATTCATTTAAAAAATAAATTTTGATGAAATATTTAATTTTTTAATTAAAAATTATTTTAATAAAATATTATTAATCATTTACGTTTTATAAAATATAAATTATTGTATGATTTTTATGAATATTATTGAAATTTTTATTATGTTTTTGTGGTAGTTTTTTTGAAAACTAGTCAATTTTTAATAAATGTATATTTTTATATAAACAGAATAAATTCAAATATTTTGAAAATTATTTAGATAAAATGAATATAAGTTTTGGATTTAGGACATCAAAATTATCTAATGGGGAATTTTTCATTCTTTTTCATGACAGCTGAATTTTTGGGTAAAAATTAAATTCCATTTAAATATATAATTTTTCTTATGACTTCATAAATACACAATAGTGTTGAAATAAAATACTATAAAAATTATTTTTAGCCAATATATGTTTTAAATTAAAAATAATGTGATTTTATATTTGTTTTATTTATTTTATGGTTCCTTAATGGACCCTCCAAGACATATAAAACAATTTAAATTTTAAACTGATTTCTTGAGAGTGTGAGTCACGTCCACAAAAAAAGCCTAATATTTTAATATTTTCATCCATTTCCCATATAAATATAATGTTTTACACACCCATTTCTAAAAACCATGGGAACAAACTATGGATAGGTCTGTTAATTTGATTAGTTTAATGTGTGGTGTCCAAAACCAAAATAGTAAATAATTTCCTCTATTTTTCTATATAAACTCACATAATCTCCCATTCCAGTTCACTAAAATCATTTGGATCTCTACCAACCTCTTCCATACTCTATAGATAATCCTTAAAATTCACCCCATTCTCCCAATAAGTATCCCAGAAGCCTCTCTCAAGCCATTGGTATCACACATCCTTGTAATTGATTTCTCCCTTTCTCATTTGTGTCCATGATTCATTATATTTATATACCCTCGTATTTTCAATTACAAATTTTGGGTTATGATTTCACAGCTCACCAATACATTAATCTATGAGTTTTAATTATAATATACCCCTTTCCCTCTCATTAATGCCTCCAATGTAAAACAATTATTAGGCTGAAATTCGGTAAGATATTTCTCTCTCCTCATTTACATTAAAGAAATTTTTTTATATTATGAATCTAAATTTTATTATTTATATTGGGACACGAATATATATGGACACTTTAATATCAATTTAATTTAAATATTATGATTTAACAATTTCTCTCTCATCAACTATATTTATGATTTCTTAGGTCACACTATTATGGTCTCGAAATTGCACCATGATTTTCCAAACCAATGTCTTGTGTAGTGAATTCCATTCCCATTTCACTATCAAGGGTATTTGCATTTATTAATATTTAAATATTTATTAGAGAGTTTAATTTATGAATTCCACATTCCATTATCATGGAATAAAGGATGTTGTTTAATGAATCCATGTTGTATGATCTATGTGGCACACTTATGCCTAAAATGAAATGACTCGGAAGGGTGCACCCTAAGAGCACTCATATGCATTGGGTAAAGATTAGTATAACAATATGACAATTTAAATTAGTATTTACACGTTATAATAAAATTTCAATGAGCTTTTACTTAGGATCTATGTTCAAAGAACCTTGGCTAATGCTAATATCATATTAAATGTTCTTTCCACATTTCCATGTTAGGATAATCATGCTATATCAGGCCTTTATGTGCATGTTTCTATTATGATACAATGATATTCCTATTTCTCAAAATGCCATGCATTCATTATGTTATTCCTTTTTAATCCCTTTTTGGGATTTATGGATCACCCTTTTCAAATTCATTTCCCTATGTTATCCCAAAAAATGTAAGATATGAATGAATGTAGCTGTCATACAAAAGATGTTTTTAATAAGGATACATATTTCATCTTTTTACCATTTATGTAATGTTCCTAAGCCCCAAACTCAATTTATATCTTGATAGGATACGTTGTATCAATTTTAATGTTTATGTAATAAATTATGTTTAATTTTAAAAGAATGTCCAGGGTTTTTATTATTGGTATCAGAGGATAGGTTTTTTTATTTTTGGGATTAGGATTAAAAAAGCATAGTGAAACACATATGGATAAGACGATGTATTAAAAAATCATCCCTAAATTTCTAGGTGATTATAGTAAGTGGTTTATCAATAAAATACATCCTTGTGTGTATAAAAACTTGTAAATGTGGCTCTGGCATAGATGTATCTAGGGAAAAAACCCGAAAACACCTCTTTGATCTAGATGTGAATGGGAACTGGTGCACAGCAACGGGCCTTGAAAAACTCTTGTTTATGACAATCCAAGTGGATATCATTTAGTAAATTTATGATCATTGTGTGATCCATTTTTAAAGGAATAAAAAATTCCCCTCTTAATATATGTCGGGATGTAGATCATGGATAACATAGAATGAAATATATAAATTCATATGTTAAGTAAATAAAAGTAATTTAAAATGTTATCGCTTTTTGTCTTTGGTTTCCCCATTATGTGTTACCCATAACTTTTTTTTATTCTAGTATAGGGCTGGTAATAAGAGGAATCAGGCTAACTACCGATGTGAATATCAATGTGATGACTATGGTAATTTGTTGCCTAATCTGATGGGAGAATGAATCAAAATATTTTTCATGATACACTATCAGTTAACTCAAATTTGTAATATAATCATGTGTAAAGAGGATCATCCAATCCCCCCTAATAAGAAACATGCCAAAATCAATAGATTCATGGGACTAAGGTCTATAACATTTAATGTATCATCTAATCACTCAATCTTCGAACAATGGATCAACTCCATTGAAAAGATCATATCCATCATTTTTTTTCATACATGTTAATTTTATTGGGTATGTATATCATATAGAGGGTGAATCTTATTAATGGTGGACATTTATAAAAAACAAGAATCTTGAGGAAGAGATCATGTCGTTGGAAAAAATGGATTTCAAGAACATGTTTTTCAACAAATATTTTCTTCACTTCCTGTGACATAAGATGGAAAACATATTCCTTTCCCTGAAGAAAAATGATGATGAATCCATTGTAGCGTGTGAGAAAATATTCACATAGGTTTCACAATACGCCTCTGGCATTGTCATTACCCTCGAATGAAATTTTTACAGCTTCATTGGTTAGCTAAAACCCAGCCTAAAGAAATACCTAGTGATCCCTGACTTCGTTATCCATGAGGAAACTCTCCAATTTTCCTTCAAAGTTGAAATGGAGACCAGCGAATCTCATGGGTATCTTAGGGATAAGAATAAAAAGGTGGCCATTCATTCTAATAGTCTTATGGATAAATCCAATGGTTGTATGAAAATCCTACACCCCACATTCAAATGGTAAGGATAGAAACCCCCCAAAAAATTATTATATGAAATGAAGAGATTCTTTAGGTGTGGAAGGGAAGTGTACATGGATATTAAAAATCAGAATGAAAAAGATACTACTATGACAGGATTGAGGGATGCTTCATTTGACCCTCAACACATTGTTCATTGCTTCAAATTCAACGAACTTGGGTACTTTGAAAACCAGTGCCCTAAGACAATGATTTTTTGAGGAATAAAATAACTTCCAAGGAAGAAAGGGAAAAAAATTCCATCACTACCACTATAGGGAACCATGACAATGATGTATTAGCAGGTACGCTAGGATTTCATTCATGAATACCAAACCTAATTTTAGATTCTGGTTCTTTGAGTAATTTCATAACTCAAATGAGTTTTTATAATAATCACAACCCCTACACAAATCATGGAAGTAAGGATGTCTGTGAGAACAACAAATGGGAAAATTATTTCATTCCCTAAATATAACTCCTCCCCTATCATAATTTTTTGATCAAACTTCATGAAGAACATCTTCATTCTCCCTAAGGTGAAATTTGATTCAAATATTACCATGGATTTTCGTTTCTTATATAGATCCTTCATAAATTGTCCTGAACGGGAAATCACGCTTTATATGCCTAATCAACCCCCGATTCTGTACGAGGGAAAGGAGGAGTATGAATCTTCTATAGAATCATCATCTCTTGGGTTATAATTATTTCTTTACAAGAATGTGTATCATTCTCAATTGATTGAGTATATATAAGCATAAATCCATTAAGACATTCTTATTGTGATGGAATTAGCATAAAAGTTTCCCGTGGAATTTCATGGTCATCATCTTAGAAGAGATGTTGAATTATCTATTGATCTTATAACTGGGGATTTCCAAATATCCACAAATTTATATAGAATGGTTTTAATGTATCTTATAGAGCTGAAGAAATAACCGTTGGAGAATATGGACAATGGGTTTTTAACTCTCTAGTTCTTCACCATGAGGTGTACTTGTCCTCTTCGTCAAGAAGAAGGATGGGTCAATTCACCTTTGCATTGATTATCGTGAACCCAAAAAATCAACATAAAGAATAAGTATACTCTATGAAGAATTTATGAGTTTTTCAGTCTTCAATTTGAAAAACAATACTTCTTCAAGGTAGATATATGGCTGGGGTATTACCATGTAACTGTGAAGAAGGAGGATATCCCCAAGACTAGTTCTCGTACATGATACAGGCTCTATGAATTCATAGTTTTTCCTTTTGGATGCACTAATTATTATGAAACCTTCATTGAGATGATGAATAGAGTCTTTATAGATTACCTTCAAAAATCTGTGGTTATATTTATAGATTATATTCTAATATACTCCAATGCAATGAAGGAGAATGAGGAGCATCAAATTAAAGTACTAGAGACCATACAAAAGGAGAATCTCTTTGAAAAGTACAGCAATTGTGATATCTATATTAAGGAGGTTTCATTAATGAGTCATATCATCATAAGAAATTGGTTATCTATGGATCCCTCTTGATAGCTACAGTTGAGGAAAGGTTGGGCCCAACATCTATGATATATATCTGTAGAAACCTACGGTTAGATAGATAATATCGCAGATTTGTGAGAAATTTATCACGATTTTCCAACACTCATACAAAGCTAACATAGAAGGGAGTAATGTTTTCATGGTGTGATGAATGCGATGATATGTTCAAGTAGATGAAATAGAGGCTTATCACTATGCTCGTTCTCACATTACCCACAACTGGAGAACTTTTTGTGGTATCTAGTGATGCATCGAAAGAGTACATGGGAACTGTGTTGATGTAAAATGACAAAGTCATTTATTATGCTTCAATGAAATTAAAATTTATTGATAAAATCTATCGACCCCATGATCTATAGTGGGCTGTTGTAATCCTCTCATTCATAATTTGGTGAAAATATCTCATTTGGGAGATGTGTGATATATATACGGATCTCAAAAGCCTCAAATATATATTCTCATAGAATGAGTTGAATATTCACAACCAAAGATGGTAAGAGATGATCAATGATTATGACTGCGCAATCCACTACCATCCTAGGAAAGCAAATAGGGTGTAGGGTACTCTAGGTAAAATGGATATAACCATTCTATCATTGATTATAATTGAAAAGGATCAAATAATATTATAATTGATGAAGTTGGAAAAGGGAATAATAATGAAGTGAATACCATCAATCCATTCAAAAATGATTTTTTTAACATATCATTTGAAATAGATAATGGATTCTCAAAAGGATGATGCGGGAATTTAGAATAATGTTGAATCTATATGAAAAGGTTAATCTGTGGAGTTCAATGTTAATGATGCCGGAATTGTGATATTTGGGTCAAGACTATGTGTTCTATGAAGTACGGAGATAAAGAAAGAACTTTTGGATGATGTAAATAGTTATAATTTCTCTATTAACATAGGGAAACCAATGATTTATCGAGATGTTTGTGAGCATTATTGTTGGGATAACATTATGTAGGGGATTGTTGAGTATACATTAATGTTCTTGTTATATCAACAAGTGATGGAAAAGAGGATGAAGACCAAGAGGATGAAGAAACAATTACCCCTAAAAATATGGATGTGGGTGAAAATAACCATGGACATTGTCACTGGGCTTCCGAATATATACAAAAAACAATTAAATATAGGTTGTTTTGGATCGTCTTACATCGACTAAACACTTCATTTAAATTCAAGATTATTTTTCACAGGATCAATTGGCAGTAATATACATTAATTAAGTGGTAAGGCTATATGGGTACCACTATTGATTGTATCTGAAAGAGATCCAACATTCAGATCTATGTTCCAGAAGAGTCTCCATAATACTCTGAATACTGAGTTTAACATCAGTATGTACTATCATTCCCAAACTAATGTCCAATATGAGTGGATTATCCAAAAACTTGAGGGAGTTTTGAGAGCATGCTCAATGGATTTAAAAGAATGATTGGATAATCATTTTCCTTTGGTTTAGTTCATTAATAATTACACTCTGTACTCATGCAACCAAATGGATCCTTATGAAGCCCTTTAGGGGAAGAGGTGCAGAACACCAGCATGTTGGGATAATGTTGGGTGGTGAAAACTCCTTGGTCTAGAAATGGTCGATGAAATGTTGAAGAAGGATAAGACCATTCAACAGCACATTAATTATTCTTAGAGATGAAAAAATTGATATGTTAATAATCATCGGTGAGACATAGAGTTTGATGGTGGAGTCATGGAATTGCTCTGCATATCACCATGGAAGAGATTCATTGGATTTGGGAGAAAGAGAACAATTATTCCTAGGTATATTGGCCCTTTTGAGATCCTTGATCGCAATGGAGCAGTGGCATATCGACTAGAACACACACCAAACCATTATCTATTAAACTTTGTATTTCATGTATCACTACTGAGGAAGAACATACAAGACCCATCACAAGTACACAATCCATAGGTTGTACCATTGGAAAATTACCTCTCCTATGAATAGAAGATGGTGAAGATCATATATCAATGGGACATGTTCTACGAAATAAGGCAATTCCCCATGTTATGGTGTTGTGGCAAAACCACAAGTTTGAAGATGAAACTTGGGAATCAGAGGAAGTGATGAAAAATTGTTAGCGTGACATTTTTTACTGTTGGAAAAGGAACTTTCAAGTGAAAATTTTCATAAGGGGGTGATCGTAATGACCAAAACATTTATTAATGAAAATTACTCTTGATATAATTAAATGTCTTATTATTTAAAATGGCAATATAAAACATATGAACATCCTTATTTTTATATTTTAAAATACAGTTATGAATTGAGACAATTCCCAATATAGCCATTAAATAGTGGTCACATAATGAGTATAAATATAAGCCGTTAAAAATCAAATTTACTTAGACAATATAAACGTTAACCTCATCTTGTAGAATTTCCCCATACAAATCGCATTTTTCAGAGCTCAGATAGAGGTAACATCCTTGGGAATCCATCTTGACCATACCCAAGCTGAGCTTCAACACATTAAGGAAGAAAAAAACCACCTTTGGGATAATTGGATGTTAATTGAGATTACCACCCAAGAAATATTATATGAGCCACGCTTAGAGTCTGTCACCATCACACACCTTACCAATAAGTCTTAAGACGGTGTTATAAGGGTTAACGTGACAAGAACCTAGCATTATTATTATGAGCATTATTTATTTTGTACAGAATAATATATATACATTATTTTTTTATTGTTACTTGTAGCCCAAATAGTATTTTTTATTTAATATTTAAATTTAATTAAGAAATAAATTTTGATGATCTAATGTAATTTTTAATTAAATAATATTATATTAAAATATTATTACTAAATTACATTTTATTAAATATAAATTATCATATATTTTTTATGAATAAATTAATAATATTTATTATGAATTGAAAGTTGGTTTTTCTCAAAACCATTTAATTTCTTATAAATGTCATTTTTTATTTTAAGAGTAGAAATTAACATATTTATAAGATTATTTAGATATAATTTTTATTACCTTTTTATTCATGATATCGATGTTATTTAATAGTTACATTTTCATTATTTACTAATATAATCAAATTATTGGGTAAAAATTAAATAATGTTTAAATATATAAAGTGTTTTATGGCATCATAATGACCCAATATTGATTTAATAAAAACCAATAAAAATGTTGTTCATCCAATATATGGTTTAACATTAAAATAATGTTATTTTATATTTTCTGATTAATTTTATGGTTCCTTAGAGGACCCTCTACGACTTATAAAACATTTATGCTTTTAAAATAATATCCCTGAGAGTGTGACTCGCCTTCTCAACATCATGAATATTATTGTAATAATTTATGAAATAATACTTATAAAATGATGTCTTCCACTCACATTTGACAAAAACAATGGGCATAAACCATGGTTTGGTTTTTGGTTTTGATTAGTTTTATATGTGGTGTCCAAATCCTAAATAATAATGAAATTCGCCTTCTTTCCTATATAACTCCACTCAATACCTCATTAAAATTCACAAAAACCAATTGGATCTCGACCAACCTCTACAATACATTCTATATAAACCTTCTAAGGTTAACCACACTCTTAATAAGATTCCTATTAGCCTCTCCCAAGCCTTTGAGATCACACTTCAAAGACAGGGCTTTCATCCCACTAATTTTTCTCCAAGATTCCTTATATTTTTCTATACATGTCATATCAATTACAAATTTTGGGGTATGATTTTCACATCCCCAATACATCACTCATTACGTTTAAATTTTGAGAGACAACTTTCCCTCTCATTAATGCCTCCCATCTACACTCGTTATAAATCTGAAATTCCATAAGGGATTTCACTATCCTCATTTAAATTCAAGAAATTATTTTTTATTATGGATTAAAATTCCATTACATATGTTGGGACATGTATCAATATGATGGGAACATGACTTTGTGCAAGTCTCCATCACCTGGCCTATGAATGGAGGGCTTGGGGTAGTAACAGCACAGGCCCTGGGGGACTGGTCGTGACAAATTGGTATCAAAGGTGATCGTCTCACTCCATTGTTTTTTGTGCTGCTGATGGTTCATCAAATGGACATCCAGTGCCAATGTTATGGCTCATGTAAATTATATTGACGTATCGGGTCGGGGTCTGGTTTGACTCGGTCAGACCGACCTGGCCCGACCCAGCCTAAAACACTGGGTTCGGCTTAGCCCGGCTTGCCGCGAGGGCCGTGAGGCCGTGAGGGTGCTGCGGGGGTGTGGGGAGGCTCAGTCGTGGGAGTGCTGCAAGGGCGTGGGGTGGCTCGGACGTGGGGGTTCCACGCACGGGCGTGGAGGCTCGGCCACGGGGGGTGCCGTGATGTAAAGATCCCACAGTGAGGCTCGGTCGGAGCGGCTTTGCCGGGAGGGCGGAGGCCATGGGGCGGCTTGGCCAGGGCAGCTCGACCGGTAGGGTAAAGGATGCAGGGCGGCATGGATGGGGAAACTACGTCAGGAAGGCGGGGTATGTGGGGGTCTTAAGGTGGCTCGGTCAACGCAGTGCAGTGCGGCTATGGGGTGGCGATTACCGCAGACGCTGGAGAACCACGGGGCGTGGAGGCCATGGGGCGGCGTGGCACCGTTCCTTCATCAGCGGTTTTTGAGTTCCACTGGTTCCAATCATCGGAACCGGTGGCTGTCACCAATGTCATATACTTTCATCGCGAAGGATACACCATTTAAGAAGAATGATAGAGGGGTCGGGCCATGGTCATTTGGCCCACACCCTCCACATTATAGCTTTAGAAAGCAGCTCAACAAGAACAATAATTTCAAGAAGGGGTAAAGAAAATTAATTCAAACACCCTCCCTATCTCATTCATTTGATTCGTTGAAGATTTCTCATGGGTAAGGAGATGATGAAGTTGGGAATAGCCGGACGTTGGTAATGTTGGTGTTTCCTAGATCGTTGTTTAATTGATGTTGAAGGAATTCCTTGTCGATGAATGTCTCGTGGAAGAAGTCAGAGTTGATGTTGGTGTTCTCCATTGGCGTTCTACATTGGAGAGCTTTCCACGAAGTCTCCATCCTACCAATTCTACCAAAAATTCCACGTAGCCAACATAATAGATTATGTTGTCTATTTTTTACATTAGAATAACTTAAAATGACTTAATTAATTAGCTGAGTTGGCATAAAAATATTGGAGGAGTTGAAGAGGGTCGCCCACAGTTAATAGGAAGGTTTGAAGGTTTCTCCCATTAAACACGATTTCAAGGGGGTTTTATACTCTGGTGGTCCCCACCACCATAGCCTTTCAAGGGAGGTTTAGTTCATGTGGTCCCCACCTACGAAACATCCACATTGGAGTTTCGAAATAAAAATAAGAATTAAATGTTACACCATTTTATTTTATTTTTATTCTTTCACAAATAAGGGAAAAACTAACTTCCACCCTCATCCTACTATGGTCAAGGTAAAGGTATTCATAAGAGAATAACGGCGCTGTCAGTTCAATGTTGCCCTCAGATTTCAATTTCGATCACCGGTTCAAGATTTAGAAAAACTCTTTTCCATGTTTTCTTAATGTACCCGAAAAAAAGTTCAGAAATTCATTTCGGGAACTCCAGGCCTCAGAATCATCCTTCGTAAATTTTCTCGGACTCGTAAAATTCCCATTTAATTAAAAAAATTACATGGAAATTTAGGATTATTACATTCTCCACACCTCAGGGCTTTACGTCTCTGTATGCCACAACACAAACTAAGGGAACAATTGAGGGTACTGAGCATGCATCTGATCCTCCCTCTCCCAAGTGATCTGCTGGAGGATCCCATGCTTACGAAGAACGCGTACCAGAGGTATCTACCATCCACAAAGGACCCACTCATGTCAATCCTCAATCTCTACTGGAATCCTCCGTAAATGTATTCCCATCATCGACATCCAGCTCGACATTGTCGATGATGTGAGAAGGGTCGTGCACGTATCTTGTCAGCTGGTATATGTGGAAGACATCATGCACCTGGTTCAACTAAGGTGGAAGAGCTAACCGTTATGGCACCTCAACAACTTGGTTGAGGACCTGAAAAGGTCTGGTTAACATCTTAGATAACTTGCCACCTTAGTCGAATCATCGTAAACATCGTCAGGGTGAGACCCAAAGAAAGTCATGGTCACCATCTTTGAACTACAAAGGTATACCTCTATTGTAGGAATATGATTTCTTCCTACTCTGTGTAGTTTTCATCCAATCCTTGACGATCTGCACCTTCTCTATGGTAGCCCGAACCATATCGGGTCACACTTGTGATGACTCTCCTAGGACAGTACTGCACAAATGGGATCTTCAAGATCTCCAATACAATGCGTCAAAAGGTTCCATTCCAATGGTGGAGTGATAGATATGGTTGTATGAAAACTTCACTAAAGGAATGTTATCCTCCCAGCTGTGACTGATATTTAGGACGTATCCACGTATCATGTCCTCGAGTGACTGAATGGTTCACTCAGTCTGACCATCTGTCTGAGGATGGAAGACGGTGCTAAAATGAAGCTACATCCCAAAAGCCTCATTCAGTCCCTTCCATAGCATGGAAGTAAAACATGCATCATGTTCTGATATAATCGTCGAGGGTACATTATGTAGCCACACTATCTTCTGCAAAAAGAGGTGTCCCAAGACCTCTACTGATCTATGATTTCTGATCTGTAGGATGTGGGCCGACTTGGTGAGTCGGTCGATGATCACCCAAATCGATTCACGAACCTTGAATGTTTGTCGAATTCTTGTCACGAAGTCCTTGGATATCCCATCCCACTTCCACTCTTGACCTCTAAATGATGATCCAAGCCTGCTGGTACCTGATGCTATACCTTCACTTGCTGACAAGTGAGGCACCGAGAATCAAACTCTACTATCACATTCTTTATTCTCAGTAACCACTATTGTCGTTGGAGATCCTAGTACATCTATGCCACTCCTTGATGTACCGCTAGTGGGGATGTGTGGAACTCCCACATCACTTCCTCCCAAAGTGACATTTGTACCATGGTACGTCCTCTGAAGATGATGACGTGATCCCCAACATGTGAATTTCCATCAGGTGCATATCCTTTGGATATTTGAGCATGTCGTGTCTCGCATTTAGTGTCCCCTCACTCTGCCTCCCTGACTCACTGATGAAGTGGGGAAGTGACTGTATGTGACATAAGAAAAACTGATCCATCTATATCAATTAAGGATATCTATAAAGAGGAAATATTCTATATATCCTCACCTAGATGTTGTATACAATTCCTCATGTAGAGTGTATACTCTAAAATGTTCCCCTTCCCAGGATTATAGACTATATCAAAGTCATAGTCCCGAAGGAACTCTAGCCAACATCGTTGTCTCAGATTCAGGTCCTTCTGAAAGATGATATACTTGAGACTCTTTTGATTAGAGTACACTGTAAAACGCTCACAAATCAGGTAATGTCGCCACATATTCAAGGAAAAGTTGACTACTACTAACACCAAGTAATGGGTAGTGTAGTTCATATAATGTTGTCTCTGATGTCGAGAAATATAAGCGATCACACCTCAATCCATAATTAGGACACATTCGGGTCAGGTCCCTAATGCATCGCAGTATACTACATACCATATGCCCTCATCTAGATGTCTCATGATGGGGCACCAGTCTTCCTTTGCCTTAGCTCCTGAAATCTCAACTGGGATCTTTCCGACCACATGATGGGTTTCCCCTTATTCATCAAAGTTGATAGAGGTAATTCAACTCTGGAGAAATGTGTCACAAACCTCTTATAGTATCCACCCAAACCCAAGAAAATCCATACCTCCATCACGACCTTGGATTCACGGAAGCAAGTACCGCCTCAATCTTCCCTGGATCGACTACAACTTCAGCCTCCAAGATGACATGTCCCAGAAAGTGAACCTCTCAGATCCAAAATTGGCACTTCAAATAATGCCGACATCAACTCCAACTTCATCAAAGGGACATTTGTTGATGAGGAATGCCTTCAACGTCAACAGACCAATGATCGAAGAAACTCCGATGTCACAAACATATTGCTCTTCCCAATGACATCACCTCCTTCCCTGTAGACAATCTTCAACGAATCAAATGAATGAGGTAGGTAGGGTGTTTAAATTAATTTCATTTACCCGTTCATCACATTCTTGTTCCTGTTTAGGGACATGATACTGCTCTAACATGGAGGGTGCGGGCCAACCAAACATGGCCCGACCCCTCCATTGTCCGTCATAAAAGGTTTATCCGTCACAATGAAAGAAGGTGGAGTTGGTGTTGGTGACGAGTGTCGGAGATTGGAACTGGGGGAACTCGAGATTCGCCAAAGAAGGCCAGACGACATGCTGCCACGTGACCATAGTGTCATGTGGCACTCCATCGTCTACAGCCTTCGCTGCCCCTCAATGCTTCGCTATCTGTGACAATCGCTACCCCGCGGCCTCATTGTGTGGCCCCTACCGAGCCGCCCCTCATCACCTGAAGCCTCCGTACTCTTGGTTGGGCCACCCCGGTAGACCATCCCCACAGAACATGTCACCTCTGTCCTCCCGGTCGCCTCGCCCCGGCCGAGCCACCCCGCAGACTCCACCCCCCTGGCCGAGATGACACGCGTCCATACACCCTCCAGCATCCCACATGGCATAGCCACCCCGGACCCTCATGACACCCCTGTGGCCGAGCCACCCTGGGACATCTGCCCTCCGAACCATGCTGCCCTAAGGGCTCACACCCTAGCGACGCCCCCCACGGCTGAGCCTCCACACGCCCTTGTGGCACCCCCGCGACTGAGCCACCTCGCGCCCTAGCGGCACCCCCGCGGCCGATCCCGTAATGCCCCTGCGGCACCCCAATAGCCTCATGGCCCTCGCGGCTTGCAGGGCCACCCAACGAGTGGGTCCAGACCCAGTGGGGCAGGACAGACTCATCAGGTAGAGTCGGGTCAGTCCGACAGAGTGCGACCAGACCCAAACGAGATACGATACTATACATTAGTTAGGATATAACATTATCACCAGATGTCCATTTGACGAACCATCAATGGAACCACAAACCTTATAGAGAGGTAGTCCCCTTTGGAATACCCCACTAGAGTTTTTGATAATGATGGGGAATGGTCGGGATGTATCGAGCACAAATCCAACAGGGCCATCGGGACAAAAAGGCTAATAACTCACAGACTGGGCATCCAAATAACGCGTCATCTATAGCATTGTGACCCCAATGACAAGGAGGTATTTTGAGATACTTCTTCGGGGGTCGACGTGGCTATGGGAGTATCAAATAGTAGCTTGTGGAGCGGATCCTCCCAGATATGAGCAATCATAGTGCGGGAACCCAATAGCTGGCTGTGACGTGAATAATGTAGAGCGATCATGTGTGGATCAGCACCTACAGCAATCCTATGTGGTTCAACACCGAGCGATCCTCTGCGGGTCAGTACCTAGAGTGATCCTATGTGGGTCTTCACTTAGAGAGATCGTGTGTGGGTCAGGACCTAGTGATCCTGTGGGGGTCATCACCTTGCGATTATGTGTGGTTCATCACTTTGCAATCTTGTGGGGGTCAGCAACCAGCAATCTTGTGTGGGTCAGCAAATAGAAATCCTATGTGTGTCAACACCAAGCGTTCCTGTGTGGTCCGCACCGGGAGATCCTATGTGGTTATTCCTTTTAACAGAGTAAGAAGATTCAGTACCTACATTTAATCATCTCTAATACTATACTTATGTTATACATGGAATGAGATGAGTTTGTACTTGTATGTTACTTTCCCTCATGGTAATACCTTAGCAGTTTTCATCTATGTGGCATACCTGTGTGGTACTTGCCTTTGTGGTTTTCCTTACATTGTAGAACAGTTGAGCTTGGGGCTTTGGAGTTGGACTCTATGTTTTCCTCATAATTGCGATGGGTTTACTTGTTAACATAGGTATATGTATGGGAATAAATCTAAGTGTGGTTGATAGTTGATTACATTCTTGTGGTTTATCCTTTGTGGATTTGTGAGATCTTGTGGGCCTCAAGGTCCCTACTGAGTATCGTTATAATCACACATGCACGGGTTATGCCAGAACCTCATTGTGCATGGTGCATACGACAGACAACGCTAACTAAAGATGATAGTACTAGGACTGGAGGTGGATGTTAGACGAGGAAAACCATAGATATTTGCATTCATGAGTTATACTTACCCTTCTGGTTGAAATCAGGGTGGATGATCAATGTTCTACTTTTCAACTATCAGCCACCTTAAACTTTCCAGTTTTCCTTGTACTTTCCAGTTGGGCTACTATTCTGGCCCCTTTTACTAACTGTACTAACTCTTATTACTATTCATTTTACTCGAGTTCATATCTTAATGTGTGCTTGGTTATGTGTGATACAGGTTATAAAGGTAATGACTTCCCAGTTTTATGGAATATGCCTTCAATGCTAGTCTCCAGCCCCTATCCTAAGGAAGAAGGGCTTGGGGTAGTCATGGTACATGCCCCGGGGGATGGTTCATGATAAATTGGTGTTAGAGGAGTTGGTTCTTCCATTGAAAAATGAATCTAATATTTATTTTTATTACAATAGTGTTATGTGTAGTGAGTTTGGATATCAGTTTAAGGAATCATTTGTTGGTGCGGCGGCTGACATATCCAAACACTAGGACCGTGAATTTTGATTTCCAACTCAGTGGATGAAAACACTGATTGCTTGTGTGTTTTGTAGAGTTTTATTTGTGATATCATTGAGTTATCTCACCAAGCATAAATTTTTGACCATGGCACACCTGTTTGTTTTCAGGATTCTTCCATGAAGACAGATAGCTATGGTTCCAAGATTTTTTTTCACTTATAGCCCACTGAGAAACAAGTCCTCGGTGCAGGGACTTAATTCAGTAGAGGCACCAGCGGAGACACCAGTGGTACCATTACCCGTTGGGCCACCGATGTCCCCAACCCTAGCAATAAAAAGAGAATGCCGCATGAAGGAATTTCACGCCTTCCACCGCTAGAGGCCACCCAGGATCATGGGAGCGACGGACCCTCAGGCGGCTGAGGATTGGTTAGAGGCTATAGTGAGAGTCTTATGACTAGTAGAAACACCCTTTTACCTCATGGTGATCCTTGTCACCATCCTTCTACAGGGAGGAGCAGGCATACGGTTGAGCTCGATGATTCAGATTAATGATGAGGTGATGATTCTCTAGACAGACTTCGAGAGCTTGTTTTGGGAAGAGATTGTTCCAGTGACTCTTTGTGTAATGTGCATTCAGGAGCTACTTCATCTACAGCTGAGCAGCATGATTGTGGCTCCGTACTCAGCGTGGTTCATTGACCTTTCACGCTACTCCCCTGATATGGTGTGGGACCCATTCTTCAGGGACTAGAAGTTTGAGTAGGGAATCAGGTGGGGGATCACGACTTCGATGATCTCACTCATCATCCCGACGTAGGTGGGGGTGTTAGAGAGAGCTCTTTTAGTGGGGAGTTTCATTTTTTGAGTAGTCGCCAACATCAAGACCCACTACCAGTCATCACATAGCGGAGTCCTCTACATCTGGAAGCAGACTGGTGACATAGAGGTCCAAGAGGACCAGACCTACAGGTGCACAACTGCATTATTCAGAGTTGTTTGTGCATGGCACCTGAGGCAGAGTCTGTCATGCTAAGAGTATGCAGTTATACGCAGGTGGTGGGTAGGGTAACATGCCTCGTGACTATCTGACCCACCATACAGATGATCAGTAGATGGTCGAACTACCACCCAGGAAGAGACATAGGTTTGACTAAGGAGGTATATAGGGAGAAAGAAGACATGGAAGAGGATATGGCCATGTAGTTAGTAGTGGGCGACGATTCGAGATGTTAGTGCCACCCCCACCAGGTGGTCCACCTCGACCACATGGGGTACGAGGAAAGAGGTGAGATCATATCTAGGTAGCTGAGGCCTATGATCAAAACGCTCCTAAGATGATATGATGTATGATCTGTTTCTACCCCACCATAGTTACAGTACTTGTAGACACATGTTCCAGTCATTCATAAATTTCCACTACCCTCGTTTGGAGCTTGGAGATTCTGATGGAGTTTTTGGATCGATCCTTATGTCTAGATACTCCTACAGGGGATGATTCGATGATTATAAAATGGTTCTAGTAGTGAGAGCATACTCTAGGAGGCGGGTACTTCGGCTATGACCTCCTTGTAGCAGCGGCGAGGCCTTATGTTTTCATCCTGGGTATGGACTGTTTATCTACATTCCATGCTCATATTGACTGTATTAGGTACAATGTGTGGTGTGTCCGCACAGATGAGACCTGGATTACCTTCACCAGCGAGAAGGGATCATTTGAAGCACATGATGGACTTACCTAGAAGAGAGTTCAATTGATTAATCATTAGTTGGCTAGCCTTACCCTTGGAGCGGTTGATGTGGGGATTCTGAGTAATCCTGTAGTGGTGGACCAGTATGCAGATGTATTCCTTGATGATGATCCAGGCCTACCTCCTTGTAAAGAGGGGGACATTTACATTGACATGTACCCCAGGATGATGTCGATATCCACACCATCGTATCGGATGGCTCCTGCGGAGCTTCTTGAGTTGCAGGTATAGCTAGGGGACATAAAAGGGATGTTATTCATTTGGCCAAGTGTTTCTCTTTGGGCAGCCGGGATTTTGTTCACCAAGAAGGTGTATGGGAGTTTGGGGCTATGTGTTGACTATTGAAACCTAAACGAGGTGACTGTGAATAACAATTACCCACATCCGAGGATTGATGACCTCTTTGATCAGATAAAGGATGCACGGTGGTTCTTGAAGATAGACCTCAGATTAGGGTATCACCAACACATACTGCAAGATGAGGATGTGCAGAAGTGGGATTTTAGATGTCGGTATGGCCATTATAAGTTCTTGGTTAATCCAATAGGCATTACCAATGCTCCAACAGTGTTCATGGGACTCATGAAAAAAGGATCTTTCAGCCATACCATGGTCGCTTTTTGGTGGTATTCATTGATGAAATTCAGATTTACTAGACTAATTATGAGGAGAATGCATATCATTTAGAGGTCTAATAGACACACTTCGAGAGAACCAGATTTATGGTAAGCTCTCAATGTGCTAGTTTTGGCTCCAAGAGGTTCAATTTCTGGGACATCTTATATTGGAGGCTGGAGTAGCAGTGGATCCAGGGATGATTGACATGGTACTTGCATGGGATCCAACCAAGAGTGTGATGGAGGTGCGGCGTTTCCTGGGATTGGCTGGATACTACCAGATATTTTTGGAATATTTCTCTAGAGTTACAGTACCTCTAGCAGCATTGACAATGAAGGGGTTGCCGTTAATTTTGTCGGAGAGATGGCATTGGAGTTTCCTGAAGATGAGTTAGAGGCTGACTCGTGCCCCCATATTGAGGCTTCTAGAGGAGGGAATAGGGTACATAGTCTACTGCGACACATTAGTGACCAGACACGAATGTGTCCTAATGTAGGAGCGACCAGTGATCGCTTTAGGTTCTCGACAGCTCAGACAACATGAGATGAACTACGTTACCCATGACTTGGAGTTAGTAGTAGTGGTCTTTCCCTTCATTATGTGGAAACAGTACTTGATGGGAATGAATTTTACAGTATACTCTAATTAAAAAAGTCTAAGGTATAACTTCTCTTAAAATGACCTGAACATGTGACAACGAAGTTGTCTTGAGTTCCTCAAGGACTATGACTTCTAGATAGTCTATAGTATTTTGATGGGGAACATTGTAGTTGATGTACTCAATAGGAGGACTAGTATATAGCTTCTAGGCGAGGCGATGGAGTAGCTGGCTGCTTTGCAGATATCCTTTCTAGATAGAGATGGAGCAGTTTTTCTTCAGTCCCTCACAGTCACTCCCCCACTTCTTTAGCAAGTTAGGGAGGTGCAGTGAGGGGACACTAACTGCGAGATATGACATGCTCATTTATCCAAAAATCTAGCACTAGATGGATTTTTTAAAGGTGGGAAGCATATCATTCTCCTTAGTGGACATACCATGGTACCTGTGTCTCTTTCGGAGGAAATGATGAGGGAGTTCCATACATACCCTCTAGCAGTACATCCAGGAGTGGTGAAAAAGTACCAGGATCTCCGACGACAGCACTGGTGGTCGGGAATAAAGAAAGCAGTTGTAGAGTTAGTCTCTCAGTGTCTCACTTTTCAGTAAGCGAAGGTAGAGAATCAGGTACAAGCAAGATTGGTTCAGCCTTCGGAGGTCCCAAAGTGAAAGTAGGACGGGATATCCATGGACTTCTTTACAATACTTCCACATAAATCCAGGGGACATGACAAGATTTGGGTGATTGTCGACCGACTCCCCATATTGTCCCACATCCTACCAATCAGAGAGGATGGTTTAGTAGAGAGCATGGGATGCCTCTTGTGCATGATATTGTACAACTACATGGATTACCCTCAACGATTTCCTCTGATCGTGATTCACATTTTACTACCCGGCTATGGAGGGGGTTGTAAGAGGCTTTCGGGATGCAGCTTCGTTTGAGAACTTCCTTCCATCATCAGATGGACGGACAAACTGAGCATACCATTCAGAACATCAATGAAATTCTGCGTGCTTGTATCCTTGACTTCGGTCGTAGTTGGGAGGATCACTTTCCTTTGGTGGAGTTTTCACACAACAATAGCTATCACTCCACCTTTGGGATGACACCTTTTAAGACGTTGTACGGACAACATTGCAAATCTCCTTTTTCATGGACTTTCCTAGGGGAGTCACCACTAGTGGGACCAAAGATAGTATGGGAAACTATAGAGAAATTGATGATCATCCAAGAGTGGATGAAGACAGCACATAGTAGGGAAAATTATTATGCCAACAGCAGACAGAGGACACTAGTGTTATAGGATGGTTACCACTTATTTCTACGGGTATCACCTCGATGAGGTTCATAGAGATTTGGTCATAGTGGAATGTTATTTCTAGTGTTCATTAGAACTTTTCTAGACCTCATCAGAGTTGGAAAGATGGCATACAACTTAGCACTTCCAACTCAGTTGCACCGGCTACACGACGTCTTCCACGTATTTCAACAGAGGATATACGTGAACGTTCCTTATAACATCATCGAACATGGAAAGCTGAACGTCGAAGATGGGGAAACATTATGGAGGTTCTAGTAGATATTTAGGATTGACAGGAGCATCTCCTTTGTGAACAGTTCATACCTCAGGTTCGCATTCGTTGGAATCACGGGAACCTCTCGAAGATCACATGGGTGCGGGAGGATCAGATGTGTGCTCAGTACCCCCTCTTGTTCCCTTAGTTCGACTTATGGCTTACAGAAACGTAAATCCCTGAGGATGGGAGAATGTAAAGACCCAGAATTATCTTGTAATTTTTTTTAATATTTTGGAATTTTACTTGTCTGCGAAAACTGAGGACATATGATTCCAAGGCTCGGAGGGCTTGGAATGAATTTCTGAACTTTTTTCATGTACGTTCAGTAAACATGCAAATGGGTTTTTCTAAAATTTGATCTGGTGCTCAGAATTGAAATATGAGGGAACTGTTAAACTCACAACATTGGTATTCTCTTATGGAGACCTTCACCCTGAACGCATTAGGTCTGGGGTGGGAGTTAGTTTTTCACATATTTTTTAGTGAATAAAAATAAAATAAAATGCTGTAACATTTTTTAAAAAACTCATATATAGATGTTTCATAATCGGGGACTACCTGAACTAAACCTCCCATGAGTGGTTATGGTGGTGGGGACACCTAGGTATAAACCACCCCCAGAACTCCGCATTAATGGAAGAAACCCTCAAACTTCCTATTAAATGTGGTGTAGCATCTTCAAATCCTCTAAATTTTATTATAACAACTTAGTTAATTAATTAATCCTTTTGGAATTTATGCCAATGAACTAAACAGACAACATGATCAATTATTTTGGATACTTGGAAATTTTTTTGGAATTGGTAGGAAGGAACCTTGGGAGAAAGATCTCCAACCAATAATTCCAATATTGAAAGCCGACTTCCACTCTAACTTCATCAGTGAGTCGGGGAGGCACAGCGACGAGACATAGACTGTGAGACACGATCTGCTCAGATATCCATAGGACATGCACCTGATGGATTTTATGATGGTGGAGAGCACTTAAACCTCTTCAGAAGACATACCATTGTACCAGGGTCGGTTCAGGAGGATGTGATGGGGGAGTTCCACACATCCCCTCTTGTTGTATATCTAGGAGTGGCGATGTTATACCCAAATCACTGATGATAGCACTGGTGGCCGGGAATAAAGAAAGTAGTTACAGAGTTAGTCTATTGGTGCCTCATTTATTTTGAAATGAAGGCGGAGCATCAGGTTCCATCAGGCTTGGTTCAGCCTTTGGAGGTCTTAGAGTGGAAGTGGGATGGGATATCCATGATTAATGATCAATGTGACACACTTTTTCATGAAATGAAATTATTAAGAAGGGTGTTCCCTGATAGTACTCTAATGTAATGGGTAAAGATTGGTATCGTGATAAATCATGTGAAATAAGGGTTTAATCATGCTAATTCATGTTCAATGATGGATTACTCATGCTCCTTGTGAAATGAGCCTTTGATAATTATAATTTTATATTAAATGTTATTGACAAATTTCCATGTAATGATAATTTGGAAAATGCCTTTATGTTCATATTTCTATTATGCTCCATTGATATGACTATATTCTAACATGCCTTATATTCTTTATGTTATGATATGTTTACTCCCTTACTGGGGTTTATAGATAGCCCATTTCTTATGCTTGTCATCATGATATCCCATGAAATCCTAAGATGATGGGATGTTGTGGTGATGAAAAAGATGTTTCCAATAACGATTTGTACTATATGTTTTTTGTTTTCATGTAAGGTTTATAAGCCCCAATTATACTAGACATATCAATATTCTATGTTGTATCAATTGAAAATATTTTGTAATAATTTCTTTTTATATGGGATATAAATAACAAGTTTTTTATAATGGTATATCCTCATGAGGAACCTCAGAGGCCATCATTCAATGCTATCAGATGATTTGGAAATATCCTAATATGTGTCTATAAACAACACTCCTATAGTCGAATCATTCATCACTCAATTTAAAAAAACCCACGGAGTATATTAAAGCATGGTTGATTAATTCATTCAAAAGAAAAATCAATAAGAGAAGATGAACTCAAATTAATGAAATCACTCTCAATGATTTCAAGTGACCCCTGAGGTCATCCATTACATCACCTCCCATGCATTATATTCACATCATGGGAGTATCACTGCCTCATAGGCTATATGGAAATTTCCATTAAAATATAATATAACATTATAGAAACCCTTATAATGAATCCACCCCTCTATAAAAAAATGTAGGCATCCACTCTTATCCAAATCATATCCCTACATCCATATCAAGGATCGTCTCAATAGGATAGATGCTTCAGATAAATCTGTCTATTAATGAAAAATTAATATTGAATAGGATTATCATGTATCTCCAAAACTTTTTCCAATCAATAGAAATTCTGAAAATGAATTATGAAGGAATAACACTCATTAATTATATCAACACTGGAAAATGTTTAATAGGAAAAAATAACAAAAGTCCTAATAAACCATACGAAACACTCTTAATGGATGTGGTAATCTAAGAGTACTAAGCCTGATTTCATTTTAGGGATTCGTAAAACTTTATTTGTGAATATGATAAAAATGAAACATATAAAATTACTTAACTATGATAAATAAAAAATCACCCAAGGAAAAGTCTCATTGATTTTTTTATACAATCATATGTCATTAGTTAATAGGAAATAAAATTAATAAATCCATTAGTCAGGAATTTTTCTTACGAATGAAAGATATATAAAAATAATTCATATCCCCAATTAGGTTATCTATGTCAAATCATTTATGAAATGATTATATCATGGATTTAACCAAATTATATATTAAATGTTCTCTTGTAAATCTTATAAAATCATATAACACAACCATATTACATGAATAAGGGACATATCTAAAACCCATTGAAAATGCCAAATCAAATATCACTTTATTATCCAGTTTTCATTTTCATTTTATCCAAGACTCTCAAGAAATCCTTTTTAATTAAAATTCATAAAATATTATTTTATAACAATTATTTCAATTATGAGGATCCATTTCTATTATGATCTCCCTTAAAACACAATTTACTGGTAAAATAATTCCCTTAGGAATTATTTGAAAATAAATCCCCATTAATATTCATTAATTAAAAGACAAATCACCATTTTCACAAAAATAATAATCTAACTCAGGAAAAATATCAACGTTCTTTTTTAAAGTTCATCTAAATGGTATGTTTTCATCCATTTAAATCCATGTCAAAAAAACTTACTCCAGCCAAGAAATTCCTTTTGTAAATTTACTTGAAATATTAACCTATTTATATCTGAATACAAATTTGAAGGAACCATTAATTTTATTAACCAACTGAATCAATGTTATGAATTATTTCCATCATAAAAATCAAAAGGTATCACACATACATAATTTGACAGAAATTACAAAAATGATCAATATATAAAGGCCAAATATAATGGTTATACCTAAATTTAGTTAATATAATATAATATCATTCACCAATGAGGTAAAACAATGTTATAAAATCATTAAACGAAAAAAATAAACTATAAAAACATATAAAACAATATATCCATTTTTGGAATAATAAATATTAAAATAATAATTCAAAAATTGTTATTGAAACCATGAGTAATGGGGTTGTGGTATAATGTCAAGAAGAAATAAATCCAATGAAATGTAAAATTATAAAATTATATTTTCATTTCTAAAATCACATTAACTCAAAATAAATAGAATTCAAGGATAAAACCAAGACATTTTTTACCTTTTTTATTCCAGATATGACAATGTAAATTTTTCTTAATTTTTTCCCATCATATAACTAGATATTTAATACTATATAAAATGACATGATTCCCCCATGCTCTAATAAAAACATTATAAAATCATAGCTTCATCCCACTATAATGGATGGGTGACAGAAGGGATTGAAAATACTAGTCATGGAATTATTGGAAGGATACTCAACTTAATTAATAGAAAAAATTCTTCATTAACATCCTAGATATATAGGAGAAGGGTATATGGTCAATATAAACCAATTTTATCTATATATATTATTTAAATATTTATATATGGAAACTCTCGACAAATGAAAAATTCCCAAAATAAATATTATAACCACTATTAATGTACAACATAAAAAATCCACTAGAAGTCTAGTGGGGTTCTACTGGATTAATAATAGTAATGAATGTGATTCAAAATTTCATTATATATAATATAAACTCTAATGAATAATACCAATGAATTATCATTAGAAGAAGATATTTTCTACACTAACCACTATCTCAAAAACTTATTCTTGATCTTTTTAAATCAATTCCCCTACAAAAATTCTCAATAATTTTCATATTTTAAAACAGAATCATTATTTAATTTAACATAAATTGGGTTTTACTCAGATCCATTAACAATACAAAATGTGGGTCACACTATTTTGTAGTGTTATATAGAATATTATGGATTATCCATACACATATTTTCATAATATTACACATATAATTGGTAGTGTTATGAAATCATACGATCTATTGAGATAATAAAATTCTGTCATAGTGCTACACTATGATTCGTTTGTATAATTAAAACTATAATTCCACATGATTTCTTCCTAAAATAATATATATCCATTGTAGTTTTTTCTCACATATATGAAAATATCTATCTAACATTTGATATTTGTTGTGTAATTAAAATTATATTGGTGTGTGTTTTTTCCATCCTTTACAAATATTCATTCCATTACTATCAAATTAACTCCAATTAGACTATAAATCAAATATATACATGTTTAAAATAAATAAAACATTAAACCATATTAAAATCACATGAATGAATAAAATTAATAAATTATCTAGATCGTTCTCTCTATATAAAAGTTATATAAATCCAAATCCATTATATTAAATGGTGTTTGTGGGTGTTATAAAACCCTCAATGTATTGATAGATATTATATTAATCATTCATCAACATCAATAACTTAATTTATTTCCACATTTTATTTTTTTGGAATCATGATAAACAATTTGATCATTATTATTCTATAGTTAATGATGTCTCATGTGTCACCCCTCACTAGGAAACTCAAATTCAATCACCTCTTTTTTTATCATGAAAAAGTGTTGTCTCCCATTTATAATAATATCTCCAATAACATTATCCCCCATTTTCAAAAAAATATAAATAGAATGAATGATGGAATAAATTATAATGATGGAATATGAATTTTTCATTAGAATGCACTCCAAAAATCAATCTAAACTGAAGGAATGAATCACTTTATATTGTATTTATCATGAATGCTAATAATTTATCCAACACTTGTTTTCCCCAAATAATGATCTCTTGGTCTCACTATCTCCATGATGATGTGCTACTTGATATCAATATTCGTTGACATCAAATGTGCCAACATCTTTTTTGAAAATCTTATTATACTTTGATTGTCAAACCCAGTCGTAAATGGGTATGAAAATTGCACTCTCATGAATTATTGAGATGAACTAATCCATATCATTTTATATATAGATTCGGATGTTATGAAATTTTAATATTTCATGGTCATTGTTGTGATTGAATTTTTCCTATTTGAGTATTGGGAAACAATCCTTTATAGAATTAATAATTATCCACCTAAAGTTAATTTATGATATGTAGTATCCACTTATAAAATTACTTCCTTTTATTTTTATATAAAATTGTTTTTTATACATTTATTGTGTTATAATTGGCGTCTTTATAATCCCCATAACATATGATGTATTCAAATGTTTTAATTTAAATAGTCACTAGTCAAAAGTCAAGAGGAATGCTATTATGGAGTATTCCAGAAAAATATTTTGAAGATCAATTCTCGAATATCGTTGTTCTACCCGTGTTAGCCGAACTATGAATCTTTCATTATGTTATTTAATTTTATAAAAATGTATATGTGTTATTATATTCTTTCCTCATTCTATGATTCTCATGATATACCTCAACATATTCATTCATCAATTCAAATCCTTTTTCAAAAATAAAACATTTTTTGAGAATATCATATTCGATATCATGTGCACATACAAAAATCATTATAACAACCAATATCATGTCATTTACTTAAGATAAAAAAAGTTTTATATAAAAAAAATCTTCAAAATTAATGAAATAATTATATCTATTATTCAATTTAAATCTCATCATTCATTACACATCTAGGTGTATCACTTTGAGAGTGTTTTTGAATTTCCAAATAAAAGGAAATTTTCAAAATATTTCATTTTGGCACACATAACATTTTTTTCTTCTCCCACAAAAAATATATGCAATATTTATAGTTGAATGAGGAATAATTGTTTTTAAATTTACATTGACCCAAATGGATATGCATTATTTTATAGTGTTCATTCTTATCTTTGAATCTGATATATCAAATCATTTAACTAATAATATTTTAAAATATATTTCATAATTTCTACATTCACTTCATGAGGGTTTTCCATTCGATTATCCTCTTAAATAAATATCTACTTTTCAAAAAATATCACCACATTACCATATTCCCAAAGTCAAAGAACGCTACTGAGATTCTGTTTCTACACCACTATTAAGATAAAATCATTTTATTAATACTTCATCTCTCTAAATGTGGTACCCTTCACATCGAGTGATCCTTAATTTAAAATAGTGATAACTCCCCTGTTATATATAAGAATATTAATTTAGATATATTTTCTTATATTTTTATGTGTTATAAAAAATATCAAGAATCTATATATTTTATCCTTTTGTTTCATTATATACCACCTTAACCACTATATATTTCTTTTCATAACATTATCGGTTAAAGGAACTAAAAGATTAATTTGTCCTCAAAACCACCGGAAATATAATGGGACAATAATATTTATTGTTTCTAGATTTATTAAACATCAATAATGATTCCAATATTGAATCAATGGAGTTTTACCATATTACAATCTCAATTGGAAATGTATTTTTTTGGATTCTTTGAACATTAACTTGTCTTACCCAAAATTCATATTTTATCCTCAGTTAAGGTAGTGACAAGTTTGGAAAAATAAAATTATATAACACATCAACATATATATTAAATTAAATTTTATTACTTTTTCCAACTTGTACTATTTTTTGACTTTTCTATGACATTCATTGCATTTATAATGTTTTTTTAATATTTCACATTTCCAACATTATTAGTGAAAATAGTACAATGATTGTATGACACGTTATGCATATTAAAATTATATATTTTTCATGTTTGGAATATGGTTAACAATAATAAATTAGTTCTATAGTTTAATGTGTGGATTGGTTTTTGTATGGGAGTGACACTCATGGTTTTGACATATTTAGTATAAATGGTGTGGATTAAGCCATGTTTTTAGTGGAGATGAATACATTCTCTATCTTATTATTGTCGCATGGTTTAGAAAACCAGCTGGTGTTCCAGTGATTTGAAATTTATGGTTTTCATAATTACCACTCCATGATTTAATTCTCATGGGATCAACCTTCACCCAAATAAATTGAGACATGACTAGGCCCACTTCCACCATTCACCCTCCATATACATAGGGATTATCACATAATTTTTCTTTAATATTCATCATAATTTTACAAAAAAAATATCTTATAGGTCACTCGTCAATTATTTACCTTTCTTATTTGTTTATTTTTACATTGTTTATTCATCTCCTATGGGAACTATTTATCATGGTGGAATATTTTTAGGGTTTGAGTGTACGTAATATGAAATGTTTTTATGTCTTTTTTTGAAACATCACATTCACTTTTTTGGCTCCATCAATTATATGTAACATGTTCTGCTTGATTCTATTATAGGTTTTTATTTAATTAATGTTCATCGAAAATATTTAATTCTTGGTTAATATTAATATTGTTTTTTAAAAATTATACTTTTAACTAATAATGTTTATTGGTGTTGACATTTTTTCCAAATAATTCATCTTTTGGAATAAATGGTTATTCATAGATTTATATTTTTAAGACTTGAAATTATCCATTTTGGAACTATAATAGATTAATTAAATTATCATGTGTAAATTTAGAAATTAAATTGGTAATTAAAAGAAGTTATTGCTGTAGTATGATTATTAAAAGAGTTTGTTTTTAAAATTAAATTGAGTTCGGGTTTTTCAAACACCCTTTAATGTGGGTGGTTCTTGATATCCAAGAGTTTTGTTATCTGAATGTCTTTCCAATGATGGATGTCATTGAAACAGAATTTCCCAAATTTATTTTAATATATTATCCATAAAGGTGGCTATTAGATGATATGTGAGATGGATTAACATCAATAGATACTTTTATTAAGCCAGTTTTTAACTTTCAAAAAGAAATATGAGTGCTTTTATGTGAAAACCTCGATTTTGAGCCCCTTATTAATGATTACTTATATTGGAATTTTTGATTTATTATGATGTTTACATTTAATAATTTGATAATTTAACATGAATATAAATTAGTATTTATATCAAGAGGTCATTTATAGTGAGGTGATATTTTCTATTTATATTATATTTGTGCATGTGACGGTCACTGTTGGATTGATTTATCATATATGATTTATTTACATCATATAAATCATGATTAGTAAGAGAGAGGTCTATACATATAATTCACTAGTTGTATCACACAAAATCTCGATTATATTTGATTTATAGTATTTAGAGGCTATGTGAATACCCTATATAAGGCCTATTTGGATAAGTTATGAGTGTTGTGTATTTTAAAGATGTAATTTTGGTTAGATATTTTAATAGTGTCATAGTAATTCCCTTAGCTACCTCACTTTATAAACTAGTTAGTTTACAATGTATACTATTCTTTTTAATGCTTATATCATAGGGATTTAATTTTTTAATAACCATATTCATTTAGATAATGTATAAACACTACACTATTATTATTAATTTTATATCTTATTCATTTATATATGGTTTAATATTGATTATTTATTTTTTCCATTCATGGTTCTTTTTATTTCTATAGTGTTGTAACCTGAAAATTTAAATTTTTATATTGATAGAGTTTTTTATAATGGAAATTTATAATGTTATGTGTTTTCTTTATGGGAAACTATGGTATCCCTTTATGGGTCATGGGTGATCTCTTTTTAAGAATGATTTTTTTACCTTTATGAAATTGTTTATTTCAAAAATATGTATTTTCTAACATACTAAAATTTTAATTATTTTAATTATGAATTTTCAGTTACGATATTATTCTATAAATATAGTTTAATCATGAATAATGTAAATATAATATTTATTTAATTTATTAGACTCCTTGATGAGATCCTACATGGAATGTTCATATTACACCCTTCATGCACCACTAGGTGTATAAAAATCTTAAAATTTCATTTATGAGACAAATTTATTCCGCTAATATTTCAAAAGTCCCAGGATAAAATCTGAGCATGAAAAAATATCCGAGTACTATATCACGGTATTGTATAAGTAATTTAGCAATGGTGGAATTGTAGCAGCGGTGTCACTGTAGTGGCAGCTGCATTGTAGAAGGTACTATAGAAGTGCGGGTACTGTTGCAGTTGTAACACCCTGAGATTTTATGAAAAATATTCTATTTAACTTCATTAATGTCTTTTATTGTACGCTACATCAAAAAGATCTTGCACAATACACATCCCTAACTTGGTTTACATTACACGCAATCGCGTCCTTCCACGATAGCGTGTGTTGTACGTAATACCGAGTTTCGCTAAACAAAGATATGTTATATAAACTAGCTGTTATGAATAGTAATACCCACGTTTTGAAATTTTATAAATTTTATCATTTAAAATGGACTTCATTTTTGGATTCAGAATATCGAAATTAGCTTAGGGTGAATTTTTGGTATTTTTCTGAAAAATTTCAATTTTTGATAAATAGTGAAAACCCTGGGTTACTATTCAACAACCGACTTTTTATTTAAATAATTCATTATTTTATTTAATTTTAATTTAGGTCAAAATTGATACATATTATCTATATAAGTTCAATTTATGTCACTGGAGTAATTTTATAATAATTATAGGTATATAAAAATTTTATTGAACTTTTCACCGTCTTTTACCCACCTCCTAAGAGAATTTGCGAATTCACATAAAAATTAATTTTACCTCTTCTATGAATAGAATTTTGAAAATATGAGAGACATGGTTAATATCTAGGACTAAAATGTGGTTCAATGAAATGAAAATAATTTTTGTTGAATAGTAACTTTTTACTTTTTTAACCACGGTTAAAAGTAAATAGGGTAATTAAGGGTAAAAATGATATTATTATTACCCTACACATGTCCTAATTATTTTGGATAAATGTAAATCGACCAAAAACAACCTTAGGAATAAAATATGACCATTTAGGCCAACGTGGATTAGATTAGAACATTTATTATTAATTTATTTAAAGAAGGGTTAAAATATTTAAAATCAAAGTTTAATAACTAAATCATTTTTAATATAGGGTTATACATAAGATAAATTTTACTATAAATATTAATCAGAAATATAAAACGATTTCCTACATAATGGTGTTTTATTTATAATTTTTAGACATTAAATAATATAATTTATTTATGACACAATAATGATGTTGTAATTATCTTATTAATTAAATATTGACATAATTGATGTTATAAATACCCAAATAAATGTAATTTGAGACTTTATATGAATTCCACTAATTATATAGGTTAATATGACATGTTAGTATTTATTTAATTAACTTTTATCGAACTAATCATTATGTTATGATTTTCACAAAAATCCATTACTAAATACTATCAAAATTGAAATAAAATAGTTTTTATAACTAATATTTTATTATTAATTGTTATTTTATTCCTAAAAATCTAAGGGTCGTCCAAATGACTTATATAAGGTTATATATAATAATTATAAACATCGTGGGGTTATTTTGGCTTGTTATAGTATGTTTATTAACCTTATAGTGTAATAAAACAAGAAGACATAGTAAAAGAAAAAATATTTAACTTAAAGTTAAATCTAAATGATAAGGTTAAAATAGAAACCTAAATTTGTCTAAATTCAATTGAATTAGAGTATCTAGACCCATCCCCAGATTAGCTTCGAAATAACTCAATTTGGATCTATTAAAAACTGAATATGACTTTATAATAAAATAATATTTTTAGTGATTCCAAAGGTGCCCCTCTCCTCCCTTATAAAAGGGCACCTCCTCCCACTCTTCCTCACACCACTTTGAGCCTTCAAGCTCGGAAAACCCCTGAAAAATACTCTCCTACACTTCCCTAGAAAAATCCTAGAGGTCCTGGTCTTCTTCAAAGTCCAATTTTAGTTCCCTAAGAGGAGGTCTCAAAGAGGCTCTTCAAAGAAGAGGTAATGTCTGTTACCGATTCTTTCAACTTTATTTCTTCTTCCACTTATTTTTGTTTAGTTGTTTCATTGTGAAGTAATAAAATCAGTATCACTCATATATTGACATGTTATTATAAGTATGAAACAACCATATTTCACCATCTATCCATCCTATGGAAAATGAAATCACCGCGCGTGTGTATGTACAGAATATCGTCTCCACGTCGTGGTGTAATCTCTTTTCCACCAACACCTTACTTGGACGGGTATAATGGTGAAAGTAATGAATATATATGATTATTGTAAAGTGATATTTATTCTGTAATATTATACATACACTTTAATACAATTCCACGATCATGGGAATGATATCATCGCTCGTGCGTACGTTCGGACCACCGTCTCCACGAATGCGTTGAGATTCATTTTCCATGATTAACCATTCAAGAATGATTATAATGTATATATAATGAATAATAATGAAATATATGAAATAATAATGCTACTTGATTTATGTATATATATATATGTATGTCATCTGTTTAATTTCATTCAATTCAATAAGGAAACGAAAATAGCGTTCATGTGTACGTACGACCTACCGTCTCCATGAACGGTGTATTCCATTTCATTTTATAGATCTATAATATATATGTATATGATGAATATATATTATATATAAATCATTTTTTACACTCTGGAATTATGTAAATCAGGATATAAGTAATAATATCAAGAACGACAAGTCAAAACACATAAGATAAATGAAATGATTTTACCCAAAACGCTACTTTAACATGGAATTTACAAATGAACGGGTAATATAAAGTCATAAGTGAAACAAATATGATATCATAACAATGAATATGATTATTTAATAAGTCAATGTCATTATTTAAATCATTATACAGGAGGTTCAGATCCATACGAAGCATATCGGACCTAAGGTAAGGGATAACTATTCCAATCTCGTTTTTATTTGAGATTGTTTATTCATAAGTATTTACTAGGGTTATTGTAATCATCCATGTCCACATTTCCTACAAATGGTTTCATGAATGTTTAATGTCCTTTTTACCCATTTTTTCTTTTACCCAATGGTATGGAAGGAATCATTCTTTTATTTACCCTACAAGGTACTTTTTGACTTTTCCGACAAAAGTATGAGAATAATGTATTTTAACATATAAGGCATGAAAGGATTTTTATGGTTTTATAAAGCCTTATTTTCATCAAGCTTACTCAAAAAGATTTCTTGAATATTTTCAAAAAAATCCTATTCTTTTAAAATTGCATGACAATTTTGTGAAAATAAAATGATTTTGAAGAAAAAAGGATATTTTCCTCAAGAATTAATTTCAAGTGTTTTATCAATACCATTTTCATCTAAGATGAAATTATTTCACATGTGTATGTTTCAAGTATTAGTCTCTATGATTTACATGGTTTCACTTTTCTAATGATGAAATGATATCCAATTTTTTGGTATGGATTATGTTATGATGGAATGATGTTTATGAAACCCATTTTATTCATCGGTTACGATGAATGGTCTGTGTTTATATTGTGGCACAGAAAAGAATGATTTCATTATGAGATGGGTGGGACCTATATCTCCCTCCAATGCATTGGGTAACGATTTATATCTAATGAGATAGACATGGCTAGAATGGTCTGTTAATCCAGTTTAGTATTACAGGACTGGAACGAGGAGTGAACTCGATTCAGAAAGAGACTTTGTCCACTAAGATGGTCTTGGCAGAAATGCCTTGGCATCTATGGAAATCATTACATGTGCTTAATGGATGCCAAAATTACATGTTTTTTTCACATGCTATTTTATAATGATTTATGTTCCACTATGATCTATGCCTTATGTACTTCCATGTTTTATGTTGTTGCTCATGATTTTGATGTTTAAACATTATGTTCATATTTTTAAGTTCAAATGTATGTGGTATGTTTTATACTATCCAGGCATACCCTTACTGAGCATTTGAGCTCACCCTTTTTATGTTTTATTTTCCCCCAGGATTAAAATAAAGGTTTTAGTTAAGGAAACAAAAATTGGAAGATCTTTATGGGAGATTTTGAAGATCTTTCACCACGATTAGAAGATTATGTTCCATGTTTCCAAATACACTAAGATATTACATTATTTGTGTGTCTATTTTTGTTATATATTATGTATTCCACAAAAGTAATGTAATATCTATGTATGTCAATCTTCAGGTCTCTATAGCAGTACTGTCCACCGAGGGGTCCTTTGGTCAAAAAAATATGGGCTTTCAAATGTTGTTTTCATGCCACTTGTCCTTGGGTATTCTATCTATGCAATCGGTATTCCTCTACCCACAATAAAAGATGTCTTTTCTTTAATAATAAATTGAGGCTTCGGTCCCAACCTATTAAAAAACGTTAACTCCGTGTGAGGTTTAATTGAGAGGTGTCGAGGAGCAATGGGGAACATGGAATTAATTTTTTTGATTTGGTTTTGAAGTTATCTATTTTTATGAGGTAGATCAGGCATCTTGGCCTGTTGTATTTAATTTTATTATTTTATTTATTTGTACATTATTTTACTACACCATCTTCATATTTATATTTAGATATTTTATAATTTGAATATTTTGAAATGGAATGTTTTATTTTGGTTACCTATTATATATTTTTCATTTCCTATTTTTACTAATTTAATTTATGGAATAATTATGCCAAATTGTAAATAAATTTTTAATGCATTTTTATTGCTATGGAAGAGAACCCTCACTCCCAATGAAATATTACATGATTTCAAAGTACTAGTATTGAACACATGGGGATTGTGAACACCTTTGAGGCTTAGTGGAACGAAATGTTAGTAGAGTATCATGTAATCCCCAACCAGTTCATTACATATATAGTTTTTTTCATACAATTTTATACACCAAAATCGTCCAAAAAATCAAAATTTTTGAAAATGGAAACAACCATCCTCATTATATTTTAACTGATTTATGATCATATTTCAAAATATCTAATTTATTTAAACATCCAAATTCATTAAAATTATTTTCGACACTATAGTATTTCCCCTAGAGATATCTTCAATTACATTATTTATCTACAAATTACTATTTTATGGTGATCAACATAAGCACATTAGGTAATAATGGGTGTATAATATTTATTTACTGTATAAAGCACACCCATCCACTTATATTCAGTAATTAAACATTTTTATTACAATGTTGAGTTTCCAAAATGATGGAACAATGTTCTATATAAAAGTTTAGATGTTACTAATATACAATAATAACCTTATCTATTATTTTTAATGATTCTATAATTTCATTAAAATAATTTTGAAATATAAAATTTGAATTTTTCAAATATTTTAAAACATTAAGAAACCTTGAAAACAAACTTTAACTACCACATTTATGGAAGATAATTTTTTAGTCCTAATCATAATCATCTTCCCTCTAGCTTCAATCAATACAAGGAAATATCAAATAATTCCCTCATTCCTAGTGTCTTTAATATGTTCCTAGTTATTTTAGCAATCAGGAAAATACATTTTTTAATATTTTTCTTCAATTAAATATTTTTTCAAATATAAACATACCAATTTCTCATGAATTACTTAAATTTATTTTATTTTATCTTCATTACTATATTCATATTTTCTTCTCGTATCTTTTTTCTAAAATTATAATTGTACGATTATTTATATAAATATAAAATATTTAGGTAATTTGACCTTAGAGTTCTCATATTCCATTCATCATTTCTTATTGAAATAAATAATATGATATTGTTAAATAAAATTTCATTTCTTTGAAGAAGTGTTCATTTATTTTACTTTAGAATATATTCCTCTATTAAATCCACTTATCTCCCTTTTTCTCCTTGAATTTTGTTTTCATCATCCACATACTATATATTATTTTTTTAATATAACTACTTGAAAAGTAACCCCAATTTCAAATAAAAAACACATAAATGATAGTTTTCCATTTTTTTTCTATTTCATTACTCAATGACTTTTGTGAAAAAAAAATATTATATTAATTAAAATTCGATGCATCATTGTATCCTTCAAATTCATATACATTGTTATTTTATAGTTTATGTTTATTAAAAAATATTATTATTTAATACGTTTTTAGTTTTCTACATTACAATTATTCAAAATAGTGTGCCCCCTTTTTATCTTGTAATAAATCTATATATTATAATGTGTATGAGTGAAAAAATAATCAATTTATTAATACTATAAGGGAAATTTAGACATAAATATACATAATATAATTATTATAACTTTCCTCCATCTTGAAGCCTTTATGTATCAATATAAATCATTTAATCAAGGTGAAAAATATGTTACCCTGAATTAATAACAAATTCACTGAGTCCTATTCTTCAATTTTAATATCCTCAAATTGATCATGACATATTTGTAATCCTGACTCCCTAAATTTCTTATATTGATCGTGAATATCATTAATATTTATCTAAATTAATTATCATTTTTTGATCCCATAACACATTTGAACTCTTACTTTGGGAGAGATAAAATTAATACATTCCACGATCTTCCACAGACATTGATATTCTTCATTTCCATGAATAAATTTCTTGTATTATCATTGAGAATATTTATACTATTTTAGTGATATCAGAATCATCCAATAAATAGACATAAGATATGAAATTGTCCTTCTTTTTAGGAATGATATCATTTCCCATCAAATGTAAAAACAAAATGTTTTTGTTGAAATACAAATCTCTAAAAAAAATTCCATAAAAATACTTCAATAATAAATAATGATACTCAAATAAAAAATTATTTCATGGAACTAATAAAGTATAAAATAATAATAAAAGACATCTAGGATACTAAATTGAATGTAATATTAAAATTTGTTTCCAAATAATAATACTGATGTAAGAGATAAATAACCACTGTGATAGGGGAGATTTAGTTTTCAAGAAAATTAAATACCCTAAATAGGAATTTTTTTCATTCTAACTAGAGTATTGGATATACCAATGAAACATTGAAAACATTAGAAGAAACTGTGACTGAGTATGAACACATATAACACAATATATTATTTTTATAAGTATTACACACTCTTTTTATTGAATAAATAATATCTTGTGTCCAATTACTAATATCAAATTTTATATGTTTTATCATATTATCATTTAGAATTTTGAAATAATAAGTTAAATTTTAAAAAAAATAATGTGAAAAAAGGGAAAAAATATGTTCCGACAATAATATCAATCTGTAGTTTTCCTCATTAAGTGCATCAAAATTATGGTTTATTATTCTAATTTTTTTTCACTAGAAGCCATGAAACTATCATTACTATATTTTTCATTGAATGTTTTGCCTCCAGGACCCTTGAGTAAACATAATTTTTTAAGTGAATATAAACTTTTTGATGGACTATTAAAAAATATAGTTTTATACCAAATATTATTGATCAATCATTTATCAAACCATAAGATCAATTTGTTTTATATAGTTAAATATTTATCAATGAAAATAATTCTAGGATTATAAAATTCCATAATAAATTAAACATTATTATGGTGTGATTATATTTATCATTGAAAAAATAATCCAAGTATTGATTAAACATTAATATTTTTCTAAAACCTTTTGGTGAAATACATAAGATTTGGACCCATTATGTGAAACATATAGTAGTTCACAAAAAAATTATATTATATATATTGTCGTGGGAAATACACCATTATATTGAATCCCGCCAAATTATAGTGTAATAATTTAACCATAATGGACAATACTACACCCATAGATCTATGGACATGAATAAATCATTGAGTGGTGTTTTTAAGAGACACTTTTGTAAATTTCAAAATTTAATTCCATATGATATAATCATGGAATAATAAAAATACATTATATTGTGATTCTCATGCATATATGAAACTTCATCTAATTTCCACTCAGTATAGTGTAATGAATAACATATTATGAAATGGTTTCTCCATACTCATAAAATCATAATTATATTTTTACCAACTATAATCAACCCTTAACTCATTCATTTGAATGTTTAAAATAAATAAAATGAGAAACCATATTTAACAATCCAAAATGAATCATATTATCAAAATTGGCACTAGAATTCTTTTAGTTATTCAGTTATATAAACAATGTACCATTGAATAAAAACAATTTTAGAATTTACAACCCTTCATGTGAATACAAATACTATATTTAACAATTTCAATTGATATATTCTCATACCCACATTTGTCACTTTAGATCATGTTTGTAAAAAAATTTCTCAGGGTGCCATCAAAAGAGGCTCTCATCTAAGCCCATCAAATTGCCCAAAAGAAATTCTTGATCCCTTTGGTATTGAAACTAGTGATTTGTAATAACATGAAACACATCAATGAATGATTTCACCCTTAAATTTGAGTAAAATTATAAAAGGTTGTTTACTAATGTTAAACATGGATTATACTTAAATTTGACATCCACATAGCATCAATCATTTATGAACCCAAATTAAATGAACCTTCCAAACATTTTATAATAAAAAACAATCATCAAAACCAATTTCATAAATACAAAACAAAATCTATTAAAAATAGAGAGTGTGAACAAAAAAAGAAATAAAATAAAATAGAATGATGATATAAGGAAAGGAGACTTGGTCAATACCATGATAAAAAAATTAAATACCTAAAAAACCTAATCCAATCCATAATAATCCTAAACTAAACCATTGATTTCCCACCACATCCCCAATCACTTGACATCGGTCTCACAAACAAAAATTTTTTCCAGATTAAACATTGGTAATGAAATATATAAGTGTGGTATAAAAATATGTGTTGGTTTCTACCCTCCATGTAGCGCCCCAACCCCAGCTACCCAATGTCGGTGCATTACTTCGTAACATTGGCATGATCACAAAAGATCAAGTCTCGAAAGACCGATTAGTTTAGTAGCATTGGAAACACTAGATACATTCATAAGTCTTACATTACATCATAAATTGAAAAAATAATAACAAAGTCTTCATAGTCCACACTCATATCCTCTTCTGACTATCCCTGCAGTTCATTCATAAAATACTTCTTCATATCCTAGAAAATATTAAAACATTGAAAGGGGTGAGCTCAGATGCTCAGTAAGGATAACAATATAGCGGAAGCTTTCATAACCAAACATTAACATTTAAGGCAATGTATAACTAAAACAAAATCCTTTTAAACTTGAACTTTATCATAATATGGCAAAAGTAAAATGAAATAATGCCATTTACTTACTCACATGGATATTCTACTGGTCGAATATTCACATGAAATATCAATAACCACTTTCATAATGATGGAATGCATAATGACAGAATACCATAACCACGTAGCCAAGGCCTCGTGCCAAGACTACAAATAATATTTTGTCAAGGCCTCGTGCCAAGACACTAGTTTGTCTCATGAGACCTACCGATGCATCGAGGAGATATAGCGGGCTCCACCTGTCACTTATTAAGTCCAATGCATTCCTCATATGAATAGGTTTAAACATATCATAAACCATAACATAATCACTTAAAATATGCATAAAGGAAACATAACATTTGCTCATTTCAATTACAATATATCAATACAACACATTGATATAATAAAAACACTTTCAAACCCATTTTCAATACCAAATTAAAATTTTATATTTATTTTTTATTTTTTAAAAATGGTAAGGCTTGTAGAGGAAGCCGAAACCCAAATAATGGCCTTGGTGGCAGAGAAGTCGTTGTCGCCGCATACGTACGACAAGAAAAACAGTCATTTTTGTCGTTTAGTAAAACACATCGTATAAAAATATTCCTTTTGAATAAATGTAAAAGTCAAAGGGGTTTATACACCGTATAAAAAAAATTTGTGTATAAAACAAAATATGCCTCAATGAAAAGAGATTGAGACGAAGTCCTTACAATGATCATTTTTAAAATAAAATATACCTATTATGTGTATTATCTATATGTACACATATAGAAAGTACAAATACAGTATAGGACATAATAATAACATGACATAATTTGAAAGTATGAGATTTACCCAGAGATTGGAAATTGGGTTATGAAATTCCCTTATCTCGTGTTCGACTTGACTCGACCTCTCTTTAACCTCCTGAATAATAAACTAGAGTTAATTTATATTTTTTTAAGAACCTTTTTCATGTTCATTATTCCTTTTATATCCCTTATTACCATGCTATGAACATTGTGTAATTATTTTAGTTAATAACGGTCATTTTGTCAATCTTTGGTAGTTGAGTCAAAAATAAACTTCTTATAATTAAAATTTGTTCATGTGGTGAAATATCAAATATATCAAGAATTATATTCATTATGTAGATATCATATATATCATATATATCCATTATATACATGCATTTATAATATTACATAACATTTAGAGGTATGAAATGAAATGCACCGTTCATGGAGACGGTAAGTCGTACGTACGCATGAACGCTACTTTCATTTCTATTTCATTTTTAATGAAATCATAATGATATAAAGGTATATTATAATTCCAGTATAATATCATATATAATATCATTTACTCCATCCTTTATACATCCCACATATGGCATTAACGATTCAAATCAGTTTGAGGGGGCGATAGTCTGCACTTCCTAAAATGAAATTATCGCATTTACCCATAAGGGAAATCATAAAGTATGCCACAAATGAAAAATACATAACCTTAAGTAAAACATAAACATATTATATATCATATATAAATATAGTGACATCTTAATGGCCACCTTTTAAGGTGTTATATGAGTGTTGAACAATCATCGTTTCGTGAGGCAGAAATTCGCCATCCACAGAAACAGTATGTTCTTTAACCATTATATGTAGGTGTGTGTAAGTGTAGCTCAAATAATTCTCATAACAACATCCTAGTATAATGAGGATACTGGTTTTGTTAAAAAAGAAATTAATAAAAAGAGTTTAGGGGGTTGGATAAGAAAAATAAATCAAAATAACATAAGAGAAGACATTACCTTAAAATCGGGTACCTCTTTTCATTTGAGCCAAATGCTTCCTTGGGAAGAATTCTGGCCAAATTGAGGCTTCTAAGAGTAAGGGAGGGTAGTTGGGAGAGTATTTGGGCAGAGGTTGGAATATCCAAAAGGCTTTTAAAGTGTGAGTAAGGTGGTAGTGGTGGGGACCTTTTATAAGTGGAGAGGAGGGGCACTCTTGGAAAGTAATAAAATGTTACTTTATTATACAATGCTTTTCGGATTCTACAGGTCCCACACTTATATCATTCGAGGCTATGGTGATAAGGGTTCGAAATATTCTCATCCAATAGGCTTTCGACAAGTGTTTTGCTTAGATTTTACATTATCTTTTCATTTTATTTAAATCGTTAATTAATGAGGTAATCACTGCATAATCATGGTGTCATAAATAATTTAATTTATTTAATGTCTAAAAATTATAAACAAACAATCATGATTTAGGAAATATTTTTTCCTATCTAATGAATATTTATAGTCAAAAATATGACTTGTATAACCCCATTTAAAAATTGTTTTAGTAAAACAACTTCTTTTTGTGACATTTTTATTTTAACTTTAAAAAAAAGTAATTTATGTCATTTTCCTAACAAGTGGCTCCATGGGGTCCCCAAGTTGACCCATGGATTGTCCTGGTCGGCCATGACACATCCAATAGGGGTAGGACAAGTGTAAATGTAACACCCCGAGAATTTATGAAAAATATTCTTTTTAATTTCATTAATGTCTTGTGTTATACGCTACACCAAAAGGAGATTTCACAACACACATCTCTGACCTAGCTTGAATTACAGGCAATCGCGACCTTCCACGATAGCGTGTGTTGTACGCAACACCAAGTTTCACTAAACAACGATATGCTATTAAAATATTATTAAAACTAGCCGTTATGAATAGTAATAACAAATTTTTGAAATTTTGTAAATTTTATTTTTCAAAATGGACTTAATTTTTGGATTCGGAATATCGAAATTATCTTAAGGTGAAATTTTGGTAATTTTCGGATAACTTTCATATTTTGGTGAATAGTGAAAAATTACTAAATTTTAATTAAAAACAACTTTTTCAATCGAAATAATTAATAGTGATAAATTATTAATTTTAGTGGTTTTAAATTATATTTAGAATATATTTTTACAATTTAATACAATGTTGGTCACTGGATGTAATTTCACATTTAAACCAGTTATAAACAAGTGTCAATCTTTTGATAGTTATTATATCTTAAAAACACGCCTTTTGTTTTGACAACGGGAATTAATTTTTAAATTAGTTAATGCAACTGATATGTTTTGAATTTGGTAAAATAGACATCATTTTTGAGTTCATAATATCAAATATAGCTTAGGCCTAATTTTTGTTATTTTTCTGAAAACATTCAATTTTTGATGAATAGTGAAACCACTAAGTGGTAGTTAAAAAACTGAATTTTGCATAAAACTTAATTTTACCGCTTCTGTGAATGGAATTTCGAAAATCCGACAGACACGGTTGATATCAGTAAGTAAAATGTGGTTCAATGAGATAAAAATAATTTTTTGGTGAATAGTAACTTTTTACTTTTTTTACCACGGTTAATAGTAAATAGGGTAACTAAGGGTAAATATGATATTACTATTACCCTAATACATGTCCTAATTCTATTGGATAAGTGTAATTCGACCCAAAACAACCTTATGAATATAATATGACCATTTAGGTCCACTTGTATTAGATTATGACATTTAATATTATTTTATTTCATGAATAGTTAAAATAGTTAAAATCAAAGTTTAATAAGTAAATCATTTTTAATATGGGGTTATACATAAGATAAATTCGACTACAAATATTCATTAGAAAGATAAAAATATTTCCTATATAATGGTATTTTATTTTTAATTTTTAGACATTAAATAATTTAATTTATTTATGACACAATGATGATGTAGTAATTATCTTATTAATGAAATATTGACATAATTGATGTTATAAACACCAAAATAAATGTAATTTGAGACTTTTTATGAATTCCACTAATTTTATAGGTTACTATGATATATTAGTGTTGATTTAATCAACTTGGTTTGAACATATAATTCTGTTATGCCTTTCACAAAAATCATATATCAAATAGTGTCAAAATTGACACAAAATAGTTTTTAAATCAAATATTATATTATTAATTGTTATTTTATACCTAAAAATCTAAGGTTTGGCGAAATGACTTAGATAAGGATATATATATTAATAATAAACAATATGGGGTTCGTTTGGAATGTTATAGTAAGTGTATTAACCATATATTGTAAGAAAACAAAAAGACACGGTAAAAGTTAAATTATTTAACTTAGAGTTAAATCTAATTGATAAGGTTAAAATAATAACCTAAACTTGTCTAAATCCTATTGGTTGATAGGATTTCGACCCATACCCACTTTATCTTCGAAATAAGACCCTTTGGAACCATTATAAACCGATTTTGACTTTAATATAAAATAATATTTTGAGATATTCCTAAGGTGCCCCTCTCCTCCATTATAAAAGGACACCTCCTCCCCCTCCTCCTCACACTAATTTGAGCACTCAAGCTCGGCCAACACCTGCCAAAATCCATTCTACACTTCCCTATAATAATCCTAGAGGTCATGGTCTTCTTCAAAGACCAATCTTAGTTCCCTAAGTGGAGGATTCAAAGAGGCGTTTCAAAGAAGAGGTAATATCCATTACCGATCTTTTCAATTTCTTTCTTCTTCAACATCTTCTTCTTTAGTTTTTTCATGACAAAGTAATAACATCAGTATTACTTACATACTGATATGTTATTATAAATATGAAACAACCCTAATTCACCTTCTATCCATCCTACGGAAAAATGAAATCACCGCGCGTGCATACGTACGGAATACCGTCTCCACGCCGTGGTGTAATCTATTTTCCACCACCACCTTATAGGATGGGTATAATGGTGTAATGAGTAACTATATATGATTATTATAAAGTGATATTAATACTGAAATATTCTACATACACTTCAACACAATTCCACGACCATGGGAACGATATCATCGCTCGTGCGTACGTACGGACTACCATCTCCACGACGCGATGAGATTCATTCTCAATGATTAACCATTCATGAATGATTTTAAAGTATATATAATAAGTAATAATGAAATATATGACATAATAATGATACTGGATTTATGTAAATTTATATGTATGTCATCTACTTAATTCCATTCACTTCAATAAGGAAACGAAAACAGCGTTCATGCGTACGTACGGACTACTGTCTCCATGAACGGTGTATTTCATTCCATTTATCGATATTATATATATATATATATATATATTCTGAATATATATTATATATAAACCATGTTTTACATTCTGGATATAATTAATCATGATCCAAGTAATCAATTTAATAATTACAAGTTAAAAACACGAACGAAAAATGAGATGATTTTACCCAAAATGCTAATTTAACATGAATTTACAAAAGAACGGGTAATATAAAGTCATAAGTGGACCATATATGATATAATAACAATTAATAGGATTATGGAATAAGTCAATAACATTATTTAAATCATTATACAGGAGTTTCATACACTTACAAAGCAAGTCGGGCCTAAGGTAAGGGAAAATATTACAATCTCATTTTTATCCGAGATTGTTTTTACTTTGGAATTTACTTGGGTGTATTTTATCATCCACATACATGTTCCCTCAATAGGTAATATTGTTTCCATCCACCTACAATTGTTTAAATCCAATTTTACCCTTCGGTGAGTTTTTGGTAAAGGATATGAAAGAAATCTTTTGTCGTTTTTCGTACGAGGTACTTTTTGACTTTTCTGACAAAAGTACGAGAAGAATGTTTTTTTAACTTATACGACATGAATGGATTTGCAAAAAATTATTTCCAGGAAGCTTCCATTACATGTTTTCATGTTTATTTTTAATCAAATTCTTTTAGTTTAAAATTTTATGACATGTTAAGAAAGGAAAAGTGTTTTTGAATTAGAAAGGATATTTTCCTCAAGAATGGAGTTCAAGTGTTTTATCAAAATTATTTTCCATCTAAGATAATAAAGGGTTCTGTTTCTATCCCTTTTATTACATTGATTTGATTATGTTGTGATGGAATTAATTTCATGAATTCCTTTATCTTATATAAATTGTTTTATGATGTCATGATGTTTAAGATTCCCATTTTTATTACATGGGATATGCAATGATGTATGGTTTATGATTTTGTGGCACACATAAGAATGGTATAATTATGAGATGGGTGGGACATATATCTCCCTCCAATGCATTGGGTAATGATTTTTTATATCATGAGATAGACATGGCTGGAATGGTAGGTTATACTGGTTCAGTGAAATAGGACTGAAACGAGGGTGACTCGGTTCAGAAAGGGACTTTGTCCACTAAGATAGTCTTGGCAATGAGTCTTGACTAACAAGAAATGATTCTCTCTGATTATGTGTGTATGACACAAAGTTTCATGTTTTAAGTTATGATTATTGGATTTTCATTTCACTACTAATATTTATCCCATGTTATGAAATTATGCTCTCTTTTGTAGGATAAGATTTCCAAAATGTTATGTTCTTATAAATATGATGTGATTGATATTTCTTTTGTTTCCCCTTACTGAGCATTTGAGCTCACCCTTTTATGTTTTCGTTTCCCCAGGATATAAAGAAAGGTTTTAGGAAAAAAAAAAGGAAGATCTTTATGGGAGATGATGAAGATCTTTCACCACGATTAGAAGATTATATTCCGAGTTTCCAAAGACACTAAACTATTACGATCCTTGTGTGTGTATTTTTTTTGTTATGTATTAAGTATTCCACAAAAGTAATGTAATGTTCATGTATGTTAAGCTTAGGGTCTCTACAGTTGGTATCCGAGGAAAGGTTTAGTCATCCTTTGGAAACTATGATGCGAGAACTTTAGTGAGATCCCTAGAGATATTTATAAGGTTTGTCTAGGGATGTCCCTAAGGATAAGTATACGTATAGGATACAGTCCTATAACTACGGTAACGATCATAGAATTTAACCTAAGAAGTTAGATATTGAGGATACTCCCCCTTTATAATGTTGTTTTCCTTAGCATGATTTTTGCCTCTCACACTATTCTTTTTGGGTTTTAGACGATGGCTGGAACCCGAAGGAACCGTGTTGATCAATGCAATGGAAAATGCAATGATTTTCCTCCGGAACAACCAAATGATATGGGAGATGGAGTGAAAAATCTTATTGCTATACTTACAAAAGCTATAAATCATTCTGGACTTCCAAATGATCAGAGAAGGGAACAATATTCTATTGAGTCCTTCATGAGGCAACGTCCACCTTCTTTTAGTGGGTCTTCCGATCCACTTGTTGCTGAACAATGGATCAGTACCACTGAAAAGATATTTTCAATTCTTCAATGTTCTGAACATGATAAAGTCATCTTAGCAGTATATTGTTTGGAAGGTGAAGCTGATCAATGGTGGAATCTTATCAAGAATACGAGGCCAAGAGATGAAATTGAGTCCATGGAATGGGACGAGTTCAAGAACTTGTTTTTCAGTAAGTACTTCCCTCATATTCTTAAAACAAAGATGGAAAAGGAGTTTCTTGAGCTGAAGCAGAAGGATGATGAATCTGTTGGTATATACGAAGCGAATTTTACAAGACTTGCAAGGTATGCATCTGGCATTATCATCCAACCTGAAAGTAAAGTTGATCGATTTTTCAGTGGCTTAAAACCAAGTCTTTGAAGGGAATTAGCTATAAGAGACTTCAGTATCTATGAAGAAATTGTGCGTTGTGCTATCAAGGTTCAAATGGAAGTTGGTGTTACATATCCATCTCATGGTTTTGACAAGAAATGAAATATGGAGTTCAAGGAGAAATCTCAGAATAATGGTGAAAAGAAGATGAATGTTTCCTAATGCACAAAGTGTGGAAAGAAGCATGGTGTAGATTGTCTTAAAGGGACTAGAAAATGTTTTAAGTGTGGAAAAGAATGTCATCGAGCAGCTGACTGTCAAAGTAATGGAAAAAGGGTTTCTAATGGTGTGAATAAAGAAAAGACTGCAGAGAATGAACCACCAACACTTCAATGTTTCAAGTGCAATGAAATGGGGCATTATGCCAATAAATTCCCTAATCCAAGGGTTAGTGATGATCGACATGAGCAACCGCTTAAGGAAAAAAACAATGGGAAGTCACATGCGATCACTATTGGCGATGTTGAATATGACAACGATGTGGTGGAATGATTAAGTGTTTATGTAATGGGATTCCAAAATAATGTTGTATCATGAAGTATTGGAATATTTATGTGTTGGTCTAATGTGGTATTCAAAGTGCTTGAGATATTTTTGGAAATAAGATGATATGCGCATAATGAAGGGAAAACGAGAAAATGAAATATTTGACAGTATTCATGAGCTCATGATTGATATAAGGACTAAGTGATATCATAGTTTGAGTATATAGAATTTTGAGGATTTCGGTATGTGGAAGGTGTTAACTTTTAACTACATTCATGTTTTCACTAAGGTTCAATGGGTATTCAAGAAAATACTTGATTAAGGCCTTTGAATGTTTGTAATGTGACCAACAAGACATATCTTATGATAAATGGGGATCAACGATGGTATTAAATCTCTGGTAATCGTTTTCATTATATTATGAGAGTGGACTGTAGTATTCTGGATAAGCCTAAAGATTAGAATGGATTATGTTGGACATAAGTTAGTATTGTTTAAGGATAGAAGATTTTCGATATTGTTGATGGGATGTTATAGTAATGTAGTTTTAGAAAAAGGACAACCTGCAGAACGGGCGACAGCCCATCACATCAGACAAGGATGTGGGAATCAAACCCACAACTAAAGTGCGACTGGCCTTTATCGCCTACCACTAGCCTACAGGAAGTCCCTGTTTAGTAGAAACTAGTTTTATTATATTAAGAAGTATGATATATGAAGTATAAGTCCATTTTAGGAACCATATATGATTAATCTCACTATAGAATGACTTATGTATATTTAATAACTTTTTCTAACCTTTTGTTTGAGACAGATGGAATGACCCGTCATTCTATCACATGATCTGCTAACACTTCACGAATAACAAATTCATTTTCATTTATTTAAGATATGAAGTGGAAATTGTTAAAGGAACGAACAACAGTGAGATTGTACCAAAATAAAGTAAGTATTTATTCTAATTCAAATTCTTCAACTTTAGGGAAACAATCTTGAAAACCAAAAATGTTGTCCTAGTGCTCTTATATCTGATTAATCAGATGGTACCTTAGATCGTCACAAATTTATGGATTTGTGATTGCTAGCTTTTCCATATCCATGTTCTCTACCACTCTCCATCAGAACATGATGGTTAGATTTATCTTCCATATCCATATTTTCACCTATGTGAAAACCCAATGATTAGTTTATTTGGGTAACCGTTACGTTTCATACTTTTGTTTTTAAAGATTGGTTTTGGTATTCCTTTTTACGATGTGGGTTTTGATTAAAGAAACTTTCGACTAGTAAACCATTTATAACCCCGACGAATTTCAATGGAGAAATTCATTTTAAGGGGGGTAGAATGTAACACCCCGAGATTTTATGAAAAATATTCTTTTTAATTTCATTAATGTCTTGTGTTATACGCTACACCAAAAGGAGATTTCACAACACACATCTCTGACCTAGCTTGAATTACAGGCAATCGCGACCTTCCACGATAGCGTGTGTTGTACGCAACACCAAGTTTCACTAAACAACGATATGCTATTAAAATATTATTAAAACTAGCCGTTATGAATAGTAATAACCAATTTTTGAAATTCTGTAAATTTTATTTTTCAAAATGGACTTAATTTTTGGATTCGGAATATCGAAATTATCTTAAGGTGAAATTTTGGTAATTTTCGGATAACTTTCATATTTTGGTGAATAGTGAAAAATTACTAAATTTTAATTAAAAACAACTTTTTCAATCGAAATAATTAATAGTGATAAATTATTAATTTTAGTGGTTTTAAATTATATTTAGAATATATTTTTACAATTTAATACAATGTTGGTCACTGGATGTAATTTCACATTTAAACCAGTTATAAACAAGTGTCAATCTTTTGATTGTTATTATCTCTTAAAAACACGCCTTTTGTTTTGACAATGGGAATTAATTTTTAAATTAGTTAATGCAACTGATATGTTTTGAATTTCGTAAAATAGACATCATTTTTGAGTTCATAATATCAAATATAGCTTAGGCCTAATTTTTGATATTTTTCTGAAAACATTCAATTTTTGATGAATAGTGAAACCACTAAGTGGTAGTTAAAAAAAACTGAATTTTGCATAAAACATAATTTTACCGCTTCTGTGAATGGAATTTCAAAAATCCGACAGACACGGTTGATATCAGTAAGTAAAATATGGTTCAATGAGATAAAAATAATTTCTTGGTGAATAGTAACTTTTTACTTTTTTTTACCGCGGTTAATTGTAAATAGGGTAACTAAGGGTAAATATGATATTACTATTACCTAACACATGTCCTAATTCTATTGGATAAGTGTAATTCGACCAAAAACAACCTTATGAATATAATATGACCATTTAGGTCCACTTGGATTAGATTATGACATTTAATATTATTTTATTTAATGAATAGTTAAAATAGTTAAAATCAAAGTTTAATAAGTAAATCATTTTTAATATGGGGTTATATATAAGATAAATTCGACTATAAATATTGATTAGAAAGATAAAAAGATTTCCTATATAATTTTATTTTATTTTTAATTTTTAGACATTAAATAGTTTAATTTATTTATGACACAATGATGATGCAGTAATTGTCTTATTAATGAAATATTGACATAATTGATGTTATAAACACCAAAATAAATGTAATTTGAGACTTTTTATGAATTCCACTAATTTTCTAGGTTACTATGATATATTAGTGTTGATTTAATCAACTTGGTTCGAACATATAATTCTGTTATGACTTTCACAAAAATCATATATCAAATAGTGTCAAAATTGACACAAAATAGTTTTTAAATAAAATATTATATTATTAATTGTTATTTTATTCCTAAAAATCTATGGTTTGGCCAAATTACTTAGATAAGGATATATATATTAATAATAAACAATTTGGGGTTCGTTTGGCATTTTATAGTAAGTGTATTAACCATATAGTGTAAGAAAACAAAAAGACACGGTAAACGTTAAATTATTTATCTTAGAGTTAATTCTAATTGATAAGGTTAAAATAATAACCAAAACTTGTCTAAATCCTATTTGTTGATAGGATTTCGACTCATCCCCACTTTAGCTTTGAAATAAGACCCTTTGGAACCATTATAAACCGATTTTTACTTTAATATAAAATAATATTTTGAGATATTCCTAAGGTGCCCCTCTCCTCCCTTATAAAAGGACACCTCCTCCCCCTCCTCCTCACACCAATTTGAGCACTCAAGATTGGAAAAACCCTGCCAAAATCCCTTCTACACTTCCCTATAATAATCCTAGAGGTCCTGGTCTTCTTCAAAGACCAATCTTAGTTCCCTAAGTGGAGGATTCAAAGATGCGTTTCAAAGAAGTGGTAATATCCATTACCGATCTTTTCAATTTCATTCTTCTTCAACTTCTTATTCTTTAGTTGTTTCATGAAAAAGTAATAACATAATTATTACTTACATACTGATATGTTATTATAAATATGAAACAACCCTAATTCACCTTCTATCCATCCTACGGAAAAATGAAATCACCGCGCGTGCGTACGTACGGAATACCGTCTCCACGCCGTGGTGTAATCTATTTTCCACCACCACCTTATAGGATGGGTATAATGGTGTAATGAGTAACTATATATGATTATTATAAAGTGATATTGATACTTAAATAGTCTACATACACTTCAACACAATTCCACGACCATGGAAACGATATCATCGCTCGTGCGTACGTACGGACTACCGTCTCCACGACGCGATGAGATTCATTCTCAATGATTAACCATTCATGAATGATTATAAAGTATATATAATAAGTACTAATGAAATATATTACATAATAATGATACTGGAATTTTGTAAATTTATATGTATGTCATCTACTTAATTCCATTCACTTCAATAAGGAAACGAAAACAGTGTTCATGCGTACGTACGGACTACCGTCTCCATGAACGGTGTATTTCATTCCATTTATCGATATATTATATATATATATATATTCTGAATATATATTATATATAAATCATGTTTTACATTCTGTATATAATTAATCACGTTCCAAGTAATCATATTAATAATTACAAGTTAAAAAAACGAACGAAAAATGAGACGATTTTACACAAAACGCTACTTTAACATGAATTTACAAAAGAACGGGTAATATAAAGTCATAAGTGGACCATATATGATATAATAACAATGAATATGATTCTGGAATAAGTCAATAACATGATTTAAATCATTATACAGGAGGTTCGGACACTTACAAAGCAAGTCGGACCTAAGGTAAGGGAAAATATCACAATCTCATTTTTATCCGAGATTGTTTACACTTTGGCATTTATTGGGGTGTATTTTATCATCCACATCCATGTTCCCTCAATATGTAATATTTTTTCCATCCACCTAAAATTGTTTAAATCCAATTTTACCATTTGGTGAGTTTTTGGTAAAGGATATGAAAGGAATCTTTTGTCGTTTTTCGTACGAGGTACTTTTTGACTTTTCCGACAAAAGTACGAGAAGAATGTTTTTTTTAACTTATACGGGATGAATGGATTTGTAAAAAATTATTTCCAAGAAGCTTCTGTTACATGTTTTTAAGTTTATTTTTAATCAACTTCTTTTAGTTTAAAATTTTATGACATGTTAAGAAAGGAAAAGTGTTTTTGAAGTAGAAAGGATATTTTCCTCAAGAATGGAGTTCAAGTGTGTTATCAAAATTATTTTCCATCTAAGATAATAAAGGGTTCTGTTTCTATCCCTATTATTACATTTATTTGATTATGTTGTGATGGAATTAATTTCATGAATTCCTTTATCGTATATAAATTGTTTTATGATGTCATGATGTTTAAGATTCCCATTTTTATTACATGGGTTATGCAATGATGTATGGTTTATGATTTTGTGGCACACATAAGAATGGTATCATTATGAGATGGGTTGGACCTATATATCCCTCTAATGCATTAGGTAAAGATTTTATATCTCATGAGATAGACATGGCTGGAATGGTAGGTTATACCGGTTCAGTGAAACAGGACTGAAACGAGGGTGACTCTGTTCAGAAAGGGACTTTGTCCACTAAGATAGTCTTGGAAATGAGTCTTGACTAACAAGAAATGATTCTCTATGATTATGTGTGTATGCCACAAAGTTTCATGTTTTATGTTATGATTATTTGATTTTCATTTCACTACTAAGATTTATCCCATGTTATGAAATTATACTCTCTTTTGCAGGATAAGATTTCCAAAATGTTATGTTCTTATCAATATGATGTGATTGATATTTATTTTGTTTCCCCTTACTGAGCGTTTGATCTCACCCTTTTATGTTTTCTTTTCCCCAGGATATAAAGAAAGGTTTTAGGAAAAAAAGGAAGATCTTTATGGGAGATATTGAAGATCTTTCACCACGATTAGACGATTATATTCCGAGTTTCCAAAGACACTAAACTATTACCATCCTTGTGTGTGTATTTTTTTTGTTATGTATTAAGTATTCCTCAAAAGTAATGTAATGTTCATGTTCGTTAATCTTAGGGTATCTACAGTAAATGTCATTTCATATTTTTATAATACCATTTTTACCTTAAATTTCACTAATTACCTTTAATCGCGATTAATTAATCTTAAAAGTTACTATTCACCAAAAAATTATTTTAAATTCATTGAACCACATTTTACTTCCTAATGACAACCGTGTATTTCAGATTTTTGAAAATAAAATCACAGAAGTGGTAATGTTTCATTTAAACGAAAAATCTGTTTTTTAACTACCACTTAGTGGTTTCACTATTCATCAAAAATTGATGTTTTTCAGAACAATGCCAAAATTTTACCCTAAGCTATAATTGATATTCCGAATCCAAAAATGATGTCTATTTTACAAAATTCCAAACATATAAGTTTAATTAATTAATTTTATAATTAATTCCCTTTGTCACAACAAATATCGTGTTTTTAAGAAACAATATATATCAAAAGATTGACAAATGTTTCTGTCCAATTTCAATGTTAAATTAATTGTAATAACCACCATTGGTTAAAATGGTAAAAATATGTTATAATTATACTTTAAAACCACTAAATAGTATAATTTATCACTATAAATTATTTGGATTAAAAAAGTTGTTTTAAGTATTTTTCGCTATTCATAATAAATTGGAAGTTCTCAGAAAATTACAAAAAATTCAACTTTGGATAATTTCGATATTACGAATAAAAAAATGAAGTCCATTTTGAAATATAAAATTTCTATAATTTTAAAAAGTGGTTATTAATATTCATAACGGCTACTTTGATTAGTTGTGGTGTGTGTTAGAACTCGAAGTTGCGTACAACACACGCTACTGTATTATTCAAAGAGATGTGTACCGTGGAAGCTTGGGGTGTTACATTCTCCCCTCCTTCAATAAATTGCTTCCTCGCAATTTGAAATTTTTCTTTGAAAATAAAAGGTTGAAAAAATAAAATACCTTTTTGGAAAACCCACATCGGAAATAAGGTTAATAAAAATATAACTTTAAAAGAAAGAAAGATAAGTACAAAGGTCACCCGAGATAGTCCATACTAGGATTCTATGAAAATATGGATATGGAAGAAAAACAAACCATCAAGGTCTGATGGAGAGTTGTAGAAAACTTGATTAGGATAAAGTTAACCATAAGAAAATCACAAACTTGTGATTGGTTAAACGGTCATTGAATCAACAGTTGGAAAAGTTAACCGGCAACCTTTTTGTTTTAAGTTACCTTTTATAAAGTTGAGGAATTTATTTAGGAGATTTACTAAGAACGTAAGGGAATATACATACTTGTTATTTATACTTTCATTCTTTAATAAATTTTTACCACAAACCTATCTCTCACTCTAAATAGAAATAGAACTCAAAAATATTCTATTTATCCTAATTGTATAAGGTTCCAAATATTAACACATACCATTTAGATTAGTAAAACTATTTTTTAATAACTGGGGACTTCCTGTAGGATAGTGGTAGGTAATAAAGGCCTGTCGCACTATGGTTGTGGGTTCGATTCCTGCAGCTTTGTCTGACGCGACCGGTTATGCCCCACCCTGCATGTTGTCCTTTTCCTAAAAATATTGTAATATAATATTCCAAATAAAATCATCAGAAATGTTTTAACCTTAAACAATACTATGAAAAGATCAACATAATGCATTCCAACCATTATAGTTATCCAAAATACTTCTGTCCAACTCACAGTCCAAATTTTATAAGGAAGGTAAACATAATGAAGATCATTTTTTCCACGTAACAACATGTGAACACCTTCATCATGTATTCATTTAAAACACTGCAACATACTGAATTACCATAAATCCTTATTGATTACATTCATGATCCCTTATTCCTTATAGAATACTAGATATACCCCTTATATCAAAAAAATGTATACAAATCATTAATCGGTTTTAAGGAAGTTAAGAATATCCAATATAATTTATCCAAATCAATCATGTATTATTCCAAAATCAATATCTCAGTATCAGAACAATATTATGGTTTATCTTTCTCTTAACCATATATTTTCCAAAAATTTAACCTACTGTGGAGTCACTTTTCTTGGTTCCACACAATCTCAAGTCCTTGATGAAATAGTACTATAGTACAATCCTTATATACTCCATAATTATTATAACCAGTACATCATTGATACAACACTCAAATGACAAAATTATTTAATAACAACATAAGAACTCTAATCATTCCTCCTCATCTGTGGTAGTATCATAACTTGATTATTATCCAATAACATCATTTGGGGCATACTCTGATGGTTTGTACATTGGTTTGCGTAGTGTCCCCACTCCTTGTAGATGATACATTTTACATTTGAAAACTTTTTCTTACCCTTGCAATCACGCACTTGGTGTCCTTTTTCTACACACTTATAACAAACTCCCATTCCTTTCATGAAAGTTCCAAGGTGTTTCTTCCCACACTTATCAGATATTGGAAAATTATTCTTTTCCCACGTCCCTTTTTCCATCATTCTCTCTTCCATCGTTTTCTTCTCTTTCTTCCCTTCAAAGCCATAAGACTCAGAAAATTCTTTACTTATCTTATTAACACATTATACTATTTCTTCATATGTTGAGAACACATGGGAGATTATTTCACTTCTATGTGTTGGCTTAATACCGTGAAAGATATGATCCTTCTTACGTTTTGGATCATACGTATTGATGGAGTTCACATTCCTTCCACTAGGCACCATTTCTCAACAATGGCATAAACTAGATTAGTCTATGAATAAAAATACATAATTCCATACTTATAAAATACTTAACATAAATTGAACTATTTATGGATATAATCCTTAATCATAAAAAAAATCTTTGAGGAAGTATATACTCATAACCCTTCATAGTGGTTTGTAATGAAAATGAGAATTATCCTAAGCATATCCCACAGGAGTGCCATAACAAAGAGTGCAGCAAGGCCCGTTGTCGTGCACCAGTTCCCGTTCGAGTCTAGATCAAAGTGGTGTTTTTGGGTTTTACCCCTACATACATATGTGCTAGAGCCGCCTCTACCTGCTCGTATCCAGACAGGGATGTATTGCTAGGAAAACTCACAAAATCTCTATAATAGAAAAATTCTAGGAAGTTCTTCTATACTAATCCTTAATGTCTATCTGCGGGCTATGTGCTCTAATCAGAGTTTCTCTAAATCTAGCTTCCAAGGTTAGTACTAAACTGCCTCTGATACCAACTGTAGCACCCCGACCCCAGCTACCCAGTGTCGGTGCATTACTTCGTAACATTGGCATGATCACAAAAGATCAAGTCTCGAAAGACCGATTAGTTTAGTATCCTTGGAAATAATAGATACATTCATAAGTCTTACATTACATCAAAAAGTGAAAAAATAATAACAAATTCTTCATAGTCCACACTCATATCCTCTTCTGACTATCCCTGCAGTTCATTCATAAAATACTTCTTCACATCCTGGAAAATATTAAAACATTGAAAGGGGTGAGCTCAGATTCTCAGTAGGGATAACAATATATCAGAAGATTTCATAAACAACATTAACATTTAAGGTAATTTATAACAAAAACAAAAGCCTATAAACCTGAAATTTAGCATAATATAGAAAAAAGTAAAATGAAATAATGCCATTTAATTACTCACATGGATATTCTACTGGTCGAATATTCACATGAATTATCAATAACCACTTTCATAATGATGGAATGTATAATGATAGACTATCATAACCACGTAGCCAAGGCCTTGTGCCAAGACTACAAATAATATTTTGTCAAGGCCTCGTGCCAAGACACTAGTTTGTCTCATGAGACCTACCGATGCATCAAGGAGCTATAGCGGGCTCCACCCGTCACTTATTAAGTCCAACGAATTCCTCATATGATTAGGTTTAAACATATCATAAACCGTAACATAATCACATAAAAAATGCATAAAGGAAACATAACATTTCCTTACTTCAATTACAAGATATCAATACAACACATTGATATAATAAAAACACTTTCAAAACCATTTTCAATACCAAATTAAAACTGGATATTTATTTTTCATTTTTAAAAAATGGTAAGGCTTGTAGAGGAAGCCAGAACCCAAATAATGGCCTTGGTGGTGGAGAAGTCATTGTCGCCACATACGTACGACAAGAAAAATAGTCCTTTTTGTCGTTTAGTAAAACACTTCATATAAAAATATTCCTTTTGAATAAACATAAAAGTCAAAGGGGTTTATACACCGTATAAAGGAAATTTGTGTATAAAACAAAATATGCCTCAATGAAAAGAGATTGAGACGAAGTCCTTACAAAGATCATTTTTAAAATAAAATTGATCTATTATGTGTATTAACTATATGTACACATAAATAAAGTACAAATACAATATAGGACATAATAATATCATGACATAATTTGAAAGTAGGAGATTAACCCAGAGATTGTAAATTGGGTTAAGAAATTCCCTTACCTCGTGTCTGACTTGACTCGACCGCTCTTTAACCTCCTGAATAATAAACTAGAGTTAATTTATATTTTATTATGAACCTTTTTCATGTTCATTATTCCATTTATATCACTTATTACCATGTTATGAATATTATGTAATTATTTTAGTTAATAACGGTCATTTTGTCAATCTTTGGTACTTGAGTCAAAAGTCAACTTCTTATAATTACAATTTGTTCATGTGGGGAAATATCCATTATATCAAGAATTATATTCATGATGTAGATATCATATATATCATATATATCCAGTATATACATGCATTTATAATATTACATAACATTTAGAGGTAAGAAATGAAATGCACCGTTCATGGAGACGGTAAGCCGTACGTACGCATGAACGCTACTTTCATTTTTATTTAATATTTAATGAAATCATAATGATATAAAGGTATATAATAATTCCAGTACAATATAATATATAATATCATTTACTCCATCCTTTATACATCCCACATATGGCATTAACGATTCAAATCACTTTGAGGGGGCGGTAGTCCGCACTTCCTAAAATGAAATTATCACGTTTACCCATAATGGAAATCATAAAGTATGCCACAAATGAAAAATATAGAACCTTAAGTAAAACATAAACATATTATATATAATATATAAATATATTTACATCTTAATGGCCACCTTTTAAGATGTTATATGAGTGTTGAACAATCATCGTTTCGTGAGGCAGAAATTCACCATCCACAGAAACAGTATGTTCTTTAACCATTAGATGTAGGTGTGTGTTAGTGTAGCTCGAATAATTCTCATAACAACATCCTAGTACAATGAGGATACTGGTTTTGTTACAAAATAAATTAATAAAAAGAGTCTAGGGGGTTGGATAAGAAAAATAAAACAAAATAACATAAGAGAAGACATTACCTTAAAATCGGGTAACTCTTTTGATTTGAGCCAAAGGATTCCTCGGGAAGAATTATGCCCAAATTGAGGCTTCTAGGAGTAAGGGAGGTAATTTTGGAGAGTATTTGGGAAGAAGTTGGCCGAGCTAAAAGGCTTTGAAAGTGTGAGTAAGGTGGTAGTGGTGGGGGCCTTTTAAAAGTGGAGAGGAGAGGCACTCTTGGAAAGTAAAAAATGTTACTTTATTATATAATGATTTTCGGATTATAAAGGTCCCACACTTATATAATTAGAGGATAAGGTGATAAGGGATCGAAATATTCTCATCCAATAGTATTTGGACAAGTGTGATGCTTAGATTTTACATTATCTTTTCATTTTATTTAAATCATTAATTAATGAGGTAATCGCTGCATCATCATGGTGTCATAAATAATTTAATTTATTTAATGTCTAAAAATTATCAAAAAAATATCATGATGTAGGAAATCTTTTTAGATTTATAATTATTATTTATAGTTTAAAATATGACTTGTATATCCCCACTTAAAAATTGTTTTAGTAAAACAACTTATGTTTGTGACATTTTTATTTTAACTTTAAATAAAAGTAATTTATGTCATTTTCCTACCAAAGTGGCTCCATGGGGTCCCCAAGTTGACCCATGGATTTTCTTGGTCGGCCATGACACATCCAATAGGGTTAGTACAAGTGTCAAGGTCATTTCATATTTTTATAATACCATTTTTACCTTATATTTTACTAATTACATTTAATCGCGATTACTTAATCTTAAAAGTTACTATTCACCAAAAAATTATTTTAATCCCATTGAACCACATTTTACATCCTAATGACAACCATGTATGTTGTATTTTTTAAAATCAAATCACAAAAGTGGTAATGTTTCATTTAAATGAAAAATCAGTTTTTTAACTACCACTTAGTGGTTTCACTATTCATCAAAAATTGAAGTTTTTCAGAACAATGACAAAATTTCACCCTAAGCTATAATTGATATTCCGAATCCAAAAATGATGCATATTTTACAAAATTTCAAACATATACGTTGCATTAATTAATTTTATAATTAATTCCTGTTGTCACAACAAATAGCATGTTTTTAAGAAACAATATATATCAAAAGATTGTCAATTGTTTATGTCCAATTTCAATGTTAAATTAATCTAATGATGACCATATGATAAATTGGTAAAAATATATTATAATTATAATTTAAAACCAATAAATAATATAATTTATCACTATAAATTATTTAGATTAAAAAATTGGTTTTAAGTATTTTTCACTATTCATAAAAAATTGGAAGTTCTCAGAAAATTACAAAAAATTCAACTTTGGATAATTTCGATATTACGAATAAAAAAATGAAGTCCATTTTGAAATATAAAATTCCTATAATTTTAAATAGTGGGTATTAATATTCATAACGGCTACTTTGATTAGTTGTGGTGTGTGATAGAACTCAAAGTTGCGTACAACACACGCTACTGTATTATTCAAAGAGATGTCTACTGTTGAAGCTTGGGCTGTGACACTCCAGGACTATGAAAATTTTTTCATATTAAAATTACTAAATGATAGTTTTAAAATGAAACAAGAAATTATGATTTTCTAATTTGAACACATGAACTACCAAAATAAAAACCATGACCTATTTATAATACATTGAATTTACATATTTAAAAGAGAAGGCATTCTCATTAAAAAACATTTCACCAAAAGAAGACATTTCAATGATAAAAACCCATTTTTAAATAAGTTTTAAATCACCAACCTATATTCGTTATATTAAAAATGGGTATTCCATAAATCTTTTATATATAATTATATTATAATAACCATGAAAATGATAGGGAAATGACACAAACAATAGGAACCCGAAATCCAATGGTTGGAATTACAGATAAAAATGTATACATGTTTTAGAAATATAGTTACCCCGTCATTTACAGATATCATTAAATGAATTTATTTATTGTTAGACATCTCATTCCAATACATGAATCTTAATTTCTATTATATTGGAATACTAAGTACATTAAACTGATATCATGTTTCCAAAAAATGTATCTATTTATCATCAATTATTTTCTCTTATTTTATTTTGATCCATTAAAACTTCATATGATAACTTGAAGATAACATGAATAGATAGATAAGATAAAAATCTCAGTAAAGGAATAATCATTATATTAATTCTTATCACATAGATTTGAAGGAACAACAATTTGACTTAAAAACATGCAACGTTATCTTACACAAGGAATCATAACGTATGAAACATTGAATCACACAAAAAAGAAATCATAATTATTTGGAAGTAACATAAAGAACAAATTTAGATTGAGTGAAGGCTCGCTTCACAGACAGGATCACAAGTCAAGGATCACCACCATGATCATTTCCCACAGGGAACGAGTGTAGGATAATTTCCAAGATTGTTGCACATAATATTTAATGAGTCTAAACATTACCAAATGTATTAGTGCACTATCTTGGTGCACACATCATAAATTATTCATAAATAGATGTTTCACATGAATAATCATACACATGGAATCAAACATCAACATAATGTTTACCCATATAAAAATTCAGATATCATAATCATGTCATAATGCATAATAAATGGGAATCTTGTAAAATGTTCAATGAAAGAATTAATTTAGAAAATATGTGGAAACATATAAAGGATAATTGAAATATATACTCCTAAATTGATTCCATCTAAGGTGAAATTTCATTATAATAGTGTTTATGGATCTTTAGAACAATTACTTTTTAGTGAGGTCTAATGTAAATATTATAGAGAATTTAATTAATAAAAGGGAAGTTTAATTTATATAAAATTATAAGTTATTTAGGGATGTTTTTAGAATAAAACCTAAAAATTTTAAAAAATACTGGTGGCATAAAATATATTATAGAATGTACATAAAATTGGGTAAGAATATAGGATGTTCCCTTAAATCGGGCATGATTATCAGGGAGAATTGATTAAGATATCTTTCAAAAACATTTATATCCTCAATAAATAAGTTTGAATTGATCATTACAAATGATTTAGAATCATATAATAATAATTTAGAAGATAATCATAAAAAAAATAATTTCATTTGGGTAGAAAGGGAGATAATGTAACCTGAATGAATAATGGATGTTTGAGTATTATCTCTTAAATTATGTTTGAAGGTGTTATTTAATTGATACTAATGTCATGTATAACCAAATTAGAATATTTAATTAAAAATTAAAAGACAAATTATACTTGTATATGATTTATTATAACATTATTCTATTCGTTTTTGGACTCTTTTATGAGTTATGATATTCAATTTCATCGTTTGAGAGCATTAGATTCTTTGGAATTTAGGATTAGTTTACCTGTTTACATGTAATAAATGTAATATATATTTGGGGAAATTATCCATAATAAAATTTCTATGTTATTAATGATATTAAATTAGTCAAACTGATATTATATATCATTTTTTTCTATGGAATTATGATGAGTCACTAGATAAATAGATGATAAGAATCATTTTTCATTATTTTGGCGGTATTCGATCCCAACGACTTCATTATGTTTTATAAATTAATATCATGTCTAAAAAATTGTCAATAGAATATTAAACAGGATATAATAAATATATATAATATATTTGAATCATAAAAATGGTATCATTACCAGCCTTGAATATAGTAATGGAAATTGAAAACATCATCACCCTTCAATGTGGTAAACGAACACATCATGGAAGATATTATCATTTTTTATATACATGGAGGGGGAAAGAGATATGATTATGAATTGTTCTATTATCATAAATAAATTTGTTATATTTTAGTTATTGGAGGTATCAAATAATTTTGATGAGGGATGTGAGGATATAATAAGAAAAGTGTGGAACTTGAAATGAAATTAAATGAAAAGGAAAAAGGTTTTTCCATTTGATTCTTAAAAACCACATTAGGGGATTTGTTTTAATATTATATTATGTAAAAAAATATTAAAAGTGGGGGAGTAATCGGGGGATATTTTAGTAGAATTTGGAAAATTCTCAAAGGTTGAGAGGTGTGAGATGAATATGTTCCTAGTGGTGTTATATATAGTGGTGGAGTGAGTTGTTTTCTCATTATTTAATTCATTTGTTTATAATTTTTCTACAAACATGGAATAATATTGATCCTTGAGAATAAATACTATAATTAGATATTGTGAGATGTAACTGATATTTCATTCAACATCCATAAATCAATGAATACTCTATTTCATATATAATGTATATTTACCATAAATTATCACATTTTACTATTCACAAAAAATCTTGTATTTCAAAAAAATCCCAAAAACATCACCCTGACCATTTTTTGATGTTTTTAATTCTAAAAGTGACTTCATTTTATGAAAATATTTTAATTAAGATGATAATTTTATTTATTAAATTAAAATCTGAATGTAAAAAAATCTTACAGATTTCAAACTATAACTGAATTTATTAACATTGAAAAATTAAGTAAGGTATGATAAGTTTTATTTTAATAATAAGACATCAAAATAAAAATTTATTATTATATTTCATGATGATGTTTTTTGTTAAATTATTAAATTATTAATAAAATTTTTATTAGATATTTATGCCATAGAATAAAATCAACATGTAATTAATAATTATTAAAATATTTTTTTACTAAAAATATGATATAATTATATCATATTTTCACTTATAATATGGATAAATTTTATTTATAAATTCATTGTAGAGTTTTATATTGAATTTCCTTGTTTACTATTTATAATGGCTATGTTAAAATTCCAAATGTCAAGTTAAAATTTCATTTCATATATGTTCCTTAACATCTTGAAATGCATTTTTTCATTAATTATTCACTTATATTGTTTTTATTGTGTCATTAATTTGAATTTATGTGATTATACTATATTATATAATTATAATATGGGAATTTCCATAGATTAAAATTTGGTTCATTACAGTCTTCCCCTTTATGATATTTCACCCACAAATTCTTTTTTTACTCACAACGGTGAAAACATTTGCATGTACTTCTCATTCATCGCATTCTTTAGTTCACATGTTTCTTCATCATACTTATGGATATGGAAATGTACTTTTACTTGGTTTTTGGTTCTATTATGTAGAACATTGTCTCTATAATCCATGATCATCAGTGGTTGCTCCCTATAATAAAGAACATTATCCAAATGTACCACCATTGAAGTACATAGATGTGATGGATCTAGTATATACATCCTTACGATAGATAGGTTGAATACATCTTGTAATTTATACATGGTACATGGATGTGCTAGTCGATAGGAAAAACCTATGACTAGATCAGGAATCTCGAATTGGATGATGTACATGGGACTTAACATCCCTTTCTTCCATAATCTAATGACTTTAATTCATAGAGATATTTGGAGGAATAACATAACTACCTTTTTAAAATATAGGTCTCACTGATGGTGGTTTTCATAACTATTTTTTCATATTTGGGATTCCTTGAACTACTACTGAGGGGTTGTTACCTTTATGGACATTTCATCGACCATTTAATGTTCTAGAAACAAAAGTTCACCAACTTCATCACACCATGTCGTTGTTCTACACCTTTTTCCACAATGGGTCTCATATGGATACTTGTATGTGCTAGGGGGAATTTATTGTTGTAGTATATGTCAAACAGAGGTTTAATTTGGTCTCATCCTCCATTGAAGTTATAACGCCCCAACCCGAGATACCCATATTTTGTGTATTTTTACATAACATTTGCAGGATTATAAGGGATAAAATCCCAAAAGACTGATCTATTTAGTTTCTGTGAAGTACGAGATACGTACATATGTATTACATTAAATTATGAAATGAAAAACAAAAACATTGACTCAATTAAAAACATTTATATCCCTTATATTATGCATGCATTTCAGTCATAATATACTTCTTCGCATCCCATGAAAAATAAATCATATAAAATGATGAGTTTAAATGCTCATGTATGATAACAATTTAGTGGAAACAATTATAAATAAGAATAAACATTTAAGTTATTGTATAATACTAAAACTGAATCCATTTAAACACAAACATCAACATTATAGAGAAAATATAAATCAAATAATTCAATTAAATGTTCACAAGGATATTCTACTAGTCAAATAATAACATGTAATATCAATAGAGAATTTCTTAATGATGGAATCCATAATGTCAAACATCAACACCACATATTCAAGGCCTCATGAAAGGAAAAAAAATTGATTTTGTCATAGCCTTGTTCTATGACACTTGTTTTCCTAATGAGGCCAACTGATGCATTGATGAGTTATAGGTGGCTCCACCCGCCACATACTATGTCCAATGCATTACTCATATTAAAAGGTTGAAACATAACATAAACATTCGTAATAAAACTAAAATACTGAATGTTAATAATTAAACCATAAACCATGAATGGTATAAAAATAACACATCCATATTCAAACATATCACAAAACCATCAATACAATATGGTAGATTGTATCAGAATAATTCAACTTCAAACAAGTGTAAAATCCCTCAAAAGTATTTTCCATCGATGAAATCAAAACTATTTTAGAGAAATATGTATTTCTATTTAGAAATCATTTAAAAGACACATAACTATAAAAGAATAACTTTTTTTATGAAAATATTCTTATAAGATTTTAATGGAAACTTCAAATGTGTTACAATGGTGGAAAATAGCGGCACCTATTATATAAGTGAAAAACATTCTTACCTTAATTTGTCAAAATAGTAATAAATTACCATATTGGGAAAATGCCGGAAGCATTCCTTTGAAAACAATTTATAAAAAGTCAATAAAGTGTCTAAATGAATTAAACCCATATTCGAGGAAATAGTAAAATGTTTTGAAACACATTTTTAAGAATCAAAAATGAGGATGATAAATAATTCCTTGTAAATGCTTACATATAAACTACCTCGAATAATAAAGAGATTGTAAAATCAAACCTACCATTGAATTCATCCTTATCAAAGTGTACAATAACCTTCTATGTAATGGTTAGTTAATTTCTATTAAATTATACAAGAATCACACAGATAAATATGATATCAATAATGTTCTTCTAATATTTCTTTGTTATTGATATTTCTATAGTGTCATTGTTTTAGGTGTTATCTGATTCATTTTCCTTCATATGTTTTGTTATGTAAGTCATGTTTGATATGGATATGATATCTTTGATTCATATCTCAAAATATATAAATTTGTTTAAAATATTTTTTAATCATAAAATGAAAAATATTCTTGAATGCTTATGATGGGGAATGAATCCCATCACGTTCATGGAGACGGTAATCCGTATGTACTCAAGAGCGACAATATATTTATATTGATGGTGAAATTGTATGTAATTGGATTTTATATTACTTATAAATAATCTATAACATGTTATATTTATTATTTACAACAATTATACACATTATTATGAACATCCTAATAAAGAAGTGTTGAATAACAAACTACGCCGCGACATCGAGATGGTAAGCTGTACGTATGCACATTTGGTGACTTTTTCATTACTAGGATGGATTGAATAATTAATATCATTGTAACATAATTATAATAACATCACATTATGTATAAGATACCGGATTTATTATTTTTTATGGAGATAACAATAAAATAGGAAGTGGAAGAAGAAAAAAACTTTGAATGTCGCGATGAAATTATTACCTCTTCTTCAGGTGCTTCCATTTGATTGGAACAAAACTGCTCCAAATGATGGGTTTATGATAAATATAATGACTCTATGATGAAGTGAGGGTAGTTGGGAAGATATACAAGTCGGGGATGGCTGATCCAAATGGTTTTGGAGGTGTGATTTAAAGAAAATGTGAAGTAACATTTTATAAGAATGGTGAGGGTCACTTTAGGAGAAGCTTGAAATATTATTTTATTATAATGTCATTTTAGGTATGTAATGACTCCAAAAGGATTAATTTCAAGGATAAGGAGGGACTGGGTTGAAAAAATCTCAACCAATATGTAACACCCCAGGTAAATAAAGAATATGACATTTTTATATTTATCCATATTTGTGAATAAAATATTAATATTACTTTAAAGGGTATTCTATGCTCTATGGCGTACCCAATATGCAACAACGGGTTTCTTGGGAATCTTACGTTGCACTCTAATAATAAAATAATATTATTATAATTGGTAGTTAATGCCTAGTCATTGTAATGGTGGGAATGAACAGAACTAACTACAAAATGATTATATATGTTTGTCAAATATTTTTACTCTTTGCAATAAATGATAGAGGATTAAAAATGCGAGTGAATCCAATTTTAAGCGAAGACAGTCTAATATTCTTTAAAAGGTTGATTAACCACCTTTTGATGGTGAACCACTTTTAAATCCACTTTTTGACAATTTTATGTGTTATATTTGACAAAATAAAATTCTTCTTTAAAATCGGCACATCAAAATTTACTTTGTGTAAATTTTTGTTATTTTTCTGATAAAGATCATATTTTTTAATGAATAGTGAAAAATGTTGTATTTTAATTCAAAACCTCTTTTTAATATAATTTATTTGTATGACTAGATTATCTTTATAATTGGTTTTAAAGTTTAAATAGAATTTATTTTTACCATTTAATCCAATGGTGGTCATTTTATTTAATACCACTTTAAGGTTGGACATAAACATGTGTCAATCTTTTGAATGATATTATTTCTGAAAAACACGCTATTTGTTTTAACAACGGGGTTTAATTATAAAATTAACTAATGCAACTTCTATGTTATGAATTTTGTAAAATAGACATAATTTTTGAATTCAGAATATAAAATATTTCTTAGGGTGAATTTTTGGTATTTTTATGAAAATCTTCAATTTTTGATGAATAGTGAAACCATAAAGTGGTGGTTACAAAATTTGAATTTTCGTTTAAATGGGACTTTAACACTTCGGTGAGTTGAATTTAAAAAATCGAATTTAAATGATTTTAATTTTAAAGTAAAATGTGGTTAAATGGGATGAAAATATTTTTTGATGAAAAGTAACTTTTAAGTTTTATTAATCGCGATTAAAGGTAATTAGTGTGATTTAAGGTAAAAATGATATTATAATAAAATGAAAATATATTGAAACTTTTCATAACTCTATTGTATGAGTTATGGCCGACCAATACAACCCATGGGTCGATTGTTGGTACCCCACGGAGCCACTTTGGTTTGATAATGACATTTATGCCTTTTATTTAAAGTAAAAATAAAAATGTCACAAACATGATTTGTTTTACTAAAACAATTTTTACATGTGGTTATACAAGTCAGAATTCTGAATATAAATATTTATTGGAAAGATAAAAATATTTCATACATAATAGTATTTTTTTTATAATTTCTATTCATTTAATAAATTAAATTCTTTATGAAATCATTATAATGCAGTGATGACCTCATTGTTTAACGATTTAAATAAAATGGAAAGATAATGAAAAATCTAGGACCTACACATGTCAAAAACCTATTGGATGGGTGGATTTCGAACCCTTATCACCTTATCTTCGATACACATCAATATGGGACCATTAAAATCCTAAAACCATTTGAAAATAAAGTAACATTTTATACTTTTCCAAGAATGCCCCTCCTCTCCTCTTATAAAAGGCCCCCACCTCTACCACCATACCCACACCTCTCAAGCCTTTGGTTCGGCCAAGATCTGATCATTTTGTCTCTACACATCCCTCTCCTCATTCTAAAATCCTTAACTTAGGCAGGATGATCTTCAAGAAACCCATTTGGTTCAATCGAAAGGGAGTTACCCAATTTTAAGGTGATTAAAGAACGATCGAGTCAAGTCGGAACCGAGGTAAGGGATCCTACTCCTCTCTTTATTTTTAAATACACTCTTTTATGTCATTCCTTTTAAAGATCATCTTTCTTGTTATTGGGATGTTATTTTATATTACTCTTACTATAATTTTTCTGTTCATATGATGAGAGACCCTATTCTCTCTCATCAATCCATTTTGGAAGTTTTGAGTGGCGCCGTTAGGTTGCCGAATTTTCGTAAGAGATCAAACCTCTCTCTTTCTTTTTAAGTACTCTCCATTATGTCACTTCTTTTTCAGATCCTCTTTGTTATGTTGGGGGATGTTCTTTTATATTCCTCTTTCTATAAAAATTATGTTAATATGATGAGATATCCTATTTGATCTCATCAATCCATTTTTGTAATTTTTATGTGGCGCCGTTAGGCTGCCGAGTTTTCGTAAGGGATTTTTCATCACACTTTTATTCCCGTGAGATTTATGATACATTTTCCACAATTTACTTTGAGTGGTGTATGTACTACCCATTATTTTACTCATTTTGTAATATACTTTCATATATGAGTATTTACATCAATGTTGTATTGTCCTTCTTTTACGGGGTGTATGTTTCGAAAGATACCCATGTCGGTAAGGGAACCTTTCACCCTCCACTTTTTAAAAGACTTCTTTTGTTATGTCTTTTAATTCACATACTTTTATGTTGGGATATGTTCTTCTATATCCTTATTTATTTAAATTTTATTTCCATGTGATGAGATACCTTTTTTTATCTCTCATCAACTCATTTTCTGAATTTTGTAGTGACGCCATTAGGCTGTCAAATTTTTGCAAGGGAACTTCTTAACCCAAATTTGATTCATTGGGATAAACTTATACTCCTTGAATATGTCGTTCTATGAATATGTGTGAATAACCTTGGATTTTTTTACACTTAATATCCAATTATATTTGGTGTATTCGTTTGTCACACATAATTATGTAATTGATTTATCCTTAAACCAAGGATATCGTCTTTGTAAGGGACTTCATCTCAATCTCCTTTCACTGAGGCATATTTCGTTTTATACACAACTTTCATTTATACGGTGTATAAAACCCTTTGACTTTTACTTTTATACAAAAGGAATCTTTTTCTATGATGCGTTTTACAAAACGACAAAAAGGAATGTTTCTTTTAACGTACGCGGTGACAACGACCTTTTCCACCGCCGTGAGTATTATTTGATCTTTGGCTTCGTCAACAAGCCGTAATGTTTTTAAAATAAAATAAATACCATATAATATTTTACGTATTTTGGTATTGAAAGTGGTTTTTATAAAGGATTCTATTTTGTCAATATATTTAAATGATATATTGTGATTGAAATGTTGAAATGTTATCATTCCTTTATATTGGTTTTATGTGTTATAATTTTATAATGGTACTTGGACATTTTACGGGTGGTTACGTGATAAACCATATGATGGGTGGTGTCATGAATACCAGGACTGGTGGTTACGTTATAACCTCCAATGCATTGGATATTGAAGTCGGACGTATGGTTATTCCATTAATTATGTATGGAAGTTGGCCGAATGGCTATTCCATTAAGTGATATGTGTGGAAGTCAACCTTATGGTTATTCCACATAAGTAGGTTTATGTCCCAAGTTACCTAATATGTTATGTGATCTTTATATGGGGTTTTTTGTAATCATTTGGTTACAGAAGGGTAAGTAATGAACTTTTATTCAGTGAAGAGTTTTTACTACTTCGAAAAGGTGAAAAGTATTACTTTAATAAAGTATACATGGTTTACTTGTTGTTTTGAAAACTAACAGTTTTCATTCTTTGTTTATCCCTTACTGAGCTTTTTATGCCTATCCCATGTTTTTGAAATGTTTTTCATAGGACTTAACATGGAATAGGGTCAAGGACGGGATCAAGGGAAAGTCATGCAACCTAAAACATGGAAATGGACATGTTCTTTTTAAGAGTTTTTATTTTATGGAAACTTAGTAAAAGTTTCTACTTTGTAATCTTTTGAGATGTAATAGTTATGTCCTATTTCTCTAAAACTCTAAACCTGAAAAGATCCCCAATGTGAATTATTCATCTAATTCAATATTAAGTAAGGTTTAATGTCGGGGCCTTATACAATGTGTTTTAGAAAATTTAATGTCACCATGTTAACCTAGTCTTTTAAATTTAACTCTTAGTTAAATAGTCTATCTTTTACAATGTCTTCTTGTATTTTTATATTGCATGTTTAATAAACATACTATAAAATTCATAACGAACCACAAGTACTTCAATAATGAAATATATTTCATTATATAAGTCCATTTTCTGAAACATATATTTATAGGAATAATTTATCATTTAATAATATAGTATTTGTTTTAAAAAACAATTTCTGTCAACTTTGAAACTATTTAGTATTTTATTGTGAAATTTAACAGAACATGATTACTTCTAAAAATTTACATTAAAATAATCCTAACATGTCATATTAACATATAAATTACTGGAAAGAATCCAAATTCTATATTTATATTTATTTGGATATTTATAATATCAATTATTTTAATCATTCAGTAGTAAGGTAATTATTTCATCATCATTGTGACAAAAATAAAATAAAGTATATCATCACAAAAAATTATAAATAAATTACCAAAATGTATTAAATCATTTTATATTTTTAATGAACATTTATAGTGGACTTTATCTTATGTATAACACTATATTAAATATTTTTTAGTTATTAATATTTGAATTTAAAAATTTTAACTTTTCTTTTAAAAAAATTAATAAATGTCTTCTTCTAATCCATGTGGATTATAATGGATTATAATTTATTCCTATGGTTGATTTTGGGTGAAATTCACTTATCGAATATAATTTGGATATCTGTTAGGGTAATTTTTATATAATTTTTACCATTAATTACCCTCGTTAATTTTAATCGTGGTAAATAAAATTCAAAAGTTACTATTCACTAAAAAAACATCTTTTTGAATGAAATTTTACTTATTGATGTCAACCTTGTCACCCAGAATTTTTAAATTCAATTCATAGAAGCAGAAAAATTACATTTTATACAAATTGGAAAATGTTCCTAGAAGGTAGGTAAAAGGCGTTAAAAACTTCAATAAAATTATATATATAATCTAATTATAAAATGACTACAATGAATTACATTGAACTAATATAGTTATTATGTATCTATTTTGACATTAAAATAAATTTAAATAATATAAATAATTATATAAATGAAAATTTGTTTTTAAATAATAACAAATTGTTTTTCACTATTCATCACAAATTGAATGTTTTCAGAAAAATATCAATAATTCACCTTAGGATAATTTTGATATTCTGAATCCAAAAATGAAGTCCATTTTGAAAAATATAATTTATACAAATTCAAAAGGTTGTTATCACTACTCATAATTGATTGTTTATTTGGATGTGGTGTGCTATAACTCAAGGTTTCGTATGGTAGAAGCTATTGTATTATTCATTGAGATGCATACTATGGTGGTTTGGGATGTTACATTCTCCACTCCATAAAATAATTTAATATTCAGTATTTCTAGACTATTACTGCAAAAAAAGATTCGGGTGGTTCTTCATCATAAGTTTCCCAGGTTCCCAAGTTTCCTCTATAATATTATGGTTTCACCAAAGATCATTTTCAAGACAATACATCGAGTTTCTCAATACGTGTTCTTTGGTATCAAGAATACTTATAGGCTCTTCACAATAAGACTGATCAGGTTCAAGTACTATTTCCTCATAGGTGAGTATATGTGTTTAGTCATGCATGTAATTTTTCAACAGTGATATGTGGAACACATCATGAACATTGGACATAATTTGATGTATTTGTTAATGGTAAGATACAGCTCCAATTTTTTTTATAATTTCAAAAGGTATGAAGTAAATTGGACATAATTTTCATTTCTTACTGAATCATATAACACCCTTCCATTAAGACACCTTCCGGAAAAAATGATCACCTACTTGAAATTTCAAATGCTTTCTTTAGTTATTGGCATAAATCATTTTCCTGCATTGACCTACTTATATGTGGGTTTGGATAATATTCACCTTTTCTATTGTTTCCTTAATGTGTTCTGGGCCTACAAGTTTTCTTTCACCTACATCATCCCAATATTTTGTTGTGCAACATCTCTTTCCATATGACACTTCATATGGTTCCATATTAATACATTAATTGAAGCAATTGTTATAAGAAAATACTACCAGAGGTAAATACTGATCCCACATCCCATGAATTTCATGTGATCAAGATATGAACATGTCATAAAAGGTTTGAATATAACATTAGAATTATTCATATGATTGAGGGTGGCAGGAAGTGCTCAAATGATGATCAATGTCATGGGACTTCTAAATTATTTTCCATAATCATGATATGAAATGGGGATCACGCTCAGAAATAATCGAAAGGGGTACTCCATGAAGACTTACAACCTCATTAATATATATTCTATCTAAACGTTCATGTGGTAAATCTTCTATTATAGAATGAAAATTTGATGATTTCATTAGATGATCAACAAAGAACCATCATGCGTCATTCCTTTGATGAGTCTTTGGTAGCCCCATGACAAAGTCCATCAAAATATCATCCCATTTAACTCAGTTATGGGAAGAGGTTTCATGACTCCTCTACGATATTTTGTTCCAGCCTATACATATTCACAAACCATATATCATGACATATAATAAGAAATCTCCCTCTTCATGATATCCCACCCAAAATGTTCCTTCAAATCCATATACATATATCTACTACCATGGTGTATAGTGGAGTTAGAGCTATGAGAATCATCTATCATTTCCTGTTTTAGATCTGGTATTCCAGGAACACAATGATTCTTCTCAAATGTCAAAATTCGATCTTCATATACAATGTCAATCAATATCCCATCACTGATAGCTTTAATTTTATTTTGAAACTCCTCATCATCAGTCTAATATCATTATATCATTTCTAGTAATTATGGTTTGGAATCCATTTGAAAAATGTTAGATGATTCTCTATGTCTGATAATTCCCATATCCATCATTACTATATCCATGAACATAGGATTCCTTTCAACACTAATATTGTTCAAAATTCCATGATCCATTCTACTAAAATCAACTGCCACATAATTTTCCCTCCCTAGGTGGTACTGTATTGTGAAATAATATTCCTTGAGTAGTTCAAGCCATTGTCTATTCCCCATGTTGAGTTCTTTATATGAGAAAATATTCTTCGAACTCTTGAGATCTATAAATATGTCAAAATATTCACCATATAGAGAGTGTCTCCATATCTTCATAGAAAATATTACATTTAATAACTCATGAACATGAGTAGTATAGTTTTTTTCATGAATTTATAGATTTCATGATTCATAGGCAATAAATATGTCACTCTTTATAAGGACAAAATCAAGTTGTTTCTTTGAAGCATCAATATAAATAGGAATCCCATCATTCCCCAATGGTAGAGTCAGTATAGAAGAATTGACTAATATTCTATTAAGTTCTTCAAAATATTATTCACACACATTTTTCCAAAAAAATATAACCCCCTTACGTGTGATCTTGATTAATGGGTTAGCCAATTAGGAAAAATTCTCGATGAAAGGCCGATAATAACCTGTTATACCAATAAAACCTCGTATATCAGTTATACTTGTCGGTGCACACCATTTTATGATTACCTTGGTCGTTGAAGGATTGACATATATTCCATCCTTTGAAAAAATATGTCCATGAAAAGAAATTCCATGAAGCCAAAATTCAAATTTCCTAAACTTCCCATATAAATCATTTATTCTGAGGGTTTTCAGAATAATTCACAAGTGATTATCATTATCTACATTGTTTTTTGAGTATACTATAATATCATCAATAAATACCACTAAAAAGTCATCAACCTATTCATTGAAAACTATATTCATTAGATCCATTAAAAAGTGGGTGGATTAGTTAGTCCAACATTCTTTATGGTAAACTCCAAATGCCCGTACCTGGTTCGAAATGTTGTTTTCAGAATGCCTTCATTACTCAAACACAACTGATTTTATCCTAATCTATGGTCAATCATTGAAAAATATTCTTCTCAATGATTTTTGTTGAATAAATCATCAATGCGAGGTATGGGATAATTGTTATTTATTATTATAGAATTTATCTACCAATAGTCAATGCATATACTCATAGATCCATCTTTATTCTTAACAAAAATAACAGTGGCTCCCCATTGAGAAACACTAGTGGGAATAAATTCTTTTATTACTCAATTCCTCTAGTTTTTTCATTAGTTACACTAATTCTATTATGTCCATTCTATAAAGGGACTTCGATATAGGCCTTGAACCAAGAGTTAAATCAATGTAAAACTAAATTTCTCATTTTGCAGGATGTGTAGGTAAATCCTATGGAAAGACATCAAAATATTCTTGAAAAATAAGTACTTCATATATTTGGACATTCCTTTCATCAACCATTGTTAATTCACTCTCTTCTTCAAAAATAATTGAATTTATTAGAGTTACGGGGGGTGGATCAAGATAAGAATTAGACGGTGACATTTTTTCTCGAAAGATAATGTATTCTTTATCTTCATCAAAAAAGTTAACCACATTTTTCTAACAATAAATTTTTTCATAATGTTCTAAAATCCATTTAATTGTGTGGATTATATCAAAGTCATTCATGGGTATGATGATGAGATCAGTAAATAAATCATATTTATATATCCTAATGAGAACTGATTTCCAAAACATTGTTGAAATGATAAATAACATAGGAGTTTTGAATGAAAACTCCTTTGTTAAATCAAATTGGAAATATATAATGTTCATAGAAAACTGGGAAGATACGAAATAATGTGATGATCCAATATCAAATAATGTATTGGTTAAATTTCAGGAAACCATTAAATTACCAAACACCACGTCATTATGAGCATAATCATCAACTGTAGTGATCACAAAATCTTGGAATTTATCCCTTGGCATTTTTGAGGTATGTTTCCTTGGCTCATAGGACATTCATTTGTGTAATTCCCCTTTTCTCAACAATAGTAGCATTCCACATTGAAATCCATTATCATTCCCTTATAATCACATTCTTGGTGGCCTTATTCACCACACTTGTAACAAACTCCCATTCCCTCCATCCATGTGCCAGGGTGTCTCTTCCCACATTTAATGTAGGATAAATACTCAAAATTTTCCTTCTACCTCTTATATACATTTCTAGAGTGTTCAGTAGATCTCTTCTTCTGATTATTTTATTTAATGTCATAAGACATTCATAATTCCTTTTCTTTCATGATAGCAAATGTTACTATATCTTCATACGATGAGAAGGATTTGAAGACTAATGCTCGATGGAGAAATGGTCTTAACCCATCAAAGGATCTACCAATATTATTCGTTGGGATACGTATATAATTTGTAGCATGGATTTCTAAAGTTGCAATTTTAGCATCATACATTGTAACATTCTCATCCTCCTTTTACATCAGATTCTAAAATATCCTTTCTATATCGGCTAGTTGATTATGAGGAAAATATTAATGTAAGAAAAGAACGTTATCCTCTCCCCTTTCCCTGTTTGATAATTCTTCTACCAACATTGTGTTTTGATTTAATGACCACCATTGATCTGCATCTCGTGTGAGGTCATAAACTGCCACGACATCTTTTTCTCTTTTTCCACTATTGAATGAATGGAATATTTTTTCTAAGGAACATATCCATTTCTAAGATAAAAATGGATGTGTAGTCAAATTAAATATTGATGGTTGTTACCTCATGAAGCGGTCTAACATTGATCCTCTGCGTTGTGGATCTGGGTGCTCCATATAGGTAAGGTTATTATTTATAATCTCAGTAAGTTGTCCCATTATAGTTATAATCTATTCATCACCAGTTGCATCACCTTATCCACTAGAATTAACTTGATTATAAGAGAAATCCCTACATTGATTATGTGCATTTATATAATTTCCATTCCTTCCACTAGGATCCATTTCTAAATAATGACTTATATTAGGTCATTTTATGAATCGCAATGCATAATTCTAAAATTGAAAAAAACATAACATAAATTGAACAGTTTAGGCATATAATCCATTATCATAAAAGTGTTTTCGTTGTGGAAATATTTATGAATGAAACCATCATAATTGTTTGCAATGAAAATTTGAATTATCCTAAGCATATCCCCCAATAGTGTAAGTAACAATAGTGTAGCATGGACTGTTGTCATGTACCATGATACCCCGGGTCTAGCCCAAAACACCTTGTTGGATTTTTCACTCCTAGTTACATCCGTTCTGGAGCCACCTCTAACATTTGGTATCCAGATATCGATTTATTTTCTTGGAAAAGCTACATAATATTTACACTACCAAATTTTTTTGATGTTCTTATATACTGATCCTCAAAGTTTATCTTTGGATAATGTTATTTAATCAGTGTTTATATAAATCTAGTTTCCATGGTTTTTAATAAACATCATCTGATACCAAATATAATGCACTAAAAGAATTTACCAAGAGTTGTTTCATTATTACACAACATTTGAACGATCACAAGGGATCAAATCCCAAAAGTCTAATGAGTTTAGATGCCCTGGAAGATCTAGATGCATATATAAGTTTAAAATTACAATATTAGATGAAAAATGACAACATTTCCTCCTTTGAAAACACTCATATCCCTTATATTATGTTTTCATGTCATTCATAATATACTTTTTTGTATCATGGGAAAAATTATACAAAGAAAGGGGTGACCACATATACTTAGTAAGCATAATAATTTATCAAAAACATTCGTAAATTATAATTAACATTTTAGGAAATGTATAAGACTAAATTACAAGTATTTAAAACATAAAATTAAACATAATATGGAAAATATAAATAAAGTAATTTCATAAACTTATTCACAATAATATTCTACTAGTTGAATAATCACATGTAATATCAATAGCTAATTTAATAATGATGGAATGAAATATGCCTGAAAAAATAACATCAAAGTTAAGGCCTCGTGCCAAGTCTATAAATAATATTTTGTCAAGGAATTGTTCCAATAAACTAGTTTGTCTCATGAGACCTAATGATACATCGAGGAGCTATAGCGGGCTCCACCCATCAATTACTTAGTATAATTCATACCTCCTATGAAAGGGTTGAAATATAACATAAACATTCATTTCAAAAATATCATATGAATTTGTAATACTACAACCATAAACCATGACTTATATAAAAATAACACATCCAAATTCAAACATATCAAAAAACCATCAATACAATATGGAAGACTGTATCATAATAAATCATCTTCAAATAAGTATAAAATCCATCAAACGATGTTGGCATAGATGAAATCAAAACTATTTGACAGAAATATATCATTCTATTTTGAAATGATTTAGAAGTCACATAATTATAAAAAAAATATTTTTATAATGTACTTATAATCATGTAATGGATGCTTTGATGGAGATATAATAAGGTAAAATAGCTACACCCTCCATATAAGTTAAAAAACATTCTTAACTTATTTTTTCGAAATGGTCATAAAGTACATTGAATAAAAAATGATGGAATGATGCTTTTCATAACTTATTATAAAAATTAAAAAGGGGAATCAATTACATTTACCCATATTATAGGATATAAGAAAATTTTGTGAAACACATTTTTAAGAAACATTGATGAGGATGATAATGAATTCCTAGTAGATGCTTACTTATAAACAACCTCAGATAATAAAGAGATTGAAAAATTACCCTTACATTGTATTGTTCCTTAGTCAAGGGTATATTAATCTCCTGTATAATGGTTATATAATGGTTATTATATTATAAGAAAACCACATACATAAATTTCATATCATATATTACTTCAAATATTTCATTGTTAATGATATTTCAGTAGTATCATTGTTTCAGGTGTTAACTGATTTATTTTTATTTATATGTTTTGTTACATAAGTTATGTGGTTATAAATAGGATGTATTTTATTCATATCTAAAATGATATTAAGTTATTAAAAATTATATTTTATCATAAAATGAAATTATTCTTTAATGGTTATGATTCGAAATAAATCTCATCGCGTTCAGGGAGACCGTAATCCGTACGTACGAACGAGCCACAATATCATTATATTGATTATGAAATCGTATGTAATTGGATGGTATATTTCATAAATATAATATTTAAGATGATATTTTTATTATTTACATCAATTAACTCATTATTATACCCATTCAAATAATGATGTGTTGAATAACAAACTACACCACGACGTGGAGACGGTAAGCCATACATACGCACGTATGATGACTTTTTCATTCATAGGATTGATATAATAATGAATATGGTTGAAAAATATTTTTAATAACATCATAGTATTTATAAGGTACTCGGGTTATAATTTCGGTATGGAAACAACAATGAAAGAGGTAGTGGATGATGAATTGAAATTTGTAAGTGTTAATGAATTTATTACCTTTTCTTCGGGTGCTTCCTAATAATTTGAACAAAATGGCTCATTAGGCAGGATTTCTGATTGATGTAAGGCATATTCGATTAATTTAGGGTTGATGGGAAGATATTTGAGTAGGGGATGGATGAGGAAAATGTATTTGGAGGATTTATTTTGAGGGAAGGGGAAGTACCCTTTTATAAGAGTGTTTAGGATCACTTTAGGAAAATCTTGAAGTATTATAATATTATAAAGTCATTTTCTATTTCTATTATCTCCAAAAAGATTTATTTCGAGGAAAAGGTGAGGATGGATCGATAATATCTAAACCAATATGTTTTAGACTATTTAGGTCACCATATTAAACTTATCTTTTTTATTTAACACTTAGTTAAATAGTTTAACATTTACATTGTCTTCTTGTATTTTTACATTACATGGATAATAAACATACAATAAAAATTCAAGAGATACTATAGTGGTTAATTAATGACATATATTTCATTTTAAAAGAACTATGGATGAACCATTGATTTTTAATAATACTAAATCATTTAATAATATAGTATTGGTTTTAAAAACTCCTATATGTCAATTTAGAGTCTACTTAGTATTTGGTTTATGTGAATGTCAAATAAAAATTTATTACATAAAAAAATACATTATATCAAACCAAATATGTCATATTAACCTATAAAATTAGTGGAATGCATAAACAGTCTTGATTATCTTTTATTTGGATATTTATAATATCAATTATTTTAACCATTCATTAATAATGTAATTACAACATCATCATTGTGTCATAAATAAATTTAATTATTTAATTTCTAAAAATCATAAATAAAATACCAAGATGAAGGAAATATTTTTATCTTTCCTATTAATTTTTATATTATAATTCATCTTCTATATATCCAATTATTAAAAATGATTAATTATTAAAATTTGAGTTTATTACTTTGAACACATATTTAAATAAAATAATAATAAATGACTAAAATATAATCTAAGAGTATCAAAATGTATTACTAAGGTTGATTTTGGTCTAAATAATGTTATCCAATAGAATTAGGACTTGTGTTAGGGTAACTATAATATCATTTTTACCATTAATTACCCTATTAACCTATAACTATGGTAAATAAAAATCAAAAGATACTATTCCCTATAAAATATTTTCATCTTATTGAACCAAATTTTTCTTATTGATGTCAACATTGAAATTCAATTCACAGATGTGGTAAAATTACGTTTTATGGAAATTTTCAAATGTGCATAGAATGTGGGAAAAGGCATTCACTAGTTCAATAAAAATGTATATATCTAATATTATTATAAATTAAATAAAATGAATTACATTGAACTAATATATACATTACGTATCTATATTGATTTTAAAATAAATGTAAATAAAATAAATAAATATTTAAATTAAAAGTCTCTTAAACAATTATGTAGTGTTATTCACTATTTATCAAAAATTGAATGTTTTCTGAAAATTTCAATAAATTCACCATAAGCTAATTTGGATATTCCAAATCTAAAAATGAATTCCATTTGGAATAATAAAATTTATAAATTAAAAATGTGGGTATCAAAATTCATAACGGTTAGTTTGATTGGTTGTGGTGTGCTAGAAATCGATGTTGCATACAATGCAAGATATTTTATAATTCCAAGAGAAGTGTATTGTTGAATCGTGTGCTGTTACAGAAGACCATAGAACACACAATTAACATGTATTCTAATGTATTAATAGTTATCTCAGAGTGACTATCAGTTTGAAGATGATATGATGTTTTAATGATCAGTTATGTGTTCAAAGCATATTCGAGAATTTTCTTACATGTGGAGTTGAATCTCGGATCTTAATCAGATACATTCTACAGTGGTGCACCATGTAGCCTTGACACTTATTAGATGTATATCAGGGGATTTGGATCTAGTGAGAAGTACTATCGAATGGTGATAATGCGGTCTCACTTTGGAATATGATCCATAATAACCATAATAAAATTATTTCTCTGGATGTATTTGGATGTCATGTGAAAAATTTCACGGTGATTTTCTTCGAAATACATATTGGTATTGACAATGTATGAACCATTCCATCATAATTTTTCTTCTAAGTCTTCACTTGCAGACATACTAGGGACGTTGATGTATATTCAGTGATGCCCTCGTTCATATTTTCCCACCAAATGCTTTATTGAATTTGTTAATAAATATTTCTCTCCATTAGTGTATAGAGAAGGTTGAGCTATGTGAATTATTAATAAACACTTTTTTATATCATGATGTGATGGTAAAAGTTATTGTGACCCAAATATTATGACTCCATCTTCATTGATTATGAAATCGTAAGATATACCAATCTTGATAGCATCCACCCTTTACTAAATTTCATCATCATTCCTTTGAGAATCCATTATTTTCTACAAAATGGATGGTTGAAAAATAATTTGAAAAGATTGATGTTTTACCTTCCTTAATGATTCCATTTTCCATATTTTTTAAATATAACAATATTGGTTATTTCTGAAATTGTATCATTGAAAAAGATGTTAGATCCTTTATACATGGAGCATACAATACCCTGTTTTCATTATCATGATGATAGTTGATTGATAAGTCATAATCATTGATGATCTTTAACCATCTTCACTGGAACATATTAATATTTTTCTTTCAAATTATATATTTTAGACTATTATAAACAATGTGTATCTCAAACTTGTCCCTATGGAGATAATGCTACTAGATTTTCTACCCCAATATAATAGACTCCTACTCCATGTCATGTGTAGGATAGTTAGGCTCATGAGTTTTAAACTACTCTGAGGTGTAGGCTGTCACTTTCTAGTTTTACTTCAATACACATCATATGCCTTTATTGGAGGAATAATTTTATTCCACATAGATGTCTCTACTTTTTGTGAGTGTGATTTCTTTTAAGTCCCCAACCATAAACATTACTTAATATTGAGTTAAATCAAGAATTAACATTGAGGATATTATTAGGTTTAGAGTTTTAGAGAAATAGGACATAACTATTACATTACATCTCAAATATTACAAAGTAGTCACTTCTACTCAGAATCCGTTTTTTCATAAAATAGAAACTCCTTAAATACAACTACAATTTTTTTTAGATATAAACTATTGTGAACTCATCATTTCTCTTACCCTTCCTTATAAACTATGTCAAACATCTCAAATACTGTGGATTTTCATAAAAATCATAGAATGGATTATAAAATAATGTAACAAATCATTAGTCAATCAATACATACAAAACATATGCTCTTTAACATACCTCATGAAATGATAAGATTTATGAATAACACATACAAATCATAAATCATAATTGTATCTTATGGCATCCATATCATACTTACGATGTAGAATTCACAGATATGTAGGGTGTTACGTTTGGAATACCCATTACTATATATTCCTTAAATCTCTTTGGAGAGACATTAACATTAACCTCCGTCATGTTACCCAATTAATTGTAGAGATATCTCGAGTTCACCCACCATAGGTTTATCACATAACCAAATGTATACATAAACAATGCCCATAAAACATATCATAATCATAACACATAATCCAATAATAATGTAAATATAACATTTTTATATTACAAGCACAATATTTCAGTTCAAGATATTGACATAATCAATCCTATTTAAAAGAAATATTTAAACCTTTAAAAAATAATATTTTTTAATCAATGTGTATCATGCCACATTGAATATTTTAAAATAATTAACATTTTAAAAGATTAATTTTTGTATAAATAAATCCTTAAATTCATTTTAAAAACATGCACATTTGTGATAATGAATTAGACAAATAAATCATGAAAACTTTTAAAACGATGATATAGTGGAAGATTCTACCAACACTTGAGAAACAATTTAAAAAATACATACCAAATAACACCATACAAATCTTATAATATCATGAGAATAGGATATTAATGAAATAATAAGTCAAAGTGAAGTATATACACCTTTTAGGATAATAAATGTGCCCAATATCAATATATGCCTCTATGAAAGGAGATTGAGACGTAGCCCTTTACAAGGATCATTTTAAACAAAATTATAGATTGATTATGTGTATTAACTATAGGTATGAATAAGTAATGTACAAATACATGATATGAAATAAAAATTGATTTATCACATATTCATATCACAACATAACCAAGAAGTAGAAGATCAACCCAATGAATTGAACTTGGGGTAAGAAGTTCCCTTACACCTAGTCTGAATTGTCCCATATGAGCATTATTCTTCTTGAATAATAAATTTAAGTTAACTTATAATTTTTTAAAAACCATTTTCTAGTTTATTATTCTTTTTATATAACTCATTATTTTTCCATAATAGTTAGTTAATTATTTGAGTTTATATTGGACATTATGTCAATGTTCAGAACATGAGTCAAAAAAGAACATGTTATAATTATAAATTGTCAATGTGTTCAAAAAGTCCATTATTCCTCGAATGATATTCATGATTTAGATATAATATATGTCATATATATCTATTATATATGTATTTATAATAATCTACATCACTTGGAGATAGGAAATGAAATGTACAATTCATGGAGACGGTAATTCGTACGTATGCATGAACGCTACATTATTTTCTATTTCATATTTAATGAAATGAAAATATAATGATACATAGGAATATTATAATTCCAGTATAATATCATATTTTATATAGGTAACATAATTTCATTGACACTATCCTTTATATGTTCTATGTATTGTATGAACGGGTCATATTACTTCGAGGGGGTGGTAATCCGCACTTCCCCAAATGAAATTATCGTATTTAGACAACATGAAAAGAAAAAAGTTATGTTAGAAATGAGAATTACAGAAGCATAGAGATAAAATAAATATCATATATAATTTCTGTTCCATCATAATGGGAACCATTATAGGTGGTAGGGGAAGTTTGAACAATCATCGTTTCGTGAGGATGTATTTCACCGTCTATAGAAACAATATGTTTGTCTCCATTAGATGGAGGTGTGGGTATGTGTAGTTAGAATACATATCATAAAAATAACCTAGTATATTGAGGATACTTGTGTTGTTATATAAACAATGAATAAGAATATCATATGGAGCAGAGATGAAAAATAATTGAAAGAAACATGAGAGAAGAGGTTACTTTTAATCGTGAAACACCTTTTGATTTGAGACAATGGGCTCTCTTAAATTTCCTTATTCCTAGAGTACGATTTCTAAGAGGAATAGAGGGTTTTTCGGAGATTTTTTGGAAGATGTTTGGAGACCCAAGGGGCTTCAGAGGAGTGAGTAATTTGTGAGAGGTGGTGTTATTTAATAAGAGGGAGGAGGGGCTCTTTGGGAATGATTGAAATATTATATTATTATAAAATGATTTTTAGTTTAAAAACGACCAAATCTCATTAAATTAAATGATATGATAAATATATACATAAATAAAATCATTCACTAATAATTGGGCAAGTTTTGGATTTTTTTAATCCTTAAATGATTTATTTTACACTTTGTTAAATGATTTAACATTTACCATGTTTTCTTGTATAATCCTACAATATGGTTCATATATTTACAATAAATTGCCAAGAATCCCAAAATGGATCATTAATGTCATTTTTAACATCATATATTTCATTTGATAGAATATCATATTTTTAGGACTATTATATCATTTAATAATATATAAATTAATTTAAAAACACATTTATGTCAATTTTTATACTATTAATATCATGAATTTTTAAAAATTCATGGAAAAAGGATCATTTATAAAAAACATCATTAATGAAAAGTTAACATGTCATAATCATCCATAAAATTCATGTATAGAATTAACAGTTTCAAAATATATTTTTAATATTTATAATCACATTTTCTTAAAACATTAATTAATTATGTAATTATTACAACATCATTATGTCATAAATAAATGTATATAATTGATGTCTAATAATTATAAATAAAATATCATGATTTAAGATATCATAGTATATTTAGGATTAATATTTATATTTGAATATAACACTTATATAACCCAATATTTAATTTTTTTACTAAAAGAAATATGTTTATGTTAAATTTTTCATAACTTTAATTTAATTTTTATAAAATGTAATTTTCACTTACTTGTGGCTCCATGGGGTCCCTAATTTAATCCAAGGATTACCAGGGTATTAAATTTATCAAAAAATACGATTAGGACACATTATTGGGTAAATTAATATTATTATAATATTATTTCATTACCCTTAATTTCTATATTTTCCCCTTAACCATTGTAAATAAAATATTTTCTGAAGATTATTTTTGTAATTTATAAAAAAAGGTTAACTATTAGAAAAATTTTGTCCTCCTGATTCCAAATTTTGAATACAATTTTCCAAATTCAAAATAAAGATGTCATCAAAATTAATTTAAAAATATATTCTTATTGTCAAAAAATGAAAAGTGTGTTTTTAATAAATAATAAATATCAAAATATTAATACTTATTTATGTCCAATTTCAATTTGAAATGAATTATAATGACATAAATTGGATTAAATTGTAAACATATGATTGAATTAAACTTTAAAACAAAAAAAATTAACAATCCTACTATATAAATAAATTAGATTAAAAGGGTGTTTTGAATTTAAATGTAGTATTATTTTCTATACATAAAAAAAGAATATTATCGGAAAAATTTCAAAAATTAACCCAAAGTAAATTATGATCTCCCTACTATAAAAAGTATTTTATTTGGTCAAATTGAACATATATACGTGAGAAAACAATATTTAAATATGCTTCGATATCAAAAGGTCATAAATCAACCTTTTAAAGAATATTATTGTATTTCATGCATAAAATTAGTTCCATTCTTGTTTTAATAATCTAAAATTTATTAGATAAAAGTAAAAACATTTTACAAACATGTGTAATCATATTGTATTTTTTTATTCATTCAATGTAATACAATGATTCATTGTTAACTACCATTTAAAATAATAATAATAATATATTATTTTTCGGTATAACTCATAGTTCTGTGAAACATAAGATTTAAAAAAACTGTTGTTGCGTGTTGTGTACCCTATCCGAGATAGTATACCCATGAATGTAAAATTAATATTTAATTAAAAAATATTAATAAATATAAAAATTTCATATTATTTATTTTCCTGAAATGTTACATCCTCTCCCCCCCTTTGGGAATTGCCTCACGATTTTAAAATTGGGCTTGGAAACTTCATTAAAATTCTCAAATCAGAAAAAGAGTTAATAAAACAATCACATTAAAAGAAAAAAATATAATTACAATGGTCACTCGAGATAACACATACTAGGATTCCATGTATGAAAACATAGATATGGAAGACAAACTAAATATCATGTTCTATTGGAGAGTGATGGAAAAATTATTAGGAGAATGTTGACCACAAGAAAACCCCAAACATGTGATGTGCTAAACAATATTTGATTTTGTAGTTGGAAAAGTGAATGAAAAACATCTTCTCATGTTCCAAATCATAAAGTGGAGGAATTATTTTATGATATTGACAAAGAACATAAGGAAATATATGTACTTTTCAATAAGAGTTTCATCATTTAATAAATTTTTACCAAAAACTCATCTTTTCTCCAAACGATTATTATTCAATATGACTTGGTTACACCAGAAGCAATAGAATAAATTCTTAGAGAATCACATAATCCACAAAAGATGAACTATACATTTCCCTTGTCATTAGAAATTAACTAATACCAAAATGGATAGTACATGGTCAGATAATCCCCAAAAAGGATAATCATTTATAAAATTAAGTACTACTCTTAAACTCCCAAATTGAACAAACATTACCTAGAGATCAACAAATACCAATCAACAAACAATTATCTTTAAAATCATTCAATATCATCCAAACTTATATTGAATCCCAAAACTCAGATGAATTTAATCTCATAATATTTCATAGTAAATCTTTACATTTGTCTCCAAATAATATTGATTACTCTTATAGTCTCATTCTCATGTGTAATTAACCTAATCACATATTCTATATGATTTGTTAATCATTTCCATAAATAACCCAAATCACCATATGTCCACAACAAAAACATAGATTCTTAAAAATTAAAATTTCAACAATTACTCCACAAATGTGATGTCATAGTATTCGATTTTACATATTCATATAGTGTTCTCGAAATAGAGAATGCCTTCCAAAATATCCTTTCTCAATTAATCACTAAATCATTTTCATGTACTAATGATATCCATTTAATAAAACATAAGTTCCCTAAAACAAATTTTCTTTATCGATTGTTGACTCTCCTTTCTGTCACAGAGTCCAAAGGAATGAAAGGAGAAATACCTTGAACCCAAAGTGATCCATCCTTTGAAGAAACATCAAAAATTGACAAATTAATGAACCAAGATTCAAATGAACTTGGGTCGCACATGTTCCACCAAGATCGCGCAAGTATATGTGCGTGCCACCCAGTGGTCGCGCAGGTGACTTGCACGCCCTCTTTGAAATTCGCCCAGGGTCTTCTCCAGCTTATAAATACCCATGTTCCCCCCCATTGAAAAGACGAAAAATTCCATAACTTCAGATTTGAGCTCCTGACACCCTACTCTCTTCTCAAATCTTCCGAACACTTCTAAAGAAATTTATTAACTAGAACAGAAGATCTAAAGAGGGGGAGGAAGGCCTAAATGTTGAAACTCCTCAACACTTCCACACCTGAGTGGCCAACCCTTAAGGGAAATTGCCACACTTGCGCGCCACTTAGCTCCTTCAATAGAACTTGAACGCCACCCTTATGGAAACCCCTCGGGGTAGTACTAAGGGCATGAGCCAAGTCCCACCCAAGTATTACACCAAGGTTCAAAAGTCACGCAACTACCTATGTGACGTGCAAGTATACCTACGCGACCAGGACATGCATGCCCACGCAGTACTTACACGCCCACCAGGACTTGTGTGCCCCTTTCTTTTTGGGTGACCCTCCTGCTTATTCCACCTCTCTTATACCTATCCACATATCCTCTTCAAGACTAAGCCCTCAGAACTCTCTTCAAATCCATTTATGGAATTATTTCATGCTTGGCTTCTTTATTAGAATGGAATTCTGTGGAAACATCTCTCAAAACCAAGTTATTTACATATTTTTATGTAACAGAGGTTAGAGATTTCATTCATTTAAACCTCATCCTTTAAGATTAGAGGATCTATTACTTGGGCTTCCTTTTCAGAAATAAGTCTCAGTCCATGTTCCCTTAATTAGGGCGTCATCCTTATGAATAAGCCCAAATTCTAATTAATTTGGGCATCCTCCTTAGGAGTAATCCCCAAGTCAACAAATATGGGAGTCCTCCTCAGGTGTAATCACCAATCTCAATGTTCCCAAAATCTGGGCATCCTCCTCAGGAGCAAGCCCGAACCACAATTCCCTTAACCTGTGCTTCCTTTTCAGGAATAATCCCCAGTTTCAAATCTAAAAATGTGGGAATCCTCGTTAAGAGTAATCCCCAAGTCCCTTAATTCTAAAATTCCCTTAACATGGGCCTCATCTTCAGGATTAAGCACCAGTTTTCAAATCCCTATATCATGGGCCTCTTCCTTAGGAGTAAGCCCCAGTCTTATTTTCTCTTAACCAGTATTAATCTACTTTTTGATCTAGGCTTCCTTCTCAAGAGTAAAACCCAATCATAAGTCCCCTACAAATTTGGGAATCTTCCTCAGGAGTTTGCCCCAAGTTAGAGTATCCAAATATCCATAAAGTAAATATACCTTTATGGACCCTATTCTCAGACTTCTTCTTTGAAATAAGTCCCGATCTCTATCTATTTGGGCAGTCATATACACATAAGCCCCACATCATTTTCTATGTTTTCATCTTTCATGGAACAATTGTCTGGTTTCACCAATATCTCTTGTTTCTCACATCATGCATGACCCACGCGAGCTTAGAGTGTAAAAGTAATTATCACATCTTTCCTTGAGCCATCAATCATACATAAGCATCATATTCCCTTACTCGAACTATGTGGGTTCTAATTCATTTTCAAAATAAAGGATATGTAGATAGCACATCTGTGGGTATGATCCAAAATATGAAATAATCTATGTCTTTCTGAATGACAATAAACATTAAGTGTCCCACTGAGTGGCTTCAAAACCAGTATGGTCATCATAATTACCAAGAGTATTTTATATAATGTATTAAAGGATACCATTGAATAATAATCTCTATCAAATACATGTGATTCTCTATCGATGAAGAACCTCGAATACATATAAATGATTCTATAAATTTCCAACATATCAATAATTTATTTTTAGATCTAAATGAAAGCTCATTTTATACTTGGTAATTTAATAAGGATTCACGAACATAACTTAAATCTATAAAGAGAGTCCTTGAGTAGACAATAATTCCCCTAAAAATGGTGTGATGAGTCTGACCTCACATCCTCTCATCCAATAAAAATTCCTAAGCCTCATAGGTCCACAACTAATGAGCACCGACCTTTGGAAAGTAGGTCCAAATGGATATGGAATCATTTGATGTTTCCGGTTCTACAAACAAACCCGTTAGAAACCGATTGGAATGATTGAACCTTAAATCATCGAGGCCATTCTCAATTCTAGAGGAAATAAAAAATGGTGAACCTGACGTGAATACATAACCAAGTTAAAATGATGTTTTACATATTTGTTAGGCCCCTATTTAAAACTCAATGAGAGGGCCAAAAAAACAATCAATAACATATGTGATTATCCAAAATGTGCAGTGGCTAGACTTATCTTGATTATGTCTATTATTTCAAACATACACTATTTTCCAAGATCTCCTACATTACGAGAATGGCTTTTCTTAAGCTCACATCTGTGAAAACATCTACTATGAAATCCTCTGCTGTGAATGCATCTGCTACTGCTCCTACCGAATTGCTGTCTTCTCTGAGGACGACATCACTTAATCAGCATCTTCAATTCTGGGAATTGAATGAAATGGTTACCGAGTATCATCAACATGGTACCATTCTAACATTGGAGGATGGTTGACAAGCCCTCCATGTGAACAATTCACCCTAGTCATCCGGACAGTGACAATCTGTGATCAAGAAGCAGGTGGTGCCAACCACCATCTCTAACCATTTCGGGTCGTTATCCCCGGAATGCGATCACCATTCACTCCCATATTCTGAGGAGGTGAAAGAGAAGGTCCCTCAGGGCCTTAATTCAAGGATACATGAGTCCTTACCAAGGGCTCCTATGAACAATTGCCTCCAGACTCGTACGACAGTGCACCCTCAACATGATGAGGGTATTGAATCCAGGTGTTCAGCTCAGGTTCCTCGAACCCGAGTAGGAAAGATGAACCGCCAATGGCGAAATCCGGTCAACAGTGAGCAAGTTCTGATCTCTTCCATCTCCGGAGAAGTCCCCCAACCTAACTTGGTGGAATGAAACGAATGGGCACATACACCCTTCAATTTTAATTCCGTTGTCTAGCAGACTCGTGTGGCAGCAGCACGCCAATCCCACCAGGAAATTCCGGCCAGGTACTATAGATAAGAATATACACCTGTTTATAAATCATCAACTAGTCAGCAGGCTCTTCTGACTACATACGATGAAGCCCGCCAACCCAATGTGTTGTTTACTGGTAAACATGCACATACACAAGCTTACACTCATCAATCCTGCCAACTGCCTCGTTTTTCAGTATTGAAGGAGGATCATCAACCACGTTCTGTGGAGTGCAATCAAGAGGCACAAACACCTTCTAGTATTGATCAAGCCTACCAACAGTCTCATTTGGTAGCACTCGGAGAATTCATTTGGAAATCTCAGGCGAGAAACAGGAGGCAGACTCAACTCTCTTCCCCCACATTTGAGTACTGTTAGGACTCACTGATAGGAAAAGGAGGACAAGAGAGGGAACATACACCTACTCCAAGAACAGAATGGACGTACATCTACGTTCCAGTAGCTGAAGTCACCAAGCACATTCTGTCAATGGTGAAAGAGCAGAAGCAAATCCCTGCTCATATCCTGGATGCCTGCAGGATATTATAACAACTTCAGCAGCATCTCATTGAAAGACACATAAATCTATCCCTACCAGTGGAGTGACACATCAACGGTTCACTCCGAAACAGACACAGACATCTATTCTAGTCTAAGATGGTTGTGGGGAATACTCCCCCATATCATACAGACAACCAAATCAGACACAAACACCTGTTCTGAGTGGAGATAATCAGCTTATACTGATTATTTATCCCGAGCAGGCACATACACCTGCCAAATTGAGTAAGAAGGCATCTAAAAAGAAGACCCTCCCAACATAGTCAAGAAATCAAGGGCCCATCTCAGATAAGGCCTTACTCGATGTTAGAGTTATTGATGCAATCATGAAATTATCAATTGCCACTCAAGATTCTACTCTCTCAGTTCCCAATAGTGGGAACGTTAATTCCGAAGGTCTGCATCAGATAATTCCTCATGAAGTCTTGCTTCATAACAGTTCGGTCATTCTTGAAGTTTCATCTTCAGATGAGAGCCACATGAACCCTTTGTGTGGTCAGAAGACCAAGGAGAAAAATGTCTCATCTTCTTCTGTAACCCACCATGATGGTCCTCCCCATGATTATGAATTTAGCTGTGAAAGTCCTCTCTGCAGTAGTAATTCGCATTGTCTGGAAAATTCTTCAGAAGACAATGCAGTGACGAGAAAGCCCTCTTATCCCGAGGCACTTGCAAATATGAAGCCAATAATGTCTGATGTTTTACCACTAACAAGTGAAACACTTTCTCAATCATAAGATAGCCTGGGGTGTAGGTAATTCTCCGAACCACCCCTGGGTCGGTCATCTTCTTGTTTGATCTATGAATTCTCTACTCATATTGTTTAATCCGATGAAGCAACAAGGAAGCACCAGATCTGGTCTAATCAGGTAGAAGAATCATCATTGAATGATAAAGAGGATGTACTAAATATGAGAAAACAACTGGAAAAAGGTGAAGTTCCAGTCATGTTTTGGCCTTCGGCTGAGTCTAAGTTTGATATTCCAAAGATGTAGATGGAAGATGGAATTCATGATATTTGTCTCAACATATGGAAAACTCATTGTCAGTTGAAAAAGAAAATATTATCTTATGATGAATATGAAAATCATATTAATATAGTAGAAGTGTTACAATGCCAAATTGACTTGGCTTCTCTCTCTCAGTTTCTCGATATTCGAAGGCTGAAAAGCAGCAGAGAGCCCTTCAACGTTCATGCCTTGGCGCAGTAATAAGAGTGCGCCAGTTAATTTTCAATGTCCCATCTGGTATTCATATCAGGGGATGGGTGTTCATGGATCGCTACATTTCTTTTTTTCTCTCCAGTAAGCAAAGCCCACCAAAAATGGTTGTAGGCAATGTTATTGCACATGGCCGGCCACATTCAATGGGTTTTGTTTGTTATCAAAAGCTTACTAAAGAATAAGCTTCAACTAGTTCCTCTCAAAATCAAGCATACAAAGAGCAAGTTGTTTAATTACACCTACATCATGAAAATAAGAATATTGAATAGGCCACTCATTTGGATCAAGCATATCATCAAGTGACAGAAGTGTCAAAAATCATCCATCAGTCTTTTGAGCTGGGTGATAAAAGTCGATGTCGATTAATGCATCCATCCAATTTTCAGACTAAATCCACAAGATCCGGAGAGAATACAAGAAGGTCTCATATATAGAAACTCTACAGCTACCCCAGCTTGCTATACTTGGGACTCGTTTAACTCATCCCTTGGAATCAATAAATAGGATTCCCAGAGTTGAGCAGGAACAATAGGAACTGGCCCAGTCCATTGGACTGGAGACTTTTTCAAATCCTCAATCTCTTCCTCAGAGAAATTCAGTATTCTCTCGATTAGGGAGGAATCCTAAAGAGGAACGAAGAGACAAATTATTAGGATATTCCCTCCAAATTATGGTTTGTCAAGAAGTTCCTGAGAGATCAAACCGAAAAAAGTTAATGTCGCATCAGGGACATGGAAGAAGAAAATATCACAGAAATGATGATAGAAGGGATGAAATGCATTATGAATCAATTAATGTCCTCAATGCCCTTGTTTTTGATCCACCGGATGAGGTTCAGTTAGAGGGATTAGATGAATACGTTACTGCTCAAGAATTTGTACGAACATACACAAATGAAGAAGTTGTGCGTACACGAAATCAAAGGCTTACCCAGAATCTGGGTGATCCTTCAAATAACCCACTTCCCCCTCTCCGAAAGGGATCCAACAGGGGGAAAATATAGAATCAGGTTACATACCCTTCCTCTAGAGAAGGTCAATCCCTTTCATTAGAGCAAATATTTTCACAACAAGAGGATGAAATGAAGTAATTGAGGTGGATGAATACAAAACTACTTCAGGGTAGTCTCCCTCCTAAATGTGCTGGAGCTAGTCAGCCAAGGGAATTTTTTGTGGTTACTGAGATGGATCAAGAATATCCTACTTTATCAGTACACCCTCACAGTTCTAATCCAATGGGTCAAGTGCAACAACAATCGGCAGTGCTGCCATCGGTTGCAGTACCAGCTACCATACCTGTCCAAACTCCAGTCAGTGTACCTGCTCAGGTCCAAGTTCAACCGGATGTTTCTCAAAAGTTAATAACTACTATTGAGTCATTAATAGTTTGGCTGGTATCTATGGAGGGAAAAAGAGCTCAAATTCATCCAGAAAAGAGATCTTACAATGAATGGGTCGATGCAATTCCTTCCACATCATATTTTTCAAGTACCACATTCCCAATAGTTAATGGTTCGGGAGACCCAGAGAAAAAAATAACACAATTTGTTTCTCCTTGTGATCCTATGATGGGAAATACTCAGCAACAAGAGGTATTTAAGCTCATGTGTTTTGTATAGTCATTACAAGGACCTGCTTTTGTGTGGTACACAAGCTTGCAATCCCGGTCAATTAACAGATGGGAGGATCTTCACCAAAAATTCCTTCTTCATATCAGCTGAATGTTTCCAAATATGATAGTTTTTTATCATAAAAACAGTAAGGAAAGGGAGAATGAAAGTGTTTCAGACTCCATTGCTCACTGGAAGGGATTAACATATTTCTTGAGCATAGCACTCCTTTAAAAAAACTGTTTCAAATCTGTGTAGAAAATCTGTGTGATGCGTTATGCACGCCATTCATCCCTGTGAAATACACAAGAGGGTTTCGAGACCATACTTCAATCGCTCAATATATTGAATATTATCTTATAAAGACTAAGGACAAAACTCATGTAATTTCATCAGCTCTAGGAAGGAATATGTGTAAAGCAGAGACTGCAACAGTTATGCTTAAACAAGCATCTGTACCTACTTTGACTTCAAAACCATTATTTTCACGAAGGGCTCCACCTCCTGTGCATCAACAATAGAGGTTGTTTCGTCAAGACAATCAAAGAGATCAATGATGGAAACAGTTTTATTAGTTGAAGAAACAATTTTATTCTTTCCATTATAAACAAGTTCCTAGTTACTTCATTTCAGCCTTGGAGAATAATTTGGAAAAATTTCCAAGGCCCATAATGCCAAACAAGGAAGGAGATGAAGATCTTCCCAACTACTTCCCCTTTCATCAGATATTGGGGCATCCCATTCAGGAGTGTTTTGTCTTTAAGGACCTCATGTAAAAAATTGTCTACTTGGGAAAAGTCAAACTGAAAGGTTCTTAAGCTCAGATAGCATGTGTTACTGCTATAGATCTGGAGGAAGAAGGCGAGTGGCAAGAAGTCAACAACAAAAATGCAAAAAAAATATGATTATTGGATGGTTCGAAATATGACCAACCGAACTCATGATATTTTGCGAACACAATTAAAAAAACCAATTGTGTCTTCTACAATGAATGCCGCAGAAAACCCCCCTTCATCAGAGGAAAAATCCTCAAAGAAATGTCATGATTCAAAGAAAGAAGAAGAATCAGAAGAAGATGAGTATGTGTCAAAGCCCATGTTGTATTTGACTCTGGTAGATTTTATGCCATATACATCGAAGCCATGGGAACCGTCCCATAAAAAGGCACAACCTAAATAGGCTAGTCAGGAAGAGTATTCATTAGATGAATAGTTAATAATTGGTTCTGTTAATATGATTCATTTAACAGATCCTTATGCCAATCACAGTTTCAAATTCGTTGAACCTGGGTTCCCAGTATCAAACAGAGGAATCATAGGATGTTCCAAATGCTCAGGGTATAGGGGAAGATGTGGATCTTCTAGAGGCCACTATTCCAATTCTACCCCTTCTAGAACTATGTATGTGGCAGAAACTCATGATAGATCCCTTCAACGAGCTCAACAGTAAATAGAAAGTTCTTCCACAAAAGGCAGATTCAGACGTGGCATAATTATTTGGGAGGATCGGTTGGAGGTTCCACCTTTTTCCTCTCAGCAAGTAAATAGACCTATTAGGTCTAATCATCTAAATCCAAGAGTATTTCCAACTCCTATCCCAATACAATATGCATCTACTTCCAAAGCATCAACTTCCAAGGCACCTGTTTAACCACATGTTTGTGTTGGGAAAAGCAGACCATTGGATCAAAAGTACGATGTATTGAAACACCTGGCCCAAGTACCAGCCATGTTATCAAATCTGGATTCTTTGAATCTATAAAAGGATCATTGGGAGGAACTCATTGAGGATTTGTCATGTCCTTAGGAGTTTGAAACTGAAATTGATGCAGTATAATCCCACCACGTTGAGAATAATCATGCGGAATGCCATGCAGTGATATATTTCACAGATGAAGATGAAGATGATGTCGTGCATGGGCACATTAAACCATTGTACTTATCTATAAAGGTTTATGGTGTTGACATCTAAAGATCTTTCATTGATAATTGTTCCAGAGTCAACCTCATGCACATTCTTACAATTCGTCGATTGGGCCTCAAGGAAACTGACTTATCTCCTTCAACTATGATGTTGCAAGGATATGATAAAAATGAACAATAACCAATGGATGAGATTACACTCAAATTTCAGTTTTGATATCTTGTATCCAATCTAGATTTCATGTTTGTTGATAAAGACTCCGCCTTCTACATCTTGCTTGGAAGATGCTGGCTACATCAACATGCGGCTATCCCTTCACCATTCCATCAATGTCTTAAGTATTATTTCGATGGTCAAGTTGGAACATAGTATGGTGATAAGCCCTTGTTCAAGACATGTGAGTCTCAATACATGGAGGCGGAATTCTATCACATGAAGGGAAATGATAAATCCACAACAAGGGAGATTACCAAATTTAATGCTCAATATGTTTTGGAAAAGAATATAGTAAACCCATTAGCACATGTGAGTACAGCTTATGTATTGCCTATCAGTCAAATTGAAAGGATAGACCCAAATAAAAATACTCTTAAGGAAACCTCCATAATGTCAATTACGAAAATAAAGCCAAACAAAATGGGAGAAAATGGTGATCCACCCAGCAATGTCAAAATCTCAAATGAATATGTCTTCATTTCATCTGCTGAAATCTAGCAAGTCTATATTTCGCCAACCAGGACAGAAGAAGTTATATAAATGATAGAGGTGAACAATGAGATCGATTCTCAATCCATCATACCCTCTTTATTACCCACAGAAGACCCTTCATCATTAATCGGGTCAGAAATGGAAGCTTCTTCTTCAAGATGTTCAAATTTTAGTGTCTCTTCTGATCATGAAAATTTTGCTTTATCATCTACTATGCAAGTAAAAACAGAAGAAATAACATATGTTGAAGAAGAAGAGGTAGATCTCAGGGAAGCTCCTCCAAAATTAGAAGAGGGTATCTCTACCACTGTGGATGAACTCAGATAGATAAATCTGGGTACAAAAGAAGATCCACGCCCCACTTTAATTAGTGCGGCTATGAATCATGAAGAGCAAGAGATGTATATTTCTTTCCTGAAGAAAAATCGAGATATACTTTCTTGGAACTACACAGAGATTTAATGGATTAATCCTGATGTTGCAACCCATCGTTTGGGTTTTCCAGAAGAACATCAAGAATTCAAACAAGTTGTTAGATGAACACACCCAACATATGCTTCCAAAATTGAAGCTGACGTGGATAGGCTTATAAAAGATAAATTTGTCAGAGATGTTCAATATCCCTAATAGTTGGCTAATATTGTCCCTATGAAGAAAAATAATGGAAAAATTATAGTTTTCATTGATTTCAGAGATCTTAATCGGCATTTTCCTAAGGATGATTTTCCAGTTCCGATTACAGAACATTTAATCGATGCAACAGCTGGCTGTGAAGAACTTTCCATCATGGATGGATATTATGGATATAATCAAATCTGAATGGCTCCAGATGATGATGATTCCACATCTTTCAGAGCCCCTTAGGGTGTGTTTTTCTATCGGGTTATGCCCTCTGGCTTAAAGAATGTAGGCATAACATATCAGTGTGCCACACATCGCATCTTCAAACCCTTGTTAGGAAAGTTTGTTGAATGTAATGTGGACGCTTTGGTGTTCAAGTCCAGTAAATGTTCTAATCACTTGGCTAATTTGGAAATCATATTCCACAATCTTTGGCAACATAATTTGAAGATGAACCCATTAAAATGTGCTTTTGGGGTATCCTCAACGATATTTCTTGGCATTGTTGTATGCCATCGTGGTATCAAAGTTGATCCAGAGAAGACAAAGCCAATCCTTGGTATGTCACCTCCTAGAAATTGGAACGAATTGAGAGGAATTGAAGAACACTTAACCTATATTCGGCATTTCATCACCAATTTGGTAGGCAAAATCTTACCCTTCACCAAATTGATGAAGAAGGGAGTTACATGCCAGTGGACTGAAGAATTTCAAGAAGCATTAAATATTCTCAAGAAGTATCTCTTGAGTCCACCGGTATTAATTCCACCTATTGAAGGAAGGACACTTATCCTTTATGTGACATCCTTAGAGCGATCATCGGGTGCCATTCATGCTCAGAAAAATGACGCTGGGAATGAAAACAGCATTTACTATCTTATTCAGACTATGCTTGAAGTAGAAACCTGATATTCTAGTATTGAGAAGTGCTACCTAGAATTAATATTTGCAGTTCAGATGTTGAGACACAACCTGCAACATCACAAGGTCCAATTGCTATCTCGCAATAACCTGATCAAATTCATCCTTAGTCGTCCAATGCTTACAAGACGTCTGGAAAGGTGGGAAGTTTTTTTGCAGCAGTTAGAAATTCAGTATGTGTCTCAAAAGGCAATAATGGGCCAAGCCCTGGCTGATTTCCTTGCTGAACATCCTTTAGTAGAAGATACATCTTCAGATATTGAACTCCCAGATGAGGAAGTCTTCTCTATTTAGGATAGTCTTCCGACATGGTAAATGTACTTTGATGGAGCTTCCAAAAGTCCAACAGGGAGGATAATGGAAAATCCTAAATTCAACAATGTTGGGTTAGGAGTTGTGCTCATTTCTCCAGAAAAGGCAGTGTTATGCTATTATTTCTCATTGTTGGGAGGCGGTACATATAGTGAAGTGGAATACAAACCTCTAATCGCAGGCTTGGAGTTGGTGCTTCAAGCACAAGTGAATCACATAAAGGTGAAATGTGATTCAGACCAGGTGATCAAACAAGTCAACAAGGATTATGCCATCAGAAAAGAAGATCTTATCCCTTTGTATGATTACATCAGAGAATTAATGGTGGAATTCCCATTGGAACTGACATTTTCTTATGTCCCACGGTCATAAAATGCCCAAGGTGATGCACTGGCTAATATAGCCACAGCTCTAGCAGATCCAAATTGGGATGAGACAACCATCAGTGTTACCCACGGTTGTACAATTTCACCTTATGTTCAAATCAGAACATATGAAATCAATGAAATTAGTCCCATTCCTGAACAATATGGTCATACTACAGGATGGATGACACCTTTCAGGGAATACCTTGAAAACAGAACACTTCCACCTGATAGAGCTGAGAAAGAACAAGTCCGGAGACGTGTGGTCAATTTCAATCATTATGACAGTCCAGATCACCTAGAAAGAATTCTCTAAAAACGTGGTTTTGATTGAGTTCTCTTCAGATGCATTGATTGTAAAAAGATATTGGTTGTCAAGAATGAAGTGCATGTAGGAGTCTGTGGTGCCCACCAGTCCGGACATAGACTAACTGATCAAATTCTAAGGCTTGGATACTTTTGGCCTTCAATGATACATGATTGTGTTGATTTTACAATGAAATGTCATTCATGCCCTGTTCATGGAAACTTCATTCGTCATCCCCCATAGTTTCTTCATACAACTAAATACTCATGGCCATTTTCCATATGGGGAATGGATGTGGTGGGACCTTATGCTTCAGCTACAGCCAAGCAGTTTAAGTATATTATTACTGCTACTAACTTCTTTTCCAAATGCGCAGAGGAAATACCTCTCAAAAAAGTTAGTTCTTAAATCATTGTTAGCTTCATCAAGACTCAGATCATTACCAGATTTGGGGTCTCTTATACCATATTGATGGAAAATAGCACCAACTTCTGTTCATATGAGGTGAAGAAGTTGTATCAAGAATACAACATCAAATCCATCCATTCATCTCGATATCATGCAGCGGCCAATGGCCAGATAGAAGCCTCCAACATGAATTTTTCAAACATACTGCAAAAGATGGTGGATAAAGACAAGAGGTCCTGGACAGATAAAATCATTCATTCTTTATGGGCTTATCGGGCCACCACCCGCACTGCAACGCGGTCAACTCAATAATCACTGGTATATGGAACTGAAGCAGTCTTGCAAATTGAGGTTCAATTAACCTCGCTCAGAGTTTCCATTTTTGATCAGTAATCTGGAGTTGAATAATCTCAAAAGCGATTGAATGATTTGGAATGGTTAGATAAAAAATATAATGCACCTTTCACTATTTGGAATTCTATCAGAATCGAATAGAATGTGCATTCAACAAAAAAGTTCATCTTCATTCATTCATTCAGGGAGAGTTGGTATTAGTTCTCAGAACTCTAGTGATACCTGAAAAGAAACCTCCCAAGCTTGATCTAATGTGGGAAGGACCTTATTCAATACATAAGGTCTACTCCAATGGAGCTTATTTATTAATCTCAATGGATGGAGGACTCATCACTACTCCAAAAAATTCCATATTTCTAATGAAGTATTTTTTATAAACACAAAATACATTATCATTATAGTCCCGCATGACCTTAAACTACACAACTGTCCTGCATGATATAAAACTAATCATCATGTCCAGTAAGATGTTAAACTACACCATCTTTGGTTCATGTATATGACCATAAACTATTCACGCATTTGTCCCACATGACGTTAAACTGTGTCCCTTTCATCGTCCTATATGACGTTAAACTATACAATAATGGTCCATGAATATGACCTAAAACTATTCACACTTTCTTCCAACATGACACTAAACGGTATCATTCCTTTTATTCCAACATGACGTTAAACTGTGAAAAATACCTAATACGTCCAACATGACGTTAAACAATGTCCTCTTTTGTCCTTACTGCATGACATTAAACTGTACAGTTCCCTTTTTGTCCAACATGACATTAAACTGTATTGTCCCCATCTTCCTAACTACATGACGCTAAACTGTACAGAAATCCCTTGATACATCTTATATGATGTTAAACTGTATTTTGTCCCTACAACATGACACTAAACTGTGCAGCACCAATATTCCTAACTGCATGACTTTAAACTGCATAGTCCTTTCATATGTCCTACATGACATTAAACTGTGCATCGTTAAGGTTATTGCTACCTCTTTTTTCTCTCACCGAGTATGACTCACGTGATCTTAGAGAAAACATCAACGATAACACCCTCTCTAGGCCGCTAACCACGCGTATGTCCCAACACCATTTTTTAGTTCGTTGTCTCCTAGACAACTTGATCACTAATTCATTCTTTAATTGAACTATGCAGTCATTGATAATGGCCATTTAGGTTGGGTACGTAGGCAACCTCCCGAGGTTCAAGCCCACAACCAATCTCATCACATCGATTCACCTCCATCTCATACGATTTTGATTCGTGAAACCACCCCCAGAATCAATATCTTTACATTGGTTCACCTTCGTCCTTGTTATATGATGTTTAACTGTGCAACACATTTTCCATGTATGACAATAAACAACAAAATTCTTTGATACCCACACCTGAGAGGGAATCATTATTGACATTTATTTCCAATCATGTTACATTTCATAGACTATGTGTATACATGGAAATGCCCGAACTTTTTATCTTGGGTCAAACTATCACTGCAATAGTCCCCTTTCACCCTTCACATGTACAAACCAAATCTGTACAGAGGGTATTTCTAGAACTACATGGGATTGATTCTCATCCTTATGGGATACGTTGGAATGTTAGAGTGTCCCTAGAATCCACCCCCAAGTCTTTGGGCCTAATCCCAAATTCCACTTTCAGTCCCCTGGCTGAAAAGTCCCCATAAAAACACAAACTGTGTGTTTCTTATAATGGTCTGAGCTCTATGACCCTAAACTAAGATCTCACATACTTTCATCCCACAAGACGTTAACTGTATTTCAAGAACTATATATGGCTTGATTCTCATCCTTATGGGATTTGTAGTGAAGTCCAATATTTCAATTCAAGACCCAGTCCCAACGTGATTATGGTTATCATTGATCTATGAATCTTTACATACAGGGAACAATACCCATTTTTATTTGTCATAATCCTAACCTTAAATATTTTCAAATCATCATAACCCTTTTCTTTACATCTAATAACAAAATGTACAAAATTCAGAGAATTCATTTGCCTGAGCATTCAGTACGTGCCCTTAGGCGGCCTTCATAAACAGTCTACATAAAAGACATGTCAGCCAAAAGATGCTATTATTTGACAATGAAGCCATTTCCCTTAGGTGGCCCTGCATAATTCAACCCCCTAATGGGTTTGTTAAATAGTTGTAACTTCATTCATGGAAAGAAAACCACTTTTTTCCTTATTGGACTTAATGAAAATTTTTAGGGATCCACAAAATATAGTCATCCTTAACATATTTTTCCCATGTTATTTTTCATGATCTGAATGTATTCAAGTATATGGTTTATATTTACCTTCCCTATGCATGGGTCAGAACATCGTAGGAGTAACAATCATCCAGTTCATAGAAAATCTTGTTTGGAAATATCTTCTCCATACTCAAGTTCCTCATTCCATATAGCAAACTCTATACATTGGAAAATTTAAATATCCATAATCTTTCACTGGCTTTTTAGCACTAGAAAAGTAAATTTATGAGAGTTATTTTGCCTGACTATGCAGCATGTTCCCTTAGGCGGCCTTGCATAAGTAGTCTACATAACGGACATGTCAGCCAAAAGATGCTATTATTTGACTATGTAGCCAATGCCCTTAGGAAGCCCAGCATAATTCAACCCACTAACGGGTTTGTTAAATAATGGTAACATCATTCTTAGGAGCTACTATTTCAAATGCCTTTTAGCCCTTTTTCCATATCATTTCTCAGATTCAAAATTTCTTAAGTAATAGTTTACATATTTTCACTCCCACTTGAGTGTGGTAATATGTTTCCAGATAAATTTTCAAGGAATTGAGTCAATTTTAATCCATTCGGTCAAAGCTATTTCCACCTTAAAAATTAGCCTTTTTATGTCCCACATGCATGACATTAAACTGCCAGAATCCTTAGTTTTTCACCTTTACCTCAGAGTCAAATCCTCTTTTCTCTCTAGATCCAACTATGAGGGGGGACTTTTGTTGACGCTCCATTCCATCATAGATTCCAATGGAATGAAAAGAGAAATACCTTGAACCCAAAGGGATCCATCCACTGAATAAACATAAAAAATTAACAATGGAATGAACCATGATTCAAATGAACTTGGGTTGCTCAAGTTCCACCAAGGTCGTGCAAGTATACTTGCGCGCCGCCTAGTGGTCGCGCAGGTGACTTGCATGCCCTATTTGAAATTACCCAGGGTCTTCTCCAACCTATAAATACCCCTGTGGGCCCCCCATTTAAAAAACGAAAAAATCTCGAACATCAGATTAGAGCTCCCAACGCCCTAGTATCTTCTCAAATCTTCCAAACACTTATAAGGTAATTTCATACCTCGAATGGAAGATATAAAGAGGGGGAAGAAGGCCTAAGTGTTGAAACACATCAACACATGCGTGCCTTAGTGGCCAACCCTTAAGGGAAATGGCCACACTTTTGCGCCACTTTTCTCCTTCACCAGAACTTGTGTGCCACCCTTCTAGAAACCCCTAGGGGTAGTACTAAGGGCTTGATCCAGGTCTCGCCCAAGTATTACCCCAAGGGTCAAAAGTCGTGCAAGTACGTGCAGGTATACCTGTGTGCCCATGACTTGTATGCCCACGCAGTACTTGCGCGCCCACCAGGACTTGCATTCCCCTTTATTTTTGGGATCCCCTCCATCTTATTCCACCTCTCTTATACCTATCCACCTATCCTCTTCACGACTACGCCCTTAGAACTCACTTCAAAGCAATTTATGGAATTATTTCTTGATTGGATTCCTTATTTTGAAAGAAATTCAGTGGAATCATCTCTCAAAACCTAGTGATTTACATATTTTTATGTCACCATGGTTAGAGATTTCATTCATTTTAACCTCATCCTTTAAGATGAGAGGATCTATTACTTGGGATTCCTTTTCAATAGTAAGTCCCAGTCCAAGTTCTCCTAATTTGGGAATCCTCGTTAGGAATAAGCCCAAATTCTCATTAATTTGGGCATCCTCCTTAGGGGTAAGCCCCAAGTCCCCTAATCTGGGCATCCTCCTCATGAGTAAGCCCCAGTCTCATAGTTCCCAAAATCTAGGCATCCTCCTAAGGAGTAAACCCCAACCATAATTCCCTTAACCCGAGCTTCCTTTTCAGGAATAAGCCCCTGTTTCAAATCTACAAATGTGGGAATCCTCACGAGGAGTAAGACCTCGGTCCCTTAATTCTAAAATTCCCTTAACCTGGACCTCCTCTTCAGGATTAAGCCTCAGTTTTCAAATCCCTTTAACCTGAGCCTCCTCCATAGGAGTAAGCCCCAGTCTTAATTTCTCTTAACCGCTCTTAATCTACTTTTTGATCTGGGCTTCCATCTCAAGATTAAAACCCAATCATAATTCCCCTCCTAATTTGGGCATCTTCCTCAAGAGTAAGCCCCTAGTTAGAGTATCCAAATCTCCATAAAGTACATATACCTTTATGGACCCTATTCCCATACTTCATCTTTGAAATAATTCGTTATCTCGATCTATTTGGGCAGTCAAATACACATAATCCCCACATCATTTTCTATGATTGCATCTTTCATGGCACAATTGTATAGTTTCACCAATACCTCTTGTTTCTCACACCGAGCATGACTCACGTGAGCTTAGAGTGTAAAAGTAATTATGAAATCTTTCTTTGAGCCATCAATCATACATAAACATCATATTACCTTACTCGATCGACGTGGATTCTAATTCATTTTTTAAATAAAGGATACATAGGTGGCCCATCTGTGGGTACAATCACAACTATGAAATAATCTATGTCCTTTTGAATGATAGTAAACATCAAGGGCCCCACTGAGGGGCTATAAAACCAGTATGGTCATCATAATGACCAAGAGACTTTTATATAATTAATTTAACGATACCATTGAATAAGAATATATAACAAATACATATGACTCTCTATCGATGATTAACCTCGAATACATATAAAAGATTCTCTAAATTTACAACATATCAGTCATTTATTGTCAGATCTAAAGGAAATCCCATTTTATACTTTGTAATTTAACAAGGATTAATGAACATAACTTAAATCTATAAAGAGTGTCCCAAAGTAGACAATAATTCCCCTCAAAAAGGTGTGATGAGTCCGACCTCCCATACTCTCGACCAATGCAAATTCCTAAGCCTCCTCGGTCCACAACTAATGAGTGCCTACCTTTGGAAAGTAGTTCCAAATGGACATGGAATCATTGGATGTTTCCGGTTCCACGAACAAACCCGTTTGAAACCGATTGGAATGTTTGAACCATAAATCAACGAGGTCATTCCCAATTCTAGAGGAAACATTGATAAAATAATTTAACTAAAAATACTAAGTCATACTAACCAGCAGCTTCACGTAGGCCAGTTTTAGGTGATGTTCCCTTGTTTCCCTTTTGTTGTGGGTTTGATTTAGGAAGGCTTGTTGGATGTGATGGGTTGTCACCCATATTGCATTTTTTCCTTTTTTATACACCACAAAAATAACCCAAAAATTATTTAACCTCAATGGTTTTTTATAACTCTCACTTTCATCCCAAATCATTATGTCTTCAATATCATAATTCATGATGACTTATAAATATTGACATATTTTTCCACCAAAAATTAACACTATTTCCAAATCAAGAACATCATACATTGATCATGTTGTCCACCTAGTTTCATCATCATCTTGATCACATAGATATATGGTTCATGCATTGCAATAAAGATTTAGACATCCTTCAAAATCATATGCTTCCTTTATCCAAATACACCCCATACAAATTGGGTCATATGGGTTCTCCAAGAAAAATAGTTTCAAAAAATAATCATGTATGACATATAATTTGAAAACATCTGATAAAACGTGCCTTCTATGAAACAATCAGACCATGTTTGAGATTAAACATTCTATCAATGGAACTTTTTACATACCCTATGTATGTACTGAAAGACTATAATTTATAATAAAATATAAATATTTTTTTCAAGTGTATCCTTCTTCAAAAACTTTTTCCATATCATAAAATTCTTCAAAATCTTGTTATAATGTAAAAAATTCTAAAATGACTAGATAATATTTGACATTCATGTATATATGATAATATTGAGAAAATAGGATTTCTTGAAATAAAACTCATGAACCATGATGGTATCGAGGTATAATAGCGGTGTTTTATATCTCAAATAATTTCTTTCAACTGATATGTATGTTAGAAAATGTTTCAAAATATTAGGGACATGACTTTGTAATAATTATTCAAAGAAAGTTATCATGATGATATTGGAATATCATTTGAGGTCCTCAAACTTTCATTTGTAATAAACATTCCAGGATCTAAAAAAGAAAAAGAAATAAGGATTTGACTTAAGGAGAATACATAGATACTAACCATGTGTCTAAAAAACTCCTAATACCTAAAATTCTCTAAACTGACCATTGATACAAACTTTAATGCCCCAGTCTTAAAACATGACTTCATATGGTGTTAAGTCACAAATTATCATTGAGGATCCTTTATGGTTCAGTGTTTTATAAGATTATTCCATAACTATTACATTAATTCTCAAATATTACAAAGTAGAAACTTCTACTAAGTATACATTTTTTCTTTAAATAAAATCTACATCAATAAAACAATTTTTTTGTTGATATAAATCATCATGAAATATTATATTTTCTTTCCCTTACTTATACCTTGTGAAAAAAATTAAAAAACATGGGATGACCATAATGAGCTCTGTAAGGGTGATAAAATAATGAAATAAAACATTATTTCATCAACACATACAAAAAATATTCTCTTTAACTTGCCTCATAAAATGATATGATTTATGAATAAGATTGATAAATAATAAATCATAAAGGTAACTTGTGGCTTCCATAACATACTTACGTTGTATCTTGGTAATCTACATAGAGAGTTATATTTTGAATACCCATCACTACAAATTCCATAAATATCATAGGAGAACCATTAACATTTACCTATGTCACATTACCCAATGCATTGGAGAGAAATCTTGGGCTCATCCGCCCACGGTATATCATGGACAAATAGTATATGTAAATAGTGACTATAAACCATAACATAATCATAACACATAAAAAATCATAAAGTAAATATAAATTTTCCATATTACAATAAAAATATATCAGTTCATGATATTTACATAATCAATCCAATTTAAAAGACACATTAAAAACATTTAAAAAGAATATTTTTGAATCCAAGTGCCCCATACCAAATTGAATCGTTTAAAGGAATTATCATTAAATATCTTTAATGTCCATATAAATAAATCCTTAAAACTATTTTATAATAATAGAAATTAATTATAATTATTTAGAAAAATGAATTTTCACAACTTTTAAAATGATGTTTTAGTGAAGGAGTCTCATAACACTTGAGAAACACATGAATAAAAATAATTACCGAATAACATAAGAAAAAATTGTATAATATCCTGAGAATAAGGTGATTCATGATATAATATGTCAAACGGAAGTATATACTCATTATAGGATAATAAATGTGCACAATAACAAGATATTCCTCAATGAGTGGAGATTGAGATGTAGCCCCTAATAAAGATCATTTTGTAAATAAAATTGATTTATTATGATTATTCACTATAGGTACACATAATTAACATTCAAATACAAGATATAACATAATATTATATTAATCACATAATCATATCATGACATAATCAAGAAGTGGATGATCAACCCAATGAATTGAAATTGGGTTAAGAAGTTCCCTTACCTCAAGTATCACTTGACCCGTAACATCCTTGTTCATCCTAAATAATAAATTAAAGCTAATTTATACATGATTCATATCATTTTTCAATATTATTATTCATTTTATATCACTTATTTCAAACTACAACAATTAGTTATTTATTTTAATTCATATTGGACATTTGTCGATGTTCAGAACAAGAGTCCAAAATGAACATGTTATAATTATTAATTATTCACATGGTAACAAAGTACATTGTCTCCAAGATTTATTAATTATTTAGATATCATATATATATATAAGTATATCATGTATATGTGTTTTTATAATAGTACATATCATTTGGAGATAAGAAATGAAACACTATGTTCAAGGAGATGATTAGTCGTACGTATGCTTGAATTCTACGTTCATTTGTATTTGATATTTAAATGAATGAAAACATAATTATACATATTTATTTTGGTAAAGAACAAGAAATTCCGTTTAATATTATTTTTATATGGGAATTTTAGGAGTTCACAAAAATTGATGATGCATGATTTTGAAGCCCGGTGTGCCCTGAATGAATTTCGGAACTTTTTTTCAGGTACGTTAAGTAAACGTGCGAGCGGGTTTTTGTAAATTTTGAACTGGTGCTCGGAATTGAAATCCAAGAACACCATTGAACTCGATATGCTGATATTCGCATAAGGAGAGTTTAACCTCAATAGCTGTTGGCCAGAGGTGAAAGTTAGTTTTCATGTTTTTCGTGGAAAAAAAATATTATAAAATATCTTTTATATTATTTTTATCATCATAATTCAAATCCTTGTCAGTTGGGACCACCCGAACTAAAACCCCCAATTTAAATTCGTAAAGGTGGGGAGAACCCATCTTTTGAACTCCCTCTTTAATGAGGGAGGTGACTTTTGGTTTCACATAAATTAATTATGCCAACCTCATCATAATTAATCATGCCAATTTAATTAGAGACAACAATTAAATTGATGAAACATATTTTATTGGCTCCACATTTTTCCTTGGGTGAAATTGATGGAAAAGATATAGGATTTGGATAACATGGAGAAACTCAACTCCATCGAAGAACATACTTTTTAATCAAGAAAGAGGACAACGATTGAGCAGTCTTCAGAAGCATGATTGCGGCAACGACGATCATTGTCACCCTCTTCGCCTTCACCATTATTCATTATGAGACACATCAACGAACATTAGAGTTATGTTTTTTGTTTTTTTTTGTGGTTCGTGTAGAATTATCCCTCCTGATCCTCCTGCTACCAAACTAATGTTGAGGTACGGGCCAAACGAACATGGCCGAATCCCTCCACTTTTCTTCATGGTTGTTGTATTCTTCATGGTGGAGGAAGAGGCAGATTCCTCCCAGTCTAGTCACACAGAACCAGGGAACCGCGTGCCTGCACCGCCTGTAGAGGAAGAGATTTTGAGGATGTCGGAGGGAGGCCATGTATTGTGGGCCCCGGGTGTGGTCAGAGTGCGGATGACGTATGTCCGACCGTGGAGGGGCGGCGTAGGACGCGCCACCGTTGGAGAAAGGGGGCATAGCCCTGCTGGCCACTGTTGATGACGGAAGGGGGCCGACATTTGGCTGGCCGCAGAGGGGCGGCGCACGATGCATGGGTGGGAGGAAAAGGGCCGACTATTTCACCCTGTCGAGCTAGACCGAGCGGGACCCGAGAGGGTACCTTGTTTTTTCTAGCGACGATGCGACTTTGACCGTTCAGTGAGTAGGAGCACGAGGGGGGGCAACTCCCCCAAGCACACAGCCACGCCAGGCTGCCTAGCATGGGGCAGGATGGAACCAGCGGGCCGGTCAGACCGGACACGGACCAGTTTTGACCCTATATGTTCATTTAACCACAGCATTGGCATCGAGTGCCCATTTGATGAACCATCTGTGTCACCAGAAACCTTTCAGAGAGATGGTCCTTTTGGTATACCCCACTATAGAATTGGATAATTTTGGGGTGTGGTTGGGTTCGATCGATCATGAAGACAACTGGGCCCTCAGGACTAAAAGGCTAATTAATTTTAGACCGGGCATCCGAATGACACACCGTCTATTGCATTGATACCCCTTTTATGTTGAGACATACATAACAAGGATAATGTGTGGGTTTCACAATTTAATAATGATGAACTAATGATTTAATAGGATCCTATATGGGTATAGTGATTTACTGACGATGTACTAGGATCTTGTGTGGGTCTGACAATGTACTAAAGAGGTACTAGGATCCTATGTGGGTCTGATGATGTACTGATGAAGTACTAAGATCCTCTATGGGTCTGACAATGTACTGAAAATGTACTAGGATCATGTGTGGGTCTGATGATGTACTAACAATGTACAAGAATCTTTTGTGTGTCTGACAATGTACTAGGATCATGTGTGGGTCAGACGATGTATTAACGTTGTACTACGGTCTTGTGTGGGTCTGACGATGTACTCACATTGTACTAGGATCCTATGTGGGTCTGACCATGTACTAGGATCCTATGGGGTTCTGATGATGTACAAGGATCCTATGTGGGTCTGCAATATGGGATCCCTCGTGGGTCTACCTCTTAATAGAGTATGGTGTTTCAGAAGTTACATATAATCATCTCTATTGTTGTACCTATGTTATACCAGGTGTGAGTTGAGTTCGTACATGAGTGATATATTACATCGTGGTTATACGATGGGGTATTCTTCTGTGTGGCGTACCTGTGTGGTACTTAACTTCATGGTATTACTTCCTTTGTGGAATGGTAGAGCTTTGGGCTTTTTGGTTGGACCCTATGTTTCCCCCTTGTTGAGATGGGTATACATGATAACTTAGGTATATGTATGGGCATAGACCTAAGTAGGGTTTTCCTTTTTTACAAGATTTTTGGATTATCCTTGGAGCATTTTGTGGGATCTTGAGGGTCTTAGGGTCTCTACTGAGTATTGGAATACTAACCAATGCATGGGATATGCCCTCACCATGGTTGTGTTTGGTGCAGATGATGGACAGTGCTGACTGAGGATGAGAGTACCATGACTGGAGGTTGCTCGGAGGTGGACATTAGTCATGGTGTACCTTATGAACGGTCATTCAATAGTTGTAACTACCCTTGAGGTAGGATAATTGGCTAGTGTTCATAGGAGCTATTTCAGTTTACATGTACCTTTCAGTTTTCATGTACTTTCCAATTGGTCTGGTATTCTAGCCCCTTTTTACATACTTTCAACACTCTTTTTCTATACCATTTTCTTCTGTTGGTATCTTTATGTGTGCTTTGTTGACTCTGGTTCTAGGATATGAAGGAAATTCCTTCCCGATTTTAGGGGATACCCCTTTCAGTGTTAGTCGCCAACCCCTGGCCTATGGAAGGCGGGCTTGGGGTAGTCACGGCATGGGCCCCACCGGACAGGTCCTGCCAAATTGGTATCAGAGGAGTCGGTTCTACTATAGTAAATAGGACTCTGATATTTTTAACAGCAATAGTGTTATGTTTAGTGTGTGTGGTTATTAGTTTAGGGAATACAATGTTGGACTGGCGGCCGACGTATCCATACTCCATCACCCGGACATCTTTTTTGCAACCTAGTGCATGAAAACACCGATTTCATGTGTGTTTCTCAAAGAGTTTTCATTCTAATATCATTGAGATACCTCAACAGGTATAACATGATGACCGTGGCACACCTGTTTCTTTTCAGGATGCCTTAATGCAGGCAACCAGCTAGGGTTATGGGTTTAGTATGCTCTGATAGCCCACCGAGCAATGAGGCCTCGGTGAAGGGTCCTCTTCTAGTAGAGGAACTAGTGGTACAATTACCCATCGGGCCACCGATACCACCAACCATAGAATTAGAGAGTGCATGCCGCATGAGCGCATTTCACGAGTTCTAGTACCAGTGGCCACCCAGGTTCTGGGAAGAGATAGACCCACATGCAACTGAGGATTGGCTGGAGGCCGTGGTGTGAACCTTCCAACTGGTAGGAACTCCAGCAGATCTCATGGGGATCCTTGAGGCCAGTCTTATATAGGAAGCAGTAGGCAGATGGTGGAGCGTAATGCTACAGGTTCGTGACAAGTTGAAACTTCTCTGGGCAGACATCGAGTGCCTCTTTCGGGAAGATATTGTCCCAGTGACCCTTCACACAGTGCACATTCATGAGCTTCTTCATCTGTAGCAGGGCAGCATGATGGTGGCTCAGTAATCTGTAAGGTCCACTGAACGCTCATGCTACTAAACTGATAAGGTGATGGACCCATACATCAGATCCAACACCATTGAGCACAGACTCAGGTGGGAGATCAGGGCTTCAATGACTTCTCTCAGCATCCCGATGCAGGCGGGGGTGTTAGAGAGAGCCCTCTTAGCAAAGTGTTTTTTTTTTGAGTAGTCACCAATAGCAAGACCCACCCCCAGTCATCACGTAGGGGAGTATTCTATAACTTACAGCTGATAGTTGTCATAAAGGTCTAAGAAGACCAGACCTAAAGGCGGATGACCATCAGATTTAGGGTCAGTTGTCTGGGGTACCAGAGACAAAGCCAATCTTTCGAGGAACATGTAGTGTTTTACAAGTGGTGGGCAGAGTTACATGGATATTTACTGTCGAAAGAACCGTAAAAATGGTCAACAGATGGTTGAGCAACTACCCAACCAGAGGCTGACTAGTGCCCCCATCTTGAGGATTCCAGAGGAGGGCATTGGGTATGTATTCTTCTCTGACACATCAGGGACCATTCTCAGATGTTTCATGATGAAAAAGTGATAAGTGATCACATTTGTTCTCGACAGCTGAGACAACATGGGAAGAACTACGCTACCCATTACATGAATTTACCAGTAGTGGTCTTCTCCATGATGATGTGGTGACATTACATGATGGAAGAGTGTTTTACACTCTACTTAGATCACAAGTGTCTGAGGTATATCTTCTCTCAGAAGGACATGAAGATGAGATAGTGATGTTGGCTTGAGTACCTTCAGTTCTATGACATCAAGATAATCTATACACCTAGTAAGGGGAATGTTTTTGAAGACTAACTCAGTATGAAATCTGGTATACCGCTGCTAGGTGAGGCAACAGAGCAGCTGGTCGCTTTGTAGATATCCGTTTTTTATCGAGATGGAGTTATTTTTCTTCAGTCTCTTACTTTCACTCCTCCACTTCATTAGTGAGCCAGGGAGGCGCAACATGGGGAAGCTCACTATGAGGCTCAATGTACTAAGATATCCATAGAACAACCACTTTATGGTTTTTCTGAAGGTGGGGAGCATGTTATCCTCTTCAGAGAACGTAACATGGTACAAATTTCGCTTTAGGGCGAAGTGATGTGGGATTTTAATACATCCACTCTAGCGTTACTTCCATGAGTGGTGAATATGTACTAGGATCTCTGACGATAACACTAGTGGATTGGAATTAAGAAAGCTGCAGTGGTGTTTGTCTCTTAGTGCCTCACTTTTTAGCAAGTGAAGGAAGAGCATCATGTACTGGCAGGTTTGGAACAGCCTTTAAAGGCCCCATAATGTAATTGAGTTTTTATATCCACTGACTTTGTGAAAGGACTTCCACTTACATCCTGAGGTCATGATTCAATCTGGGTGATCGTCGACCAACTCACCATGTAGGCCCACTTCATACCAATTAGATATAAGGGTTCAGTAAATATCTTGGGATGGAATTATGTGTAGGAGATTGTGCGGCTACATAAAGTACCCTCGACTATTGTTACCACTTTTGATGATTGTTTTGCATCACTACTATGGAAGGGGTTGATGGAGTATTTCGGGACATTGCTTCATTTGAGCATCGTCTTCAATACTTAGATGGATGGATAAAAAGAGTGGACTATTCTGTCCCTTGGGGACTTGCTACATGATTTCATTCTCGAATTCAGTAGTGGTTGTGATGTTCCTTTGCATTTCGTGGAGTTTTTATACAATAACAGATATCACTCCACCATTGGGATGACTCCTTTTGAGGATTTGTATGGCCAACTATGCAGATCACCTTTGTGCTGGACTGACCCAGGGGAGTCAGCACTAGCATGACCAAAGATTGTATGGGCTACCACAAAGAAAATGCAGATCATCCAGGAGTGGATTAAGACTGCACAGAGCAGGCCGATGTCCTATGCCGACAGGAGACAGAGACCTCTGGAGTTCAAGGAAGGTTACCGCGTCTTCCTACGGGTCTCACCCAGATTAGCATTTTTGAGTTTTGCCCATGGCAGCATGTTATCTCTGATGTTCATTGGACACTTTAAGTTCCTCAACATTGTTGGAGAGGTGGCTTACCTCTTATCACTTCCCCCTCAATTGCACCGGGTGCACAACGTCTTCCATGTATCCCACCTGAGGAGATACGTGCATGACTCTTCCCAATTCATCGACCATGGAAAGCTGGACCTCAATGATGGGGATACATTTATGGTAGTTCCTATTGAGAATAAGGATCGACTGGAGTGGGTCCTTCGTGGGCATATCAATACCTCTGGTGTGCGTCTGCTGGCAGCACGGGATCCTCCAGGAGATCACATTGGAGCGTGAGGCTCATATTCATGCTCAGTACCCCCACTTATTTTTCCTGTATTTGTGATGTGGATTTGGGGGATGAAAATCCCTGATGTGGGGAGAATTTAATGATCCATAAATTACATTTAATATTTTTTAATTATATGGGAATATTACGAGTCTTCGAAAATTTAATATGGATTATTTCGAGGGATGGAATTCTTAAAATGTATTTCTGAAATTTTGTTTTTCGGTGCGTTCAGTAAACATGTGAGAAGGTTTTTGTAACATTTGAACCAGTGCTCAGAATTAAAATATGAGGGAAGCATTGACCTCGTAGCGCTGGTATTCGCTTAAGGATACTTTCACCTCGGTGGCAGTTGGTTGGAGGTGAAATATAGTTTTCGTGTTTGTGGTGAAAAAAATATACAATAACAATTATTTTAATTTTATCCTCCTAATTTAAATCCTTGGAGGTGGTGACCACCCAAACTAAAACCCCCAATTTGAATTCATAAAGGTATGGACCATCCGACTTTTGAACTCCCTCTTTAAATAAGAAGGTGACTTTAGGTTTCTCCTAAATTAATTATGCCATCCTCACCGTAATTAATGATTTCAATTAAATTTTTTCCAACAAATAAATTAATGAAACATATTTTATTGGATTCTCATTTTTCCTTGGGATATATTGTTGGAAAAATTAGAGGATTGGGAGAACATGGAGAAACTATTCTCTATCGAAGAATGCTCTTCGGAATGAAGAAAGAGGATGATGCATGAGGAGTCTTCGGATGCGTGATTGTGGAAGTGATGATTGTTGGAACCCTCTTTGCCTTCACCATACATCATTGTGTGACACATCAATAAACATTCGACGTAGGGTTTTTTGTGTTTTTTGTGCTTTGTGTTTAATTAACCCTCTTGGTGCACCTGCTACTGAACTAATGTGAAGGGTACAGGAAAAATGAACAAGGTTTGATCCCTCCGCAATTCTTCATGGTTGTGGTATTCATCACTGCAGAGAATGGAGGTGGCTGCCACCTGGGAAAGTCACACCAAAATGGGGTGGCACATACAAGCGCCGCTGGTAGAGGAAGAGAGCATGCGGAGGACAGAGTGCGGCCAGTTATTGCTGGTTGCGGCGGTGGTTAGAGGGTGGCCGACGTTGGGCCGACCACGGAGGGGCAACACACGACGCGCCACAATCAGAACAAGGGGCCACGACAATGCTGGCCACAATGAATGGTAGAAGAAGCCTAGCGTTCGGCTATCCGTGGAGTGGTGGCACACAATGTGATTCCAGGAAGTCAAGGGCAAGCCATTTCGGCCCGCCAAGATGGACCGAGTGGGTCCCGCATGATGTCTGGCGACCGAACAGCTTCGGCCATAAGGTGAGTATGAGGGAGGGGGAGGGGGGTTACTCCCCTACTCACGTGGCCATGGCGGGACACCCAGCATTGGCTGGGCCGGACCTAGTGGGATGGGTCGGTTCGTGTCGGTCTGATCGGGTCGGACCAGACCCGGACCAATTTCGAACCTATATATTTTTTCAGAGATAACATTTCACCGGGCATCCATTTAACGAACTGGCTATGGCTCAATAAACCATGGAGTGAGGTGGTCATTTTGGTATACCCCACAAGAGATTTGGATAATGTTAGGGTAAGGTCAGGTTGGAATGAACACGAATCCAACCGGGCCCTCGGGAATAAATTGCTAATAACTCATCGATCGGGTGTCCTAATGATTCATCGTCTGTTGCGTTGATACCCCTTTTATGTGGTGGTCCATTGGGATACGTCTTCATTGGAATTCGTGGAAGTTGGAGTATCAACTAGTATCTTGAGTAGAAGACTCTCTCTTAGATGAGAAAACTTAGTGAATGTATCCTATAGTTTGTTATGACGATGTACTAGGATCATGTGTGGGTCTGACAATGTACTGGGACCTAGTGTGGGTCTACCGATGTACTGACGATGTATTGAAGATGTACTTGGATCCTGTGTGGGTATGACAATGTACTGACAAGGTACTAGGATCTTGTGTGGGTCTGACGATGTACGGATCATGTACTAGGATCTTCTGTGGGTCAGACGATGTAATAATGATGTACTAGGATCGTGTGTGAGTCTGACGATGTACTAGGATAGTGTGTGGGTCTGATGATAAATGGACTATATACTAGGATCTTATGTGGTTGTGATGATGTAATAAAGTTTTACTTGGATCCTTTATAGGTCTGGCAGTGTACTAGGATCATGTGGGGTTCTGGCGATGTACTAGGTTACTGTGTGCGTCTGCAATTTGTGATCCTTCGTGGGTCTGCCTCTTAATAGAGTAAAATGATTCAGTAGTTACATATAATCATCTCAACTACACTACCAATGTTACACCTGGTGTGAGCTGAGTCCATACACGAGTGGTACTTTCCATCATGGTGATACATTGGTCGTATTCTTCTGTGTGATGTTCCTCTGTGGTACTTACCTTCATGGTATTCCTTCCATTGTGGAATAGTTCAGCATTGGGATTTATGGTTGGACCCTGTGTTTCCTCATGGTAGAGATGGGTATACATGATAACTTAGGTATATGTATGGGAACATACCTATGTAGTGTTTTCAGTTGTTTCCATGCTTCCTCATTTATCATTTCTGGATTTTGAGAGACCTTGAGGGTCTCAGGTTCCCTACTAAGTATTGTCATACATACCCCTGGAAGGTCTATGCCTGCAGCTTTTTGTGTTTGGTGCAGAAGACAAACAACACTGGCTAAATACAAGAGTACCAAGATTTGAGTTAGCTCATAGGTGGAAATTAGATGAGTAATACCGCAGATATGGTTGTTCGATATTTGTACCTACCCTTCATGTAGGATCCTTGGCAGGTGTTCACAGGAACTGTTTCAGTTTACTTGTACCTTTCAGTTTTCTTGTACATTCCAGTTGGGCTTGTATTCTAGAACCTCTTCACTTAACTTAAGAATTATTTTACCATATAGTTTACTAGTGTACATATTTTTATGTGTGCTTGGTTGAGTGTGTTTTCAGGATATAAATGCAATGCCTTCCCGATTTTATGGGATATGCCTTTCGGTGTTACTCGCCACCCCCTGGCCTATGGAAGATGGGTTTGGGGTAGTCAAGTCACAGGCCCTGATAGGCAAGTCGTTACAATGTTATAATTCTAGTATAATATAATATTTTATATATGTAACATAATTTCATTACCTCTATCGTGTGTATGTTCTATGTATTATATGAATGAGTCATATCACATTGAGGGGGCGGTAGTCCGCACTTCCCCAAATAAAATTATTGTATTTATACAACCTGTAAATAATAATTGTATGTTATAAATTAGAATTAGAGAATACTAGAGATAAAATAAACATTACATTTATCATATATAATTTTAGTGCCATCATAATGGCCACGATGATAGGTGGTAGGTGAATATTGAACTATCATCATTTCGTGAGACCATATTTCGTCGTCTTTAGAAAACAATATGTTTGTATCTCTCATATAGAGGTGTGTGTATGTGTACATTGAAAAAATTTGAAAAAAAAACAATAGATTATATTGAGGATACTAGTGTTTTTATATCAAAAAATAATAATAAGAACATAGAGAGTGAATTTGAAAAAATAATAGAGAGAATCTTGAGAGAAGATGATACCTCTAATTGGATAAAGTTTTTTATTTGAGACAAAGGGAACAATTGATTTTCCTTCCTCCTAGGGTAATTCATTTAAGTGTTATATATGGATGTTTAGAGCTTATTTGGAATAGGATGGATGATCCAAGGGGCTTGAGAGGTGTGAGTAATGGGTTAGAGGTGGTTTCCTTTTATAAAAGGGTGGAGGGGACCATTAAGAATGTTTGAATGTATTATTTTATTATAAAAAGATTTTTTATTTCAAAACATCAATAACACATTAAAATAAATGATATGATTTATCTAAATCTAAATAGAATCATACAAAAATAATTGTGTAGTTTTTGGATATTTTTTAAAAATTATGTATTTTGTTTAACCATTTGTTAACTTATTTTACTTTTAGCATGTCTTATTTTATATTCATAATATATGTTTAATATATTTATATAAAAGTTAAAAGTGACCCAAAATGGTTAATTAATGACATCTGTAACATCGTATATTTCATTTTAGCGAATATTATATTTTCAGGACTATTTTGACATTTTATAAAATATTAGTTGATTTAAAAAATTCAATTTTGTCAATTTTTGTACTATTAATATCATGATTGTTAGAAATTTTTATCTACATGATCAATTCCAAAAAACATAATTAATGAAAATATAACAATTCATAATTATCCTTAAAATTCATTGATGGCATAAAATATTTCAAAATAAATTTATTTTAATATTTATAATCTCATTAAGTTTAAACATTTATTAAACATGTAATAATTAGATTATCATGGTTTCATAAATAAATTTCTTTATTTTTTGACTGAAAATTAAAAATAAAATATCATGATTTATGAAAACTTTTTATATTTTTATTTAATATTTATTATTGAAAATATAACTTATATAAACCCATATAACAATTTTTTACTAATATATACTTGTTTATGTTATATTTTCCTTATGTTTAATATAATTTTTATAAAATGGGGTTTTCATATACACGTCGCTCCATGGGGTACCAAAATCAACCAAAGGTTGCCAATAATCAGAAATATATTATCCAAAAGGGTGAAGACATGTGTTATTGTAATTACATATTATATAATTTTATTTCGTTACCCTTATTTAGCTGATTTGCTCTTTAAGAATAGTAAATATAATATTTACTAAAGTTACAATTCATAATGTCTAAATTTAAAAGATACGTATTTAAAAAAATTTGAACTCCTGATTGAAAATGTAGAATCCATTTTTCAAATTCAAAAGATAAATGTTGCATAAATTATTTTAATATTTATTCCAGTTTTCAAAACCAAAAGTCATGTTTTTATGAAAAAATAACTATCAAATGATTGATAAAAGTTTTTGTTCAATTTCAATTTTAAATTATATTAATTGAACAAAATTTGATTAAATTGTAAAAATATATTCCCAATACACTTTAAAACCTAAAAAAGATCAATATATATATATATAAATTATATTAAATAGTAGTTTTGAATTAAAATGCATTATTTTTCCATATTTATAAAAAATGAACTTTATCAAAATAATACCAAAAAATTACCCAAAGTAAATTCTGATTTTCCTATTATAAAGAAGAATATTATTTTTTGAAGTGGAGCATATGACTGTGATAAAAACTTGATTTGAAAATGATTCACCACCAAAAGGTTGTAATTCAACATTTTTAAGAATATTAAAGTATTCCAGGCTAAAAGTTGGATCCATTCTTAATTTAATCTTCTAAAATCTATTGGATTAATGTAAAAACATTTAACAAGCAAGTGTAGTCATACATAGTTAGTTCTGTTTATTCATTCCAACACAATGGCTAGGTGTTATCTACAATTTAAAATATTTATATTATTATAATATTTTTCAGTATAACTCAATGTTCTGAGCAATATACAAATTCAAATAATCTCCTTGTTGTGTATCAAGCACTCTATAGAACCTAAAATCCTTTGTTGTGTCAAATTATTAGTCAATTAAAAAATATTAATAAATATGAAAATTTCATATTCTTTATTTACCTGGGATGTCTCATAACTGGTATAGTTATAAGAATCTTTTTATGCACCTTAATGCTTTCATGAAATTCTTGAGTCCAGAAAAATATCACTTCTTTCATTGTAAGCATGGTTTATGGGATTTAATGTTTATATAATTTTGTTACAAATCATCAGACATACCATGCTAGGTCACTGAAAGTACATATTTTTGTTACAAATGTTTTCATGTGCCACTCTTCGAATTCCATTAACAAAGAAGGGTCTATATATATTTGTTTTTTTGTTGATATCATGCCCCAATAATTATATATCCTCTATTCAAAACTCCCTTTTACTATACATTTCATATATTTTCTCCCATGAATATATTTTTATCATAGTTTTCCCATGATCTCCATGTTCCACCATAATCATTGAGTATATCCGAATATCATCAATATAGACTACCAAATATTTGTCAATGTAATATATAAAGACTATATTCGTTAATTAAATGGAAATTATTGGTGTAATAGAAATTCATAAAGGACTCTCTATGAACTCATTTTTTCCATACCTCATTTAAAATGTAGTCAAGGGAATATCTTCCATCCCCAACATTAATTGGTGATATCATGGTCGAAGGTCCACCTTAGAGAAATAACTAGCCTCACATAGCTTATTGAAAATTACATATATATGAGGAGGCATATAATTGTTATGTATCATGATTTTGTTGACATCATGATAATTAATGAATATGTAAATTGACCCATCCTTATTCATGATAATGTGGACACACGCTCCCCATGGTGAAGCACTCAGACATATAAAACCATTGTCCAGATATTCCTGTAACTGATTCCTAAACTCATTAACCATGATTTAGGAAATTCTATATGGTGTCGTTGATATATGTTGAGATCTGGTAATATGAAGAACTTTGAACTGAACCAATCAACTAGGAGGTAGGCCATGAATATATTCAAGGGATAAATCAACATGATCCCTTAAATTGGGCATGTCTTAGAGCATGATCATCTCCTTTTTCTCAAAAATTTGAGCGAGATATTCTTCAACCAAATGTATTAATAAACACATGTTAGATGCACATGAGCCTCATCCCAGTGGGTGAGTTATCCTTAAGTGCATCCACAAGACCCAAGTTCAAAACCAGGTCAAGGCATATTTTTGGGGGTACTGTAGGAGTATTGTACAATGTTCGGGGACTGGAGAAGAACAATACACTGTGCATGTACTATAACAGAACTATAAACTATGTGGGTACATTAGTATGATTTTTAGAAGTTATTTTAGTAGGTACTATTTATTACTGTAGCATCTAGAACTCTTCACCGTGGGCTATCGGTTTGGTCATGGGGTCCTTAAGACATTTAGACCACCCAAGACTTCAGGTCAGTTGGGATTTTGGGCTACCATTAAGAAATTCGAGCCACTATAGGGCCTTTGTGCCTCATGCTATTTCCCCATATAGACTCTGAAAAAAAGGAGCATCCCTAGAAGAGGATTTAGAGCAGGTTCACTAATCAGAGCAGAGCCAAATGAATTTGTCAGTATGAGAGGGTATGGATATATCATAGGGACGAGCCTGTGCTTGCACGTGAATCCTTGCTAGACGAGCATGTGAATGCAGAGAGCTACTACCACGATATAGAAGATGGGGAGGTGTAATTACTTATAGATAGTCTGGTTAAATTCTGTAAGAACTGCAGGTCATGTAATCTCCACAACCTGTGGGCCATGTTATATCTGAGCTTATAGTCCATGTAAGGGTTCCCCTTCATCCCTTGAAATGGGGGTTATCAAAAATCGGTAAAAATGAAGTACCTCGGGCCATTTGGGCATACACACATTAGATGATTATTCCAAAGGAGATTGATCTTTTTCCATACACTAGTAATGATTCGGAGGATGCATTGGGATGTGAAGGGTGATATCCCTTTCCCGATATTTGAGGTTGTATTTTTATAATGATATCAAATCTATGCCAAATATAGCTTCAATCTCATCCAAAAAATGTATGAAAATATTTATCAATAGGTATACTCTAAAAAAATTATCCACCAATAAGTTATAAAATATGGATGAAATATTTTCCAAATTATTGTTTCTCATAGATAACTCGACCACTATATTTTGAGATATTTTTTTGAATAGATCTAATTAACATTCATGATATGAATGAATGTGTAGAAGAATAATCAAATAGTTTTTTTGATATTCATAAAAGAGTAACCATTATTCCTTTCAGAATATCATTTTCATACTCCACCGTATTAGAAGTTATAGAATAATCCTTTCATTATTTCCTTGGAGGTTATTATTGATTACCTCTAATAACCATCAACTTAGGGCATTGGTTTTAAAAATTAAATTTTTCATTAAAATTGAAACACTGTACTACTGTATGAGAATTGATATGAAACTTATTTTATCTTTCCTTGTTAGTGGGATTCATTATATCCCTTCAGTAGTTCTTATTCAGATGCCCCATTCTTCAACATTTGCACCATTTTCTTCTTCTCATTTGATAGTTCCTACAATGTTTCTTCACACAATTTTTTCATGTAAGATTTTTGGTCTTCGTTAATTAATAGTTATTATTTTCTAATCCCCCCAAATTAGAAACCATTTTCTGTTTTTTCCCCACACTGACATGTCAATTGAGAGTCTCAAATATCTAAATCAACAATGAGGGGATAATGGGATCTCTCTTCATAAAATTCAATGCATTTATTTAAAAATATTTTTCATAGACTCATATTACGTGAATTAATGATGTGATTCATCTTTCTTTAGGTATCCATTACTAGGTTAGGGGTGTATCATTGTATTATGGTAATGTTCGCTTCATATACCTTGATTGATTCATCATCCTTATGCTCATGCCCAAGGAACATACTTCTATCGTGAGATGGAGGTTTCAGGGAAATTATTTATTGAAAAACAATTTCTTGAATTCCTCTTAGTCCATGGAATAGAGTTTATCCTTTATTATCATATTTTCGATCATTTTCCACAAATTATCATTTTCCCTCTCAAACTGGTAGACTTTAAGCACAAGTATCTATTCTTCTAAGAACTGGAGGACAGATAATATCATTTCAATATTGTTAAGCATTTTTCATCATGGTGGGGATTAGAAGAATCACTAAAATGGAATACATTTTCTTTAGGATGTATTCTATGTAAAATTTATCATTCATTATAGAAGAGGATGTTCCGTACATTTCATGTTATTATTCTTAACATGATCCTTCTAACGTAGTACAATCATAATGTTCGTAGAAGCCATTCCCATCATATCTGGAATTTAATTAGGGAAAGAAACACATTCCTTATCACATTTATTGTCAGATCATGTTCTTCTATTTCCATACATTTTTTATGAAAAATAAAATGTGATTAGGGAGTTTAGTACTTTACTAATGAAAAAATTAAAAGTAAAACATGAACCTGATGGGATAAACTATTAATGAAAAATTATATCCTAACATTAAATTTCCAAGGTTTCAATCTAGGTTGTCGATGATTTATTCCCTAAAAATATCATTATTGAAATTTTCTTTTCCCCATTAATAATGATTTGTAATGAGCTTATGGATATATTAGAGATTATCCCCCATGAGTTAATGACTAGTTTCCCATTAAGCTCTATTGTCATTTACCAAGTAATCCCATGCCTAGATGGGAACAACTTTTCAGATTTTATATTCCTTTTTACATCTATGCTAGATCCAAATCCACTTTTCATTTCATGGAAGGGATGTATTTTCTTGAGAAACCACATTCTCCATACATACCAAAATTTTGGGATGTTTTCATAGACATTGTACTATCAATATGTCTCTTAATAATATTCTATATTCATTGACTCCAATAAATAACTAAAATATTGCTCTGGTGCCCACTATAATAACCCTGACATTTACACATGTCATTACATGATTTTAATCATAATAGAACATCCAATTAAAAGCCAAATATCGTAATTTCTAGTAGCATGGAAGAAATGTTTAATAAAAATGAAAACAAAGGACTAAAACAATTCTTTATTTTTCATCTATTATTATGTCCTCACTTCCTTCAAGCCCTTAAATATTCATATGATATCCTAGTGATCACATGTTAAAATGGATGTGCTAAAAAGATGACTATGAAAGTAAACATTAAATAAATGCTTAGCACATGGGTTAAAATCTATAAAATAATTATATAAAAAGACATAGAACATGATACTACATAATAAATAATAACATAAATAACATTGGATCATACGAACATGGAATCAATGTATTGTGGTAGAAAGATAAAACACGTCTTTAGTATGCGTTAAGGCTCGTTGCACATAGATGAGCACATGTTAATGGTAACCATCAAGACATTTTCACATAATATCTAATGTGACTAAACATTAATAATGAATTGGTGAACTATCTAAGATAACCCATCATAAAATTTTCATCAATGTGTGTTCCAAAAATAAGAATTATACATAAGGAATCAAACACAAGCATAAGGGTTACCCATGTATGGAATAGTGTATCAGAATCATGTCATAAAGAATAATAAATGGTTGTATAATAAATGTGTCCAAGAAAGAATGTAATTATAAAATAAAATAAAATTAAAAATAGAAAATAGTAATATAATAGTGATATTTTGTGCCAAAATGATGTGATAATATTTTAAATGTGTTTTTATGAAGCTTATAATAAAATCATTTTATTGAGGTTTAAGGGAAATATTAAAATGGATTTAAAGAAAAAATGAGAATATTTTTTAATATAATTCCATTTGTTAACCAATATTTTTTTCTAGAATAAAATATGTAATTTTAGAGAAATTATAGTTGATTAAAATACAGTATACAGTGCACATGAAATTGGGTAATATTTTGAGAAGTTCTCTTAAATTCGGCTTGATTATCGGGTAGAATTGAGTTGGGATCCATTGGAAACATGTATATCCATAAAAAAATAAGGATGAAAGAATCATGATACATGGGTTAGAACATATAAATATATATTACAATTGGTAAAAAAATAGATAATTTAATCAGGTTAAATAGAGAGAAATAATAATCTAAAGGAATAATGGAGGTTCGAGTAGAATCCCTTACATTAAGAGAGAATATGAGCTTCAATTGATCTTAACGTGTAGAATAATAAAAATAGATTTATTAATTAGTAATTCCAGAACCATTTGCACTTGTATTTTATTTATTATTACATTATTATGTTTATTTATTGTATTTTTTATGACTTAATATAATTAAATTCATCATTTGGGAAAGTAGGATTCCTTTGATTTCATTATTGATTCACTTGTATACATGTATGAAAGGTCGTATAAAGTAGAGGTAATACTCAAAAAATGAAATTTTTTGTCATTAATGATAAAACATATGTTAAAATATTCATATATATATTTTTATGGATTGATAATGAATCATTAAGTAAATAGTTAATGATAGTCGTTGGGGATTATTTTGGCGGTTTTCAATCACAATGAAATCATTTTTTTTATAAATTAAAATTAAGTCTACAAATATTACTCCTCAAATTAAATAAAATATAATAAATGTATTATAATCTGGTTCAACCATAAAATTTCTATCAATACATTCCTTGAATATGGTAAATGAAATTGAAAACCTTTTCACCCTAAATTTAGATAACTTAACACATCACAAATGATGTTTTAGGTTTTATTATAAAAGGAGGGATACAAGGAGATTATTTTTATTTTTTCAATTATAATAAAACTACTACACTATATGTAAGGTATTGGAGTTATCATACTATATAAATGAGGAGATATGAGTAGGGAAATGGAAAATAATGGAATTTTAAAAGATATAAAATGAAATTGAAGAGGGTTTACCTCTAGAGTTTGAATTCTTGATAACCTCCTTATGGGATTGGTTTTGGACTATTATTGAGGAAAATGATCCTGGACATGGGGGAGGGGTTTGGGAGGCCCTAAAATCAGAATATGGAAAATTCTCAAAGATTGATATATGTGAGGAGAAGAGGTGGTCATGGGCAGTATTTATAATGGAAGGGGTAGTTTTCTGATTATTTAATTCATTAACTTAATAATTTTCAGAACAAAAAATGTGTTGATTCATGATAATAAATATTTTAATTAGATCATGTGAGTTCTAACAAATTTTTTTTACATCATCCATGGTTAAATATATAGTTTACATGACCAATAATGTATATATACCATATATTACAATATTATACTCAGCACTGAAAATTCAAATGTTTTATAAAATTTATAAATATTCACCCTAACAATTTTATGTTGGGTATAATTAAAAAGATAATACCATTTTCTCATATAAATTACATACATCGGAAAATTATAATTATTAATTGAATTAATAATTTACTTGAAAAATTTAGATTTTAAACTATAACTATATTTAAAACACTTTGAAAAATTAACAAAGATCTCATTAATTGATCATATACTCATAAAACATAAAAAACCCAATTTATTAATACATTTACTGAAGATGAATTTTCATATAAATTATTAAATTATTCATAAAATTGTAGCTAAATATTTATGACATAAAAAATACTAACACTTAATAAATTTAAAAATATAAATTTACATATACTAAGATATAATTATATAATTTTTTCAATTATAAGATGGATTTATTTTATTCATAATTCCATTGGATATGTTACTATTGATTTTTTTGGTTTACTGTTCAAAAGGGTCAGGTTACTATTATAATGGTCATGTTAGCATTCCTTTGGAATATATTCCATAACTTGGATAAATGGTTTTTTATTTCATTATTTATTCATCTATAATGTTTTTCTTGTGCTCTTAATGTGATTTGATGTAATTATACTATATGTTATAATTATAAGAAATAGATTTACACTGATTAAACTTTGGTTCATTACAAGAATTATATAATAAAGGGGAATATGAAATCAGATAATAGATTTGAATCCCCAATATAATTCACAAATGTAGAAATTAATGTTTCACAGTATCTATCCTAAAAATATATTGTGTCACACATCTAAAATTAATAATTTCCCACTGAAAAACTACTGGAATATGCTATTTTAAACTACAATCTACCAAACTATACAAAAAATGACTCATTGAAAATGGATCCCTGTATTAACCATAGTTTCTCGTGTACCTGTTGGGACAATAGAAGCCTAAAAACAAACTTGTGAAAGATAATAATATACCTACAACTTTGTACGTAAGTTCCCATGACCAATAAAACATTGTAGTGAGTGAATAGACATGACAAGATCAGTAAACAAGGATTTAGAAATAACTCTCCCTCACCTTAATCAGCTTCATAGGGAAAATTCTCATCTCATACATCACATATATATGTTTTTAATAAATAAAGTTCCCTATAATTGGATCAATATGAATCACCTAGTGATAAAAACAAACAAAATGTGATCCAAATTCAAATTGGAAATAAAGAGGGTATCATAATACTCAAATGATGATATTTATAATGTACAACTTGAGCATTTTTATAAGACATGGTGAGGAATTATGGACCCTTTACTTAAATAAAACAACATCAAGGACCCTATATAAATACATTCAAATAATATAACACTTTTTCATGAATAAAAACTTCTAATGAATTGGATTCACATTCCAACTCCAAAAATCCCTAAAGTATTCCATTTCCATCAAATACATTTTTAGTCCGTTAAATGTAATTCTCAAAAGAATGGTAACAACCAAAACATATCAAAAACAATTAAAACCCATCAGTGAATCTCTTTATAAATAAATGTGATACAAAATCTTTTTTATAATGAAAATACCTTGTTAAAAAATAAATTTCACTCTTTGAAAAAATAAATATATCTAAATTAAAAACCAGAAGTAAAAAATATTTCTCAAAGCCTCACATGCTTTTCAAAAATTATGTTCACATTAAAATATTAAAATTAAAATATAAAAATATATAATTCAAAAGAAAAAAAACATAATTATATTCTCAAACATCATATAAATGATATACCCATGAATATCAAACATATTTTAAATTTTAAAATAATTGATGCTTTTATAAGATCAAGAATTATTGGATATAAAAAAGGAAACAATTACACACAAACATCTACTGGAAAAAAAAGTAGAATCCAAGATGAAACATTCTCCCTTTATGGATACCAATCACGGAATATTTGGGATTTTTCCCATCAACCTAGAAAAAAACCCCAATATTAGGTAAAAAAACCATAAATATGTCAACAGGACCACTATTGTTTGTGGGATGATCAAAAAATAAGAATAAAATTGGAATAATGGAACATGTATGATGTGGTGGGAATGTTTTCCTTGTTATAACTTCCAAAACACTACTAATAAACCATAAATTAATGACCAAAGATGATGGATCACACTGTTTTTATCAAAAGTGTCAGACAAGCCGTATGGGGAGTGAAAGTGTTGAAAAAAATCGATATTTGGAGATGATAAAATTGTAAAAATCTAAAATTTAAATAACTAGTAAAAACGAATTTTTTGACCACATATTTTTCTATATCATATTCTTACCATGAAAGTTATCCATTTGGGAAAATCCCTAATGCACGTATTCTAGAAAATTTCCACATGGTTCAAAAGACTATTTAGATATAACAAAAATCCACATTCTCTCAAGGAAAGCATGGCATTCAAGGTTATCACATAGTTTTCCCTAAATGCATGATAAAATCCCGTAAGAAACCAAAAATAACAGACACATTATAATTTCATACAAAAAATAACCAGAAATCAAAACAACCCATGTTAATAAAAATGAAATCCATGCTAACACCACATGACTTGTTGGTATCAAAATTCTCCCTATTCAAAAAATTTATCCCCTAGAAATCTATATTAAAAAAATAGATTGTGGATAAATATAAATGATCTAGAGGATGTAAAATGAAATTTAACTTATAAACATGATCCAAACACAAAACCAATGTCCAAAGATCCTAAAAAATGATTGAAAAAATAATCAAAAAATATTCCTAAGCTTCTTAATGAAGAATTAAAACACAAAAATAAAACAATAGTTTATAATAAGTAAGGGAGATCTGATATATTATACCCACCATTTATAATTCTATTAACATGGTGGAAACATGTAGAACTACTTATAGTTATATCCCCAAAATATTAAAAAAATCGTGAGAGGAACTCAATTTCAAACAACAAGTTCATATAAACCAATAGAAGAATGAAAAAACATATTAGTACTTAAAATAATGATATGGTCTCTTACTATGGTTCATTATACACATTTATAACCTAGGGTCACATTCCACATCACTGTCACATGATGAATTCACAACAACATATGAATAACATGAGTAAATGTTTAAGATAATATACTGTAACACCAACACAGGTCATTTAATAATTTTACTAGGGTTTATACTCATCTATAATAATGAAAAAATGCGCTCTACACAAAACCATAATCACAAACCATAATAATTTAGAGTGTGATTCACTAAATAATGATGCATAAAAAGCATCTCTAAAACCCATTCCAAATGAACAATTCATTAAATTATAGGACAATGAAATCCTTCCAAAAAACACTTCATAAAGAACCATAAACTAGATTAAAAAAACAATAATATAAACCAATATCTCAACCCAAAAACAATAAAAAAATGGAAGGTCCCAAAATTGATAATAACAATATAAGTTCAAATACAAGGACTCATTGGAAAAATTCTTTAAAAATTAATGATGATGGCCCAAAATTCTATATAAGTGGGAAATATTGGAAATTAAGAATAAGAAGTCTTATAGTGGCTCATAGGCCCACACTAGAATCCCACAATGGAATACTCCTTCTTTCAACAAGAAACCTATTATTGAGAAGGTCCACATTTATCTGTATTTATTCCCAACACTAGTTTCACTTGCTTTCTCTTCACAGATTATAGTATACCCTCATTCCCATCTACTAAAACTACAGCGTCAACCAAAAAAAATTACCTTTAATTTACATATTCCACATAAGTGGCCTCCTAGAAGATGTCATGAAAGGATGTTTGGATAAACTATATCATAGATAAACTAAAATTTGGGAGAACACAACATTCGAAGAAATAGGTTCACATATAATCTATAATAACCAGTCCTGAAGAGATAACAACAATCCACGATAAATGATCAATATACTCCATAAAAAATATTTCAAATTGATGACATCACACAAGATTAATATCTCTCTCCACTATCAAATCCTCTGTAAAAACCAACTAGTCAAACAAAATCCAAAAAATGCTTCAAATCATACATTCCTACAATTGAGGTTGCATGATAGACACCCCCATGATATAACTTTTCCAGCAAGCATGATCACCATAACCATCACCCATGACGCTTTAGGTACCCTGAGTGAATTATGGATTACATAAAGTCTTTTCAACCACTACATTATTCCATAAAACCATGATCACCGAAAAAATATGGTGAATGTTGATTCAGTAAATCCAAGATTGGGTTTGAGAGAAGAGAAGGTTCAAATTTCACAATTTTTCTCAGAGTTTCTATAAATTATATAATGAATGGATCTCCTTCTAAAAGATGGAAGGATTCAAAAAAAGGATCATACACAAATACAAACCATATGCATTCTCTTCTACACAATCTTGGTGGAATTCAATAAAAACAAAATACATGAAAAAAAATCATGCCTCAAATATAAAACCAAAGAATACAATGTATAGCTTTGGATAGTGAAAAAATTCATATCTCTACAAAAAAAAACATAAACTACACATTTAGAAAATAACATTAAATATCACAAACTTCCTTTAATGGGATTTAAAAAAATACATACAATGTCACTCTAGAAAACAAATAAATGTTATTATTTAAATGAAATTCAACCAAGGTGGATTGCACATCACCAAACTAAGGTATATGGAAAAACCAATATATTCCACAATATATATTTATCTATGAAAAAAAATTAAAACCCCAAACACTTTCAAAAATTGATTTGGAAATCCAATATATTTTTGAATACCCCAAATAAAGAATTTATAACATATCACATTTCCAATATAATCATATTACAATAACCAAATTATAAACCATCAAATTTTAAAACGTTTCTTGTATAAAAATGATACATTCTATATTTTTAAACATCCCGTGAAAACTAATCTTTGATATAAGGAAGTCACAAAAGTACCTATTTTCCTAAAAAAATATTTAATTCCATTTATCATTTATGAACCATAGAAAACACTTAATATTTTTCATAATAACCACATCTATATAGAATCAAAATTAGCATCCATACATCTCTAACAAGAATGATTCGCTTTAGGAAAAGATCAGAATCTAGTGGAGAAATAAACTGAACATATAAATAAGCATCAATGTGCATAGACTATAAAAGTGGATATGAAAAGATAAATCCGACTATAACACAGGCTATGTGCACGTTATAAAACCAGGACTCATGGATATTGAGTTGGCACCACATGGATTTAATGATAATTCGTGTAAAACATAATTCATATTATCTACTCTATTTTAAACATAAAACCAAATGAATCCCCAAAACATCACCAATATACTAAATTGAGATGAAGAAAAAATAAATTTACATCAGAATAGAATTAATGGAACAATGAAAGAACTCAAATAAACATTTATAAAACCCACCTTTACTAGTTAGCTTGACGGTCTGGAAGAGAATAGAAAACTAAAATCTCCATACCATTACATCTCTAGCCCCGCCAACTGTAACCCATTTTTACCTTTATAAACATAAATAAGAGGAAGGATATTAATTAAAATATATATCATTTCAACCAAACATACATGTATTACCATTTTAAAATCATTGCCTTATTTTTATCTAACATGTATGCTTACCTGGACTGTCATAGGGACTGACGGGTGATCATAATCCCCACATGCTAGTATCTATATGTCCACTAAAAATCATAATAGGGGAGGGGAAAATTATTGTGTTAAATTTTTTTATTTTAATATGATGGATTCTATTACAATTTATAATAAATTTATTAATCAATTAAGATGGAATCATGTAGTAACAAAACATTCACATGCCAAAAGAATACACAAAAATTTTACCTAGTAATCGAATATGGGATATTCCAAGGAGAATATGCTAACATTGTTTCGGTCATATAAAAATACACAAATCATCAACTTGTTTGGAACACAGAATATCATACATAGTTACTATATTCTAGGAATAATGACTTTATAAAATTATATGTGTATCACACTACCTCCATGGGAACACATCCATAGACTCCCCCAATCTCACATATTTGGGTGAATCCTTGCACAATTTAAGGACATGATGGTCACTTGTTTGAATTATAATTAAAGTATTTTCTCTCACTAACATGGTACTATAATTTCACCATAAACCTTTGTTGATGCACTTGTAATAACTATTCACCTAAACTAGATATTCATCACTACAGTTCATAAAGAACATTTGAGAAAGTCACAAGGTTCATGCTGAAAATACTGTTCACAGAACACTATGTTTTCATGAAATAACTAGAAATCATGAAACTCCATTTTTTGAGGTTCATATGATCTTATTAAGACTTGGATAGTTTTTAGGATGCTTATGATTAAAATTAATACCATATTTTATAATCATTCAGCATTCATGAATTCAAATCGGTTTAACTATGTCTTAAAAAACTAATATCAAACTATGTGAGGGTAGCTAACTATTTCGATGATCTCTCTTCAATATAATCCCAATCTCACAAAATATTTTTCATGAAAATATAAAATTTTGTTCATTTAGATCTTCAATAAATCAATATCTTGTGAAATTTGACCATCTCATGAAACTTATCATAGTTATTGAGAATCACCAACCACCCATCATGAAATCAAAATGATTTTTCATTGTCTTGAAGAAAATTTTCTTTTCGTCATGAATTTTTTAATCTCTATTCCTTTGAGAAGATCAATTTTTTTTAAAATTTAGTCATTCTAAAACATAGTCAACTCTAAACATTTTACATTATCATATTTTAACATATTCAATCTTAGATAACTACCTTTCATGAAGATTCTTACATCCTCATGATATTGAGCTCAAATGTCTAGAAAAAATAGAAAATGATGCCACCTTTGATTCAATAGTCATTATGTAATGTATGATCACCATTCATGAAATATCCTTGATCAACCCATTATTGATAGAGAACAAACCCAATCTATAACCAATTTCGAGCAATGAAAAATATTGGTACAAAAAATATCCCCATTTGAGTTCATTGGAAAAATGTAGATACATTCAATAATCCACAAACATCATTAAAAAAATTGAATGGTGAGAAACAAGTACTTCAACACTCAGAGTCTCGGTGAGAAAAACATCCTTATAGAGAAAAATATTGGAATCATTATTTGTGTTCTTAAAAACTGTAATTCTTAAATATGTACAAGATAGGATATGAGATAAAATTACTATTTCCACATATAACCTAATTCATATCATGTCACAAAAGCATTGCCTACTATTAACTTATAACACATTATTGTCTTCCTGTTATGAATGAATTTCGTATTTATTCCTCATAAAACTGAATTATCATCATGAAACAGAATAATTTCATGGTGGTAAAAAATAATTCAACCAAAAAAAACATTTAATATTATTAATTTTCCATTCTCCACCTTTGGAGGAAAACCTAAAAAACCTCCCTTTGTACTTGTGTAGATCAAAAAAATAATCTCCCATGATTTTATCTTCACATAATCCCACATCACAATCCAAAATAATATTATGACATTTAACACAAATGGTGTGAGGGGAATAACTTTGTCATCCTCATGCACTTGGTGGTGGTTGAATAACAAGGTTCAACCGTTCTTTCTCGAACACATGGGCAGCCAACGACTTATTAAAATGTCATCCACATTATCCTTAGATTCAAAATGATCCATTTTACTCACACCTTATTCAACATTTTCCATGATGATGTGATATCTGATATAAATATGTTTTGTATGAGAGTTCTAAATATGATTCTACATACAATCATTCATGATCTTGTTGTTATATTTTATCACCATTGTCCATTTTATGACATCACAGAGGTTAGATAGTTATTTCTTCATCCATAAATGCTGAGGAAGGAATTTTTAGTAGTGATGTACTCTACTTTGGCTATAATAAGTGAACTGCTTTATTGAATCTTGATCAACCCTCCCAAACATTTATTTTGAATATTGAATTCTCAAAAACATGAGGAATTTATCTCCACCACATCTCTAGACCAAAAAAATAGAAAATTTTAAAATTATGATAATTCATTATATCTTCCTAAAATACTGTATAAGACAATATTGAGAGTAACATGAATATATATACTTACTATTTTAACTAATTCCAATTGATCTTCCCTAAAATTACTTTGAAAGAGGGCGACTAAAAATGTGTCAAAGATGATATTTGTCCAAATCAAAGTCAAATATATGAATCATCCAATCTTTCTCTTATATTTGGTAGTATCCAAAGATATCCCATCTCCCTTCTCTTGATGTTTTTCCCAACCACAATTAGACTCTACATTGGATTAGAGTCATGCAAGTTGATTTTTATCATCATATCTCTAGGATATTTAACATAATAAATAAAGGAGTAATCCTTCTTTGGTGTCACCTATAGCACAATGAAGTGTGTGAGTTCACTAATAATATAACATTAAAATTATAAATTTCAGGTGATTAGAAAATTCTTCGAATAATCCCCACCTGATTCCATCAAAACTAAAATCATCCACATAAACTAGAACCATAAATTTATCTTTATGATAACTCATCACATATAAACTATACTCCACAACTCCTATTTTAAATTCAATAAACATTAGATATTCATCAATTCGAGAATACCATGATTTTAGTGCATACATCCGACAATAGATTGCCTACATTTATCTACAATCATTATTTTCATAATTTACAAATTTAAATCACTTTTGTTATTCAATCTGAACTTCTTCATAATGAAATACAATTAATAAATCCATTTTGAAATCAATCTGATATGATTTAAACTTTTTATGAATTTCAATGGCATTGAATAGCCTGATCCACAATAGTATATATACTATATAAATTGTTTCTTCAACCTCAATGAATTAAATCTATGCATTGGATTTATAATGTATGTGTTCCTTTTTTTGGCCATATTTCTATGCTCATAGAATATTTTTAAATATCCACATCATTACAATCACATTGTTATTTTTTGGTCTCTTATAAAGTTACCATGTTTGATTCATTTCAATCTTATCTGATTCTTTATCCAAGTCCATAAAGCAATATTTGTCCATCATTGCTTCGTCAAATGATGTTTTTTCAATAATTTGTTTGAAGGAAGGATGTGCTTAATTCATCCTCCTTGTCAATGTTGGTGCGATGGAATCCCAAATGATGTTGGATATCTTAATTTCTACTATTTTATTTATCCTATGAGTATCTAAAAATGTTTCTTCAAATTTGGTTACACTTTTGATTCTTCTAAGGCATAATCATTTTTTTGTGATCCCTAAATTTTTTTCCATGACATTTACTAATTCTACATTTACATAATTCCCACTTTCACATTATCCATAAACTTATATCATATCAGCATATGAGATCATAGTGGTATTTATGGTTTCTTTTCAATGAATTGGAGATCACTAGTTTCTATAAAAATTCATGAATACAACTGTAAATGATTTAGGATTTATTATTTCATGAATATCCTATGAATATTTCCTTGTCTCTATCATCACCATAGTTTGCTTGATTACATGGTTTTATAATAATCATTTACTTCTAAAAACATGAAAATACTTCATTGAGGGATTCCATTCAACCATAACTCATACATTGACATAGATTCTCCCAAAAATAGACTTGTTTTATTTTGAGAGTACACTACTACTTGAACAACCTCTTTTTTGTAATTATGAGAAATACAACTCTCAAATAGATTATTTCAAGCCATATTTTTCACTTATCTATTTTTTTGTTAAACTAATTCATTTTTTCGGGGTTCTCAATATAGAAACCCCATTATTTACAACACATTTTTTCATTCCATTATAAATTTCAATGGATATGTTTTCTTCACAATTATTAAATCATAGAATCTTTATTATACAACCAGTGTCATCCTCATTATTATGATGAAAACTCCTTATACAATCATGAACATTCTATTTTATCTGCAAAATCATAATACATTTTGTTCAACTATTACTATCAATAAATATAATGAAGTAAATCCCTTTGTATATTCCGTCCACCTTTATTAGACCACATATGTCTATGTAAATGTGATCCAGAAGACATGATTCTATTTTTGTACTTTGGTTGATATGAACTTTCATCTATCTTTTCAAACATGCAAGTATCACATGTCTTTTCTCATTCACACATTATATTAAAAATATCAACAACAAACTTCAGATGTGATATATATTCCATTCATTTATCATAAATGTTACCCAACCAATGGTGCCACATGTTATTTTTTTCATCAACTGTTATGTAATATATGTTCTCTATACTACTAACATGGTATAAAACTTCTTTGTTTTTGCATGCATTCCAGATAGATGTAGTTGTAATTCTTTTTAAAGTTAACTACATTTGATTAAATGTCACTATCAATAGAGATTCATAGAGATTAATTGTTCTCAGGTGATAGTGACACAAACCATCCATAGAGAAATCATCAGTTTTCCAAAGTTCCACACATATAAACCTCATTTTTTGGTTAACAATTTCCTTAAAAATATTATATATATATATTCATTTCCCATAAAATGGTATGATCATCCCCAATCAATAATCTAGTTGTTACAATTATTTGTAGAATTTATATCTATTTCTATATTTTTGGATTTCGTGAAATAACACCAGTATTTTTGAAAGTGGGTGACCATCCCATTTGATGGGAAATGAATATATATTGAATAATTGGATGATCATCCACTATCAATAATCTAGGAACTAATCTTCTTCAAGTAGAAAACATCAACTATCATTAATCCAGGTTATACTCTTCATGTTGGATTATTATTCCATTATTCATATAGAAAACATCCATTTTCTTCTTTTTAAAGAAAAAAAAAATTTCTTCTTCATATAGAAATCGAATTTTTTCATCCCCATATAGAAAAAATCCAATTCATATAGAAAAAATCATTTATCTTCGACATGTTTCATTTCTTGGTCATCCACTATCCACAATCTAGGTGTTTCTCTTCTTTTATTGCTATTTCAAATGGGATAATCAGCCAATATTATGAAGTAATGTTCACACATATCTTATTCCTACGATAAAAAGCATTGTGGGCATAGTTATAAAAGTGAAAACATTATCCACATGAACTATTGATTATAAATGATGAAGAGTATGATATTATTCTCATTTTTTACTTCAATGAACATTCCCATTTAAATAGATCCTTTCATCTTCATAGTATGACATGGTATGACCCAAAAACCAACATAATGGTCATTTCATAAGACGAAATTTCTTCTCACATAAATTACTCTTGATATAACATTCATTAGTAAAAGTCAATGATGTGTGATCATCTATAGATACATTATGATAATTTGCATCATTCATTTACATATGATTTGATGCATTATTTCTCAATAAATCATGTGCCTTTTGATATGTCCAATATTCTAATTCCATTTATTTTGGATCCTCCATTTCTATACATGATTTTTCAGCATCACTGCCAATTCAACTACTTCCCCAACATGGGGATGTATGACTATTCATGGTCTTCTCTACGCCCTCATTACCTTGTTTAGAACTTTATAATAGATCCATATCAGATAATCTACCAAACTATAATTTTTCATTGTATCTATTAAATTTAAGTCATTTTACCAGCGTACTCATTTTTGTGAAAACATATTAATGATGTATCTCAAATTTATTATCCTTATCTTCTAGACTGGATATATGTTCAATGATGTATTTTTCATATGCTTCAATAATAAGAATAAATTATACTTCTTCTTCTGATCATTCAAGAGTTGTTCATTGTTATTTTCCCACCTAATTCCCTTTAATCTCATTCAGATTTATTTCAATCACATACTCTGATGACACTTCCAGAACATCTCTCATATATATATTTATCATTAATTGAATTTCACGATTATAAATATCATCATCATGTTCAACATTGAGACCAACAACTCCAATAATCTAATTACAATTTACTTTTGATGGGTTTACTTTTTCAATAGTATCCACCATATATTATTGGGATTTATAATTAATCTCTTATTCCTAATCATCCAAAAAATTATCTTCATCACGTTCTTCATTATATAAGAAATAAATTCTTTAAAATATCATTCATGATTTCATGTAATCCTTTTGGGGAAATCATTTCTATGGATTTTTTCATGAATACTGCATTAAATTCATTATTACCAAACATCTTTGAGCATCGAGTGGAACTGTACCCAACTATAATTCTATGATAATTACCCATGGGTTTCATTACATAAACAACCCCTTTTCCACTCCTGAACTTATTGGAAAAATATAATTAATATTATCTTCCTCATTATCTCCATAAAAAATATCTCTAGAATCCTTAGACTATTTTATGGATTTCAATTTCATCTCCTTAATTTCACAAGGTGTTTTCTCTCCTTTTGTGACTCTGATTTCATAATCCACACAACTACATAGCATATCATCATGGGAAAATTTAGATAGATACCTTTCTACAAAGGGAGAAACATTTGATTTCTATAAAGGTGGAATTGTTCTCAATATTTTCTTTACAATATCAATATCATTAATTTCATCACATTGTCCTTTAATTTCTAAAAAAAATTATTTCTATTTGAAATGACATCATTGTTTTCAAAATGATTCATTTTTAGATTATCGAAACTATTTTTAAAAAATCTAGAATGATTCAACACTCATTTTTTATTGCCTTCATATGTATTTTCCACTTTCCCAGGTAGACATGGATGAAGTTAAACACATAAACCTCCTAAATATTTAATCAAATAGAGCTAAAATAACATAGGTTCATTATTTGGAATATGAATCAAGAAATTTATATCAGCTTTGTTCATAGAAAACGCTGACACATTAGTGACCAGAATCCCCAGAGTAGTGGAAAAAATAAATTTCATCTAAAGGGATATCTAATGAGATATCATCATATTATTTAAAATATTGAAACTAGATCCATCATATATGGGGACTTATCTTAAATTCAACAAATTCGGCTGTAAAACAATAGCATAAATATTTAAAACCAACTACATGTACTCTCTTATACAACTTTTAGGACCCCGAAACACCCTAAGAGGGGAGGGTTGAATTAGGGTTTAATAAATGTCTTTTAATTTGAATGATCATTTTCCTACATTGGTATGAAATATTTAATCATTTCATATAAATTTGTGAAGTAATATAATATTCAAATATATAGTGGCAACATAATAATTTTACTAGGTTCACCACTAAGGACTAGACGAAGGAGTGATATTAAAAGTGTTTCCCTCATCCTAAATACAATAATCATCAATAGTTGTGGAATACATAAGTGTAGAAAAAGTAATTATGATCTATTAAAATTTCGTGTAAAATATTTTAAGGGTTACACACTACCCCAATCCGAACACATCTATTGAAATCCAATAAATATCATATGTAGGTGAAATATTACATATTTTAATGAATTCAAGGTTACACTAATAGATTTAAATTTATGTTTTTTCCCTGATTAGAATGGGAATCTATTTGTTCTATAGTCTTATAGTGATGCACTTGAAATCACTATTCATATAAATGAGATGGTCAAAACCATTGTTGGTGATTCTCGTTCGCGAAGCATAGAACCTTCACAAAGGAAACGACTTTCGCGGAACACTATATCACCCTAAAATAACCACATATCATGAAACATGATTTCTTAATATACTTATCCATTGGTTAAGACTGAGATAATGTTTTTTTGATGATTAGTTTCAATGTGAATACTGGATTCGTGAATCTTTCATCCATTGTAAACTTATACCAATTTATTTTTTTTCTTCAAACATTATTTTATCCAATAATTTGTGTTATCTCCCTATTTTTTGTCATAACCTTTTTTGATGATCCCAAGATATGAGCTGATTTTTTTAAAATAAAATATTATTTTTTTGTATCTTTATTTCACAATGATCTAGTTAAATTTTACCCATTTTTTATGTTTATTGTAATCAAAATGAATCACAGTCAACCTACTGTGCACTGATGATACATTATCAGAGTCATGAATAAAATTATCATATCACTGCATATTCACAATGCTCCAAAACATCATGAAGATAACCATCATTATTGAAACTCAGTCTTCAGAAACCCCATTCATAATTAAACATATGCATTTTCCATATTTCAGAAGTGTTAATCATAGAAAACTACCTTTTGTGAAGATTACCCCATCTTACTGATTTGTATCCCACATACTTTTAAAAACACATGGAAATGACCCTTCATTTAAACGATATATTTATATTTTACTATAATATCACATGATTTTAAATTTTCATGATCATCCTAGTGTGGATTGACCAAAAATAAAAACTATACTCCAATTACAACAATACCAAACAACGGTCCTTATAGAAACTAGTTCATATGCATCGTAAAAAAACCATTGGGAATGATATCACTATAAAATTAAATTAAAAATAGTTGATCATTTATTATGATCGTTCATGAATCATATTTATATTGTAAATCCATGTGTAATAAATCATATAAGAAACCAAAATAGATTAACTTTAGAAAAATAATATAATAAAAAATAATAATATAACCTATTTACAATAATAAAAACCATTACAAATAAAAAACATTATATAATGACTCAAATTAATGTAATAAAATTAAATTTAAATAGCCACAAAGAAGATCATCTTAGTCAATACTATTTTAGACAATAATATAAATAACCCAAAAAAATAGAGGAAAATTTGTAAACCAAAAAATCAAATAAATATAAATGATTTACCTTGGAATATATTTAAAAAACTTTGACTAATACATGGATCAAAGGATGAGGAGTATTGGACTCACCCTTGGGTTCCCATGGTTCATCCATGTAATATAAAGAAAAAAAATGTGAAACCCCCCTTAATTCATAGTGGGTAAAATTGGAAAAAAATTAAACATCTATGAAACTATCACAAATTTTCCACATGGTTTCCCCAACCACATGCCAATAATACATGTCACAAATAATGGAAAACACCCAACACATAGATTTGTGGATAATTTGAAATAAATTTCAAATATTAGAATGACTATATAAAACCAAAATATATTTTGGAAATCCTGAATTGAATGTTTGTTATATGGTTTCCCCTAACTATGTGCGAAAATAATGCAACACGTAGAAAAGATTATAAATTCAAACATTCATCCCCAAAAATCATCAAACCAAAAAACAATTAAAGATAATATAAAAATAATAAAATCGAATACCAATGTGACATGTGGGTGTCATGATTATGGTTCTTTAATGTTCAAGATATTATCACCTCTATTAAGGAATATTTAACAACGAATAAGAATGATAATGGAATGCATTAGAACCCACAATCAATAAAAAATAAATCAATTCATTTTGTGGAATATTAATTTAGAATTTATAAATAGATATATATTTGAGGGTAGAAAATGTTGTGGGTGGTATGTATGGAAATTAGACCAACATTTCAGGTATTATATGTGCCACTCAATAATATAATACTATGTATATTTGCTATTAATAACTACAGTCTTTAATAGATTGATTTACAGAGAACACTGAACTAAAAAAATGTATTGATACATAAAATAAAATTATTAAATATTAACAAGATAACATAGTTGTTAAATAAGTTTGTATAAAAAGAGGTAATCATATTATGAAATCTACAATCAAATAAGAAATAAATGTCATCGGGTATTAGAATTATCCCTTATAAAGAATATTTCTCGGATCATAGAAAGAAGGTAACATCATTAAGGTTTTACCTAGTAAAAAATAAATAATAATTATATGAGTGATACCATATGTGATAGCAGTTAATTATCATCTAAATTTCCATGAGATCCAAATTAGTGGAATCACCAACAATGATTTCCCCCAGAGATTACGTTATGCATTGATTGTAAATGATGATATTAATGGGATATGTATCCTCCAATATAGATTATATAATGATGTAATGATTAAATTATAATTTAATTAATCAAATTTATTTTCTACATCAATATTTCTTTTAAATAAAAAAAATTATTTGGGAAAGCATTGTTAAAATTAACATGATCATCTTCTTTTTAAAAATGTATTTATTTTAAAAAAATACAAATTTTATTTGATGAAGAATAATATATTACATAAATATTAAATATTAGTATCATTCTAAATCCAATATATTTATTAATTGATAGAAAATTAAAATAAGTATCGATATAAATATCTAAAATTACAATTTTCAGTGAAAATTAGTATCATTATATTTTTATGTTTTTATGGAAATATTAATTCATGTATTATATAATTATAATTTGACCAAATTATAATCCTATCTGGGATTATAATAACAATATTATCTCTAGATAACTTTTTGGTTTTTCTAATTAAGTATTTTTTAGTTGAATAATGAAAAATATAACATCTTTCAGAACTCTAAATTTTATAACATTATAATTTTATATGGATTAAATAAGACATTATAAATTCTATTAATTTATAAAATATTTATTTAATATTATATAATTTAAATTTTAAAAATACCATTTTGAATAACTAAATTCTTTGTTTAACAATTAGAAAATAAAGTAAAAATTTTCAATGAAAACTATTTTCAATTTTTTTATTTTAATTAAATATTCCCACGGTGAAATTTGGTTTTTCATTTAATTTAACATATTTTATTCCTCCTAAATATAATAATAAACAAATTAATTTCTGTACAACTAATATCATTGTAAATTTTTGAAAAAGCATAACATTTAATATTAATTTTATTCCATTTCTAACAACGGGGTTTCACACATAACATGTGATAATGTTAAAATAAATTTTTAATACGGAAATAAATATCAGGTGATAAAATGTGTTTCATAAATTTAATTATTATAACTATATTATTTAATAAGGAAAAAAAAAATTTAAAATTGAAATTAAATTACATAGGATAAAAATAATTACAATGTTAATAACAAAAAATGGAAAAGGTCTAAATCTACGAGTAAAGGTGATAAAATGATTAATGTTCCTACATGATTTTTTGAGGGATTCCAGATCATAAGTAAAAACCTAATCCATTATTTTCCCCTTTGTATCAACTTTCATTCTGAAACATGTTCTCTCTTGATGATAAGAAATTCTATTAAAAGAAACATTTCATTCACCATTAAATAGAGCCCACCTATACCTAATTTATATACAAATTTAAAATAATTAACTCAAAAAAAGACCCGTATTTATTAAACCAGGTTACATTTTTCCATAATCTTTTTTCTTTAAATAATACTACTCTAAGGTGCATTGTGATTTCACCAAATGGAGAGCATACAAAGGGAGAAGTAATGTTCTGAACTATGTTCTATTAACACGTTTAATATTCTAGTCCCTCAAACCAATTATATCCAATAAATAATTAATAAATAATAATCATTAAATTATATTATATTATGGAAGTAACCATTTTATACCAACAATGAAATCCAATCAATAAATGAAGTCATCGTTATGCGTAATTGTGGACTACCGACTCCATCAAAGCTGTTCTTGATTTTTATTGACATACATACATGAAGGGTAATAACATAATATGTGATGGGTTAATATGATATTTATAAAATTATTAATTTTTATATATTATAATTTTTTTATCTTCTTCTTCATATATGGAAGAAGAAGATGTCATTTGTGCTTATGTGATGAATATTTCATCCGCCAAAGTGACATATTTGAATATACATGTACTCTTTTATTATTAATTAATATCTACTAAAAACTTAATTAACAACATAATCACTAAAATAACATATTTTTAATTATTAAATACTAATATTACATAAAAACAATAACTTTATTAGCCATACACATATATAGAGTATATCTTGCACATGTTTGGGTCAGTTTAACATTCAAGTTAGACAATGAAAAAAATGGATGTGTAAATAATGAAAAATAAATATAAGTGGTTTTGGGATGTAATAGGTAGATATTTATTTTTTCTAGGTTTTATGGTGTTTATTGAAATTTAAACACCATTTTTAAGATACCATCCCACATCCGTGGAAATTCACAAAACATTACATCCCTAACTTCATAATCATGAATCGTAACTAAAATACCTATACAATGAAACTTTAACCTTTTAAATAGATATTTAAAAAATTATATTAAATTTAAGGATATAATAATGAAGAAAATTATATCTTTTCATAATTATAAACCTTGTCATTAGGAAACTAGTACAAAAAAATAATCAAAGATAATATTATATGCTGATAATGATAAAAAATAACAAACAAATATATTTATAAAAAATTATTATAGTTAATGATTATAAATTTTTTTTTAAGATAGACTAAGGTACATAAATTTTAAATTAGATTATTTATTTTTTGTACACGAGGATGGATAATGTTTAGCGATGCGACAGTAAAAGGTTGTTGTGTTTTTCCACAATTACCATTCTTTGTGACATGTTTCATATTTTCACCCAATTTCATTTAAAAGGTGTGCATATTTTCGAGTTGATATATAATATCATTATTTTTATATAATTCATTTTATTTGAGGTAAAATTTCAAGACACCTCTTAAAATTAGTTTTTATAAAAACATTTCTTATGACTTAAATGATATTGATAACTCAAAACATCTTTCTTTGATATATAATATTTTTTTCTTGAACTTCAATCCTCCTTGCATGGGATATTAAACAATAAAACATTATTTTATTTTATTTACTCTTAATAATTATGGTAAAATTAAAATTTAATTGGAATATCAATCCATTATAAATTTATTTCCCATAAATTTATTATTTTATTATGAAAAATTCCCAGTATTCCCATGTAATATTGTTTTCTTCCAACTCCATGTTTTATATGATCACAAAATTTCTCTTACATATTTAGAAACCCAATTATGTTTTTACATCTTAAAATTTACATTTCCTTGTACCTATTTGATAATAATGTTATATTAAACTTCTTTAGGATTTTGGGTTCAATAAAGGTATTTTGAAATATTAAAATTGATCTTCTGAACCACCATAGTAAATTTTGGGTTATGTGTTCACTTTAAATTTCACTATTTCACACCATTTTCTTATAATTTTGTGATCAATATTTTTTAATATATTTCATTAAATATATAAATTCATTTGCTTTCCTTCTTTTTTTAAGGATAATACATGTTTTATGTTCCATTTTTAATTACTAATTTAATTGAACCCAATTTAACAGAACGTCCCTATTAAATATTTCATTTCAATTTTTTACCATTAATATATTATGAAAAACCTTATTATTTTATAGAAAACCATTCTGGTTCAATTGTGGTCTAAATGAAAACAATAAGCTAATTCAACTGTTGAAATATCCTTTACTCACTATGTAATGTATAAACTAAGTGCAATTGGTTTTTATACATAAATTTATCATTCTTATCATTGATTTTTATAAATTGCCACTCTATTTTCAGGATATACACTTATTTATTTAGATATTAATGTCGAATCTATTTAAAATAATTTTTCTATTTAGTAATGATTAGGATATATCATTTAGTTATTCCTTCATACATTATTATGAATCCCACATTTTTCATAACAATTATATCAAGATTATGATTTATGTATGCTAACTTTCTTCTTGTGGAACACATATACATATACATGCTATGAATATAAGGAGTGAACCGTGTTAGAAGTACAATTAATTTATGAATGTATTCATCTCATGAGTTAATATATATGTTTCCTAGGTTATTAGCCTAAGCACACTATGTCTTTAATTATTGGAGGCTTTCTTATCAATGATCTTATGGTGTTATATTTTATATTGCTTTAACACATTTATAATTTCGTGATCATTTGACATCATTACATGTTTCTGTGTTTCCATAATTATCTCATTCACTTTTTTCAGGGTAAATGTTTGTTCATTGGATATATTATATTCCAATCTCATGACTCAAAGAAAATTATGAATATTATATTAACTTTTTTATAAAATACTTATAATTATTCAAGGATTTTATTTTATTATTATAATTTAATCCTTGTTGAGATGTTGATAAGTATTACCATACCTAGCAAATGAGAACAACCCTTTTATATTTTTTCATTCCTTAAGTCCTGTATATGTGTATAACCAATCAAGAGACCAAATTTGGGACTATATTAGATATATTACATTGAAATGATGGCATATGCCTTAAAATAAGTCACTTATTTTGTTAATCTACAAAGAGAAAATAAAAATTCTACTGTTCGGATTGTGTGAGATTATGATATGTAAGGATTATGTAATATGAATAATATAAAATAATTATATTTTTATCCTGGTCTGTATTAGATCCCGTATTTAATGAATGTGTTTTTAGGACCACATTTGATAGTACAAGTATGTGGCACCAAAATAAAACTTTCAAGAAATCAATAATGGTTGTGATTTGAGTGGAACATGAAAAAAAACATAAGATAACGATATATATTTTATCGTAAATATAAGATGAAAGAACAAAATAGATTTAATATTCCTAAATATAATTATGGTTGATATGTTCAAAATGGTAATGGCATGAATAATTTCATTACATCACTTACACAGTAGCTGAATGAAAAATTTAACTCAAAATATAACATGAAAAAGAGTTATCAAAAATATTTAGTTGTGGATGGGGTTTTCTACACTGCTTTAAAATGATGAAACACATTGATCGTTGAAATAACCTTCTCATAACACCTTTCTATGAAAAAAAACAAAATTTAAGGTTGTTTCCACATATGATGTATCATTTAATTTTTGAGAATAATATTTCCCTAATTGGAAAAAATATTAATGTCACAAAAAATATAAAAATGATGTTTAGTATAAGTTTTTTTCTCATTATTTATGGGATGATACATTATCTTTTGAGTGTTTCACAAACATTTCGTAAATTTTAATGTGAATCATTTATTGTGGCTTGTATATATAATTAGGAGGTTGAAGGATGAAAATATTATTATAAATGTTTATTGAAAAAATAGAATATTATTTAAATATAATAATAATGAATATTTGTATTTTTATATTTGAAAGAATTTAATGTCCATTGGAATGGTTGATTTAGTCTATTTGGAAAAAATATCATTACCAAACCCATCTTGTATAATGTTATGAGAAAATTAAAAATTTATGTTGAGAATGATGTTACTCTCGTGATATTTATCAAAATGGAAATATTGTTATATAGTGTCATAAAATCATGTATATAAAAACCAAGAGTCTAATTAATCATAGAAACTCAATAATTTTGGGCATAATGAATTTGTAATTAATTAGTGCTTATAATTATTTAATTTTATTTTTTGATAGAATTTTTAATAAATACATATCCTTCTACAGTTATTTCTCTTTTGTAATTCTAGACATTTTAATTTTATTAATGAAATTTTAGGATTGATTAATGTTTCGATAAGTTCAGAAGAAGAAATATCATTAAAAGGTGATGTAACAAAATATCATTGGAATTATGTAACTAGTGCAATCCCATTGGCTACATGGCTCTGGGGAGAATCATTGGGACCCTAGTGAATTAGTTCAATGTACATGATCTTGATACTAGGTATTTTTTTAGGGTAAATTCTTTATTTTGATCTTGAAATTTTTCAAAAAAAGTAAACAAATATTATTATTACTCCCATTTTATATCATTGGAGCTCTCAATATATCTTGTCCCCATTCTCATTCCCACTTTAGAACTTTTACCTTCATCCTTTCCCATAATGGCTCAAATTTGTTAATGGAATCCTGCCTTCGATGAGGTAATTCCAAGGATGACATTTAAAATTTTCTTTCATACTAATTATGCTTTGATGTGGGTATAAAATCACAATTATATTAGGTAGGGATTCCAAAATAAATATATTGAATTGATTCTGTCTATGTACTATGTGTTCTGATCCTATATAGATCAAATGTAATTCCACAATTTTTCTTCCATGTTGTGTAATTATTTAATCATATTGAACTAATACACTTTTTCCCTTATTTTCACGGCCTTCCAATTGAATTACATTATAATGATATTTCCATTATAATCTCAATAGATATTATTTAATTTTTTTAATAATATTTATATTTCAAATCTTATTCTAAAATGGATAGGTTAGCATCATTTTTGAGCTGAGTGGATTTTATTAAAATTAATTTTTTGCTTATAAATAGATTATTAAATTATATTTTATAAGATTAATTTTCTTTTGTGTTTATATTCATTTATGTCATTTTATGAATATTGTGTGTGATATTTTTTATTTCTTCTTCCATTATAGCCCCATCATATTTGTATATATTTCATACAGATTATTATTTTCAATTAGTTATTGAAGAAGGATTCTGAACATGCTTCAAATGAATTCCATAAAATATATAAAAAATAATTGAATGGGTTAGTTTCATTGGATCATAAATGAATTTATATATGTTACTAAGTGATTAATAAAATTTTTATAATGAGTTTTTTTATGTATATGTTTTTGGGTGGGTAAAACATGATTTACTACATTGTGATTGGATATGCTTAGAACACCATATCTTTGTATACCTTTCCCCATATTTATTGAGATAGACATAAAGTGGACTCAGTATACCTATTATTCTCTCCCATGATATGGAAATAATTAATGACTTTGGGTATATAGAACTATGATAATAATGTTTGTAATATTACCTACCTCTACCATGGAATCAAAATCAAAATATACCCAATGATAGTATGTCAGGATATGGACCCTAATGAAATAGGATACATAAAATAAAGTGAATTTAATTTTTATTCATTATATTTTCCCATCATTAATTGGTTTGAGAGGGAACTAGAACATGTCCTAGAGGTCCAAATGTATATATTCTTTTACATAGTTACCCATAGACCTGCATGCTTGAAATAAATTATATTCTTGAAGACCCTGATCCAAAAAAATGAAACAAAACATTCCCAAAACATATTCTATATTAAAATAGTGTAACCTCTAGAAAATGGTACTAGGATATAGTTCCCATGTGCATAGCAGTATGATATTATTTAATGAATGCCATATCCCTCCTTCAATCCAATGATTGGTTAACCTATTTTACTGGATGTTTCTACTTTGATCCAATATGTGGATCCTTTAGTTATTTTCATTAGGTCTAATCTATTCTATGTCACAGAGTCCCTATAGACCAAAGGTATTGTGGTTTCCTGGTGCCCATACATCCAAGAGTCAATACACTATATTTATGACATGTAGACCAAAATGGCAGATATGCCTTTGAAGTGCTATTGGGAATGTGGCATAAAGGACCAATTCATTGTCCAAAAAGATTAATTTTGATGAATAGTGTTACTACTAAAATATCCCTTTAATGCCTATTATAGTACATACTAAAACTGTACTATGCCACTGCTATAATAAAAACAAAAATTATCCCATGATGGGAGATGACCTTTTTGGAATTAAAGTGTGTGTTAACCTCTTGAATATGACCCCAAATACCACATCAGAATATTGAATGTTAATATTTTTAGTTATAAAATTTATTCTTTATAGTTTCTAAATCATTGTTCTATTCCTTTTTTGAATTTTCCTCTATTTATATGTTGTTTCTTATTTGAACATTAGAGCATCATATGCATCTATTGGTGGTGTGGGGAAATCATTCTTTGATATCATACTCACAACTTGTTTGTTCCTATATGGTATGTGAGAATATCTCATTATGCATGACCTTATTATAAGGAAAATAATTGGATAATGGGGTAAAAAATTACATGTAATTTGGATTTTGGATTACACCGTTTTCAACTTCAAGGGGTTTTGAAGAAGAAACACCTAAGTGTTCTCCTGGTTGATTACCATTAAAAATTACACTTGGGATACCACCCCTAATTATAATATAGACATTATTGGATCATATGTTATGTGTGCATGTCATTTTTTATATTTCACACATTTTCATCGATGTCATTGATATTTATGATAGGCATGTGGTTTTTAATCATGTTCATGTAGATGTTGTAGCTTTTATTGTTAGTGTGATATATTAAAAAGGTATCAATCAAACACATTAATTTTTTCATTGTTTATGTAAATATCTACAAAGGAACATTTGATATTTTTTTGTAACAATTACATTAATTATTTTCTATTTACAAAGGGAAATACATCTACCACAAAAAAATAGTCAAACCAAGATGTTTACTCCCTATTATAATGATTGGTAGGTGTGCATGAGGTGTTTCAGGGACACAAACTGATGTCATTGTTCTAGTTGGGTTATGGTCCTTAAAAATTTATATCATATCCATACTTGAGGACTCTTAGGTATTGTAATTGAGAGTATCTTGCATATTAGACCATCAAGACTCAATAAAATTGCCCATATATATTTCTGACCTATATAATTATGGGAATATTGGGTTTTGTATCCCCTTTATGAATGTATTATATAATAATTCTCATGAATTATTATAGGTATCGATCTCTAGTCACCGGTTGCACTTTATTATTTTTCACATTCCATCCTCAGATTAACTATAATTTAGTTGGGATTAACTGAATGATTTTTAGGAAAATATTTAAAAAAAATAACATATCCCTATATATATATTTTTAATAAGTAGGTCAATATAAACCAACCATTTAATCCTTGATTGGATAGACTTGATTATTCCAGTTAATAACTATGTTTAATATTTTTGGATTAATTTTATATTTTATATTATATTTAATTCAGGTTTTAAATTCCATTTAAATATGTGGAAATTATTTTTTAGTAATTAAATACATCACGAAAATTTTATTGTTATAAAATTGTTTGAAAATAAAATATTTTATTGAAAAAACAATTAATGTATAACATTAGTAATGTGTGTTTATCATTAATTTTGTAATATAGTTCATATATTTGTGGTTTTCAATGCTTAAGAGTATGTATTTATCTTTTACTCTATTGTATTTTTTGAAATTATACCTTGAAGATGGCCTCTTTAAATGCCATTAAAATTGGGTTAGTAAGAACGACATGTTTGAATTTATATTATATTTTAGGATTTAAATCTTAATATCTTAATGCTTTTATACTATTGTCTTGGGCTTATTGTAGGCGGGACCAACTACCACTAAGGTTCCACTAACATTATATAGTGGTATTAATAATCAATAATTTTAAAAATGTATTCACTTAAATTATGTACATATTAAAATACATGATTGATATGGTGGATGTTTCAACAATTATTCTTAAAATGGTTTTTATATGTTTGTGCGATATCTAGGTGAATAAAGTAAATTGTTGGGTATAAGATAGCTCACTATCATTTATGGGTACGTTGAGACATCAAAAATAATTAGAGGTATCAGTAATCTATAATGGGAATTAGGTGGATGTTTTAATCTCTTCTCACCCAAGGTGGATAATTGTGCAAGGTAATCCATGATAGTAAAAAATTCACATTAATCTATATAATATATATCCCTCGATCCATATATGAATGTCCTCACACGCTTTGATATTGTGAATAATCTCACAATGTTGAAACCCTATAAACAAAATTTATTTATAATCATGATGAAAGTGAAAATCATGATGTTTAATAAATGATGAAAATTCCAATGAAAAAGATAAATTAATTCTTCTAAGCATGTTTTATTGAAATTCACATCATCTGAGTTTCTAAAAAATATTTGATATCTAATGAAATGATATTATATAATAAGAAGATTATATCTTGAAAAAATATTGTATTTTATTAAATGGTATGATATCTTTTTAAATGTTGGTATCTTATAAACATATGAGAATACATTGCAAGAACAGTTCTCATATTATGAAATATCTATTGTATCATATGAGAAGCTAAAATCTTATGAAAATAATTATCCAAAATTAATATTTGTAAATCATTATTATGAATTCATTAAATAATAATAAAAAGTATCAGTTTTTCTTAGAAAGTAGAAAATGATAATTATGCAATATGATATTATACTTACCAATTTAAGGGCCATTATTTATGAAATCATGGATCATATTTATAAACTCATTCCCAAGCATATGAATTGGACTATACATTCATAAAAATTCACTGAAATCTCCTTTAAAAACATTATAATTATAGAAAATATAGAAGATTATGAATTATTATATTTGACCCTTATATGTTCCTTAAATATTATAAATATTTCTAGACATTTTCATTTACAAATATCTGGGTGAACCTTATTATATTGTGATGTGAACCTTAGGATGTTCCATTTTGAATAATTAATTAATTATACTCAATTAAAAAGCCCTCATAATCATCTAATATCCATAAAACACTACAAATCAACTTAAAAAATCTCCCAAACGGCCTCATTTATTTATAGATTATTTTATATTTAGTGCACAATTAATGACCTCTCTATCATATATATAGTTATTTCAATCATGAATTACAATATCCATATCCAAAATAGTTATCTCCCTCCAAAAAATATTCTAATCTATTGTATGAAATTGTTCATCAATAGAATATCTCATTACCATGAAGAATATATTCAGAAATAAACACATTTAATTGCATTTATCTAGAAAAAATTCATATAAGATCTGCAATCCATAGATTCTATCTCCAATTTACATTTTAAAAATAATAATCTTCACATTATATATTTATTTCTAACCAATTGTATTAAAAAATAAATAACCTCATCTTATGAAATCTATTGTTTTCTTCAATGATCTATTGCATGGAATTGGAATGTAATGGGTTCCTCTACCTTTAATGATTTTGTCACTAATCATCTAATGGGATGGTGGAGAACCTTAACTAAATGAATACACATGTTATTACAACTGTTTAGGAAAACAAATATATATATAAATATATAATGCTAATATAATTTTTATCAATCGTTATGTATATTATAAAATCTTTATCTTTTGGTATTATTATCAGTGATGATGGGTTTTCTAAGATAACAGTTAATTGAATGAAAATTTATAATCTTAGTCATCCTCAAAATGTTAATCTGTATAATGTTTTTCAAAATAGTTTTTCCCAAGGTAATAGAATTAAGAATAAAAACCTTTTCTAGGATAATTTAGAAAATATTTTTGAACTCAATGTTATTGTGATGCAAGAAATGATACATGTTTTTTATTTATTGTATGAAGACCTAAAGATGAATTATGATTAAATGGTATTTGGATTCTTCACTCATGTTAATGAAAATGTAATAAATACAGTAATATTTGGTAATATGTTAAATGATTTAATGGATATTGAGAAATTACTCTATATATTTCAATATATTTTTTATGCAGAGGTCTTATAGCATGAATACCTTGATCTATGAACAATTTTATGTGAGGATTTATAAATAATGTTAACTACATATGAAATGTTGAAGGTATATTTTTTCAGGAATAATATCAATGGAACTAATGAAATTTTTATTAAATCATTGAAATTATAAATATTTATGAAAAAATAAGTTTTATAGGAAAAATATTCTAATGAATAAAAATTAGTCTAACTCAAGTTTGAAAAACACTTTTAACTAATTTCATGAAGTGTGAGAAGAGGAAAAGAAATATTTATGAGACATATAACAACATTTCTTCTAAATTTTGTGTAAAATCATGTAATTATATCAATGAGATATTTGTTATTATGATTATTTTAATAGGTATAAATAACATAAAAATACACAACTAACACAATAAAATGATTATAAAATATGAATGAATAAAATAAGGCCTATTTATAGAAGATAAATAACCTATACAGATAAAATTGTAACATGACCATGTGAATATTAACATGAACATTATGAATATGAAACCAGAATAATGAATAGTAATCACACCCATGAAAGTATTAATAAAATTTATTTATCTGATAAATTAATGTATGATATAATTATATCAGAATATATAAAAATGATTATTTTAAAAATTATTAATTAAGTATTAGTATTTATTGGTTTATAAAGATTTTTTTAAAATATTATAATTAATAATATCGTTGAAAATAAAATTTAATTTTATAAAATGGATTTTTCTAATTAATATTTAATGTCAAATTATTTTAGTATTATTTAATGAGAACTCCGATAATTTTCTAGGGTGTTATCAAATCACTTGTAATTGTGAAATCTGTATTTTTAGAGTAAATGATGATTTCAATAAAATAATAAATTTCTAAAAATTTTGAAATTACTTTCATAAATTGGATTTCAATTTTAATTTCAATAGGTGGAAAACAAATTTTCGAGAATGTTTCATATTTTTATAAAATACTTGATTTTTTTGTAAATAGTAAAATATGATAATTCACTATTACTGCAAAAAAACATAATTATAGAGTCATGGATGATTTATGGATGACATAATATCCATTTGTTCAAACTCTCAGGATCAAATTACTTTATTTAGTGACAAGAATCATCAATATTTCTTGTATTGAAAAAATAAGAAAATATCATATAAAATATTGAGAAATCACCCCTCTCCTCGACTATATATGCCACCCCTCAACCCGTCTTCTTCTTACACCTCTAATTTTTGAATCTTGTCAAAATTATACCTATGTACTTTTATATTGTCTCCCCCCTCATACAAAAACTCTTGGTAATTTCAAAACACCAAAACATCATTCTCTAAGGAGGTTCTTATGGATATTAATTCACTAGGTAAACCCTCTACCTTTTTCTTCTATTTTCAATTCAATTTATATACATTTATTATCCAATCATAAATTCCACTACAAAAATTACCAAGATAAATATATAATCATCATTATAAAATTATGATATCATGTTAATGGAATTTTAATTATCAATCCTCGAAATCCATCTCTATTTTATTTTAAAAATGAAATCATTATCCAGTATGTGTTAACTTACAACCTTCATAGACGATGAAATTTCATTCCAAAATATCTCCATCAAGGATGGAAATGAAATTATTTAATTTTACAAACTGACTATAATATAGTTATTATAACCTATATAATATTCTATAACCATTATATATACATCATATTAATTCATACGACAAATGTAGTTCATAATAATAGATATACATCCAAAGTAATCTAAATGGTTATCCCTAATGTTTTATCAAATGACTCATCCTCCTACCATATAACCATATGATTTATATAACCATTTAATATTTTTTATTTTCATAAATATAAAATAAATTTTATTGTTTATTATTATACCCACCCCTCGTGTACATCCACACACATATACAAGTATATTAGTCGTCAAAACCAATGAAATGAACGGTCTTGAGTGATAAAATTATATCCTATAACTCATCAAAATGGCCATAAACTAATATAATAAACTATAATAAATCATATACATATAAATATGGTTCTGAATAAAATAATTAATGAATTTAATTAAATTATGAAGGATTTCATGGTCAATTATAGAACACATTCGGACATAAGGTAATGGTTTTCATACCAAACCTCCATTTGCATTCGGGTAATGCGTTATTTCCTTATACACCAATGTAATTATTCATATTTTTTATATTATTGTTCTAAATTATATATATTTGTCTTCCAAAATCATATATCCTCATCATTCTATCAATATTTTATGTGATAATAAATTTTTACAGGGTTCCCTTTATCTTTATTCATTATACACAATCCTAATTGATGAAAACATCTCAATTTCATACCTATTTTCCACTGCCTTCAATAATAGTTTTAAGAAAAAATTATTTATAAAAAATATCTAGTTTTTTTATTAAAATATAAATATTTTCATTTGTTATTTTATACAAATAACCATGAAAAATTATAATGTTTATTTATTAATGAGCTCTTATTTCCAAAGTAAAAAAGGCGTACTTCTCTCAAGAATTCCTTAAGATTTTTATTAGATTAATCTCATCTATTTTAACAGATATATTGAATTTTATTATTTATTGAGTATTATATATTATGTTTATCATCCAACATAATTTTTGAAATGGTTTATGATTAGTTTGAAAGGGGATGTGCAATCTTGATACCATTCACTATACTACTCATGATTATTAGTGATTATGTTTACTAATGGGAGTTGTTATCAAAATTTCCTATATATATGTTCCCTATGATTAAAACCATTAAAATGATTAATTAATTGAAAATATTTTGTTATAGGTGTTTCCAAATATATCCCCTTGATGTGTTTATCGGTCTAACGAGACAATATAGATATGGACAAGAAGGAGACGTTTCCCATTTTCAGAAATGTTTTTGGACAAGGCATTAATCATTTCTAGTTGTCTTAGATGAGTCCATAATGATATGATTTGGAATTTATGAATTATAAATTTTCTTTAGTATGAATATATTAATTTATATTCCATGTGAATTTTTTGAATAACATAATATAAATTGTTATGTTTTTATTGTTGAATTAGTTGATCAGCATTTATTCCTTCCATATTATACTCGTGTTCATAAGGAATGTGATTTTAGATTTTCACCATGATTTATGTTTGTGCATATGAAATCTCCACCATAACTATTAACATTATTTAGAATCTGATATCACCCATTTCTTAGGTTTTATTTTTCACCAAGATGTGATGAAGTATATTATGAATGAATTTCAATGAAAATCTAGGAGTTATGGATGTTTTTAAAAGAATTTCTATATTTTGATTCCTTTTAAGATGAAATGTAAATCTCATATATTAATATTTATTTAAAAAGGTACTAAACTATTTGTTACTTTGGGATATGACGTACTTGTTTATTATGTCAATATAATGAATAAAGTTATGGGCTCTTGGAAATTGGGGTTGTTTTATTTGTAGTTGGTAATAGTGAAATATATTAGAAACTATAGAAACTATATATTGGAAACATAGATTATCAAACAATACCCTATGTTATAATTTTAGGATAAGTATACAAGTTATTTTTATAATTTTTGTAAGGTATAAATTTTGTGGATATTCCTTGAAAATACATACTTTTTTGAATGGTATAAGGGGATGTGGTTTTGAAACATATATTCCTTGGATTAACAAATCTGACAAGGTGTTGTAAGCTTAAATCGGGATAGATAGTTACAGAAAAGTGAGATTTACTATGCACCCATTTTGACACTACTGGGTTATATTCATAGGATAATTAATATTTTCCTTAATTACCATTATAAAAGGTTTAAAATAATTTTTTCCCTTAATGAAACCATGTTTATTAATATAAGATTAGTTGTGGAAGGAATATCAAATAATGTTAAGAATTTTTCAATTTTAGATTATACATTATAATTAATAACTTAATATAGTGTTTCCCATATTTAGAAAGGGTTTCTAGTGTGAGGAATGGATGTTGTATCAACAAACATATCACATGTTTGGATTTACGTCCTTTGAAATATAATGATATTGGTAATGGATCATCTGTTGGTGATAAGAAAATTTTAACTATACCTGGATATCTAACACGGGTTATAAATAATAACCTTACCTATAAGAGGAACCCTGATCCCAAATGTGGATAATAATTGTTTTACTACTTTACATGATAAAAACCTGCATTATACTATGGGACTACAAACCTATTTGAAGTAGAGTAGTGGATATATTGGTTAGAGATGATATTTCGAGATTTGGGATATAACGAAAATGATATGTTTTTTATGGAATTTTATCATCTATCATCATATGTAGATCTATGATGGTAATTAATTCAAAAGCAAATAGTTGAGAGAGAAAATGAAAATATGGCATGGATGGATTTAAAGTATATATTCATAGAGAAATATATTCATCGTTAACAATGGGTAGATATAAAAATGATATTATAGTTTTTGAATCAAAAAGTCAATAGAAATATTGAAAAGTAGGAATACAATATTAGAAGGTTTCCAAGGCATCCCATGAACTACTCACTTAATCCTTGGGTCATTATTGATCAATTCATTGATTGTTTGAAAACATTCATATGAAGGGGAGAAGTCTCCAAATGTTTCTTATCATAGGGAGATATATTATAATGTTCTATTAAGACAATGAAATAATTCTATAAGACTTTTAACATTATATTAAATAAGTGATTAAGATAGCGGGATAGGTAAAAATGGAAAAAAGGAATAAAAAGGGGAATTTTCCAATATGTGATACTAGTGGAAGGAAACGCCATGGTTCATTCTAAATAAGAAAATGTGTTTGCTATATGTTTTAACAAAAAGGCCATCCTACTGGTGATTTCAAGGGAATGAATGAAGCAATAAATGTTCAATGATATAATTTTAAGGATATAGGACACTACACTAATAATTTTTAAATGAATAAAGTAATTGTGCATTCGAAATGTCCAAGGGAATTGGTCCTATCTTATGCAATAACAAAAAAATAAGGTAGCAATTTCTAACAATGTAATGGCTTGTAATTAACTCATTTCCATTAACGTAACCAATGCATTATTTGATTTTATATCATCTAATTATTTTCTATCATTCTATATTTTAAAAAAAAATTAAACATATACATTTTTATTTAATAAAGGATATTTCTATAAAAAATCATAAGGGATGTATCACTACAATAGAGATTTGTCAGTCAGTCTTATTTATGACACAAAAATCGTCCATATACGCTAATATTATATTCATAACAATGTTTTTATTTTATATAATCCATTGTATATGTTGGATTTTAAATGATGATGTGAAAAAATATTTCAAAAATAAGGATAATACAATTCGTTATAATTATGTAGAATAACAAATCATTAGATCAAAAATATCACCATCTGATTCTTATCTATATCCACACCTAGTATCCCTAAATAATGAAATTATTATGGTGCGTGGTAACAAAATATATATGGGAGATGAATGAAACCAACAAATGGAGCATATACCTTTTTTTAAATAATATATTTATGTAATTCAAGATGATTTACCTAAACATCCTATGGAGTAGGAAGTTATATTTTATATATATTTAATTCCTTGTATTAAGCCTATATAAATGACACCTTATATAATTTACACTATGGAATTTTTTGAACTCAAGAATCAACTATATGAAAAATGTGATAAAGTATTTATTCACCCTAGTGCTTATCCATGGGGATCCCATGTTCTCTTTTTCATGAATAAATATGTATCAGAGAGGGTGTGGATTTATTGTATATATATAAATGCAATTAGAAGAAATATTAAGTATCCCTTTACTCACATTGATGAATTATTTTATCAACATAATGGAGATCAAAAATTTTCCAATGTTGATCTTTGATCTATGTATCATCATTTTCATGTGATAAAGGATGACATTTCAAAGACAACATTTCAAATAATGTATAGGAATTATGACTTCATTGTAATTCTATATAGATTTAGTAATAGACCCTCTTATTACATTGATCAAATGAATAAAGTGTTCAATGAATACCATGATAACTATGATTTGTTATTTATTAATAATATCTTAATATAATCTAAAATCTATGAAATATATGGGAATAACATGAAGATTTTTTGAAGACACACAAAAGAAATAAAATATATTTGATGCTTATAATTTGTTAATTTTGGTTCCAATCATTTTATTTTCATGGTTATATTGTCTCGATAGATGAAATCATAGTTGATTTTATAAAGAGAAAGGATATTTAGGAATGTATTACACCAATGAAAATAATTGAGTTATGAATTTTTATTGGTTTAATAGGTTATTATGTGAATTTAATTTAGAAATTTACCTGATTTGGTAACCCATTAACCATTGTTTCTCGTAAATGGGTGAAGATTATATGGGAAAAATAAAGTGATGAATGTTCTGAATAATTGAATTGTTTATAGTGAATTATATGATCCTATCTTTACCATTAGAAAATGTTGGATTTATGATTAATAGTGATGACTCAATGAAATGACTAGGTTGGTTCCTTATTAAGAATGGTAATGTTATTTAATATGCTTCAAGGTAGTAAAAATTCACTACCAAAACTATCCAACTCATGAACCTGAGTTAGAAACTATAATATTTGATTATATGAAATGGATAAAATATCTCTATGGGTTATTGTGTGAGTTATATAAGGATAAAAATTTGTTTAAATGTATCTTCTTATAGAAAGAACTCAACATTAGGAAAAGGATATGGATCAAGATACTAAAGGATTATGGTTATTCAATACACTATTACCTAGAAACGAAAAATAACTTATCTAACACCTTTAGAATTAAGGATAATGGAGTTTTAAATAAAGATAATTTTTAGGGCACGGTGTACATGGATCTAGCATAAATACATGAATTATCAAGGAAGGTGAGACATCATTACTTTTCTATTAGTTTCCCAACCATATTTATTTAAATGGATTAAAAGTTCTCAGTATAATGATGAGAATTTTCAAAATCAAATTAATTGTTTGAATGATGTGATGTTGGGAGACATCATGTGTGAGGATTAAATTATAAAATTTGGGAAAATGTTTTGTGTTCCCTATTTTATTTATATAAAAAGGGGTTTGTTGGATGATTTTAGTAGTTAAATGTTCTTTATTCACCCATGTAGAACTAATATCTATTTAAATTTTATGGATAATTTTTTGTGGGAATACTTGAATAAAGAAATTACTGATTATGTATCACAATGTTTAGTATATTAACATGTGATGGAATATAGACAATATCCTAGAGGATTCCAACATCCTCTTCTTATTCCTACATATAAATAGGAAGACATCAATTTGGTTTACATCACTAAATTAAAAAAAACTAAAATATTGAATGATGTAACCTGGGTATTTATTGATCGACATAGAATATGTTCACAGTTCATTGCTATAAGAGATGGGTTTTCAATTGAATGCATGGAACAACTAAATATCATAGATGTTGTAATACATCATGGAGAACACGTTAAACATTTTTTTATCTTTATCCACAATTTAAATCAACTTTTTGGATTTGTGATCCAAATTATTTGGAAACTAATATTTGTTTTAGTACTTCATATCACCGTCAAAATGAATAGAAATTAGAAAGGATCATCCAAACATTAGAAGACATGTTGAAATCGCGTTAAACATACATTGATGTTATGTGGGATCAGTATTTACCTTTGGGAGAGTCTTCCACCAATAACAGATTCCGTTCATGTATTCAAATGGAACCACGTGATGCATTGTATGGAAAAGAGATTTTATACGCCAACTTGTTGGGATGATGTTGGTGAAAGGACACTTTTGCACCCATAGAATTTTGAGGAAACTATAATGAAGCTAAATACTATTCAAATTCATATAAAAATATCTCAATACATTCAAAAGAGATATACTGATAACAAATGGAAGGATTCATAATTTCATGTGGGAGATAACATTTTGATAAACGTAACTATATAGAAGTTTGTTATATTTTTTGAAAATAAAATAAAGTTGATTCCCAAATATTTTCATCCAATTAATATTCTGGAGATAGTTGGCGTTTTTGCAAATCATTTGGAAATGTCTCCTAGATATTATAATGTAAAAGACTTATTCCACATCTCCTTGTTAATAATGTACATTCCAGACTCGTCAATTGTACTCAATTTTAATGGGATATAATTTGAGCCTGAATTATATTACTATAAAGAGCATTTCTAGATTATAGACACTAAAGATTAATTGTTGAGTTATCAGTTATCTCAGCATATAATGGTGCATTTTAAAAATCGGAAAATTGAATGGGAGAAATAGGAGCTTTAGGAACATATGATGAAGAAAATCCCAAATATTTTAATGAGATATCATTCCAAAAGTTTGGAGGATAAAATTTGTGTAGGAGGTTAGAATGTAATGACTAAGAATTATATTAATTATATTTCCCTTCTAATGTTCATTTTAAATTGTATAAATAATATAAAACCAAATATAGAACACAATAGAAATATTATAAATTAAAAGTGAAATAAATAATAGGTATTTCTAGAAGTTAAGGAAACTATACCGATGAAATAATAACTTGAAATTAAGAACATTAACATGAACATTATAACTAGTAGATCATCCTAATGAATAGTGACCACACTAATGAATAAATAAATAAAATTTAAAAATTTCCTAAATGAATGTATTATATAATTATATCATTGTATAATTAAATTAATATTTTAAATATTATTAATTAAATCTTGGTATTTTGGGGAGTCATAAATAAATAATTGCAATTTTATTATTAATAAAATTATTTGAAACGAAAATCACTTTTATAAAATGGATTCATAAATCAATATTTTTGTTATATTATGATTTTAGGATAATATAATGGGAATATAGATAATTTTATAGTGTTTTATAAATATTTTTATAATTGTAAAATTAGTATTTTGTAGAATTCTTTAAAAACACTTGATTTGTTTCTGAACAGTTAAATTCCATAATTTATAGAAAATGATATATACAAGAATTATAGAGCCATTTATGTTTTCTAGATAATGATAGAACTATTTTTTTGAAGTCATGTGAAATCATTAATATATTTAGTTAAAATAATAACCATTATTTCTTGTATTGAGAAAAATAATAATATAATGATTTCAATAATGAGAAATCACCCATCTCCTCCATAATAAATACCACTAGTCACAACCACTTCTCCTCACACCTCTATGCCTTGAGGAATGTCAAAATTCAACCCAAATCTTCTTCCCTAATCTTATCCTCATGTATAGGAGCATTTGGTCTTTCCAAATGGCAAAAACCCCTTTCCGTGAGGAGGTTCTGATGGTGGATAATTCAAGAGGTAAACCCTCTTCCTTTTTCTTTTAATTTCCATTAAATTTGATTTATATTAGAATTGTCTCTTCGAATCCTCTATAAAAATGATTAGGATAACACTAGTATAATTTATATACATTAATTAAAACATGTTAATGAAATATCAATTTACAATCTCATTATTCACACATAATTTAATTTTAATAATGAAGTCAATGTCCGAGAGGTGATGATGTACAACATTCAGGAACGACGAACATTACTTTTTCAATTTATCATTAAAGGCTAGTCATGAAACCATTTTTATTGTAAAACGAGACTATAAAATATTTATTACTACCTATTTAATGTTAAATAACTGGCATATTTACATAATATTATTTCATATGACAAAATCAGTTTGTAAAAATCGTAACACATGAAAAATGATTTAAAAGATTATCATTAATGTTGTATCAAATGAAACATCATACAAGAATTAAAATTTATTTTTATAATAATTTAATATTTTATTAGTTAATTTATACAATATAAATTCAATTATGGAGATTTATACCCATCATAAATAAACTTCTATATTCATATACCAATGTAACGATTGTAAAAAACACGGAAACGGACAATCCTAAGCAATTAATTTATATCCAAAAATTCATAAAAAATACCATTTTGAACATAATAACTAAAAAAATATAATAAATATATTCGTGGTTTTGAATTAGATAGTTGATGTATTTAATTTTAATTTCTCGGAAGTTATGGTAATGTGCATAATAGAGTCAGTCATAAGGTATTGGTTTTCTTCCTGAAATTCTATTTCTACTTGGGTTATGATATAATTCTCTAAAAACACATTTAATTGATCATTATTTTTATATAATTATTTTTCAATTATATATAAATATATATGTTCTAAAATATTATATCTAGATCCTTTCATCATTATTGAATTGGATAATGAATGTTTTACAGGGTTCCCTTTTCATTTTTTCCAATACACTAGCTTGATTAAAGGAAATGTCCCAATTTCCTACCCATTTTCATGTGACATAAATAATATATTTTTACACATCATTAGTTTTATTACACCACAACATTTTTTTCATGTATTAATCTATTTTTCAGTTCATTTTCTATAAAAAGAATCCTGATAAATACTAATTATTTATATAAAAGAACTCTCTATTTAAAAGTAAAACGGGTATTTCTCTCAATAAAACCTCAATGATATTATTAGATTATTTTTATCTATTTCAAAATAATTAGTTTTTTATTATTTATTTATTATTATATGTTACTTTTATATTCAACCATTAATTAATAAAAAAAATTTATTTCGTTTGACATTATATGTGATAGCTTAATACCATTCAACAGAATACACAGAATGGTTAGTGATTATCTTTTCAAATAGGGTATGTTATTAACATTTAATTAGTATATGTTGTTTATATTTATCATTTTTTTTATGAAGAATTAATCATACTTAGTATGTGATAGTTGGGTCCTGATATATCCCCTTGATGCATCAGTAGGTCTCATGAGACAAAACAGATATGGACATGGCTGAGGCCTTGACATTTTCGGATATGGGTGTGGTCGATGCCTTAATGATTTTATGTAGTCTTGGCCGAGACCTTGACAATTTGATTTATATTTATGGAATTATTCATTTCCTCATTATTGAACTTGTAATTGATAGACCTCAGGATTCTTCAACTTCATGAATATCCATGGTTATTTGTTATTATGGATTTATTTTATTAGGTTTTATTCCTACCATGTTATTCACATGATTATATTTAAAGGAATGTGTATTTAGTTATTGACCATACCTAATGGGTATGTTTATGATATTTTCCAATAAATATCTCACCCTTACTGAGAATCTAAGCTCACCACTTTCATATGTTTTATTTTCCTCTAGGATCCATAGAAGTATATTATGTATGAATTATAGGGTAAATTTAGGATTTGTGGATGTTTTCAAATGAATTTAAATATTTATTTAATTTCATATTATAATGTAAATATTATGTTTATTTCATTCTTTCCAAATCTACTAAACTATTAGTTTCGTAGGGATATAACTTCTTGGTTTATAATTTCAAAATAATTATGTAAGGAACCAGCTTTGGGAAATTGTGGTCGAGTTATCTACATTGTGAATTTATTATATATTGTTAAATTATTTTTCCAAAACAAGATTATGAAAAAGAATAATAATATTTGGAAGATAAGTATAGTAGGCCATGTAGTTTCTTGGGGAAAAATTTTTCAAAATTTTTAAAGTTCAAATATTCCATAAATGAAAAATGGAAGAACTTTTATAAACCCACAATATATAAATTTCATATCAAAATATGGTTTTGGTGATTGTGGTGTGGATGATGTATAATTTTTGATTTATGGTGACATTGATTAAAAAATTTTATTGGTGAGGTGAATATTAAATCTTTTATTAGTTATGAAAGATGAAATGATGACTATATGGAATAAATTTAATTTTTTTAAATCTAATAATTCATGAAATATATTTCTATGATGACCAAAATGTAAGAGGATATAAAAAATTAATTAAATACACTCAATATTTATGAAATAAGTATTTTTTAAATGTTGGAATAATTCCAATGATGACTAAATAAATAGATAACTTGAAGAATGTAATAAAAATTGATATGAATATAAATATTAAAATGGAAAAGAAGTATAGTAAAACATGAGAATGAGTGTTCTACAAACACAATTTGGGTATTAAAAAATAAAAAAATATATATTCAAAATAAATTTATTAAATGTTGGATAATGATGAATGGATGATGTTTCGAAATGGGAAGATGTTATAAAGAATGATAAAATCTAATATATGAAAATGCTCTAAAATAAATTCTCTTAAGGTACAAATGGATTTAATAATTCATTAATCTTATGATTTAAATAATACATCTCACAAACAAAAACAATATCTAAATAGTAATTTTTTTTAATCCTCATGGTTTATATATATTAAAATATTTACATTCTATACATGTGATCATTCTCCCATAACAATTTTTATATAAACCCTTTCATGACTTATCACATTATATATTCATCAGCATAACATGTGGATTTTAAACATAAGAATGGATTGCGATAAAATTTTTGATAGAGGAAAATACATATTGTAATGTATTGAATCATTATCATGAAGGGGGACATTATAAATATATATATTACATAATAAAATATAGAAATATCATGGATAATAATCATAAAACATTACAGGGAAAATAATATCATAAGAAGTTCAGTAATGAAGCATAGAAGAAATTCCCTTCCTAATTTTTTTTATAATCATAAAACAGGTGGGAATGATATAAAAGTATGTAACAAATTAAAATTAAGGCGAAATAATTAAACCATTCAAAACATGATAAAATAATTAAAATGTGGCATAGTTTTAAAATAGTATGTCTTATCATTATGAACCCATATACAATAAAACAGAAATAAAATTGAGAGTTGATCTTAATTCATTCATAGTCACCCTATTTGAACTTATAGACACACTGGCCTATTAAATAGTTAAATTTTCACTAAAACATCAATCCATCACACTCAACCATTTCGAACATATTTTTTTGTTATCCTCTTGACATTTAAAATTGTAGGTCGATTTTAATGACTTCATAATTAACCATTGTGAAACTAGAGATTATCTAAATTGTTCAAAAAGAATTTCTATGTTTAGATATATTATCCATGAAAAATTAATTGGGGGATATTATTGGTCCCAAAATTCTCATAATACATACAGTTATTCCCACTTGAAAATAATTCATTTAACATCGTGTAAAACCCAATTAAAATAATGGGTTTCTCATAACATTCAAAAGAATCACATTACATGAAATTAATAAATCATGGAATAACATAACCCACTTTTTAAAAAATATATAATATCATTATATCATATAATGCGGGATTTAATCTCTCTTTATTAAAAAATAATATCTTATAGGTTTAATATATGTTAAAATAATGTGGTTTTCATAATAAAAATTGAAACATTGATGTAAAAATTAATTTAACAATATTTCAATTAAGGGAATGGGAATATGTTTAAAATACATATATTATATATTCTAAAATAATAATTACATGGAAATGAATATGGTAATAAAAAGGCTAAGTGAAATTAGTTTGAAAGCGGATACAATTAATTGAAACATTGATAAAATTATAATTAAATGGACAACCAATTTCCAAAAAATAAGTGATAATACTTTGAAAAAATTAATATTGATAAATTAATTGACAATAATGTAATCCACACAAAAAGAATTATGTCAGATAAATTACATGTGAATTGTATAATGAAACATTTATTTTGGATAAGCTGGAATTTTTATTATACACATTTTGGAATAACCCTTTTTGAGAACCCCACATCATTAAAATGATAATAAAAAAAATATTTAAAATAAAATGAGGTAAATAGTATAATAATTGTATACAGAGACAATTTGAGTTTACATTTGGTAAATGATAACATATGAGAAAACAAAAATCGATGATGTGGATGAATTATTTATTCAAATTAATGGGAATTAATCTTAAAAAAAACATTTTCCCAAAACTATTTAATCATAAAATCATCATATGTTATAATAGATCAATCTTGAATGATAACCTCAAGAAGAGAGTGATTATACACCAATTCTAAGAATTAATCCATGAAAACCCTTTACACCCTTTGTAACATTAAAATTAAAACCTCATGTGAAAGTTAAATTGAAGTTTGATATTTAATATCATTAAATGAAATATAATAATGATATAAATAAAAAAAATTGGTATGTATTTATAAAAAGGTAAACATTGTGTATAAAATAAAAATGTCTCTAATAAAAGAAATTGTGATTGAACCCCTTACCTTTTATTCCTTCATATAAGATAAAAATCTATCGACGTAGTGAATTCATAAAGAATATATAAAATTAATTTTGTACAATACTCAAAAAAACAACAATTTTTAATATTTATTTATAATTTTTTTCCTAATTATGTTAATTATTAATAACTTATATTGATGATCGCGTATTAATAACACCAATTGTTTTTTGTGTGTTTAGTAATTTTGATACCATACCCTTAATTTCAAAAACAAATTAATTATTTATACATCATCTATATTTATAAAATATATTAATTATATATATTTAATATGATATTATATCATTCTATATTCTTTTCATTACGTTATGTGAAATCCAAATTGATAGTAGCTAATTTTTGTAATATCAAAAAACAAAAATGTTACTTCAATAATAAGTAAAATACTTATTATCAGATTTCTAAAAGAATATTTAAATAATTATTTTATTAATATATTATAACAATATTGTATTTCTTTTTCCCATATTCATCCATAGTCATATTCTAAATCATTGTTTATGTATGTGTCTATATCATCTCCAAATTGATCACAATTTAACTTGATTAGAATGTATGATTACGCTGTAGTTTTTTTTTGACATGATATAATTATAAAAAATAAGTAAAAATTTTTCTTATAATTTTATGATTTATAATTATATTATAATATTTTAGGATTACCTTTGAAAATTCAATAAAAAAATAATTTTTCTTCGAAGCGGTATTCTACAGGTATACATAATTAACGTTTTTATTTCTCAACATGTGATAGGTGGTGAAGGAGGATATTAAAATAACATTTGAGAGCAATAATTATATTAAATATAACATATATATTATTCTATTACACCATTAATACTATCCATTAATGGAGATAATTTAAAACAAATGACGTCACATCATGGAAGATGTAGTTTATGCATCAAATTAATAATGTAATTTTGTTATTCTCTTTGGATAAAAAGTAATAAATAAGATTCATAACATTTATATGAAAAATATAAGTAATATATTGAATCAAAATTTTTATATTTGTTTCTCTTATAATATATTTAGAAGAGTGATATTATGAAAATATTTAAGAAGGACATTATACTTACATTGGAGACTTGATTCTTTACTAAAAACATACCTTGAAATAGAAGGTCTTATGAAAACAAAGATTTAAAATGTACATCTATTTATGGTATGGGGTTATATATGGTGCCAAATTTGTTACATTAATGTATTAATTCAACATATATAAATGTGTTTTATGGGTGGTAGTGGTATTAATAAATAATGGGAGAAAAGAGATATATTTTTTAACAATCATCATTTTTAGTAATTTTATGACACTAGTCCTAGTTCAATAGCTCCAAAGTTTGATAATTATATATTTTGGGAATTTATGGTCATCAAAGGAACAAAAATATATTTACACACATGATTCAATCATTTAATACAGTTTTATCTTTTTAGTCATTACATTTAACTTTTTGTCATTTAAAATTTGAAACATGAATTTAACTAAGTGAGTATATGTTTTATAAAACATATAACATAACATATAAAACAAAATTTTGTTTTAAAGGAAATAAATTTTAAATCTATTTATTCCAATTAATATTCAAAAATATATAAAAATAACTTTTAAATTTGAACGGATTATGTGTAGAAAAAAGTTTTTTTGAAAAATAATCTTTGGAGAATTATTGATTCTTATTTTTATTTAGTTTTCATTATAAATTAAATGAGTATTAATATTTTATTTTTTATTTATAATTCATATTTATTTCATTATTTAATGGTGTAAAATCAAATGTATTTGATATAAATTCATTGTTATTAATAAAATAATGATTTTACAATAATTGATTCACCATTATTGGGGTTAGTAGCATTAATCAAAACATTCTACATTTGTACAACGATTGGAGATTTTACAAATTAAATATAACGAAAATTATTAGAACATATATAAGAAAAACTCTATTAAATTTACATTCTATGTTAATAGACTTTATCATCACATTTTCACATGTATCATAGAAAAATAAATTTTTGAAATGGGTTATCTTTAGGATTATATGATTATGACTAAAATATAAAAAAAATCTTTTAATAAATTATATTTCAAATTATTATTGTTACTCAAAATTATTTATTTGAAAATAAAATAAATGAAAAACTTTTTCTCTTCATGTTATAATTAATCAACAACAAAATATAAAAAATAGTTTTCATTAAATCACTATAAAATATTCTTAACTGTTGTGTATACGTAAATATTTTAAACATAGTATTTAAAATTTATTAATCACACTATATTATATTTAATTTAATTCAGAAAAATTTCATAAACAATCAATGTTATCATTAATTAAAAGGTAATAACAAAATAATAATTATTAATATTCACTTAAATATTAATTATTTCCATAAATTCTCACTAATGCATCCTTAGATATTTTTTATGAATTAGAAAATAATTTTTACTTTTTTTATTTAAATTATAAAATTTATATATATGTGTTGTTTATTAAAAATATTAAATATATAGAAAAAAAATTTACTTATAATAACCATTCATCATTGACATTCGTTATTTTTTTACCTCTTAATGAAATTAACTATTAATGTTCAATGATATTAATTTTATTATAGATTCTTTAATAATTTATTATTAATTGTTTTTTTACATCGGATATAGCATGTTGAGAAAATTATATATTTTTTTAAATAATCAAAAAAACATGTCCTAAAATTATACCACCTTAATTATTTTACATCCCCATTAGTTTAATTTTAAAAATAAGGATATATATGGGTATTTATATGATTTATATTATTTAATAATGATTTTAATATTTAGATTCAACAATAGTAGATTATCTGAGAATATGAAACTATTTTATTCCATCCTAAGATGCATATCCAAATATTGTGTTTATTTCTAACCATTTGGGTTAAGCATCCCTCGTATTAATGTATCACAACTAATACAATGTAAAAATTTCTCCTCGAGGGTTCGTAGTTGTGCACTAAATAATTCATGATCATAATTATCTTGGAAACATGAAATGTCATTTACCTATTTTATTGATAACAATATAATATATTTTTCAATTAGTTGTACATTTAAAATTTACATTGAATTTTTTCAATAGATGAATAATAATTATTTCATGAATTACATTAAATAAAACATAAACTAGAATAAATGATAATAATAAATTATATTGTTTAATTAGAGTATTTATAATTATATTTAAAATTATCATAGGCCTTCTGGGGTGGCTAAAACTATATTCCATATTGATATCAAGAAATAAAAACTTGAATGTGAGTTTACATTTTAGTCTTTTTTCATAAACCACATTCAGAACAAGGGGTATCATAGTATTTCCTTGGATCATTGGTTTGGAAGGTGGATTTTTGTTGTAATAATAATTAGATGTTGTGTTAGGATATAATTTTTCATAGTGACAAAACTCAAAAAATTTGAGGTATTGAACATTGTTCACCTATGTTTTATTTCTCATCCTCTTCATATATGTTGGGAAATCATGAATATGATGGCCAATCCATCCACACATGAAAAGGTATCTTATTTATTTTAGGAATTCTTATTTGAGATTAATCATATATTTTAGATAGGTATGTAGTTAAATATTTTTTTCCTTCAATGTCATCATAAATATATATTGTATTGAATTTAATTGTTATATTATTTAGTTAGTTTTGATGTTTGTAAAGATTCATGTTAATAATCATAACTCAATATTTATGCGTCAAAATGACCTCACGGTTTTTAAAACTGAAAATATTTCCATTAAAATATTTTCCATCACATTCAATGTAGACATGGTTTCAAATTTCTTTTCAAATTTCTAAATCCAAAAAAGAATATATTGAATGATCTATAATTACGTCATTATAAAAAACAAAACCTAAAATGGGTTAATCTTTTAATCCCTAAATCTATTTTTAATTTCAATGTATTTCACTGATGCTTCAATCTACGATTATTTAGTTTTGGTTGTCTTCTACATATCATAATTTATTTAATAAATAAATCATTTGTAATGGTAGGAATGAGAATATGATGGATCAAATAAATACCCTCTATGAGTGTCTAAAGTGGGGTGTAGACGTATTCCAAATCCTCATTCCTTGTGATGTTAATTAAATCCATGATTAGTCAACCCTTTTCAGGATGATTACAGTTTGGTATCTATGTTCAACAGTTGTATCATATTTCAAAAAATTACGGTTATATAATTTATATAATTACATATGTCTATATTAATTATAGAGAAATCATAATATTATTATAGATGAATGATATTTTAATGGTTAATATTTAGAAATAATCTTATGTATGTGATAATTCCTACATTGGAGACATGATTTTCTCTTATATGGCTCAATGAAATTGATGGTTATAGCCTAATAATTACTTAGGAGGTGTATATGTTTTTTATGATAGTTTAGTGAGAAAAAATGATAGTTAAAAATAGGAACTCGAAGTATTTGTTTGTATTTGAAAGGTGTTAGAGGAATCCTTTTATATGTGAGAAAGGGTAACTTTTGGAAACACCCATCATTTTATGATAATTCTATAACAGTATTCAAATGTCAATATATACAAAGATAAATTTTTTTTTGTATTTATGTATAAAAAGTAACACTTTATTCCCACATATGTTTTAATCATGTAATACTAATTTTTCCATTCAAACATTATATCATACACTTTTTATTTTAAACTACGTAACTATTTAATAACTAAATCAATTAAGGAATTATTAAATAAATAATAACGAAATATAACAAAATTTTAGTTTGACATAATAAAATATAACATCCATTTAATAGAACTAAAATTCTAAATATTATGTAATTAACTATTTCTAAAACAGTATATTTTTTTATAATGGTTAAATACCATAATTTATGACAAATGCTAAATACATGAATTATAGATCCATGTATGTTGTTTTTATAATGTAAGGACCATTTTTTAAAACTAAAATTCCATAATTACTATATTTAGTTCAAATGATAAACATTATTTCTTGTATTGAGAAAAATAATAAAATAATGAAATTAATAATGAGAAATCACCCCTCCTATCAATATAAATACCACCAGTCACCCATCTTGTCTTCACTCCTTTATGACCTGAATATTGTCCAAATTCTACCCAAATATGATTCCCTAGTCTCATCCTCATGTATATGTTCTCATGGACTTTACAAATTACCAAAACCCCTTTCCCTAAGCAGGTTCGGAAGGAGGATAATTCAAGAGGTAAACCCTCTTCCATTTTCCTTTATTTTCATTTCAATTTATTTTATATTTTTATCCTCTCCTCCATTAGTCATTCCAAATTAATATTATAACTCCAGTATCATCTATATACATTAATAAAACCATGATAAGGGAATATAAATTTTCAATCTCAATACTCACTTTGAATTTTATTATTAAAAGGAAATCAAAGTCTGAGAGGTGCCGATTTACATCTTCATGGATGACGAACATTACTTCTTCAATTTATCGTTCAAGGCTGGTAATGAAACCATTTTTATTCTAAAAAGAGACTATGATATATGTACTAAACCTATTTAATGTTACATAACTGTTATATATACATAATATTATATCACACGACAAAATATGTTCGTAAAAATAAAAATATCACCAAAATGGTTTAAAAGATTATCATTAATGTTTTATCTACTGAATCATACTCAAACCACAATTTCTGTTATAATAAATTAATATTATGTGTGTTCATTCACATTATATACATTCAATTATGTAGAATTATACCCATCCCACTTGAACTCAAATACTGAAATACACACATATCGATCATGAAACCCAAGAAGAGAACATTTCTGTGCAATAGAATTGTATCCTAAAATTCATTAAAAAATATTATATTTGAACTTAGTGACTACAAAAAATCTATTAAAATTATATAATGTTATTTATTAAATAATTAATTCATTTAATTTTATTATCTTGGATGTTATGGTCATGGGCATAACATAGTCACACATAAGGTAAGGGTTTTCTTCCTGAACCTCCATTTTCATTTGGGTTAGGATATATTTTTTCTATACCCAAATGTAATTCATATTTATATTTATATAATAATATTAAATTAAATATATAAGTTCTGAAATCATATATTCATATCCATTATTTATTATTTTTTGGATAATAAATATTTTAGAGGGTTACCATGTCATTTTTTACCAGTCCCCAAACTCAATTTAGGAGAATCTCTTTATTTTATACCAATTTTCACATTCCATCCATAATACATTTATTGGAATAATTATTTTTATAAAATAAATAAATTTTTTATATAATAATCTATTATTTCATTTCTTGTTTTATAAATAAATCCCGATAAATAAAAATTATTTTTTCAAATGAACTCTTTATTTAAAAGTAAAAAATTGTACTAATATCAAGAAGTTCTCTATTTTTCATTAAATTTTTATTATATATTTTAAAATATATAATGAATTTTATTAATTATTGATTATTATATCTTACTTTATCATCAACTATAATTTAATTAATTTATTTATAATCTATTTGACAGTGTATGGGATATATTGATATAGTTCACAATACTACTCAGAATGGTTAGTGATTATGTTTATGTAACACCCCAAGATTCTATGGTATGCTTGTATTTGTATAATGCAATACCATGTGTTGTACACAACATCGAGTTCTAACACACCACAACCAATCAAACTAGCTGTTATGAATAGTAATATCCACTTTTTAAAATTTATAAATTTTATTTTTCAAAATGGACTTCATTTTTGGATTCGGAATATCGAAATTAACCTAGGGTGAATTTTTGGTATTTTTCTGAAAAACATCATTTTTTGATGAATAGTGAAACCACTAAGTGGTAGTTAAAAAACTAAATTTTTCATAAAACATAATTTTACCGCTTCTGTGAGTTAAATTTCGAAAATCCGAGAGACATGGTTAATATCAAGGAGTAAAATGTGGTTCAATAAGAAAATAATTTTTGGTGAATAGTAACTTTTTAATTTTATTTACCACAGTTAAAATTAAATAGGGTAATTAAGGGTAAAAATGATATTAATATTACCCTAACACATGTACTAATTCTATTGTACAAGTGTATCTTGAACAAAAACAACCTTAGGAATAACTATTATCATTTAGGTCCCCTTGGATTAGATTAGGACATTTATTATTATTTATTATTTAATTAAAAGAAGAGTTAAAAGAGTTAAAATCAAAGTTTATTTACTAAGTCATTTTTAATATACGGTTATACATAAGATAAATTCGATTGAAAATATTCATTAGAAATATGAAATGATTTCCCACATAATGGTATTTTATTTATAATTTTTAGGCATTAAATAATTTGATTTATTTATGACACAATGATGATGTAGTAATTACCATAATAGTGAAAAATTAAAATAATAGATATTATAAATAATCAAATAAATAAAATTTTAGACTTTTTATGAACTAAACTAATTTTATAGGTTAATATGACATGTTAGGAATGATTTAATTAACTTTTTTAGAAGTAATAATTATGTTATGATTTTTACAAAAATCAATTTTCCATATAGTGTCAAAATTTTCATAAAAGAGTTTTTAAACAAAAATATTATATTATTAATTGATATTCAATTACTAAAAATCTAACGTTCAGCCAAGAGACTTATATCATGATAGGTGTATCATTAATGGACCACTTGGGAGTCGCATGGAGGTATATAGTATGTTTATTAACTATATAATATTAAAATACAAAGTGACATGGTAAGTGTCAAACTAATTAACTAAGAGTTAAAACTAAAAGATAAGGGTAATATAATGACCCAATCCTGTCTAAATTCTATTTGTTGAGTGGTTTTCGACCCATCCCCAACTTAACCTTTAAATAATCCACTTTTTAGAAATTAGAAATTGAATAAGAATTTATTATAATATAATATTTCTAGCTTTTCCAAAGGTGCCCCTCGCCCCTCTTATAAAAGGGAACTCCCCCTTCTCATTAATTCACACCTTCAAAGCCATTTTTATCGGCCAAAATCTGCCCAAATACTCTCTCAACTTCCCTCACATCATCCTAGAGGCCTTCCTTTAGTCAGAAAGCCATCCTAAGGAGCCATTTTGATCAAATCAAAATGAAGAACCTGAAGAAGAGGTAATGATTTCATGACCCTTTTTAAGTTACTTTCTTCTTCCAATTATTCTTTCTTTGTTATTACCATTCTAAAATAATAACTCCATTAACTTATATATACTGTGATTTTATTATAAATATGGTACAATCATATTCATTATTCTATCCATCCATTGAATAACATGTCACCATACGTGCGTACGTACGGCTCACCGTCTCCACGTCGTGGTGTAATTGTTATTCAATAAATTATTATTTGGATGGGTATAATAATGATGTGTAATTCATATAAATAATAAATATAACATGATAATTATTCTTTATATATGATATACCATCCAATTTTATATTATTTTAATATAAAAAGAATGATATTGTCTCTCGTGTGTAGGTAGGGACTACCGTCTCCACGAACGCGATGAGATTAATTCTCCATCCTATCCATTCAAGTCTAATTCTCATTTCATGATTAATAATAGTATCTATGGACTTTATATAATTCTTTATATGATTATGATACAACCTATACATGAATAACAAACCTTATGTAACAAAACATATAAAATAAAATGAGTATGTTAACACCCAAAACAACAATAATACTAAGATATTATTAACAAATCAATGTTAAATGATCATATATGATATCATAATAATGTATATGATTATTTTATAATTTAATAACAAATATTTCACCATTATACAGGAGGTTAACCTACCCTCAACAAAGTAAAAGTACAAGGTAAGGGTTTATTTCACAATCTCTTCATTATCCGAGGTTGTTTATACGCAATTATCTACTTGGATTTCTTTATCATCCACATCCATGTTTCAAAAAAATGTATTTCAAAACATTTTTAATATTTAAAAGAATATAGGTTAAATTCATTTATACACATTTTTGACTTTTTATAAGAGGTTTATAAAGGAATCATTTCATCATTTTCCAAATAAGGTGCTTTTTAACCTTTTCGACAGAATTAAGGTAAGAATGTCTTTTTTAACTTATATGGCGGGTGCGGCTATTTTCCGCTGTTATAAAATCATCAAAGCATCCTGTAAAATATTATAAGAATATTTTCATAGAAAATGTTTTATTTTATAAATATATTACTCTTAAATGATTTCAAAATAGAAAGTGATATTTACCTAAAAAGAGTTTTGATTTCATCTATGTCAACATTCTTTGATGGATTTTACGCTTATTTGATGTTGATTTATTATGATACAAAACTTCTATATTATATTGAAGGTTTTGTGATATTTTTGACTTTGGATTTCTTATTTTTATAACATTCATGGTTTATGGATGAAGTATTTAAATTTCGTATGCCAGTTTTAATACGAATGATTATGTTATGTTTAAACATTTTCATATGGGAATGCATTGGACTTAATATGTGATGGGTGGAGCCCTCTATAGCTCCTCGATGCATCGGTAGGTCTCATGAGACAAACTAGTGTCTTGGCACAAGGCCTTGGAAAAATCTTATTTGTAGTCTTGGCATGAGGCCCTAGATATGTGGTTATGATACTCTGGCATTATGCATTCCATCATTATAAAATTGGTTAATGATATTGGATGTGATTATTCGATTAGTAGAATATCCATGTGAATATGTAAATGGAATTATTTCATTTTATTATTTCCATACTATGTTGAAGTTCAAGTTTAAAAGGCTTTTGTTTTAGTTATACATTGCCTTAAATGATTATTATTATATATGAAAGTTTCCACTAAATTGTTATCCTTTCTAGGGATTTGAGCTCACCCCTTTTCTATGTTTTATTTTTCCAGTATGTGAAGAAGTAAATTATGAATGACCATCATGGATAGTATGAGGGGATAAGATTGTAGACTATGGAGACTATGTTGTTGTAGATTTCAATTTTATGATGTAATGTAAAACTTTATGAATATATCTAGTGTTTCAAAGGCTACTAAACTAATCGGTCTTTCGAGATTTGATCTTTCTTGTGATCATGAAAATATTATGTAATAATGCACCGACTATAGGTAACCGGGGTCTGGGTGTTACAGTTGGTATCAGAGAAAGTTTAGTACAAACCTTGGAAGCTAGATTTAGATAAACTCTGATTAGATCACATAGATTTAAGATATACTTTGAGAATTAGTATAGAATAACTTCCTATAATTTTGGTATTGTAGAGATTTTGTGTGTTTTCCAAGCAATACATCCCTGTCTAGATACGAGCAGGTAGAGGCAACTCTGGCGTAGATGTCCCTATGGGTAAAACCTGAAAACACCTATTTAAGATAGACTCGAACATGAACTACTGCACGACAACGGCCCTTGTTGCACTCTTGGTTACGACACTCCCGAGGGATATGCTTAGGATAACTCTCATTTTAGTTAAAAATCATTATGACAGGTTTATGAGTATATACTTCCTCAAAGAAAACATTTTTATGATTATGGATTATATCCATAAATAGTTCAATTTATGTTATGTGTTTTATAAGTATGGAATTAGGTAGTTTGATTCATAAACTGATCTAGTTTATGCCATTGTATAGAAATGGTGCCTAGTGGAAGAAATGGAAACCATATCAATGCACTCACTCCATGTAGGGATTGCCCTCATGCTCAAGATAATTATAGTGGAGATGGTTATGCAACTGGTGCTGATCAACTAATCACCATACTGGGACAACTCACTCAGGTTATGAATAATAACTTTACCAGTATGGAGCACCCTGATCCATAGCGTGGAGGATCAATATTAGATCGCTTCATGAGGCAGCAACCACCAACATTCAATGGGATTCCAAATCCATTAGTAGCTGAGCAATGGATAAGTTCCCTAGAAAAAATATTTCAGGCTTTGGGAAGTAGTGAAAGGGAAAAAGTTATCATTTCAGTTTACCGCCTCACTGGAGATGCTGATCAATGGTGGTCATTGATTCAAAACATGAAGGAAGATGATGAAGTATCAAATATGGAATGGAGGGAGTTCAAAGATCTGTTTTTAGATAAATACTTTCCCCATGACAATCGATCAGATATGGAAAGGCAATTTCTGAGTCTAAGACAAAATAAGGATGAGAATGTCACAAAGCATGAGGCTAACTTTAAAAGGTTAGAAAGTTATGATAGAGATTATATATGTAACCCAAGAAGTAAGATTGATAATTTCTTGGATGGGTTAAAACCATTTCTCCATTGAGAATTAGTATCACAATCCTTTTCATCATACGAAGACATTGTCTCATGTGCAATCAAGACAGAAAAAGAATTCACTATGTCTTATGACATTAAAGTAAAGAAAGAGAAGAAGGTATCTTCTGATCAATCTAGGAATGGAAACAAGGGGAAGAAGGGAAGATTTGAATATCCATCCTACAGTAAATGTGGGAAGAAACACCGTGATACTTGCTTAAAATGAATGAGAGTCTGTTACATGTGTGGTGAAAAAGGCCACCATGCTCGTGATTTCAAGGGGAAGAAGAAAGCTACCGATGTCCAATGCTACAATTTTAGGGAGATGGGACATTATGAAAATGAATTCCCTAAGCGTCAGGGGGAATTACCTTAGAAAAGGCCAAGGGATTATGGCCAAGATTATGCTATCACTACTACTGAGGTAGAAGCTCTGAAAGATGTGGTGGCAGGTAATTTAATGGTTTCGACATGTTTAGAAAATACATTTTTTTATTCTGGATCATCACATTGTTTCATATCTTCCCAGTTTGCTAAGAAAATTATATATTTCTAATTTGATTTAACAATGGAGTTTTCATTTAAAACTCCTAAGGAAAGTATCATTGCAACAATGTTTTGTGAACCAGTCCCCATTAGAGCACATAAATGTTCATTATCTGTTGATCTCATCGTCATTCCTATGATTGAGTTTGATATAATCCTCGATATGGATTGGCTTTTGGATCATGATGTGATTATTTATTGTAAGAAGAAGGAGGTTACGATTCTTGATGATGATGATAAGGAACACCTTATCTTTAGAGAAGAATCGTCGCCACCTAATTATTATATAGATCCACCCCTAGTAGCTCAACTAAATTCAATTATTGGGGAGGAAGAGACTGAAATTACTATGGGTAAGGAAAGGAATGTTCAAATAGAGGATATACCTGTTGTGAAAGTATATGTAGATGTGTTTCCATAATATTTACCTGGACATCCTCCAGAATGAGAAGTTGAGTTTTCCATTGATTTAATTCCTGGATCAAGGCCTATATCGAAGACCCCTTATAGAATGACCATAGTAGAATTAGTTAAACTAAAGAAACAACTAGAGGAATTGAGTAATAAGGGATTTATTCTCCCTAGTGTTTATCCATGGGGAGCCCCTGTTCTTTTGGTTAAAAATAAAGATGGATCTATGAGGTTATGTATCGACTACAGGGAGATCGATGCTATAAAAATACAGAACAAGTATCCCCTATCTTGCATTGATGATTTATTTGACCAAATTCATAGAGCTCAATACTTTTCAAAGATTGACCTTCGATCTGGATATAATCAGTTGTGTGTGAAGAAGGAAGACATTTTGAAGACAGCATTTCGAAACAGGTACGGGCATTACGAGTTTACAGTAATTCATTTTGGATTGACAAATGCACCCTCTATATTCATGGATATGATGAATAGAGTTTTCAAGGAATATCTCGATGAATTTGCGATGGTATTTATTGATGATATCTTGGTATACTACAAAAGCTACGAAGATTATGAAAATCACTTGAGCATTATCCTGAAGACTCTAAGGAGACATAAGTTATATGGGATGTTTTGCAAGTGTGAATTATGGATTCAAGAGATTTCATTTCTTGGCCATATATTTTCTAAAGATGGAATCTATATTGACGCTTCTAAGTCCAAGGCAATCCAAGAATGGCCAACACCTACGAGTATAACTAAGGTACGCAGTTTTATTGGTTTGGTAGGTTATTATCGACGTTTCGTCCAGAATTTTGCCCGGTTGGCTAACCCATTAATGAATCTCAAACGTGAAGGGGTTAAATTTGTTTGGACAAAAGAGTTTGAAGAATTTTTCGAAGAACTGAAGAGAAGATTAGTCAATGCTCATATATTGACTCTACCATCGGGGAAGGATGGGTTTGGTATTTATAGTGAGGCATCGAAGAATGGACTTGTTTGTGTCCTTATGCAGAATGATAGGATTATTGTCTATGCATCACAACAGTTGAAAATTCATGAACAAAACTATCCTACACATGATCTAGAGTTAGCAGCTGTGATCATTGCTTTGAAGATATGGAGGAACTACCTCTATGTCGAAAAATGTGAGATTTATACTTATCACAAGAGTTTGAAGTATATTTTCTCACAAAAAGAACTCAACCTGAGGAAAAGGAGATGGCTTGAATTACTCAAGGGTTATGATTGTACGATACACTACCACCCGAGGAAAGCAAACAAGGTGGTAGATGCTTTGATCAGAAAAGACCATGGAATTTTGAACAATATGAGAATTGAAAGGGACCCAATTTTTACAGATCTAGTGAAGAAGGAAACAGGAATAACCAGGGAAGGTTAAACATCAGTGCTTTTTCAAATGGTTGCCAAACCATCATTACTAGAAAGGATTATGAGTTCTCAAACCGATGATGAAGAATTTCAAAAGAAGATTAAAGCTGTGAATGATGGTAGATTGAGAGACTTTGTGTGTGAAGAAGGAATTTTGAAATTCGGGAAGAGGCTTTGTGTTCCTGATATACCTGATATAAAAAGGGAATTGTTAGATGATGCTCATAGTTCCAATTTCTCTATACACCATGGGAGCACCAAAATGTATAGAGATTTGATGTAAAATTTATGGTGGGAAAACATGAAGAGGGAGATTTCCAATTTTGTATCATGATGTATGGTTTGTCAACAAGTGAAAGATGGAAGGCAACAGCCTGGAGGAGTCAGGAATCCTCTTCCCATACCAGAGTGGAAAAGGGACAATATCACGATGGACTTTGTCATGGGACTACCAAAGACTCCTAGAAGGAACGATGCAATATGGGTCATTGTTGATCGTCTTACCAAGTCAGCACATTTTCTTGCTATAAGGGAAGATTTACCACTTGAACGGCAAGCAAAACTATATATTAATGAAGTTGTGATACATCATGGAGTTCCCCTATTGATTCTTTCTGATCGTGATCCCCGTTTTACTTCCAAATTCTGGAAAAGTCTTCAGATATCCTCGGATACTGAACTTCATTTGAGCACAGCCTACCACCCTCGAACAGATGGACAATCAGAACGAACTATTCAAACCATAGAAGACATGTTCATATCCTTCTCACTTGACTTTCAGGGTATGTGGGATCAATATTTACCTCTGGTAGAATTTTCCTATAACAATAGCTTCCATTCGAGTATTCATATGGCACCATATGAAGCGTTATATGGAAAGAGATGTCGCACACCAACCTGTTGGGATGACGTTGGTGAAAGAAAACATGTAGGCCCTGAACTGGTGGAGGAAACGATGGAAAATGTGAAGGTAATCCAAAACCATATCAAAGCAGCTCAAAGTAGGCAGAAGAGCTATGTCAATAATCGAAGAAAGGATTTGGAATTTCAAGTCAGTGATCATGTTTCCTTGAAGGTATCTCCATGGGAGGGAGTCATACGTTTTGGTAAGAAAGGTAAATTGGGTCCCAGGTACATCAGACCTTTTGAAATTCTAGAACTAATTGGGGTTGTAGCTTACTTATTGGCAATGCCACCAAGTCTCTCCATAGTTCACGATGTGTTCCACGTATCTCTGTTGAGGAAATACATTCCTGACCCAATGCATGTACTCACCTATGAGAAATTAGAACTGGAACCCGATCTGTCTTATTGTGAAGAGCTCGTCAAGATTCTTGATACGAGAGAACAAGTACTGAGAAACCGGACAACTCGTTTCGTAAAAGTCTTGTGGAGAAACCATAAGATGGAAGAGGCAATGTGGGAACCTGAGGAACTTATGATGAAGAACCACCCGAGTCGTTTCATGTGGTAGTATTCTAGAAATTTCGAGGATGAAATTATTTGAAGTAGGGGAGAATGTAACACCCCAAACTTCTATGGTATGCTTCTCTTTGAATAATGCAATAGCGTGTGTTGTACGCAACATCGAGTTCTAACACACCACAACCAATAAAACTAGTCTTTATGAATGGTAATACACACTTTTTAAAATGTATAAATTTTATTTTTCAAAATGGACTTCATTTTTGGAATTGGAATATCGAAATTAGCCTTGGGTAAATTTTGGTATTTTTCTGAAAAACATCATTTTTTTGATTAATAGTGAAACCACTAAGTGGTAGTTAAAAAACTGAATTTTTCATAAAACATACTTTTACCACCTCTGTGAGTGTAATTTCTAAAATTCGAGAGACTTGGTTAATATCAAGGAGTAAAATGTGGTTCAATGAGATGAAAATAATTTTTTCTGAATAGTAACTTTTTTCTTTTAATTACTACGGTTAAAAAAAGGTTAATTAAGGGTAAAAATGATATTAATATTACACTAACACATGTAATAATTCAATTGAACAAGTTTATCTCGTCCAAAAACTACCTTAGGAATAAAATATTATCATTTAGGTCCACTTGGATTATATTACGACATTTGTTATTATTTAATTCAAAGAAGAGTTAAAAGACATAAAATCAAAGTTTATTTAATAAATAATTTTTAATATAGGGTTATACATAAGATAAATTCGATTGTAAATATTCATTAGAAAGATAAAACGATTTCCTACATAATGGTATTTTATTTATAATTATTAGACATTATATAATTTAATTTATTTATGAAACAATGATGACGCAGTAATTACCATAATAGTGAAAAATTAAAATAATTGATATTATAAATTCCCAAAAAAATATAATTTGAGAATTTTTATGAATTACACTAATTTTCTAGGTTAATATGACATCTTAGGAATGATTTAATTAACTTTTTTCAAAGTAATAATTCTGTTATGATTTTCAAAAAAATCAAGTTTCCAAATAGGGTTAAAATTGACATAAAAGAGTTTTTAAAACAAATATTATATTATTAATTGATATTCAATTCCTAATAATCTAGGGTTCTGCAGAGAGACTTATATCATAATAAGTGTATCATTAATGGACCACTTGGGGGTATATTGGAGGTATATAGTAAGTTTATTAACTATATAATATAAACATATAATGTGACATGGTAAGTGTCAAACTAATTAACTAAGAGTTAAAACTAAACGATAAGGTTAATATAATGAACCAAACATTTATAATTTCAATTTTTGAGTGTTATTCGAGCCATACCCATCTTGACCTTTAAATAATCCACTTTTTAGTCATTAGAAACCGAAAATGAATTTATTATAAAATAAGTTTTATAGCTTTTCCAAAGGTGCCCCTCACCCCTCTTATAAAAGTACACTCATCCTTCTCATTAATTCACACCTTAAAAACCATTTTTCTTAGCCAAACACTACCCTAATACTCTCTCAACTTCCCTCACATAATCCTAGAGTCATTCCTTTAGTCAGAAAGCCAACCTAAGGATCCCTTTTGATCAAATAAAAAGGAAGAACCCGAAGAAGAGGTAATTATTTCACCACCCTTTTTCAAGTTCCTTTCTTCTTCCACTTCTTCTTTCATTGTTATTACCATTATAAAATAATAACTCTAGTATCTTATATGTACTGTGATGTTATTTTAATTATGGTATAATCATATTCAGTATTCTATCCATCCTTTGAATAACATTTCACCATACGTGCGTACGTACGGCTTACCGTCTCCACATCATGGGGTAATTGTTATTCAATAAATTATTATTTGGATGGATCTAATAATGATGTGTAATTCCTGTAAATAATAAATATAACATTATAATGACTCTGTATATATTATATACCATCCAATTATATATTATTTTAATATCAAAATAATGATATTGTCGCTCGTGTGTACGTACGGACTACCGTCTCCACGAACGCGATGAGATTCATTCTCCATCGTATCAATTCAAGTATAATTCTCATTTGATTGTTAATAATAGTGTCTAAGGACTTGATATCATTCTGGATATGATTAAGATACAACCTATCCATGAAAAACACAGCTTACGTAACAAAACACATAAAATAAAACAAGTAAGTTAACACCCGAAACAACAATAATATTGAGATATTATTCACAAATCATTGTTAAAAGATCATATATGATATCATATTAATGTATATTATTCTTGTATAATTTAATAACAATTATTTAACCATTATACAGGATGTTAACCTACCCTCAACCAAGGAATAGTACAAGTTAAGGGTTTATTTCACAATCTCTTCATTATCTGAGGTTGTTTATACGTAATTATCTATTGGGATCTCTTTATCATCCACATCCATGTTACTTAAAAATGTATTTCAAAACATTTATACTACTTACAAGAATATGGGTTAAAGTCATATATACCCTTTTTTGAATTTTTATAAGAGGTTTATAAACAAATCTTTCCGTCGTTTTCCAAACTAGGTGCTTTTTAACCTTTTCCACAGAATTCAGGTTAGAATGTTTTTCTAACATATACGGCGAGAGCGGCTATTTTCCGCCGTTATAAAGTTGTCTAAGCCTTACATACAAGCTTATAAGAATATTTTCAAAGAAATTTTTTTATTTTATAAATATATGACTCTTAAATGATTTCAAAAGAGAAAGTGATATTTCACTAAAAAGAGTTTTGATTTTATCCATGTCATCATCCTTTGATGGATTTTATGCTTATTTGAAGTTGATTTATTATGATACAAATATTCTATATAGTATTGAATGTTTTGTGATATGTTTGACAGTAGATGTGTTATTTTTATACCATTCATGGTTTATGGATGAAGTATTTACATTTCGTATGCTAGTTTTAATACGAATGTTTATGTTATGTTTAAACCTTTTCATATGGAAATGTATTGGACTTAATATGTGACGAGTGGATCCCGCTATAGCTCCTCGATGAATTAGTTGGTCTCATGAGCCAAACTAGTGTCTTGGCACAAGGCCTTGGAAAAATCATATTTGTAGTCTTGGCATGAGGCCTTGGCTATGTGGTTATGATAGTCTGGAATTTTGCATTCCATCATTATGAAAGTGGTTATTGATATTTCATATGATTATTAGATTAGTGTAATATCCATGTGAATAAGAAAATTGAATTATTTCATTTTATTTTTGCCATACTATGTTGAAGTTCAAGTTTAAAAGGATTTTGTTTTAGTTATACATTGCCTTAAATGTTTATTCTTATTTATGAATGTCTCCTCTATATTGTTATCCTCACTGGGAATTTGAGCTCACCCCTTTTCTATGTTTTATTTTTCCCAGGATGCGAAGAAGTAAATTATAACTGACCTGCAGGGATAGTATGAGGGGATAAGAGTGTAGACTATGGAGACTATGTTGTTCTAGTATTCATTTATATGTTGTAATGTAAAACATTATGAATATATCTAGTGTTTTCAAGGATACTAAACTAATCTATCTTTGGAGATTTGATCTTTCTTGTGATCATGCCAATGTTATGTAATAATGCACAGACTCTAGGTAACTGGGGTCAGGGTGTTACAGTTTACAAATAGGGGATGTAATTTTAATTTCATAGTTATATGTTGTTTATATTTATCTATGTTTTAATTAATAATTAATTGGATTGATTATGTGATAGGTTGTTCTTGATATATCCTCTCGATGCCTTAGTTGGTCTCATGAGACAAAATATATATGGACTTCGACGAGGCTTTTCCCCTTCTCTGATATGGTTTTGGTCAATATCGTTAGGATTTTTAGCAGTCTTGTCAATGGCCTTGAAAATATTATTCATATTTGAGGTATTATACATTTCATCATAATTAATCTATTAATGGATTGTCCATATGATTTTTCTACTTCAAGAATATCCATGGTTATGATTTATTATGGAATTATTTAATTAGCTTTTATTCCTTCTACATTATTATCTAGTGTAAATTTAATGTCATTTGGAATATGTAATTGAACATGCTTCTTTTTTATTTTTATGATAACATCGAATATATATCTTACCCTTACTAGGAATATGACATTTCCCCTTTCTTATGTTTTATTTTTCCCTAGGAAGCCAATGAGTATATTATGAATGAATTTGAAGGTTAATTTATGTGTTTGGTATGTTTCCATAGGAATTTCAATATTTTTTTCATTTCATGTTGTAATTTAAATCATTTACATATTCATTTATTTCCAAAGTTAATAAACTATTTTTTCCTTCAGTATATAACTTCTATATTCATAATTTAAAAATAAATATGTAAGGCACTAACTCTAGGAAATTATTATCAAGGCTCTATGTTGTGAATTTATTATATATTGTTAAGTTATTTTTTCAAATATGGATTATGAAAAAGAATAATAATATTATAGAGATAAGAATATCTGAGCTTGGTGTTTATATATGAAATAATATACTTATGCATAGATGTATTATTTTTCATTAAATGGAAAATGGAAGTATTTATTTAAACCCACAGTATATAAATTTCATATAAAAACATGTTTATGGTTATTGTGGTGTGGATGATGTATAATGTTTTATTTAAGGTGACATGGATAAAAAAAATTGATTACAAATGAAAATATTATATAGTTTAATATAAATGAAAGAATAAATGTAGAATGTGAGGAATTAGTTGAACTATTAGTTATGTAGTGTTTATAATCAATAAATATATATCAATGATGGAATAATGGGAAAATCATTTCAAATATGTAATTAAATATTCTTAATACTCATGAAATAATTATTTGTATCATGTTGGAAAGAAGATAAAGATGTCTTAATATATAGATAACTTGAAGAAGTAACATAAAAAGTATAAGAACATAAATGTTAAAATGAAAGGTAAGTATAACAAATATATGAATGAGTGTTCAACGAACAAAACTAGGTAATAAAAATTATTTTAAAAAAATAAACCTCTAAAATAAATTTTTCAAATGAAGGATATTGGTAAATGAAGTATTAGTTGAAATAGGATGTTCTTATGAAGAATAATGAATGCCATTTAGGCCAAATAATATCACCATAAAATCATAAAAAATGTCTAGAATATATTATATCAACTTAATAATGGATTGAATAATTCATTAATCTCATGATTTGAATAATTAATCCCATAAATCGTCACACAACCAGAATTCTAATTGTTTTAGTGCATCTTGGATTAGATATAAAAATGTATTTATTTTTTATACTTGAGTGAATTTTCCCATAATGATGATTCCTTCAACCATTTCCAGACATATCACATGATACATTCATCTGCATAACATGCGGATTTTAAATATACGAAATGAGTGAGCTAAAAATATTATTAAGGGACAATACATGTAGAAAATTTTTGTATCCTTATCATGAAGGGGATCAAGATAAAGATATATATTACATAATAAAATCTCAAATGGACCTGAATAATAATACTGAAACAGTATAGAAAAAATAATATCATAAGAAGACCCTTAAGGAACAATAAAAGAAATTATGATGCTAAAAAATATAAACAATCATAAAACCAGTAGTCATGATATAAAATTTGTAATAATTTTACAATAATTGATAATAATGAAACCTTTAATAACCTTATAAATTCCTTAAAATCTTCCATAATTATAAACAAAATATTTCATTTCTTTTTGAACCAATAAACTCAACAAAACAAATTACTTAAAATTGAGTGTATATCTTAAGCCATTCACAATCATCCTCATGGAACCTATAGACATAGTGACCTACTAACTTGTAAAATTGTTACTATAACTTAATGAATTCACAATAATTTTTTTTAACCTATTTGATTTGTTAACCTCTTGGCATTTAAAATTTTATGTAGAGCATAACGAAATCACAATAAACCATTGTGAAACTAGTATTTTTATAAATTGTTGAAAAAATTTCTATATCTATACATATAATCCATTATGAATTCATTTGTGACATTAAATTTCTAAACATTATCATAATATATATAGTTTTTCATGCATGAAAATAAAACATTCAACATAATGTAAAGACCCATGAAAAAAATAATGGGTTTCCCATAACATTCAAAAACATCACATAACATTAAATTAATACATCTTGTAATATCATATCCAAAAAAATTAAACATTTATCATATCATTATATCATATAATAGGAGATTAAGTCTATCTTTATGAAAAAATAATTCCTTATAAGTTGAATATATGTAAAAATAAATTAGTTTTCATTAGAAAAAATTATATCTTTGATGTGAAAAATAATATTTTAAAAAATTATATTAAGTGAATGGTAATAAATTCAAAATCCCTATTTTACATATTTTAAAATATAAATTTCATAAAAATACATAATGTTATAAAAAATAATTACTGAAATTAGATAGAAAGTAGGTATATTTATTTGAATCATTGATAATATAAACATTAAATTTCCCATTATTTTGAAAACAAATTCGTAAGTATACTTCGATAACATTTACATTTGAAAAATAATCCACAATAACGGAAACCACTAAAGAAAACATATTAATAAGAAAAATAACACGTGGAGTGTATGATAAAACTTCTATTTTGGAAAGGATGGAATAATTATTGTTATCATTTTGGAATACCCTTTGCTGAGAACCCCACATCATTAAATTGATTAAAAACATTTATTTAAAATAGACTAATTTAAATAATTGTATCATTTTAGATTAAAAAAATTTGTTTAAATAAGTAAATGATAACATATGATAATATTAAATTCATAGATATGGATGAATAATTCACTAAAATAAATGGTAATTATTCATAAAAACCGAATTTTCCTGAAACCATATAAAAATTAATTAAAAATATCCTTGTGTAAAAATGAGTTCCCCATAAATGAATTTCTAAATTTTACATTACATCATAAAAGGTTATAAGAGATAAATATTGAAAGATAAAATTGAAAGCAAAGTGATTATTAAAAAAGTAGGAGATTTGAGTTATAAAAACACCATAAACCCATTCTAACATATAAATTAAAACCCAGTGAGAAAGATAACATGAATATAAACATGAAATATTATTAAATATAATATTATAATTATATAAATAACGCAATTTTATGGTATGTAATCCGTAAAATTGAAAACATGCTGTATAAATTAAAAATGTCTCAATTTAATGAAATTGAGATGGAGCCGCTTAACTTTTTCCCTTATTACATGATGAAAATATAAAAAAATATATCATTTATAAAGGACATAGAAAATTATTTTTTTACACCACTCAAAAAATATACATTAATAATATTTATTCGTAATTATTTTTCCTATGTATCTGAATTATTAATAATGTATATTGACTATCAGGTATTTATAACATTGATTTTTTTTGTATGTTTAATAATTATGATACCATACCTATAATTTGATTACAAGTTTATTATTTATATATCATATATAGTTATATAAATTATTACTTAAATATATTTTAAATGATCGTATATCATTCAATATTGTTTTATTTCATTATTTGAAAACCAAATTGTTAATGACTAATTTTTGTAATTTCTATAAAAAAATGATACATAAATTAAAATTAAAATACATCAAATTAATTTTCTCAAATCATATTACAATAATTATTTTATTATTAAATCATAATAATATTTTATTTCCTTTTCCAATATTCATCCATAGTCTTATTCTAAAAAATTGTTTCTGTATTTGGTTAAATCGACATTGACATGAAGACAATTTAACATGATTAGAGATTTTGGTTAAGGTGGTGTTTCCTTCGGTATGAAATAATTATAATAAAAGAATAATGATTTTTTTTATTTTTTTATTTTTAATGATAATATTATATTTAGGGATTATGTATGAAAATTAAATAAAAACAAAAAATGTTTCATCATTGAGGCGGTATTCGAGAGGTATACACAATTAACCTTATTGCTTCTCAACATGTGATAGGTGGTGAAGGTGGATATTAAATAGAAATTTCAGAGAAATAATTATATTATATATATCATATATATTATTCTCATACAACATTAATAAAATCCATTAATCGAGCTAATGGATAATAAAAGACATTAAATTATTGAGGAAGTAGTTTATGCAACATATTAATAATGTTATTTTGTTTTTCGTTATGGTTGAAAATTAATAAATAAGGTTTATAACAATTATATGACAAAATATATGTAAAAAAAGATTATAAATTAATAATTTTTTTATAATATATTTGGAGGATTCATATTATGAAAAATTCTATAGGACATTATACTTACATGGGAGACTTGATTTTTAAATTGAAATTTTCCTCGAAATTGAAGTTCTTACGAAAATTGTGTCTGAAAATTGTCTTCAATTTGTGGTATGAAGCAATATATGGTTCATAATTTCTAACATTCAAGGATTAATTCCAGTGATAGTATTGTGATTTAAGGGTGGTATTGGTTACTATAAATAAGGTGAGAAATGGGCTACTTAATGAAACAGTCATAGTTTTTCAATAATTCTATGACACAATTCTCATTTCAATAGCTCTATATTTTGACAATTAGAGATTGTTGGGAGGTTTTAGTTAGTAAAAAAACAATTTCATTTACAAACTTCATTTAATTAGTTTATATGGTTTTATCATTTTACTCACTAAATTTAACTTGATTACATTTGAATTTTGAAACTAGTATTTATCTATGTGACTACATGTTTTAAAAAACATATAACATATCCCATAAAAGAAAATTTTGGTTTTATGGAAATAAAATATATATCTGTTTAATACAATTAAAATTATAATAATTAGACAAATGTATTTTAAATTGTTAAATATTATGTGTATAAATTGATTTTTTTTGAAAAAACTCATTTTGAGAATTATTGATTCATTTTTTTATTTAATGTTCATTAACAATTAAATGAATTTTATTTTTTTATTTTTTTATTTATACATCATATTTAATGCATTAATTAATGGAGTTAAATTTTATTGATTCGATATAAATTCATGTTATTAATAAAATAATTATTTTATAATAATGGATTTACCATTATTGGAGTTAGTATCATTAATCGTAACAATCTGCATTCTGTTCCAAAAAAATGAAATTTTATAAATTAAATATTATAAAAATTAATATTACTTATTTAGTAATCATTATATAAAATCTTTTTTCTTTGTAAATAGAAATTAATTAAGACACTAACACGTGTATCAAGAATTTTATTTTGAAATGGCTTATTTTTTAAAATGAATGGTTATTATTAGGATATAAGAATAATTTTAATTTCTTTAAATATATTTTAAATTATTATTATTATTCAAAAATAATTTGTTGTCTAAAAATAAAATGAATGAAGAAAATCATTTCGTTATGTTATAACTAAGCATTCAAAATAATCAAAAAATAGATTTCATTAAATCATTATATAATGTTTCAAAATATTGTGCATATGTTTATACAGTTGACATTGTATTTTCAAATGATTGATAACACTGTATTATATAATATTTTATTGTAAATGGTTTCATAACAATTTAATGTTTTTATTAATTAGAATGTAATAATCAAATTATTATATTCACCATTCATATAAAAATTAATTATTTCCATAAAATATAAAAAATTCATCATAAGACTGATTTTTAATGAATTAAAATATAAGATTTACATTATCATATTAAAATTATCAAATTTGTAGATATGTATTTTTAATTGAAACTAAAGAATATAAATAGAAAACATTTTATTTATAATAACATTTTCAATATAAACTCCCATTAATGGTAAATAATATTTTATTTATAATGAAATTTTCAATATAAACTCACAAGAATTGTTTACCTTCTAATTGAAATAACTATTAGTGGTCTATGATGTTAGTTTTTATTTTATATTCTGTAATAATTTCTTATTAATTATTTTTTTACATTTGATTTAGAATGTGTAAAATATTATATATTTTTTAAAATAACCAAATCACCAGGACCTAAAATTATACCCCTTAATAATATTACATCCCCATAATTATAATTATCACAAAAATTATATATATGAATATCCATATAATTTATATTATGCAATAGTGAATATTCAATGTGGTTTCTTCATTACTAGTTTATGTGTAACTATGAAACTATTTTATTCCGTCCTAAGAGGCTTATCCAAATATTGAGTTTAATTTTAACTATTTGGGTTAAACATCTCTCATATTTAAGTATCATAAATAATATAATGTAACAATTTATCTAAGAAGGTTCATAGTATTACATTAAATAATAGATGATCATAAGTCTATTTGAAATATGAAATGTTATTTCCCTATTTTTTTGATATCAATAGATTCTATTTTTCAATTAAAAGCACATTTTTATGTAACATTTAATTTTTTTCAGATGATGAATAATAAGACATTCATAATGTATATTACAAAAACAAAAAAAAATAGAATAAATGATAATAAAATATAATATTGAATAATCAGGGAATTGATTGATTCTATTTGAATGCATCATAGGCCTATACGGGTGGCTAAAACTATATTCTGAATTGATATCCCGAAATAAATACCGAATGGAGAGTTTATGTTTCTCACTTCATTTTCATATACTAAATTCAACATAAGGGGTATTATATTATTATATTGGTTAATTTGTTTGGATGGATGAAATTTAATATAATTAAAATTATATTTCGAGTTGGTAAATAATTTTTCCTAATAACAAAACACAAAAAATTCGAGGATATGAACAAAATTTAACTATGTTTTATATATTTTCTTATTCATATAAGCTTGAAAATAATTAATATGATAGGAAATACTTCCACACATGAAATAGACTCTTATTAAATTTTAAAAATCCCGTTGGTGATTAATCACACATTTTGGATAGGTACGAAGTTCAATCATTTTTCTTTTATTGTCATCGTCACCAGATCTTGTATGAAATTTAATCATTCAATTATCTATTGATATTTGAGGTTTATAAATATTAATCATAATAATAGTAAGTCATTATTGTTTCGTTAGAATGACCAAAAAAATTTCAACACCAATATTCATTCCATTACAATATCTTCCATCATGTTCATTGTTAGCATGGTTTCCAATTTCTCCATCAATTTATAACACCAAAATGAAAATTTTTAGTGATCTATATTTACATCATTATGAAATTATCAACCTAAAAACGAGTTAATATTTTATACCATCATAATATTTTTCAGTTCAATGTTTATCACTATTGGCTCAATGTAATTAAATTTAGTATGGGTTGTCTCATACGTATCATAATCATTTTAAAAATTAAATTATTTTTAATTGTAAAAAATTATAATATTATTGATCAATGAATTACAACTACGAGTTGTTAATGAGGTGTGTAGTCATTGTCCCAATCATCATGCATTTGGTTGATAATTAAATCCATGACCAATCAACCCTTTTATGGTTTATTACACTTTGGTGTGTATGTTCAACAGTTGTATCACCATTCAAGTATCTTGATATAATTTTTTTTAATAAAAAATGAAATGGCATACTCAAAACATTACCAATATTAAAGGACATCATCATACACATAGATTCAAATATATGTGTTTTAGTAAGGTTCTGTAACCCTTATATGAATTTTAACTAAACTGTTCACTAAATATATATATACTAATCTCCAAAATAACTAAACCAAGTTCTTATAAAAACTAAAGTGACCCAAGTTAATGATGGGTTAAATAATAAATTAATAAAATGATTTAGGTAATACATTTCAAAAATAATTTCATAACCTAAAGACTAGATGTTTTTTTTCTTTAATACTAGATACGTAAATGTTTTATATTATTACACTTGTGAACATTTTTTCATATTCATTCTTCTCCTGACTCATTATATACTTCTCACATGATAAAAAACATCTTCATATCCTAGGGCTTACTAAAATAATAAATGTTTTAGGTCTAATGATATGTAATTGTGAAGAAATACCATTAAATATTAGATAATACACATGATGGAGAATTTTAGAAATATATAAAAATAATAATAAATTGTCACAATACCATGCATAATAATCATAAAACATTATGTACTAACTCAAGAGAATATGAATACTATTATGGAAACACCAATGGAATGAGAAGGATTTAAAAAAATATTAATAATTTTAAAACATGTGAGAATGATATAAATATTTATAATACTTTAAACATAATTCATAATCCCAAAATCATGGAATTAAAAGATAAAATACCTGAAAATGTTTCATAATCGTACATAAATTATTTATTATCCTTGTGAGACTGGAGACATGCAATCCTTTTCTCACAAAAGAAATTTAGTATAGTTTAGTTCCTTCAAACTCAACAATTATGAACCTAGAAAGATGATATATTTTCACATGTAAAATAGTGTGTAGATATTAATTCCATCACACCAATCATTTATGAAGTTAGAAACATGAAAACATGTTCACATGTCATATTGGGATTACAACTTATCACTATAATAATCACCTTTTTTAATGATAATGATATTCAAACCAAGAGACATAAAATTTAAATATCATGTTATATAATCATTTTAAACATCAATTAATGGGATATATAGGTCCAATATCTCATAAACCAAACGTTTTTCTAACAATTGAAAATCAAGCATTCATCATCTCGTAATGAACCCATGGAAAAAATGGGTATCTAAAAACATACCATGAAATCACATAACATTATCTTAAAAAATAATTGAATATAATTAATCTCATTTTCTAAATAAACATTTAATAATAATAAAAAAATAGTAATAAAAACATCTCTTTATTAAAATAGGAATCTGTGTTTGATAAATATATAATAAAATACACAATTATTCCAAATATTGTTTTAAAAGATTATAGTGTAAATTACATTAAAAAAATATATGGAGAGAAATATAATACATTTAAAATATTTATAAAATTACCCAAATAAATATTCTTCTCAAAATAAATAAGGGTTCCACAAAGGATATGTGAAAATAAATTAAAAACATTTAATTTTGAAATAAAATTTAATACAGTAAATGTTAAAAACACGTAACCGTATCGATTAAATAACTGTAAATTATTTGAAAAAATTAAATTATCATAATAATATTTTAAAAACTATAAAGAAAAAATATATAATTAAAAACATTGAAATGTGTAGTTTATGATAAAAAAATTATTTTGGAATGGATGGGAAACCCCTTTGGAACATTTTGAAATAGCCATTGATTGAAAACATTCACCATTTATACAAAAAAAATTATCTTTTAAAAAGAATTTTAATGAAAATAATATGATAATTGGAGATTAAACATATTATATTGCATAAGATAAATGAGAAAATTGGATGTAATTAATAATTTGTACATTAAATAAAAACATATTAAAATAAATAGTAATTATAATTAACAGAAATTGAATCTTTTTGAAACCATAGAATCATTAACGAATAATAGATTTGTCTGATCCATTATTTCCATATGATTGAAGGTTCAAAAATATATAACATCAACATAGGTTATTAGAGAAAAATATTGACTGGTAACAGTCTAATAAGTTAGGTTATGGACAATGGAAAAGATTTGTGTCATGAAAATGCCTTATAGCATTGTAACTATAGAATAAAAACCCCATAATAAATATAATATTAAATATAACATTTAATACGATGAAAGAAAATATAAAATGATATAATAATTAATATTGGGTGTCAATTACACTATAAAAATGAAATAAATTTAAAACATAAACATGACTTAATATAATGAAATTAAAACAGAAACCCTTTCCTTGTTTCATTAGATACTTCATGAAACTCCAGCCTCATTTTTGTCAAACACTGTTAACATATTTACCTATTTTCTAACATTGTTGAGGAATATTTTTTATTTAAATATTTATTTTTAATTATTTAACTTTAGAATGATAATTATATATATATTATTTTGTGAATATATTGTTAATAAAATGATCTTTTTGTGAATATTTAATTGGTTTTTCAATCATTACACATAATTTCAGATAAATTTAACAATTCATATATCATTTGTGCTTATGTAATATATAACATATACTTATTTAACTTTTTCATGTTTCATTACATATGTGTTTTGGTAATGTTATGTAATAACATGATTGATAATGAATTATTTAGGTACTTCCATTTAACTAAAATGATACATTAATAATAATTAAAATCCTGAACATGATATTAAAATAACCATGTCATAACCATTAATTTATTAATATATTATAATAATACTAGTTTCTATTCTTCTTTTTTCATCCATAATCATGTTTTAAATCGTTCTTCCCATAACTGATTAAACTAACCAAAACATAACCTACAATTTAACTCAACTGTATATTTTGGTGAAATAGATGTTTCATTTGAGAAAATATAATTATAATATAAAAATAATTATTTTTATAATTTTTTAAGATGTACAACTATATTAGAATTTTGTTTTAGAATTTATGAAAGACTAGATAATATGTAAAAAAATGTTTCACTATAGAGGCAGTAATCTATATGTGTGAACTATTAGCATTCCCGTTCCCCATCACATGATATGTGATTATGGTGGATATTAAATTGAATTATATTAGTCATAATTAGGTTATTAATCTCATATAAATTCATAATCACTACCATTAATATCAAACATGTAATGCACAAATGAAAAACAAATGATGTCTCTTCATAGAGGCCACTATTCATTCAACACACAAACTATTCTCTTTTTTTATTCATGGTTGAAAATAAAAACAATTAATGTAATATATTTAATATAAGTACATTTAGGTATATTATTGATAGAAAACTCATCATATTATTATGTATATATATGATATTTGTTGGATTAATAATATGGAACATTTTTTGGAAGGAGATAATACATAAATTGGAGACATGATTTTTCGTTTTTTTTCTTGGAAATTGAAGGTCATAGGATAACAACGATTTGCCAGGTGTATATATTTTTTGTAAAATAGTATAGGTATAATCAAATTTAGATATAAAAATAAGAACTAGAAATATTTTTATTTATTTGAAGGGTGTTAGGGGCATCCTTTTTTATGTGGAGAAAATGGCAACTTTTGGATACACCAATCATTTTACAATATTTATGTGGAAGTATTGCTAGTTCAACTAATCCAATAATAGAAAATTAATTTGTTTTGTGTGTATTTGTGTATATAATGGAACAAAGTTTTCTCCCAGATATGTTTTAATCATGTAATACAATTTCTACCATTCTAACATTAAATTTTACACTTATTATTTCAATCAAGGTAACTAATTAGTAACTAAATGAAATTAAGCATTATTAAAAAATAATAAAAATCCATATAACCAAATTTGAGATTTATGGAACAATATTTAAGATCCATTTAAAACAACTAACATTTTAAATATTATGTAATTTACTTTTAATTTTAAATAGATAAAATGTAAAAAGACTCTTTCATTATAAAAATTAAATTTTTTATATTATTAACTTTTAAGTTATATAGTATTGATAAAAATTTATATGAGTTTAATTATATTTTTTTATATTTTTTTAAAACCATAATATACATATAATTTAATGTATTTATATTTAATTGATTTGACAGAAATCATAGGATATTATAAATGATTATTTTAAAACAAATGATTCCCCATTATCATGTTAATTATAATTATTCCTAAAAATAAAAATTTTAAATATTAAATTTAAATTGTTATTGATTAAACAATAATAAAATTATTATAAAAAATATAACAATCTATTTTTCAAATTAACATTCAAATTTTTTTGGAAAAATAATCTTAATGTTACTGCACATATCATGTAAAACACCATTTTTTAATGATTTTGGTTAAGATAAAACTATTTAGACTATCAAACACTTATCAACATAAGACATTTAAATGTATTTTATATAATATAATAATTAATAATTATTTATTTAATAACAAAATAAATAAAAAACTTCTTTTGATCATGCTATAATTAATTATAAAAATAGTTAATTTTTTTTTATTAAATCTCTATATGAACATTCAAAATGGTAATAATATATTTATAAAAATAACATAATTATAAGGACTCGGCCTTAATCATTACATAATCTTGAATTAAACTAATAATTCACATTGAGGATCTTTTCAGGTTTAGATTTTTAGAGATTTAGGCCATAACTATTACATTACAACATGAATATTATAATAAGACACTACTACTCAGTATCCATTTTTTTCATAAAATAAAAACTCTCAAAAAGAAACATGTCTAGTTCCATGTTTTAGATATCTTGAATTTTCCTTGATCCCATCCTTGACCCTATTCATCGTTATGTCCTGTGGAAAACATTTCAAAAACTTGGGATGAGCATAAAAGGCTCAGTAAGGGTTATAAAACAGTGAATGAAACCATTTGTTCATAAATACATATAAAAACATGAAATCTTTTACTTACCTCATGAAATCATAAGATTTATGAAAGACACATAGAAATCATAAATCATAAAGGGAACTTGTGGAATCCATACCATAATTACATTGTAGTTATCACAGCTACATAGGGAGTTACTTCGGAATACCCATCACAATATATCCCCTAAATCTCTTAGGAGAAACATTCACGTTTACCTCCGTCACATTACCCAATGCATTGGAGAGCTATCTCGGGCTCACCAGTCCTAGGTTTATCATGGAACCACCTGTATACATAAATAATGGACAATAACCATAACATGATCATAACATATAACACATATATAAAGGATATATAACATTTCCACATTCCAACATATCAAATCAATATATTGAAATATTTAATATTTAATCAAATCATTTTCAAAACCTTTTAAAAATAGATTTTGGAATCAAAGTGTCCCATACCACATTGAATCTTTTAAATGAATTATCATTTGAAAACATTAAGGTCCATATAAATAAATCCTAAAACCCATTTTGAAAACATGGACATTAATTAGAAATATTTATTAGAATAAATCATTAAAACATTTAAAACGATATTTTAGTTAAAGAGTTTTTAACAAAAAGAGTGATGCTTCAATACAATTAATTGAAGAATAAATTTTAATCAGAACATTATAATATCATGAGAATAAAGGGATTCATGATATAATATTTCAAAGTACATTATATACACCATATAAGAGTGAATTGGTTCATAACAACAATGAAGTCTCAATGGAAATGTAATTTGAGATAAAATCCCTTATAAAGATGGAATCCTTAAATTAAGGATAATTCAATCTCATAATTATGTGTGAAAAATATAAATACACCCAATTTAAGTGGATATTATGTGTAAAAAAATACTAGGTCATTCATACATATTCATAGGATGACATAAATAAAAAAAGAGAATATCAACCCAAAGAATGGAAATTGGGTTAAGGAGTTCCCTTACTGATTTGGAAACATACAAAAAATAAGCCACATGAAAGAAGGATCATAAAATGAAGATGTAAATACTCATAAATGAGAGTATATTACACAAATAGTACAATTATGGGCAGTACATACACCACACAAAGAAAATAGTGTCAAGTGTAGCATGAATCTCAGGAGAATAAAAAGTGAGACGAAATCCTTTACCACATTGTAATCAACTGAGTCGTATGACAAAAAGTTAATAACCACTAAATTAATCACAGAATACCATGAATATAATGAGAATCATGATAATATATATATATAATTTCATTACACAATACACCACATGTAATGAATAAGTGGCGAACAATGGAAATCTCACGGAATTAAAAGTGAGATAAGAAAATCCCTTACAAAAATTCGGCAGCCTAACGGCGCCACATAAAAATTATTTAAATGAATTGATGAGAGTAAGAGGGGGGTATCTCATAATATGAAAATAAAAATTACAGTATGTTGAATTTTAAATAAAATCCTCCAACATAATAATATAAATCATAAATGAAATGACATAAAAGAGAGTACTTGAAAAGAAAGAGAGAGGTCAGATCCCTTACCTCGTGTCCGACTTGACTTGATATTTCTTTAATCTCTTGAATAATAAACTAAAGTTAATTTATACTTACTTAAGAACCCTTTTAAAGTTTATTATTCATTTTATATCACTTATTAACATGTTATAAACATTATGTAATCATTTAAGTTAATAATGATCGTTTTGTCGATATTTGGTACTTGAGTCAAAAATGGACTTCTTATAATTACATGTTGTTCATGTTGTAAAAGGTTCATTATATCCAGATTATATTCATTATTTATATATCATATATATCATATATATCCATTATATACATGTATTTATAATAGTACATAACATTTAGAGGTAATAAATGAAATGCACCGTTCATGGTACGGTAAGTTGTACGTACGCATGAACGCTACTTTCATTTCTATTTCTTATTTTAATGGAATTTAAACATAATTATACATAGGTATATTATAATTCGAGTATTATATCATATATAATATCATTAACTTCATCCTTTATACATCCCACATAAGGCATTAACGAATCACATCACTTTGAGGGGGCGGTAGTTCGCACTTCTCAAATGAGATTATCGTATTTACCCACTATGGAAACCATAAAGTCTTGATATAAAAGGGTGTTATAGAAGCATAAAAAATCATAAACATAATATATATCATAAATAAATACAGTTCCATCATAATGTCCACCATGAGAGGCGGTAATATGTAATTGAACAATCATCATTTTGTGAGGCGTCAGTTTGCCATCCACAGAAACATTGTGTTCTTCATCCATTAGATGGAGGTGTGTGTAAAAGTAGTTCGAATCCTTACAGTAAAAACATCATAGTGTATTGAGGATAATGGTTTTGTTAAAAAATAAAAGATATAAAAATATTTTAGGGGTTGGAGAAGCAAAATAAATGAAAACAATTTAAGAGAAACTGTTACCTTTAATTTAGGAAACTTCCTTTGGTTTAAACCAAAAGGACTTCTTAAGTTCCTTATGCTTAAGGTAAGGCTTCTAGGAGGAGGAGAGGGATGTAGGGAGCTTAATTGGGCAGAGTTTTAATGAGCCAAATGGCTTGAGAGGTGTGAGGAATTGCATAGAAGTGGTCTCTTTTTATAAGGGAGAGGAGGGGCTCTTTTGGAAAGAGTGAAAATATTATTTTATTATATAATGATATTCGGTTTCTAATGGTCTAAAAATCATTATGGTAGAAGATAAGATGACTCATAACAGAAAAAAATCATCCAATCAGAATTGGAAATGTTTTGGATAATATTTTAATCATTATAATCTTATTTATTTTAATCATTTATTATTGAGGTAAATACTGCATTATTATTGTGTCATAAATAATTTAATATATTTGAGGTCTAAAAATTATAAAAAAATACTATCATGTAGGAAATCGTTATATCTTTCCAATGAATATTCATAGTCAAAAATAGGACTTATATATCACCATATAAAAATTAATTACTAAACGATTTTTGTTAATGTCAATTTTGCCATTACATTAAATTAATTAATCTAAATTGTCATTTTCACTCCCAAGTGGATCAATGGGGTCCCAAAATCGACCCAAAGATGCCCATGGTCGGCCATGACTCATCCAATAAGGTTAGGATAAGTTTTATGGTAATTTGTAATTATTATATTATTCTTTTAACCTTGAATTACCCTATTTACCTTTAACCGCGGTAAATAATAGTCAAAAGTTACTATTCACCAAAAAATATTTTCATCTTAATGAACCAAATTTTACTTCCTGATAACAACCATGTATGTTGGATTTTTGAAATTCATTTCACAGAAGGGGTAAAATATCATTTAAATGAAAAAGTCTGTTTTTTTTAACTACCACTAAGTGGTGTCACTATTCATCAAAAATTGATGTTTTTCAGAAAAATACCAAAAATTCAGCCTAAGCTATATTTGATATTCCGAATTCAAAAATGATTTTTATTTTTCCAATTTCAAAACATAAAAGTGGCATTAATTAATTTAAAAAATAATTCCCACTGTTAAAACAAATTGCGTGTTTTTATGAAACAATAACTATCAAAAGATTAATACTTGTTTATGTCCAATTTCAAAGTGAAATTAAATCCAATGACCAACATTGGATTAAATAGTAAAAATATATTTTAATTACACTTTAAAATCAATTAAAAAAGATAATATAACTATGTAAATAAATTAGACTAAAAAGCACTTTTGAATTAAAATACAATATTTTTCACTATTCATTAAAAAATGAACTTTATCAGGAAAATACCAAAAATTTACCCAAAGTAAAATTTGATGTCCCCATTCTAAAGAAGTATTTTATTTGGTCAATTCGAAAGTATTAAAGTAACCAAAACTATATTCAAAGAGGGTTCGCCATTAAAAGGCGATAAATCGGTGTTTTAATGTGAATTATGCTTAAAATTAGATTCATTCATATATTAAGCCTCTAACTTTTATTGGATAAATATAAATACATTTATCATCATATTATAGTTAGTTTTTTTCATTCCTATAAATAAAATGGCTAGGAGTTAACTACCATTTAAAATAATAATATTATATTATTAGTGTGCAATGTAAGATTCCAAAGAAACCCGTTGTTGCGTATCGGGTACGCTATCAAACATAGCAACCCTTTTAATATTTCATTCACAAATATTAATATATATAAAAATCTCTTATTATTCATTTACCATGGATGTTACATCCTTCCCCCCTTTTGGGAATTGCGTCCTCGCTATTTTAAAACTGGGCTTCGAAACTTCATTAAAAGCCCCACATCGGAAAGAGAGTGAATAAAACAATCACATTAAAATAAATGAAGAGAAGTAAAAAGGTTACCCAAGTCAACAGATACTAGGATTCCATTAAAACATGGATATGGAGGAGAAAACAAATCACCATGTTCTGATGGAGAGTGATAGAAAACATGTTTAGGAGAAAGTCGACTATCAGAAAATCACAAACTTATGAATGGTTAAACAGTCATTGATTCCCCAGTAGAAAAATTTAATGGAAACGGTTTTTGTTTAAAGTTACTTTTAATTGAGGAATTTATTCATGAGACTAACCAAAAACATAAGGAAATATACTTACTTGTCATGTAGACATTCATCTTTTACTAGATTTCTAACACAAACTCATATTTTCTCCAAACAATGAATATCCAAGATAACTTTTTTCACCTTAAGAGCTCTATAACCAACTTTGAGAGAATCACATAATCCACAAAAGATGAACTATATATTTCTCATGTCTTTAAATATTAACTAAAACCGAAACATTTAGTATAAGATCAGACAATCCCCTAAAAAGATAAAGTTTTACATAAAGAAAAACAACTCTTAATCTCCAAAATTTGTCTAACGAAACTCAATGTTCAACGAAGACCATTCGATAAAAAATTTGTCCATAAAATTCTTCAATGTAAACCAAACTAAGATTGAAACACAAATATTTGAAGGATTTAATCACATAGTCTTCCAAGGTACAAATTAACATTTATCTCTATATAACATCTGTTTTTCTTGAAGTCTCATATTGAAAAGTAATTAACCTAATCACATATCCACTATGATAGGTTAATAATTTCCATAGATGACCTAAAATAAACTTACTCTTGATTGATAAAATTGTCTAACTAAAAAGAATTAGTCAAAATAACCAGGGACTTCACGTAGTCCAATGGTAGGCGATAAATACCAGTTGCAATTTGGTTGTGGGTTCGATTCCCACAGCTTCGTCCGACGCGATGGGTTGTCACACAGTCTGTGTGTTTCCCCTTTTCAAAAACTATATAATTTTATAACATTCCTCAAAAAGAGATAAATTCATCCAAAATAACCATAACATATTTTAACCACAAATGTTATCTAATAACTTACATTTTGCAACCCAAAATTTATTAACTAGTAATTGCCTCAAATTCAAGGATCATATAAACCCAAATGGTTCTTAATAACTATATCCACAAAAGAAAGGATAATTATTCCTTGAATAAAATTTTCGTATATCAAACATCAGGGTTACTATAAAAAGTCTTCTAATGTAACCCCATCATAAAAAGAGACTTAATACATCTAAGCATTTCACCATCCTAAAATCTACCATAAATCTTGAATTTCTTATATGATGACTTCTTACTTGTAGAGACCCGAAGCTTATCGTACATGGAAATTACATTACTTTTGAAGAATACTTAGTACATAACAAAAACACACACTAAAGGATCGTAATAGTTTAGTGTCTTTGGAAACTCGGAACGTAATCTTCTAATCGTGGTGAAAGATCTTCAATATCTCCCATAAAGATCTTCCCTTTTTTTTACCTAAAACCTTTATTTATATCCTGGGGAAAAGAAAACATAAAAGGGTGAGCTCAAATGCTCAGTAAGGGTATACAAAAGAAATAAAAATCATATCATATCTTTTTGAAAATCATAACCTGCAAAAGAGATCATAATATCTTAACATGTAACAAATCATAGAAGTGAAAATGAGATCACCATAATCATAACATGAAACTTGAAACTTTGTGGCATGCACACATAATCATGGAAAATCATTTCTTGTTAGTCATGACTCATTGCCAAGACTATCTTAGTGGACAAAGTCCCTTTCTGAATCGAGTAACCCTCGTTTCAGTCCTATTTCACTGAACCGGTATAACCTACCATTTCAGCCATGTCTATCTCATGAGATATAAAATCTTTACCCAATGCATTGGAGGGAGATATAGGTCCCACCCATCTTACAATAAATCCTTTCTTATGTGTGCCACATAATCATAAATCATACATCATCACATAACCCATGTAATAAAAATGGAATTCTTAAACAACATGACATCATAAAACAATTCATATAAGATAAAGGAATTCATAAAAATGTTTCCATCACAACATAATCAAATCCATGTAATAATAGGGATAGAAACAGAACCCTTTTATTATCTTAGATGGAAAATAATTTTGATAAAATACTTGAACTTCATTCTTGAGGAAAATATCCTTTCTTCTTCAAAAACACTTTTACTTTCTTAACATGTCATACAATTTTAAAATAAAAGAAGTTGATTAAAAATAAACTTGAAAACTTGTAAAGGAAGCTTCTTGGAAATAATGTTTTAAAAATCCATTCATGCCGTATAAGTTAAAAAAACATTCTTCTAACTTTTATCAGAAAAGTCAAAAAGTACCTCGTACGAAAAATGACGAAAGATTCCTTTCATATCTTTTACAAAAAACTTACTGAAGGGTAAAATTGGATAAAAAATATTGTAGAAGGAAGGAAATAATATTACATATCGAGGGAACATGGATGTGGATGATAAAATACACCCCAGTAATTACCAAAGTAAAAACAATCTCGGATAAAAGTGAGATTGTGATATTTTCCCTTACCTTAGGTCCAATTTGCTTCGTATGTGTCCGAACCTCCTCTTCTTTGAAGTGCCTCTTTGAGACCTCCTCTTAGGGCACTAGAATTGGTCTTTGAGGAAGACCAGAACCTCTAGGATGTTGCTATGGAAGTGTAGAAGAGATTTTGGCAGGGTTTGGCCGAGCTTGAGTGCTCAAATTGGTGTGAGGAGGAGGGGGAGGAGGTGTCCTTTTATAGGGGAGGAGAGGGGCACCTTAGGAATATCTCAAAATATTATTTTATATTAAAGTCAAAATCGGTTTATAATGGTTCCAAAGGGTCTTATTTAGAAGCTAAAGTGGGGATGGGTCGAAATACTATCAACCAATAGAATTTAGACAAGTTTAGGATATTATTTTAACCTTATCAATTAGATTTAACTCTAAGTTAAATAATTTAACTTTTACCATGTCTTTTTGTTTTCTTTCACTATATGGTTAATAAACTTACTATAACATGCCAAAAGAACCCCAAATTGTTTATTATTAATATATATATCCTTATCTAAGTCATTTGGCCGAACCTTAGATTTTTAGGAATAAAATAACAATTAATAATATAATATTTGATTTAAAAACTATTTTGTGTCAATTTTCACACTATTTGATATATGATTTTTGTGAAAGTCATAACAGAATTAAATGTTCGAACCAAGTTGATTAAATCAACATTAATATATCATAGTAACCTATAAAATTAGTGGAATTCATAAAAAATCTCAAATTACATTTATTTTGGTGTTTATAACATCAATTATGTCAATATTTCATTAATAAGATAATTACTACATCATCGTTGTGTCATAAATAAATTAAATTATTTTATGTCTAAAAATTACAAATAAAATACCATCATGTAGGAAATCTTTTTAGCTTTCTAATGAATATTTACAATCTAATTTATCTTATGTATAACCCCATATTAAAAATGATTTACTTATTAAACTTTGATTTTAACTATTTTAACCTTCCTTTAAATAAATTAATAATAAATGTCCTAATCTAATCCAAGTGGGCCTAAATGGTCATATTTTATTCCTAAGTTTGTTTTTGGTCGAATTACACTTGTCCAATAGAATTATGACATGTGTTAGGGTAATAGTAATATCATATTTACCCTTAGTTACCCTATTTACTATTAACCGCGGTAAAAAAAAGTAAAAAGTTACTATTCACCAAAAAAATATTTTCATCTCATTGAACCACATTTTAGTCCTTGATATTAACCGTGTCTCTCGGATTTTTGAAATTCCATTCACAGAAGCGGCAAAATTAAGTTTTATGAAAAATTCAGTTTTTTTTAACTACCACTTAGTAGTTTCACTATTCATCAAACATTGATGTTTTTCAGAACAATGCCAAAATTTCATCCTAAGCTATATTTCATATTCAAAAATGAAATCTATTTTACCAAATTCATAACATAGAAGTTGCATTAATTAATTTTATAATTAAATCCCGCTGTTAAAATAAATAGCGTGTTTTTAGGAAACAATATATATCAAAAGATTGACACTTGATTATGTCTGGTTTAAATGTGAAATTACAACCAATGACCAACATTGTATTAAATTATAAAAATATATTCTAAATACACTTTAAAACCACTCAAATTAATAATTTATCACTATTAATTATTTCGATTAAAAAAGTTGTTTTTAATTATAATTTAGTAATTTTCACTATTCATCAGAATATGAAAGTTATCCGAAAAGTACCAAAATTTCACCTTAGGCTAAATTCGATACTCCGAATCCAAGAGTGAAGTTCATTTTAAAAAATAAGATTTACAGAATTTTAAAAAGTGGTTATTACTATTCATAACGGCTAGTTTTAATAATATTTTAATAGCACATCGTTGTTTAGTGAAACTCGGTATTGCGTATTACACACGCTATCGAGGAAGGTCGCGATTGCGTGTAATGCAAGGCAAGACAAGGATGCGTGTTGTGCAAGATCCTTTTGGTGTAGCGTACAACACAAGACATTAATAAAATTAAAAAGAATATTTTTTTATAAAATCTTGGGCTGTTACATTCTACCCCCCTTAAAATGAATTTCGCCCTCGAAATTCGTCGGGGTTATAAATGGTTTACTATTCGAAAGTTTCTTTAATAGAAACCCACATCGTAAAAAGGAATATCAAAACCAATCTTTAAAAACAAAAGTATGAAACGTAACGGTTACCCAAATAAACTAATCATTGGGTTTTCACATAGGTGAAAATATGGATATGGAAGAGAAATCTAACCATCATGTTCTGATGGAGAGTGGTAGAGAACATGGCTATGGAAAAGCCAGTAATCACAAATCCATAGATTTGTGATGATATAAGGTACCATCTAATTCATCAGGTATAAGATCACTAGGACAACATTTTTGGTTTTCAAGATCATTTCCCCTAAAGTTGAAAATTTGAATTAGAATAAATACTTACTTTATTTTGGTACAATCTCACTGTTGTTCGTGCCTTGAACAATTTCCACTTCATCTCTTAAATAAATGAAGTTGAATTTGTTATTCGTGAAGTGTTAGCAGATCATGTGATAGAATGACGGGTCATTCCATCTGTCTCAAACAAAAGGTTAGCAAAAATTATATGCATAAATCGATCTATAGTGAGATTAATCATATATGGTTCCTAAAATGGACTTATACTTCATATATCATACTGCTTAATATAATAAAACTAGTTTCTACTAAACAGGGACTTCCTGTAGGTCAGTGGTAGGCGATAAAGGCCAGTCGCACTTCGGTTGTGGGTTCGATTCCCACAGCCTTGTCCGACGCGATGGGCTGTCGTCCGTCCTGCAGGTTGTCCTTTTTCCAAAACTATATTACTATAACATCCCATCAATAATATCGAAAAAAAAAATTCTATCCTTAAACAATACTAACTTACGTCCAACACAATCCATTCCAATCTTTAGGCTTATCCATAATACTGCAGTCCACTCTCATAACATAGTGAAAACAATTACCAGAGATTTAATATCATCGTTGATCCCCATATATCATAAGATATGTTTTGTTGGTCACATTCCAAACATTCAAAGTCCTTAATCATGTATTCTCTTGAATACCTTAGTGAAAACATGAATGCAGTTAAAAGTTAACACTTTCCACATACCAAAATCCTCAAAATTGTATATACTCAAACCATGATATCACTTAGTCCTTATATTAATCATGAGCTCATGATTACTGTTAAACATTTCGTTTTCTCATTTTCCCTTCATTATGCTCATATCATCTTATTTCCAAAAATATCTCAATCACTTTGAATACCACATTAGACCAATACATAAATATTCCAATACTTTATGATACAACATTATTTTGGAATCCCATTACATAAACTCTTAATCATTCCACCACATCGTTATCATATTCAACATTGCCAATAGTGATCGCATGTGACTTCCCTTTGTCCTTTGCCTTCAGTGGTTGCTCATGTTGATCATCACTAACCCTTGGATTAGGGCAATTATTAGCATAATGCCCCATTTCCTTGCACTTGAAGCATTGAAGTGTTGGTGGTGCGTTCTCTGCAGTGTTTGCTTTGTTCACATCATTAGAAACCCTTTTTCCATTACTTCGACACTCAGCTGCTCGATGACCTTCTTTTCCACACTTAAAACATTTTCTAGTTCCTTTAAGACAATCTCCACCATGCTTCTTTCCACACTTTGTGCATAAGGAAACATTCATCTTCTTTTCACCATTATTATGAGATTTATCCTTGAACTCCATCTTTCGTTTCTTGTCAAACCCATGAGATGGATATGTAACACCAACTTCCATTTCTACCTTGATAGCACAACGCACAATTTCTTCATAGCTACTGAAGTCTCTTATAGATAATGCCCTTCGAAGACTTGGTTTTAAGCCACTGAAAAATCGATCAACTTTACTTTCAGGTTGGATGATAATGCCAGATGCATACCTTGCAAGTCTTGTAAAACTCGCTTCGTATATACCAACAGATTCATCATCCTTCTGCTTCAGCTCAATAAACTCCTTTTCCATCTTTGTTCGAAGAATACGAGGGAAGTACTTACTGAAAAACAAGTTCTTGAACTCGTCCCATTCCATGGACTCAATTTCATCCCTTGGCCTCGTATTCTTGATAATATTCCACCATTGATCAGCTTCACCTTCCAAACGATATACTGCTAAGATGACTTTATCATGTTCAGAACATTGAAGAACTGAAAATATCTTTTCAGTGGTACTGATCCATTGTTCAGCAACAAGTGGATCGGAAGTCCCACTGAAAGAAGGTGGACGTTGCCTCATGAAGGACTCAATAGAATATTGTTCCCTTCTCTGCTCATTTGGAAGTCCAGAATGATTCATAGCTTGTGTAAGTATAGCAATAAGATTTTGCACTCCATCTCCCATAACATTTGTTTGTTCAGGAGGGAAATCATTGCATTGTCCATTGCATTGATCAACACGGTTCCTTCGGGTTCCAGCCATCGTCTAAAACCCAAAAAGAATAGTGTGAGAGGCAAAAATCATGCTAGGGAAAACAACATAATAAAGGGGGAGTACCTTCAATATCCAACATCGTAGGTTTAATTCTATGATCGTTAGCGTAATTCTATTACTATAACCTATACGTATACTTATCCCTAGGGACATCCCTAGACATACCTTAGAAATATCTCTAGGGATCTCACTAACGTTTTCGCATCCTAGTTTCCAAAGGTTGACTAAACCTTTCCTCTGATACCAACTGTAGAGACCCGAAGCTTATCGTACATGGAAATTACATTACTTTTGCGGAATACTTAGTACATAACAAAAACACACACTAAAGGATCGTAATAGTTTAGTGTCTTTGGAAACTCGGAACGTAATCTTCTAATCGTGGTGAAAGATCTTCAATATCTCCCATAAAGATCTTCCCTTTTTTTACCTAAAACCTTTATTTATATCCTGGGGAAAAGAAAACATAAAAGGGTGAGCTCAAATGCTCAGTAAGGGTATACAAAAGAAATAAAAATCATATCATATCTTTTTGAAAATCATAACCTGCAAAAGAGATCATAATATCTTAACATGTAACAAATCATAGAAGTGAAAATGAGATCACCATAATCATAACATGAAACTTGAAACTTTGTGGCATGCACACATAATCATGGAAAATCATTTCTTGTTAGTCATGACTCATTGCCAAGACTATCTAAGTGGACAAAGTCCCTTTCTGAATCGATTAACCCTCGTTTCAGTCCTGTTTCACTGAACCGGTATAACCTACCATTTCAGCCATGTCTATCTCATGAGATATAAAATCTTTACCCAATGCATTGGAGGGAGATATAGGTCCCACCCATCTTACAATGAATCCTTTCTTATGTGTGCCACATAATCATAAATCATACATCATCACATAACCCATGTAATAAAAATGGAATTCTTAAACAACATGACATCATAAAATAATTCATATAAGATAAAGGAATTCATAAAAATGTTTCCATCACAACATAATCAAATCCATGTAATAATAGGGATAGAAACAGTACCCTTTTATTATCTTAGATGGAAAATAATTTTGATAAAATACTTGAACTTCATTCTTGAGGAAAATATCCTTTCTTCTTCAAAAACACTTTTACTTTCTTAACATGTCATACAATTTTAAACTAAAAGAAGTTGATTAAAAATAAACTTGAAAACTTGTAAAGGAAGATTCTTGGAAATAATGTTTTAAAAATCCATTCATGCCGTATAAGTTAAAAAAACATTCTTCTAACTTTTATCAGAAAAGTCAAAAAGTACCTCGTATGAAAAATGACAAAAGATTCCTTTCATATCTTTTACAAAAAACTTACTGAAGGGTAAAATTGGATATAAAATATTGTAGAAGGAAGGAAATAATATTACATATCGAGGGAACATGGATGTGGATGATAAAATACACCCCAGTAATTACCAAAGTAAAAACAATCTCGGATAAAAGTGAGATTGTGATATTTTCCCTTACCTTAGGTCCAATTTGCTTCGTATGTGTCTGAACCTCCTCTTCTTTGAAGTGCCTCTTTGAGACCTCCTCTTAGGGCACTAGAATTGGTCTTTGAGGAAGACCAGAACCTCTAGGATGTTTCTATGGAAGTGGAGAAGAGATTTTGGCAGGGGTTGGCCGAGCTTGAGTGCTCAAATTGGTGTGAGGAGGAGGGGGAGGAGGTGTCCTTTTATAGGGGAGGAGAGGGGCACCTTAGGAATATCTCAAAATATTATTTTATATTAAAGTCAAAATCGGTTTATAATGGTTCCAAAGGGTCTTATTTCGAAGCTAAAGTGGGGATGGGTCGAAATCCTATCAACCAATAGAATTTAGACAAGTTTAGGATATTATTTTAACCTTATCAATTAGATTTAACTCTAAGTTAAATAATTTAACTTTTACCATGTCTTTTTTTTTCTTTCACTATATGGTTAATAAACTTACTATAACATGCCAAACGAACCCCAAATTGTTTATTATTAATATATATATCCTTATCTAAGTCATTTGGCCGAACCTTAGATTTTTAGGAATACAATAACAATTAATAATATAATATTTGATTTAAAAACTATTTTGTGTCAATTTTGACACTATTTGATATATGATTTTTGTGAAAGTCATAACAGAATTAAATGTTCGAACCAAGTTGATTAAATCAACATTAATATATCATAGTAACCTATAAAATTAGTGGAATTCATAAAAAATCTAAAATTACATTTATTTTGGTGTTTATAACATCAATTATGTCAATATTTCATTAATAAGATAATTACTACATCATCGTTGTGTCATAAATAAATTAAATTATTTTATGTCTAAAAATTACAAATAAAATACCATCATGTAGGAAATCTTTTTAGCTTTCTAATGAATATTTACAATCGAATTTATCTTATGTATAACCCCATATTAAGAATGATTTACTTATTAAACTTTGATTTTAACTATTTTAACCTTTCTTTAAATAAATTAATAATAAATGTCCTAATCTAATCCAAGTGGGCCTAAATGGTCATATTTTATTCCTAAGTTTGTTTTTGGTCGAATTACACTTTTCCAATAGAATTAGGACATGTGTTAGGGTAATAGTAATATCATATTTACCCTTAGTTACCCTATTTACTATTAACCGCGGTAAAAAAAAGTAAAAAGTTACTATTCACCAAAAAATTATTTTCATCTCATTGAACCACATTTTAGTCCTTGATATTAACCGTGTCTCTCGGATTTTTGAAATTCCATTCACAGAAGCGGCAAAATTAAGTTTTATGAAAAATTCAGTTTTTTTTTAACTACCACTTAGTAGTTTCACTATTCATCAAACATTGATGTTTTTCAGAACAATGCCAAAATTTCATCCTAAGCTATATTTCATATTCAAAAATGAAATCTATTTTACCAAATTCATAACATAGAAGTTGCATTAATTAATTTTATAATTAAATCCCGCTGTTAAAATAAATAGCGTGTTTTTAGGAAACAATATATATCAAAAGATTGACACTTGATTATGTCTGGTTTAAATGTGAAATTACAACCAATGACCAACATTGTATTAAATTATAAAAATATATTCTAAATACACTTTAAAACCACTCAAATTAATAATTTATCACTATTAATTATTTCGATTAAAAAAGTTGTTTTTAATTATAATTTAGTAATTTTCACTATTCATCGGAATATGAAAGTTATCCGAAAAGTACCAAAATTTCACCTTAGGCTAAATTCGATACTCCTAATCCAAGAATGAAGTTCATTTTGAAAAATAAGATTTACAGAATTTTAAAAAGTGGTTATTACTATTCATAACGGCTAGTTTTAATAATATTTTAATAGCACATCGTTGTTTAGTGAAACTCGGTATTTCGTATTACACACGCTATCGAGGAAGGTCGCGATTGCGTGTAATGCAAGGCAAGACAAGGATGCGTGTTGTGCAAGATCCTTTTGGTGTAGCGTACAACACAAGACATTAATAAAATTAAAAAGAATATTTTTTTATAAAATCTTGGGCTGTTACATTACTCATTCAAAATTCTTCATGATCCATTATCCATTCCTTTTCAACTTATTCTGAAATACTTCTTTCCTTTCATTCTACATTGTCAATTTCTTCATCCTCAATCAGAATGGAATTAGGTGTTGGAAAATGAATATTTGTATGATCTTGGGGACCCCATTCCCGAAACTTCTTCGTAGGACATGTGTTTTCATAATGACCATGCACACCACATTTAAAACATTCAACTGGTCCTTCAGAAAGAACTTCTTTCCCTTTCCTAGAGTTAACTAGATGCTTCCTTTTCCATGGAAGGTTCTTGCTTATGACCTTCATTTTCACATCTAAAGCATCTTTATGTCCCTTTGAAACATTTTCCTATGCGTTTATTTCCACATATTTTACACATAGGTTTTTGAACATACATACTTTTATGATTATTACCTAAACTTCCATAGGGATTTGTTTCTCGCATATACGATGCCTTATAAAAATCACTAAGGTTCAGGTGGTCAAACATGACTCCAGATAGTTGGTTGAGGATAACCACAAGAGTTCTAATTGCAGCTCCCATATCATTGAGTTGTTCTTTCATAAAACCATCATAGTTTTCCTCAAACCCACTTTTACTTTGGTGGCCGCTAGATCCATCCATTGACTAAAACCAAAAAGGTCAGTGTGACTATATCAGTAAAATCATCAAATAAAAAAATAGGAAGATAAACACCAAGATATACTTATCCAAGTTATCTCAAACTCATTCTATCTTTCAAACAAAAAATATGACTCCAACTAATATACTAACCATTGTGGTTATACAAAATTTGTCCCTTTTTTGTAAACAACACTCTAACCTCTGAAGTTATGTAAACCGACCTTTGATACCAACTATAAGGACCCGGCCTTAATCAATAAATAATCTTGAATTAAACGAATAATTCACTTTGAGGATCATTTCAGGTTTAGAGTTTTAGAGATTTAGGCCATAACTATTACATTACAATATGAATATTACAAGAAGACACTACTACTCTGTATCCATTTTTTTCATAAAATAAATATTCTCAAAAAGAAACATGTCTAGTTCCATGTTTTAGATAGCATGAATTTTCCTTGATCCCATCCTTGACCCTATTCATCTTTAAGTCCTGTGGAAAACAGTTCAAAAACGTGGGATGAGCATAAAAGGCTCAGTAAGGGTTATAAAACAGTGAATTAAAACATTTGTTCATAAATACATACAAAACATGAAATCTTTTACTTACCTCATGAAATCATAAGATTTATGAAAGACACATAGAAATCATAACTCATAAATGTAACTTGAGGCATCCATACCATACTTACATTGTAGCTATCATAGCTACATATGGAGTTACTTTGGAATACTAATAACAGTATATTCCTTAAATCTCTTAGGAGAAACATTCACGTTTACCATCGTCATGTTACCCAATGCATTAGAGAGCTATCTTGTGCTCACCCACCCTAGGTTTATCACAGAACCACCCATATACATAAACAATGCCCAATAACCACAACATAATCAGAACATATAACACATTTATAAAGGATAGATAACATTTCCACATTCCAACATATCAAATAAATATATTGAAATAAACAATGTTTAATCAAAACATTTTCAAAACCTTTTAAAAATAGATTTTTGAATCAAAGTGTCCCATACCACTTTGAAGCATTTAAATGAATTATCATTTGAAAACATTAATGTTCATATAAATAAATCCTAAAACCCATTTTGAAAACATGGAAATTAATTATAATTATTTATAAGAATAAATATTTAAAACCATTAAAATGATATTTTAGTTAAATAGTTTTTAACAAAAAGAGGGATGCCTCAATACAATTAATTGAAGAATAAATTTTAATCAGAACATTATAATATCACGAGAATAAAGGGATTCATGATATAATATTTCAAAGGATAGTATATACACCATATAAGAGTGAATTGGTTTATAACAACAATGAAGTCTCAATGGAAATGTAAATTTAGATAAAATCCCTTACAAAGATGGAATCCTTAAATTAAGGATAAATAAATCTCATAATTATGTGTGAAAAATAAAAATACACCCAATGTACGTGGATATTATGTGTAAAACAATACGAGGTCATTCATACATATTCATAGGATGACATAAATAATAAAAGAGAATATCAACCCTATGAATGGAAATTGGTTTAAGTAGTTCCCTTACCGATTTGGAAACTTACAAAACATATGCCACATGAAAGAAGGATCATAAAATGAAGATGTAAATACTCATAAATGAGAGTATATTACCCAAAGAGTATAATCATGGGCAGTACATGCACCACACAAAGAAAATACTGGCCAGTATAGCATGAATCTCACGAGAATAAAAAGTGAGATGAAACCCTTTACCACGTTGTAATCAACTGAGTCGTATGATGAAAAGTTAATAACCACTAAATGAATCACATAATACCATGAATATAATTAGAATCATGATAATATATATATATATATATAGTGACAGTACACAATACACCACATGTAATGAATATGTGGCGAACAATGAGAATCTCACATAATTAAAAGTGAGATAAGAAAATCCCTTACAAAAATTCGGCAGCCTAAAGGCACCACATAAAAATTATTTAAATGAATTGATGAGAGTATAAGGGGGGTTTCTCATAATATGAAAATAAAAATTATAGTATGTTTAATTTAAAATAACATCCTCCAACATAAGAATATGGATCATAAATGAAATGACATAAAAGAGAGTACTTGAAAAGAAAGAGAGAGGTCGGATCCCTTACCTCGTGTATAACTTGACTCGATCGTTCTTTAATCTCCTGAATAATAAACTATAGTTAATTTCTACTTTCTTAAGAGCCCTTTTCAAGTTTATTATTCATTTTATATCACTTATTACCATGTTATAAACAATATGTAATCATTTAAGTTAATAATGTTCGTTTTGTCGATATTTGGTACGTGAGTCAAAAATGGACTTCTTATAAATACATTTTGTTCATGTTTTCAAAGGATAATTATATCCAGAATGATATTAATTATTTATATATCATATATATCATATATATCCAGTATATAAATATATTTATAATAGTACATAACATTTAGAGGTAAAAAATGAAATGCATCGTTCATGGAGACGGTAAGCCGTACGTACGCATGAATTCTACTTTCATTTCTATTTCTTATTTTAATGGAATTAAAACATAATTATACATAGGTATATTATAATTCCATTATAATATCATATATAATATCATTAACTTCATCCTTTATACATCCCACATAAGGCATTAATGAATCAAATCACTTTGAGTGGGCGGTAGTCCGCACTTCCTCAAATGAGATTATCGTATTTACCCACTATGGAAACCATAAAGGCTGGATATAAAAGGGTAGTACAGAAGAATAAAGAAATCATAAACATAATATATATCATAAATAAATACAATTCCATAATAATGGCCACCATGAGATGTGGTAAGATTTAATTGAACAATCATCATTTCGTGAGGCGTCAGTTTGTCATCCACAGAAACATTATGTTTTTCATCCATTAGATGGAGGTGTGTGTACGTTTAGTTCGAATCCTTATAATAACAACATCCTAGTATATTGATTATACTTGTTTTTTTACAAAATAAAAGAAATAAAAAGAGTTTAGGGGTTGGAGAAGAAAAATAAAAGAAAACAATTTAAGAGAAATTGTTACCTTTAATTTAGGCAACTTCCTTTGGTTTAAACCAAAATGACTTATTAAGTGCCTTCTGCCTAAGGTATGGCTTCTAGGAGGAGGAGAGGGATGTAGGGAGTGTAATTGGGCAGATTTTGGACGAGCCAAATGGCTTGAGAGGTGTGCTAAATTGCATAGATGTGGTATCTTTTTATAAGGGAGAGGAGGGGCTCTTTATGAATGAGTGAAAATATTATTTTATAATATAATGATATTCGGTTTATAATGGTCCAAAATCATTATCGTTTGAATATAAGATGACTCATAACCGAAACAAAATCATCCAATCAGAATTGGACATGTTTTGGATAATATTTTAATCATTATAATCTTATTTATTTTAATCATTTATTAATGAGGTAAATACTGCATCATTATTGTGTCATACTTAATTTAATTTATATGAGATGTAAAAATTATAAAAAAAATACTATCATGTAGGACATATTTTTATCTTTCCAATTAATATTTATAGTCGAAAATAGGACTTATATATCACCATATAAAAATTAATTACTAAACGATTTTTGTTAATGTCAATTTTGCCATTACATTAAATTAATTAATCTAAATTGTCATTTTCACTCCCAAGTAGATCAATGGGGTCCCAAAATCGACCCAATGATTCCCATGGTCGGCCAAGACTCATTCAATAAGGTCAGGACAAGTGTTACGGTAATTTGGAATTATTATAATATTCTTTTAACCTTGAATTACCCTATTTGCCTTTAACCGCGGTAAATAAAAGTCAAAAGTTACTATTCCCCAAAAATTATTTTCATCTTAATGAACCACATTTTACTTTTTTATAACAACCATGTATGTCGGATTTTTGAAATTCAATTCACTGAAGTGGTAAAATTCCATTTAAATGAAAAAGTTCGTTTTTTTTACTACCACTAAGTGGTGTCACTATTCATCAAAAATTGATGTTTTTCAGAAAAATACCAAAAATTCATCCTAAGCTATATTTGATATTCCAAATTCAAAAATGATGTCTATTTTGTCAATTTCAAAACAAAAAAGTGGCATTAATTAATTTAAAAATTAAATTCCGCTGTTAAAACAAATAGTGTGTTTTTAGGAAACAATATCTATCAAAAGATTGATACTTGTTTATGTCCAATTTCAAAGTGAAATTAAATCCAATGACCAACATTGGAATAAATAGTAAAATTATATTTTAATTCCACTTTAAAACCAATTAAAAAGATAATATAACCATATAAATAAATTAGATTAAAAAGCACTTTTGAATTAAAATAAAATATTTTTCACTATTCGTTAAAAATTGAACTTTATCAGAAAAATACCAAAAATTTTCCCAAAGTAAAATTTGATGTCCCCATTCTAAGGAAGGATTTTATTTGGTCAATTATAAAGTATTAAAGTAACCAAAACTATATTTAAAGAGGGTTCTCCATTAAAAGGCGATAAATCTACGTTTTAATGTAAATTTTGCTTAAAATTAGATTCATTCATATATTAAGCCTCTAACTTTTATTGGATAAATATAAATACATGTATAATCATATTATAGTTAGTTTTGTTCATTCCTGTCAATATAATGGCTAGGAGTTAACTACCATTTAAAATAATAATATTATATTATTAGCGTGCAACGTAAGATTCCAAAGAAACTCGTTGTTGCGTATCAGGTACGCTATCGAACATAGCAAGCGTTTTAATATTTCATTCACAAATATTAATATATATAAAAATATTCTATTCTTCATTTACCTGGGATGTTACAATAATATTTTAAAAAGATTTATTAAACACATTCATATATAATTTTATAGGAAATGGAATTAATAATTTTCCTTGTTTTAATATAAGTGATGTCATTTATAAAATCATAATTTTATATATTCCTCTACAAATTAATTATTTAAAAAACATGAAAAATTCATACTAATATACATTTGATGGTAGAAAATAAAAAATTTATTTTATTACATCAAATTAATGTTTTAAATATTTTAAATATATAATTTTAAAATAAAATTAATAATATAATGAAAATAACATTTTAGGAAAATAATGTTTTTTAAAATTATCTTATATTACTTTTTTTACTTTAAATGGTGATAAATATTATTGGTTTTCCATATGAGTTTTTATTATAGATTGATTAATATATTAATATTAAAAAAAATTGGTTTTTCCAAATTAGGTGTCCAATGTGACACATGTTATATATATTTTAAGAGATCCTATTTTTTTCATCACAATCTATCCCCAAATAAAATGGTCCCTCAAAATTAAAACAATCTTTTCTAAATGATGATATTTGGAGGTATTTTATAGATTTACATGACTGCAGGGTAAATTAATTTTTTTTATCATCTATAATAATTCAATTGAGACAATAGAACTATTATATTCATTCTGATGTGAGTTATTCAGATGTTATGAATCATCCCTCATAATTATGTATCATAACTCATTTAGAGGAATAATTTTTTCCAATAAGGTTCAAAATTATCCAAGTACTTAAAGATGATTAAAACATGAATTAAATTATAAAATGTTAATTTACAATTTTTTTCATTACCATGGATTATATATGGAGATAACCAATACATTTTCAAGATAACATTGAATTTTTCCAACAAGGGATAATAAGCCTTTCATGAAGCATGATCAATGAAACTCAAAATTGGATTCAATGATTATAAAAAATAAGAAAAAATATATTAGGTGTTTATTTGATTATATTAGGAAGAATTTCAGACCTACATGGTTTTCTAGAGATGGATTCCAACTGGATATCCACAATTCTAAATTAGATTATGAGGGTAGATTTTACACTTCATTTTTATAACATAATTTCAGGGGGAGTAGTAGAAAATTATTTCCATTATTTAATTGGATCAGTATACTGACTATTTTTTAATCTTCAATATATTTTTGGTTAGGGAATCATTATTTAAATTCCCCAAATCCAAAAATTTGAGTCATTGGAAGTATTTGACCTTAATTTTATGTATTATTTTATTCTTTTCATCTATAAAATCAAGAATTTGATGGAAAATCCTTATACACATGATACAATACCGTGATCATTGGTGTGATCAATTAGAGTGATTCATTCAATATTTTTTTAGGTACAATAACACCGATATATTTTAAATGAAACACCTGTTTGAAAGTAGATAACACCCCCAATAATGAGCTTAAATGAACAAGGAAATAATATTATTTAAATGTCAATCATATATGTAAACAATTTTTATCTCGACGAATTTAAAGTCAAATTTAATGAATAGTTCAATAAATGATATTAATGATATTTTATATAAAAAATAATTTATCAATTGGTTTAAATTTCATAAAAAATATATAATCTGAAAATTTAAGGGACTATAGTTTAAAATATAAATCATAGTGCAATTTTAGGTCATGTAACGAACCGACCAGCGTACCATAGTAAGCCGATAGTCGAGCCAATCCCAACATAACTAAGTGGTCATTCTTGATCCCCACTAGTAGGTGAATAATTCTTGGAATCATACTAAATGAAGGTGAGAATGAATTTTCCACAATCATTGATGAAGGATAATAATGAATCTATATACATATAAAATTAACTCCACTTCGTTAAGGGTACCTAAATTCAAACAAGTAGAAATCCAAATGTAATACAACTAAGTACCAAAAATATTCGATAAACTGTGCATTTTCTAATTGTAACAACTCACCTTGTCCTTAGAAAATAGGTAAAACCATTTATATTTGGTTTTTTACCATTATGGATCTTGGAAAGTGAAAATCTAAAGACACACGAAGGTATATGTAGGTTGTGTGGTAAAAAATCCTAGTTGGGTCTCACTATTTATTCCATAACAGACTGTAATATTAAATTAACCAGAAAAGTGACTTCAATTTAAAACAATTGTGATTGGAATTTCAATATTATTGTTAAACTGTTCATTATTTACATTTCAAAACATGAAATACATTAATGAAATGATTGAAATTTTTATTTATAGAACAGTTATAAACTAATGGATATTTTCCTCAATGGATTAAATAAAAACTTATATATAAAATGTATTATTTGAATCAAAATGCATTTAATTTTTTCTACAATAATGGAATATATTCATTTTAATATAGAAACATGGGAGGAACATGATCTCATGCCTAAAAAGTAACAATATTTCAAGGTTCTATGGACTCCATAGTCATGGTTATATATATATATATATATGTACACTTGTCCCATTGAACTCAGGTAAAAGATGACTCATTAACATTGCCTAAGGGATTTGATGTGCTGATTTTTTGGTTTAAAATGTTTTAATGTGAAAATAGTCTTCCAAAAATATCACAAACTGCATATGTATTTGATTTTGTCTAATAAATATGATGGGAAATATATTTCAAGAAATATTAAAATAATATTTTTCTTATTCTCCACTACAAATTTGATCATTTTCATTGTAAACCCATAGCACATGTTTCTAATGAAAAAATTATTTCGTCCAAAAATAAAAACCAAAGAATCTTATGATATCAATTTTAATCCATTTTCATAACGTATGAATTTTTAATCAATTCACAATAAAAATTTAAAAATTCACATTCATAAATTAAATTCAATAATTTAATTTTCAACAATGTTCCATAAAATTCTCATTAAACCCCCCAATTCAATGGAATTTTTCCCTCAATTTTCCTTCAAATACATTCCCATAATTAAATTCTACAATTTAAATGAGAATTTTTCCATTAAATATAAAATATAAATTAAACCATTTGAATATCAAAAATTTCAATGAACACACCGCAATTCAATTGTATTATGGTTTTCCTAATTTTACAACTAATACCCATTTTAAACCCCTAATTAAATGGTATATGGTTTTTAAAAAATCCTATTGAAATCCATTTTATCAAAATCATGAAAATTCAATTTTTTATAAAATTAAAATTATATAAATCAACATAGGGTAAACATAAATCTGGCATCATAATGTAATCTCATACCTCATGGTCATCAAATCACGAATCAGAATCATATAAATGGAAAACCCCAACAGAGAACTATAGAAACAAGTCTATATGAAAAAAATATGTTTAGATAAAAAATCATGTATTAGATATACAATAAAACTTGGGGATCCATGAAACCCTAATGAAGAGAATAGAGGTTTTTGGAGATAAAGCTGAAGGTGAGGAAAGTAACAAGGATATGATTGAAGGTTTTTCCTTAAGATTAAAATCACTTCCAGGAGGGATCTGTGGGAAAAAATAAATTATTGGGGGCTCCTAGGATGAGATAAATCACATATTGGTTGTACCATGCTGTCAAGGGCCTAAAATAGAGGTTAGATAATTTATAATTAAAAACTATATCATTTAAAACCCATTTATCCTGGTACCCTTACTAGAGGTGTGTGGTTTACAAAAATAATGTGAAACCCAAGAACCTATTTGAAATGGGAATCAGTATTCCTTTTAAAAGAGAGCACTATTTGTAAATCAAGTGACATCCATGTAAAATAAAACTATCATAGCTTGAATATTTTTCCCTATCACGTCACATTGTTTGGGGAATTAATGAACCAACCATTCCCTAACCACAAAACAACCAAAATTTCCATTTTTCTCAAGAAGCAACCCAAATGAAAACAAAAAAAACATTATAAGATGTGGGGTTTAAGAATACCTAAAAATGATAAATTTATGTCACAAATTCCCAACCATAGGAATCTTTGAACCCCCGAGATACTACGAAAAAGCTTCTAGGACCAACAAATGATTACAATTATATCTCATCAGGGCCTCCATCTTCCATTTCTCATATGAATTTGAATCAACCTTGCATATCACATGATCTAAAAGTATATTCATCCAATGAAATACATTGTTTTATAGTAAACTGTCCTAAAAGGCCTTTCATTTATAGATAAACCATGTTCAGCATTAAGATCAATACAAATCAGAACATGATATGTATCAGTTATATATTTTCATAGATGTGATATATGGAACTTGTTACATATTTACAATAGATATGGTGATATTTATAAATTTTAAGAAACATTCCACACATTCTAAAACAACAAAAAATTATCTCAAAAATGAGTAGAAATTTCCCCTTTCATCGAAATCCAACGATGACCCAACGTTGGTGAAACATTCAAGAACACCATGTCCAAAATTGAGAATTCAAACAGTCTATGGAAATGAAAATCAAAATAATTATATTGGGTTTATGTCATCATAATACTCTAATGAATAAAATGAATCATTGTTGTTTTCTTTTCATCCAAGCTCAGTCCAATCAGGGAACCTTCCCTAATCTCCGACCAACATAACCAAGAATAACCAGGAAAAAAATTCAAGGCCTTAAAATGAACTATTAATATCATTGAAATTTTAACTATTATTATTAGAAAATGAAAAAATTCTAAAATGATCATCCCATGCTTCACTAAAGTCCATGACATATGTTGAGATCATATCTTTGAGAATCATAATAGCTCTTTTTATCTAGCCATCAAATAGTAGATAGTAAGTCATTCTCAAATGGATTTGCGATCATAGTGACTCCTGAAATCCTCTCAAAAAATGTTACATGAATTGAGGATCCATACTAGAAACATTTATAGATGGAATTCCATCCCAAATATAAATATCTTTCACATATAGATTACACGACTCCTCAACTATGGTTTTGTCATGAATTCGTATAATGTGTGATGATTTCTCCATCATATCGATCACAACCAAAATTTCATTTTTCATTTACAGGGTATGTGAAAACCCCAAAATATAGTCTATAGATATTTCATCCCACATCTAAGAAGGGAATATATATGGTTAATGAAAACCCGCTATTTTTTGTTTCATTCTCTTAACCAATTTTAAAATATTACAATGGGAGATGCCCGCATCAATGCCACATATCATACATAGTGACCATAATTTCATGGACTTTTAAAAGTATATATTTATAGATCATGGGCGCACTTCCCACTTAGATCAATGATAATAATGAATCATGGATGTCCTTACCAAATATGGAACCACTAAACAACTTCAAAATTAAATAATTACATATTTGGAGAAAAAAAATCAAGCACGTCCTCCAAATCGTTAAATGAATCTCTAATTATATAGGACTCCTTATCATGTGTTTTTCTTAAAGAATTATTTCCCTAAGATAACATATGAACTAAATGTTGTCTATGGAATCCTTAGACCCTGATTCTTATACTCCAATATATAAATGTGCAATGAGTTCTGTCATTTTCCACTCTTCTGATAATTCATTAACTTTCTGGGATTGAAATTTCTTGCTCAAAAAATCTACAATGGATCTCCCCTTCCAAGAGATATAAATGATGTCAAAATCGAAAGACATCTTGTTTTATAACCAATGCCTATATAAGTGATTGAAATAGTCTTGAGAGATGATATTACTCAATCCCTTGTTCTCATAATACATGGTAAACCATTCTCCATAATTTTAGTACCCACAATTCCTATGTGTGTGCATCATAGATGAAAGTTCAAGGTCATTTTTTTATGATTATTCTCATGTGGCCTAAGATGATGATATATATAATCATTGATGTGATCTCCCTAAATAGTAACCCAGCCTAATCATGAAAATGATGCGTCATAAAAGACCACATTTTCATGTCCGACCTCTTAAAGTTTCAAAACCAGTGTAGCAGTTAAAATAATTATTACCTCAAAAAAATAATTCTATTTTTTCTCATTCTATAACACCATTAATATCTTTTGATTTTTTGTAGTCATATTATAATCCAACATTGATGAGTGCTTCACAATCTAATTATAATATACATCTATTAATAAGAATAACTAGATCTCGAAGAACATTCATAGTTTCTCAAATGTAATAACATTTTCCGCCTTCTTAGGTTCAACTGAGAACCCCAGTTCTGACACGACATGTCCTTAAAAATTCACTTCCTGAATCCTGGAATCACGTTTAGAATTCATGGGATAATGTTTGAAATTTCTCTACAAAATTGTAACTATTCTCCGATGATTGACATGATCCTACCAAAACATAGAGTAAATGAGGATATCATCAAAAAAGGATACAATGATTTCATTAAGATACTTGTGGAAGATACTATTAATTAAATAAATGAAAATTTTAGGATCCTAGGTTAGAACAAAGGGCAGGACTTGGTACCCATATAGATCGTACCATCTCCAAAAGATAGTTTTCTGAATGTTAGAATATTATTTCTTCAAATGATAATAATAATATCAAATGATGATAATTGAGAACAATTTCACTCCATTTCCCAAGTCAAAATGATCATCAATAAACGGAAATAGATATTTATTCTTTATTGTATCCCTATTTATAATTCAGTTATCCACTCAGAAGGGAAGTGGACTATTAGAATCCCTTGAAAATTGAACCCATTCAATCCAAGTTTGAACACTCTGGTATATAAATCTATTCACAAAAATATCATTCAACTAAGAATTCATATCGTTCATTTCATATAGTGATATACCATAATAGAAAATAGATACTAGTCAACTTCCAGGCACTACATCAATAGAAAACACTACCTCGCTTATTGATTGAAAACCAAAGAAATCAGAAGGAAACACACCATAAAAATTAATAAAAATTTGTCGGAGATCAAAAATAAAATATTGTCACAACCAATAAAAATAAAACCTAGATATCAATTTCCTCAACTTCATTTATGATGGTCTAGATCTTCTAAAATTGGGTCACATTCTTTTGTAATGTTTCATCGCACCACATCGGCTGTAGTGAAGGAGACCAATCAATGATAACAATCAATCTGGGCATTATTGAAAGTGAACCAATCCATTATGAATATTATGTCAAGAGTATTATGGTTGAGAACCCAAAATCATCATGAAATATTAAAATTTGAGTTAGATAAAACACAAGTGGGACTACAAAGACCCTTATCTCTCATCGTATGAAATGATGTAGTAATGTCCACTATAGAAGAAAAATGTTTTATAGAATTATTAAACAGATTGACATTAAAGGTTGAAATAAATGATTTTTTTTCACAAGAATCAAATAATGTTGTCACTATTGATGAAGCTATAGTAATGGTACCTCTCAAGGTCAATGGTATCATATCTGCATCATTTGGAGACACTTCCTCTCTATATAGAGGCTACATTCTAGATTCCTCTAGCTAGATCACTATTGCATGTGAGGAATCTGCTTTCAATGTAGTTTTAAAAGGCGAAAATGATCTAGTGCCAATACAAATAGTGGAATAAACATGGAATTACCTCTTAATGTGACATGAAGATCCATATGAACCACATTCATTGGGTGCCTCAATGTATACCATCATTCAATGTACCGACCTCCCAAATAGGTAACAAACAAAAGGACCTCATCTTGGGAATTCCAAAGGTCTAGAATGATCTTTTTGTCGAGAACGACCATAAAATTCATTATGCTTCATATTCCCTTAGATTAATTCACACTTACACTGTGATTGAATGAATCTCTTGATAACCCTGACTTTCCATCCATGCCCATCTCTACCATCAGTTCCATATCTAGTACATCGGCATTAGAATGATGTTCCATCAAAAAACCATATAACTAATATCTTGGAAATTTACCAAATAAATCTTTTAAGACTTCATCTTCTTATTTGATACAATATCAGGTATGCAAGACGTGATAATAGTAAAAAGGGTTTCATACATACTAACTGTTATGTCAATCATCTAATGATTGAATAAAATATAGCCTTGTATAATAGCATCAACTATGGATAAAACTGGTCAGTTTAATATACATTGAACTATATATTCTCCAATAAACCATGATTCTTCATTGCCAAAGTGGTGTCCCACCATCTTATTCATGGTCCTTACATCATGATGGTGGTACACATTACTATAATCTCATAGCCTATGTCCATGATCACAAATTGAATATACATTCTTCCCAAACCCTCATCAGCCTATTGAGGCTGAGTTGAGCCATTGAATAGAACTGGATTCTGGTGAAGAAACTCTTGACAATAAATATTGATAATTCCCCTCAATGGATCAAATGATGGATCCTAATTGGGAAGTGGGTGTGGTTCTTGTCCAAAATCATGGACAACACACACAATCACAACTTCTAGATTTAGTCCCATGAGAGGATTCTCTCTATGTGGTTCGACATCAGCTTCCACCAGAATCTAATTCCAAACTACTTCTTGAATTCATGATTCTGCACAATATCTGCAAACAACAATGAAGACATCTAACTACACTTAAATAGAACAATGAGGGAAATCTATCCCAATGGATAGTCCGATAACATTTTTATTTCAATATATCCAAATAAAAAAGTATGTAAAATACTATAAATATTCCTCAATATAATTTTCCCAATCCACCCCTGATTATTTATGTGTAGTTAACATTAGAGATAATTAGGAACTCAATCACACCTACCTTCTATGACCTGATGAGATTTCAAAACTACATACCGCCTTCAAGGAAAGATTCATAAATAAGAAACCATACTACTACATTATCATGAACTTACTAGGTACCCTAATAACATTATAAATGAGCCGATAGTGACATAGCCTAGAGGTCATTCCTGATCCCCATGGCTCAATGACTAGCACTTGACATCATATAAAATGAATTTGGGAATGGATTTTAAAAAACTACAAAACAATGACAATGAATCAATGTGCATAAAAAAGAAACTCCCGAGGGAGTAATGTTCCAAAATTTAAATTATTATAAACCCCACTATAATATATCCATGTACCATAAAAATATGAAAACATCTCATGTCCCAAATAATTCCACTCACCATGTCCACAAATAAACATCTATAACTACCTATATGTGGTTCTCTACTCATACTCGAACATGGAAGGATATAATCTACAAAAAAAATAAAGGTACAAGTACAGTGTGAGCTAAAAACCCTAGTAGGGTGTAACCACTAATTGAATAATAGATTCAAATTTTAAATTAGACAAAATTAATTTCAGTTTAAAACAAATAGGTTTGGAGTTTCATTACCATAATTAAACTGATTCGTGATTGTAATTTCAAAATATTTAAATTAATTAAGATAGCTCATTAATTATCAATTGTTGGTACACATCTAAAACAATTTCACCTTTCAAAAATAACATAAATTAAAAATATTATATAGAACAATTTATATGAATTATAAAAAAATTAATACAATTTTCTACAATGGAATATATTAACTTAAAATACAAACACGCGAGATACATTATCATATTCCTACGAAGGTACACCAATTCTAAGATATAAGGACTTCACACTCATGGTTATATAGTAATCTATACACAATCTCTTCAAAACTCTATCCAAATATTACTCATCTACCTCACCTTAGATATGTGATTTGATGATATTATGTTTTAGAAAATTGTATATCATACTGTGTGTTCCATGTAATGATAAAAAAATTTCATCAATGGAAAATACTTTCATATAATTATTTAATAGTGTAAAATTAAATAAAATCACATTACATGCACAATAAAAAAATTATAATTAAGAACATAATGAAATGATATGATTTTATAGAAATTAAGGAAACTATACCAATGGTATGGCGACATGAACATTGGGTGAGTAATGTGACGAACATTACCAGCAAACAAACCAATAGAAAAGTAACCTCACACATAAAAGTGTAATCAAAATTTATGTTTTTTATACATGGTCTCATGATAGAATTTTATCAGGGAATTTATAAATAAATGTTTTATAAATTATTAATTAAGTGTTGATATATTTTGTAAAAAGTAATTTTTTTCTATTTTATAATTATTATAATGCCTTAATAGAAAATATATTTCCAGAAAATATATTCATAATCGATTATTCAGTTATCTTATAATTATTGTATAATTTTGAGATACCTAATTTAATTTTTTAATGTGTAATAAAATTAGTAATAATTTGAAACTCATTTTTATATGAATAAATGATCTTTTTAGATAAAATTTAAATTTCTCAAATTTATATTTTTTTCATTAAATATATATTATTTTTTATTTCTACATATTTAATAATTGTTATTGTGAATTTGTGTGATTTTTCTAAAATATATGATTTTTTTGTAGAATATCAAATACTAAAATTTACGGTATATATACATTATATGTTATGTACACTATTACTTGAGTCATTATAGATGTAATCAAAATAATCTTGAACTTACAATTATTATTTTATTATTTTTGGTGATAATTCTAAAAATATTCATAGTATTGTGATATAATTATAATCTAATGAATTTAATAATTAGAAAGTAACACTCTCATCCACAATAAATACCACCCATCACCACCACTTCTACTCACACCTTACAATATTCGATTCATTACAAAGTTATGAAAATTAATCTTCCCATACTGATCTAACACATCTTGGTTCACTTGGTCTCATTAAAAGAATAAAAACTTTTACATAATGAGGATTTCAAGGAGGAGAAAATAATGGAGTAAATTTTATATCTTTTCATGTTCTTTTTGGATTATATCCCCAAACCCCCTCATCCAAATTGTATGATAACTACCTTACAACATATATAATATAATTTATTATAATAATGTAATAATACATCGTTAAACCCTTCTACTCTCCCATTTATTCAAAAATTTAAAACACTCTCTATGATGTGTTAAATTATCTCTATTAATAAATAAAATTTTTCATTTTTCATTAATGTATACAAGACAGGTTATTATACAATATGTATGATTAAATAAATTATAATATATGTATTATGTTCTATTTAATGTTCATTAATTTTAATGTAAATATTATTTAAAATAATTAAAATAACATGTTCGTTATGGGTGATGACTGTACAAAATAATTTAAATTATTTTTACCGACATCTTATCTAATGATTCATCCTAAAATAAATTAAAAAATAACATATATAACCATTTAAGTTCATGTTTTTACATTAATAACATTTTAAATAAATCATAATTTCTATTTCGATTTTATATTAACTTTTCTAATCTTATATAAGAAAACCAATTATGAAATCATAGAAAATGTTTACTCACGAATGATGAAATAAAACACTATAACTCATAGAAAAAGAAATAAACTATCTTAATATAAATATAATAAATAAATAACATTTACAAAGGATTATGTAATTATTAATTAATATATCTAATTTGATTATTCATGAAATAAAGATCTGGTGCAGCTCATATTCAGCCATACAGTAAGGTATACTTTCAGAACTTATGTATTTCACTAGGGTTACATTTTATTACTATTTAACTAATTTTACTCATATTTATTTTTATATATTTAATATATATTATCTAAAATTTTCCAAATACATGTATACAAATCATGTAATCCTTCATTTATTAGGAAATACATGTTTTATAAAGGATCTCCTCTCAAATAATTTCAAAAAGAAAACCCGGTTCAAGGGATCTCCTCGATTTAGTAACCATTCTAATATGTTGTCCACAAAATATTTTAAGCAACCATTTTTTATTATAAATTTTTTTCCCATGAAATAATATCATGTTTCATTCCTTTTCTTATGCAACTTGTTAATCATTTTTGTCTTTAAAGACTCTTTAATACTTTCGCTTAAAAACTTCTCCAGAGAGGAAATTTTTTAATGATTCTTTATCACTCATTTAGAATGATATCAATTAAGTTGGACACTATTTGTAGTTATGTATTCCTATTTTTCTTTATTAATATCCATTTATGTTCAAAATCCATTTTTTCTTGGACATTTATATCATACCGTTATTGACATTTACTTATGAAATGATTAGGATACTCATTTTATTACATGGGTTACTATTTTCTTAGGTTTGATTACAAATGTAGGATTCTTCATATGGAACACATTTTCATGAAAATGTTATTATGGGTGTTCTGACATAGTGCTCGAATTATCTAAGTACTAATTAGTCTCATGAGATGTCTTTTTGGGATATGGATTGAACATGTTTCCTTAATGGGACATTGTCCAACATGTTATATAATCTTGGTGGGTATCTCTGACTCATGTTTATGTCATTGTATATTATGTTACCCCATTCTTATGTATCCATTATTGTATGTACAAATGTTTAATTTATTATGATTCTTTAGTTTAATTCATGTTACGATCCTTTTATTCCATCATGTTATACCTTATAAACTGCAAGCTTTGTCTTATTACTATTCTTATTTACATACTGGTATATTTAGCTAGTCACTATTGGTTATGTGTTGCCTTGGTTATCCTATGAAAATATAGGTGGTCAATATAATTTATTATCTCTTTTTGGATCATTAATCTAATTTTATTTATTCCCCTTCCATGATTTTAGTTTTATGAAACTTATCATTCAAATACACTATAATTTTTTATTCTTTTCTTGTAATAAAATATTTAAAAGGCTCGGGCTGTTATAGGAAGTATCTGATAAAGGTCATGATTTTTTAGGGATTATTAATATATTATTTTAGTAAGAACCCTATTGATGGGGCCATGATTGAGAAAACATCACTACATTTTATTTAATATAGTGTAAGAGGTTTATTAATAAAATACACAACTGTCTGTATACTATAAGTATGTGTGGTAATGTAATAGATGATCCCTGGAGTAACAACACCGAAAATGTGTTTTGAGAATGAATTAATGTAACTCGGTACATCAAAATATGACATACTACGCAACCAGTTTGACACTCTTGTGGGATATGCTCTGGTAAATTGATAAGCTCGTTAAGAACCATTATTAATGAAACAAAAGAATCTCACAGGAATATATGTTAGGAAATAGATGATGTATAACATATATTGAAACCAAGGGAATTGTAAGTCATGATGTTCTAAATTACATCTTTATCCTTTAATGTTTAATGTTTTCTTTTTTATTTCATATTAGCTAAGTATTAAACCGTTATTTTTAATTTCGTTAGATTATATAATAGATGTAAATTGATGTACATATACCAACAATCAATGTTATAGGAAATTTTAAGTTTTCCTTAATGATATTCCATATATGATGGGAATATTAGGTCAAAACATTATTAAATTACATGATATACTAGCTCATGTTATGAATAATAACGTGAATCAGGTAGAATGTTTTCCTTCTTCAATGAAAAAGAATGTTTCCATCAAATCATTCATATGAAAAAGGCCTCCTTTGTTTAGAAGATCTTTAGATCCCCCCTAATACAGTAATTTATTAAATCAACTGAGATGATATACTTTATAATATAGTGCTCAGATGAAGAGATTGATTTATTGGTTGTTAATCATTTTTATGGGGAAGTAGATCAGTGGTGGAAAATGATCAGGAACACAATGTCCATGGAATAAATTGATTCAATGGAATTGGATTATTTTAAGAAAATATGTTTCAATAAATATTTTCCCTAAAATATATTTCCCTAGATGGAATTTCATTACCTCAGAATGATGTATAAGGTATACTAGTCTATCAAGTCATATGAAGAAAACATCACAAGGTTTATAGGATTTTCCGTAAGATTTTTCATGAACACAAAATGAATGGTTGATATATTTTTTATTCGACTAAAGCTTTGTCTACAAAAATCATTGTCAATTCGAGACTTCAATAGCTATTAGGATATCGTCCTTGGGTACATCAAGGTTGAAATGGTGATCAATGTATATAATTGATATTTTGGACCTAGTGAAAAAAAGAGAATAATGGAGTTATTTATTAGTGATAAATCCTATTATGGAAATAATTCCCATATATCCCACATTAAAAATTTATAAGAAGTAGAATCATGGAATATTTTATAAGAGAACCAAGAGATTCTTCAAATGAGAAAGGGAAGGGAATATGAATAATTACTACAAAATAGATATGAATAGTCCCACTAATAAGGAAGAATAAATGAAGATTCAGATCTTTTATCATTCTATAATTTATTTTATCAAAATCATGGAAAGTTGGTATTATTTAAACCATTACCCAATGCCATGGGCTATTATACGAAATCAATAAAAAAACATACAACGTAGTAATTAGGGGATTATGTTATAACTACTATTGAGGTGTATCACAATAATTATGTGGCAATAGTTATGCAAGTTATTCATTCAAGAATAGAGAATGTACTATTTGATTCTAGTTCTACTCATTCATTCATGATTTTATTATTATATAGAACTATTCAATCATCGCCTTAATATTTAGAGATTTAGTTGTACGTGAGAATAAAAAATGGTATAATTTTTGTATCCAAACATCATAACTCCTCCCAGGAAAGTGACTTTTTAAAATACCTAATATAAAATATTTGCATACTCAATTTGGTATATTTTGATGAAATATTATATATTTATTTGATATCTTTATATAAATCCAACATCAACTTTTGGGAAAGGGATATCAATCTTAACATCCCAAAGAATCCAAAAATTTTGTATAAGTACAAGGAGGAATTTTAATCTCATTCAAAATCATCATATTTATTTTTAATATTAGTTCTTTAAGTGAAATTATATAAAGCTCAAATTTTTTATACAAAGGATTGAATCATGCTTGAATACATTCCCATTGTGAGGGCTTACAACTCTATATTACCAAAATAATTGCATGGTCTTCCCCCTGATCAAGAGGTTCAGTCCTCAATTGAATCTATTCCATGATTTTACTCCTAAATCAAAGACAAATCCTATAATGGCCACCAATAAGATGGAATAACTATTGGTGATGATACATGAGAATATGGATATGTGGTGTGTATTCTTGAGTGTAACACTATAGGGTGTTCCAGTCCTTTTCATCATGAGGAAGGAATGATTGATGTGCCTATAAATTGATTATCATAAGCTCAAAAAATAATAACAAAGAACATGTATCCCCTAAAATGGATAAATTTCATGTTTTATTAGATATATGGGGCTGATTATTTCTCTAATGTGGACCATCTGTTGGGATATCACCAATTGATATTGAGGAAGGATGATATTCCCAAGACATCCTTTCAAACAAGATATGGAAAATATGAGTTCATAGTGATTCCCATTGGACTTTATAATTCTCTGTAAATTATCCTATATATAACGAAAATATACATGATTTATTACCTAGAAAAATTTGTGGTTGTATTTCTCAAAGAAATTATGATATACTACATGGTAAAGTTGGAACATGAGGTGCATTTTAACACTATTCTAAAGAAATTATAAATGGAAAAAATTATGAATATTAAAATAATTGTGAGTTCTCCATGGTGGAAGAATCATTCATTGGGAATGTAATCATCATAAAATGGATATATGTGGACCCTTTCAAGACCAATTTAATCAAGGAGTGGTCATTCCATTATCTAAAATTGAGATTTGTTGATTTCATGGTCTATCTGGGTATTACCAGTGATTTTTGAAACAAATATCATGATTTTCAATCGCAATAACCAAGCTAACACTGAATGATGAAAACAATGTTTGGACCAGTGAATTTGAAGACAACATTAAAGGGTTGAAAAAGAGTCTTATCATTGCACTAGTTCTCAAACTACCACTAAGTGGGGTACACTTTTTGGTGTAAAATAATTCCAAAAAATGTATTTGGTTGTATGATGATATAATATGGTTAATTGATTTCTTAACCCGCATGGAAGTTGAAAATTCAGGGAAAAAAATCACAGACATGATATAGAGTTGGAAACTATGATCTTTGCATTGAACATATAGCAAAAATATCTATTTAGGGAAAAGTTTTATATAAATATTGATAACAAGAATACAAAGTATATACTCACATAGAATAATCTTATTAATTCGTAAGATAGATGGTTAAATCTTATCCAGGATTATGATTTACCAATACATTACCATATTGGGATGGAAAATAAGTTACTAGATGCTCTAAATAAAAATGATTTAAAACCTTTGACTATGATAATAATTTATCCGGATAAAATTATTATATACATAAAAAGATGGAAATTGAAATAGTCATGGAATTAAAATAATAATTCATTTTTCAAATGAATTTTCAATCATTCCATATAGAGAAAATAATTTTTTCTTAATGGATTGATGTTGAAATCCAGAAGAAGGTTGAAGCTACGTAGAAGGGGAAATCCAGAGAGATTAAAATTGATGAGGAATGATTTTTATGATATTGGGTAATGACTACATGTACCATCCAATACATAGATAAAGTATGAGATTTATTTATGATTCATATATCTCAACCTTCTTTATTAACCCAGGGAGTACAAAGATATATTGAGATCTCAGAGGGTATTATCAGTGACAAAATATTAAAAATAAGATCACTTAGTATACATCAAATTTAATTTTATATTTGAATGTTAAAGCTGAAAGGAAAAATTATAATGGGATGATAAATCCACTACCCATACAAAAAGGAAGGAGATGAACATTACTAGATAATTTTTCACGAGACTTCTGAATACGTCCATAGGAAACAATTCCATATGGTTTTTTGTGGATCATCTTACAAACAAAGCTCAAATCATAACAATATGTGGGGACTTCTCACTAGATCAACAAGCATGGATATATCAATGATGTTTTAAGGATTCATGTTGTACCAAAATAAATATTATTTGATCAAGATCTGAGATTTTACTACATTTTTTGGAAAATTATCCAACATTTTGTCAGAACTAAAATACATTTTATCATGACTTATGTTCCTCAAAGGGATGTCCAATATGAATGGACAATTTAGAAACTGAAAGACATGTGGAGATCATGTTTTTTTGAATTAAAGTTATTATGGAACCTAAATTTTCTGATAGTTCAGTTATCGCACAACAACAGTTTCCACTCGAGCATCCAAAGGGCTCTATATGAAGTCCTTTATTGGAAAATTTGTAGAACACCATCATGTTGGAATAATGTTGGTGAACATAAGCTTATAGAACCTAAAATGGTCAATGAAATGGTGTAAAAGGTGAAAACCATTCAGTGACACATCAAGCAATTCCAATGTTGAAAAAATATTTATGCATTCCATCGTCAATGTGACAATGAGTTTGAAGTTGGAGACAAGGTATTCATGTACATATCATTATGGAGTATAATCCTATGATTTAAGAAGATCATAATGCTAGGTCCTAGGAATATTTTTTCCTTCTATGCCCTTGATCATGTCAGAGATATATCATATTTAATAGAACTTCCACATTTCATATCTCAAGTACATGATGTATTCCATGTATCCCTCTTGATTATGTATATACCCCATCTTTAAAATTCACTTCATTCATAGGTGTTATGGTTTGTAAATTATATCTCATATGAAGAGTAGAAAGTTGAGATATTGAATCACATCAATAATGTTTTACACAATAAGTCTAATCACCTGGTCAATGTATTATAGAAGAACCATAAGTATGAAGAGGATTCATGATAACCCAAGGAAGTGATGTAGTTGAAATAACCACCAATTTTTTACCCATAGTGTGTAGAATGAAATTTCAGGGGTGAAATTTTTTAATTGCATAAGAATGTAATGACCCAATGTTTTATCAATGGAATTTCCATTCTTATAATTATGTCATAATGTATAATGACATAAAATTACATTAATAAATAAAAAAAACATTATAAATGAATATAAACTGATATAATAAGAATATCTAAATGTTAAATAACCTATACTAATGTTATATTAATTTGACCATTGATATAGTAATGTAAACATTATGAATAGTAAAATGACTAATAAAATAATGACCTCACTCATGAAAGTGTAAATAAATTTTGTTCATCTTATAAATTCTAATATAATATAATATTAACACAATATACTTAAATAATTGTTATAGAAAGTATTAATTATGTATTGATATTTTTATAAAACATATTTTCTTTATTTTCAATTATATAATTAATATATTTTTTAAAAAGAATATATTTTCAAAAAAATTACACAAAAATTAATATATTTTATTATATTATTATTGGATAAATTTATGCGACCTTAGATAGTTTTCATTATGTAATAAAAGAAGATTTAATTTTACAAAATGTAGTTTTTGAGTAAATAAAATTTTTAATTAAAAATGAAATTTATCATATTTATAAAATTATTTTCATAAAAATTTATAATTTATTTAATTATATATGATAAAAAATTGTAACGGTGATTTTTTAGGTACTTTATAAAACATATGAATCTTTTGTGAACAGTAAATTAAAACAATTTACAGTATATAGACATTATTAGTTAAATACAGTCTTACTTTAGTCATCTATCATTAAATAAACACAATATAAATCATTACTTCATTATGTAATTTTATTTGATGAATATAATAAATTTATTCACTGTCTTGAGATAAAACATAACTAATGAATCATATAATGAGAAAAGATACATATCCAACACAATAAATACCACCCTACACAAATTTTCTCCTCACACCTTCAAAAAATTGATCTTTGTAAAAGTTCAACCAAATACATTTCCCAAACCACTTTCCCACATCCAAAAGCTCTTATTCTCATTAAAATACTAAAAATATTTCTAAGAAGGTTCTCAAGGAGGAGAAAAACAAGAGGTCAATCCCTCATTCCATTTATTTTAATTTAATCCGATGTTAATTTCTTATTATATATTCTTCTCCACTAATAAAAATTGAATAATAACTCCATTACCAAAATAATACAAAAGAATAATTATGATAATGAAATAATACATCATAAAAATAATTTCCTATCCCATTTTTTCTAAAAATTATACCATCATTTCTAAGGTTTTAATTTATCACCTTCAATGATGAAAATTTTAATTTCATATAAACTCCTTATAGACTAGTAATAAAACCAATTATAATGTAAAAAATATAATATATTTATAAAACATTTGTATTGTTCGATAATAATTAGATATAGAGTGTCACAAACAAACCTGGGTCAACCATGAACCGGTCACCCGAGTTGGCACGCGACATGGACTGAAGGGCGTTCCCGATCCCCAAGGGATGGAAACTAGTTCAATGATTCAAGATTAAAAATGTGGAAATGATTTGGCCCCTAAATGAAAAAATATAAAAAAATGTGAAAATGAATACTAGTAGTGGTGAGGAAACAATGTTGTACATAACTCAAAGTGACCATATTGGTCATAACCAACATCAATCCATCGTCACACTATGGAGACTAAATCCAAGAAAGGCGCAAAATGAAATGATAAAAACAAAAATATAACAATATTTGTGAGTATTAATACTCATTAGGAATTCCCAATCAATATATCCTCATTTGGATTTTCATCAAATAAAAGATTCATCAATATCATGTATGAAATACAATTTATTGAATTTGGTTTTTTGAAATTTTTTTTTTAAAATAAGTCATATTATCCTACCCTTTTTCATTTAAATCCATGTTAGTCTTCATTAATGTGACATTAAAATTTTATAGAAAAAGAAAGTTTTTATCACATAAAAAAGTAGAAAAAAGTGAAAAACTATTTTTAGTTACTTTCTGTAAATAATTTCAAAACAACTCATTACATTATCAAAAAGTTTATTCCAATAGAGGAAGAAAGGACAACTACCACGCAATCAGGAAAATGGAAAATAGAAAACATGGTTAACATGAAAAACATATCACCACAATCATCAACCATATAAATTTAAGTTCCAAAATACATGGGAGAACCGATGATCTCTTGAATAGTTTAGAATATACAATACATGTGACTTCTCATAGAGGCATTCCCTACTCAATGACAACATAAATCCCTCACACAAGACTGTATTCCGACCATTCATGGTTGAGGGGCTCAATCCCAAAGTAATGATAGAGAAATAACCCCCTGTTATGGGCCACTACTGTAATCTAGACTTGTGCATCAATCATTCACTGAAAACTCACTTGCTATGCTAGGTTCCCATGTTTAGATAAAAATGGGTTGTGAGTCAACAAATACCCAATAGGAAATCCAACACATTCATTTTCATCTTACATAGTCTATATACACACAACAATATCACCCTCGAATAAATCCAAGGGTTTTTCTATCTCTTTACTTCCACCATAAATAAACGAGGGAAGTCCCATCAGAGAACCACTCATTCCCATTAACATTCAACCATGCAAGGGGTTCATCTGTAAGAGTGTTTTCAAGTATATTAATTTTACAAATGTACAAAACAAGCCTCATAAAAACATTTAAAACTGAATCATTTCCAGAAGAATAAATACATGCCACTTAACAAATCCAAAGTTCACTTAGACACAAATTTATGAAACCCATGTCACCCTTTTAAATCTAACACACAATTATAAATTCCAAAGAGGAATTCTAATAATCAATTGATGTGAAAACCCAAACCAACTATTTAATGCTATTCACCCCAAGGAAAAAACCACTTTATTTCCTGACAATTTAATAAAAATTCTATATCAATAAATACTATGAAACCTAGGTGCAAAAAATTAGAAATAAATGATTCTTAAATTTGATGTTCAATGCATATTGATACTACCTAAATGTTGAACCATACCAAACATTCGACCCTTGGCACATTCAATATAATAAATGTCGCTCCCCTATTGAACATATGCATATGCACATTCATATAATGACACCTATCCTCGTTGAACACAATTGACTAGACATGAACGTTTGAAATGGGATCCTTACATATATGATTATATGCATATACCAATCTCTATTTACCTATATATGCATTTAAATATATATACATAGGCACACCTATCCCCATTAATGTATATTCACTACCATGGATGAACATAAACCTAAAAGGGGAACCTATATATATATATATATATATATATACACTTATGCATGCAAATGTCAGTCTCTATAGGCTAGTCGACTCGAAACCACAATATAGTGACCAATGCAACTTAATTAAAAAATGAAACCATAAACATCAAAATACTATAAAATAAAAATAATCCAAAAAAAGGAACCCACTTCATTTTAAAAAAATCATGTAAAAACTATCATTTTAAGAAAACACCATTCTCATAATCAAACGACTTATAATTTCACAAGCACGAAAACCATTTTCCAAATTCATTTACCATTCCTTAATCAATTCGTGAAACATCATTTGAAATTATCAGAAGAAAACATATTCAATTCAACCACATTTATGGGGAAATCCCTATATTAAAACACACGGTTAAATCCAAGTTCACTGAAATGTAATTCCACATTATTTTCGTAATATCCAAATTACATTTAAAGATGAAAAATAATAGTCATCATGCCAAAATGATCCATTTATGTTTTAAAAACCATAAAATCAATGAATTAGCATCTCAAGTGCCTTTGAAAACATATTTTAAACATTCTTAATAATCATATAATGGTTTATAAGAACTACCATTGTGAAAAACATATGTAAACATACCCTTATGATTTAGAAAATCCACATTCATCATATACTGATGTAAAAAACACTATGAAAATATATTTTTCACCACATAAAACATATAATTTCACTATTAAAAACCAAATAATATTTAACCAAATACCTTAATCATGGATACATGTGACAAACAGTAGTGCAGAAAACATTTTTTACGTCGGTTATTTTTCATTTTTTACGTCTATTTCTAGCCGACGTTAATACGTGCGATGTTATAAATAAGGTTTTTCACATCAGTTATTTAAAAACCGACGTCAAAAACATAAAATTGCGATGTTTATCACTTCGGTTATTTTAGAACCCACGTGATAAAGAAAATGGGAAGGGTTTATCACGTCGGTTATTTATCAACCGACGTGATAAAAGGCCTAGAAAATAGTTTATCATGTCGGTTATTAAACAACCGACGTGATAAACAGGGGCGAGGGGGATTTATCACGCCGGTTCATATAGAACCGACGTGATAAACTGGGGTGAGGGGGGTTTATCACATCGGTTCTATAAGAACCGACGTGATAAACCGGGGTGAGCGTGGTTTATGACGTCGGTTCTAATAAAACCGACGTGAAAAACCAGGGGAGGGGGGTTTATCACGTCGATTATTCAATAACTGATGTGATAAACCATTCTCCATGCCTTTTATCACGTCGGTTATTAAATAACCGACGTGATAAACAATTCTTTAGGCCTTTTATCACGTCAGTTATTAAATAACCGACGTGATAGACCATTCTCCAGGCCTTTTATCACATCGGTTAATAAATAACCAACATGATAAACCATTCTCCAGGCATTTTATCACATCAGTTATTAAATAACCGACATGATAAACTATTTTCCAGTCATTTTATCACGTTGGTTATTTAATAACCGACGTGATAAACCCATTTTTTTTAAGCAGAATGCAGTCATCTTCTCTCCACAAAAATCAACCAGAAAACAAATCCTGAAATCCTACCACAAAAACAGAAGTAGTTCAAAATTAAGCATGTACATAGATAACATATAAAACTTACCCCCTAGACAGCCCCCACCCTCATTTATACCCCATTGATAGCCCTCCCCCACCCCGTTGGAGCCCTCACCCTCATGTATACCCCCTGGACAGCCCTCCCCCACCCCATTGGAGCTCTCACCCTCATGTATACCCCTTGGACAACCCTCCCCCACCCCATTGGAGCCCCCACAACACTCCTGGTCTGCCCCCCGACCCCCGGACACCCCCAAACACCCCTCGACAAACCCCCACCCGCCTGAACAGAACCCCCTCACCCCCTCACCCCACTTGACAGCCCCTACCACACCCCTGGACAGCCCCAAACACCACTGTACAACCCCCCCCCCCACCCCTGGACAACACTCCCACACCCCTGGACCGCCTTCCCACACCCCTGGACATCCCTTCCACCCTCCAGGACTGTCCCCCACCCAACCGAACAGCCCTCCCAGACTGCTGGACACCCCCCAACCCCACTGAACACACCCCCACACCCTTGGAACCCCTCCCCCACCGACCCAAATCCATACTAGAAAAACCATCAAAAGAAGAACAAAACAAGAAGTAGAGAAAAATTAAACATTCACTTATATAACATTCAAAACTTACACTGTCAACTTCAAAAAAAAACTAAATCCAACCTAAACAACTACCAAATACACAATTAAAACGATAATATTCAAAATTACATTTTACATTACAAACAACTAAAATTCAATCAAACCTGCAAAATAATTTGACCACTCCACTTGTACGTGTTTGATGTCTTCAGCAGTATAGGGTTGAGGGTCATCAAAAATCTACAAATGAAAAAGAAGATAGTTAACGTGTATAATGAATAAATCAAATTGAAATATTATGGCAAAGTTTAAGAGGAAATCGTACCAGGTCAAAATTCAGAACTGTCCCAGTTGTTATTATTTCATACATAAATCTTAACATATAATATCTGATTTCGATGAGGCCTTGGTGTTCATGACAATTCTGTTTGAATGCGTGTAAATTCAATATATTATTTTTATGTAATAAATCAAAAAGTACAAATTATAAATGGAAATTTACCTTCGCATTTACATATTTGATCTTTGCATTTATTTTCTTTGTGTTTTTTTTTGAAATTAGACCCATGCACTGTTACAAAATAATACGAATGGGGTAAATTTAAAATTCATTATAATATATAAAACTATTGAGAAATTGAAACTTACATTTCCAATATATTCGTAAAACATTACCGCACATCACCATGAATAGAGCTTATCCAATGAAGAGCTTTCTCCCTTGGGCAAAAAATCCCTAACATCCAATGATCACTGATAAAAGGAAATTTAATGTTAGTGGTTTTTTATGTTAAAAGATAATTAACTCTTTGAGAGAAATGTGTTTCATACCTCTCACAAAAAGGCATCATCCAACATTGTGTGATTATATTCTTTTCAAATCATTCAGCAATATAAACCATTCTTTGTTCCTCATTCAATGCACATGATTCAGGGGAAATCAATTGCAGGTCCATGAATCCATATACTTCTGTCACCTCATTCCTCTGACAAATTTTATAAATATACCTAATACAAAACATACATAAGTATACATTTTTAATAAATATAACGCAGGGACAAGGTGTTAAGACTTACATGGAATAAATTTACACCACGTTGATGCCCAACTTATCTCCAGTAACAAGCTTCATGATATCAGTTTTTGTAATCCCCACACTTATTTCACGTCCACAAACATGTGATTCCATTGGAAACTCATAAAAACCCAACAGCAAATGTGAATATCTTTACAATCTGTCAAGACCACTGGAATCTATATCTGATGTCATAGCCTGTTGTATTTGTTGTTGTCTATACAGTATTTCATTACCTTTGAAGTATTCCTATGAAAAAAATGAAAAATATAGTAGTTTTCAAATGATAAAACAACTTTAATAAACAAATAAAATAAAAGATATAACATTCATACCTCTATGGTAATGAGTCGAAGATGTCTGGATGGCCAAACTAAAAAATGGTTGATACTCTTTCCAACTGTCGCCACCTCATCTGTAGGTATTGGTACCCTAGCTGATCTATCTATAATATCCTGTACAGTGACCCTCTGATTCTCTACCTCTAATTGGTGATGATAAACCGTATCTCCTATACAATATACCAACCTGTATGCTACTATATGATGTTTAGGATCATCAACATACAACTCACAATATATAGGAAGCTTCGGCGGAGGCGTAGGATAAAAAATGGGGTCCGCAGGCTGAGGTGGGGGAGAGGGAGCTACTGGCGGAGGTGGAGGATAAATAATGGGGTCTGCAGGGGGAGTTAGAGGAGTGGGAGCTGTAGTCTGAAATTGTCTTTGCATTTCTGCAAACATAGACTGCACCGACTCTATAATCTTGTCCTCCACTGTCGCATTAATATTTTGAAGTTCAGCCTCCAAGGATTCTAATTTTTTTATAAACCCCCTCAATGTTAGAAGTTGAAGAACATGGAAACACTTTTCTTACCGATACACCTGCCAGATATCCTCTTATACGACCCGGATGTTCGGGCCTTCCCAATGCTGCGAATAAAATATCTTCCCTCCCAGTAGCTCTAAATGTCCCCTATGAACTCTGGTCCTCAAGAGAGTCCTATATTAATTAATTGAACATTTCTGTAATGATTGAAACGTATATGAAGAAAAATGTTAACTTAAATAAATTAAATAGATATCTTACAATCCTCTCAGCTACGATTCTTGATTCTTCCGAAAGATATTGCCCTTTTTCCCCTTCCGAGCTCTCTTACATTTTTCATGTCTAGATGGAGGGGATGGAGGGCCCACCTCTCCCGATGTTGAAGACTCAGCTCTTAGTTGTTGAAATTTTTCCACCATCATTTGTTCTTCCAATAATGCATACCCTCCCCGAGATAAACTATGAGGGTATACATTTTTAGATTGGATCTTCTGATGAGCTTTCCTTGTTTGCTGTAATTTAAGAATAAGAAATAATTAACAAAACATTAATAAAATCATTTATATAAGAAAGTTTATAAAAGTTTACATTGCCCTTACCAGAAATGACACTTTTTTTCTACTTTCAAAAAACTGTCTCCATGTGTCTTCATCTATAAAAGGATATATACGACATAGATTGTCGTGACTCCTTTGACCGTAAATGAAATTAGATGAGAGGGTTTATTTGAAATCCTTCCATCTCCTAGCAGCCAACGTTAAGCATTTCTTCCTGACTCCTCCAGTGTCAGGAATATCAATTGTCATCTGATAAAGAAGAGGTTAAACCTATTATATATACTAGAAACATTAAAAGAATGGTCAAACAATGACAAAAGATCTTACCAAAATCATCTCCCACAACTGAGAGATAATCACTTTATCCACACCTCTCCAATCATCATACATAATGCTTACTTTGGTCTTATCTTGAGTTGCAACAAAACTCTTAAAATCTTTGGCATTCAGACCTCTAGGAATATCATCATCATCAAACTCAGCGACTATCCTCTGATCCTGCGTACGGGCAAGTGATAATTCTGGTAAACATGTGCACCCACGTTTACCAACCTTTGAACTCTTTGTCGTAATAAGAGCATGTGAATGTTCATCCCCAGAGGTATGACCAGCAATATGCTCCTCTCCGGAATCATGTGGTTGATCATCTGAATGATCTGTCATTATCCTTCAAATCAATAAAAAAAAAGTCATTTCACAAATATAAAAATTCAAATATTTTAATACTACTATAATCAGAAAATAGAAATGTGTACTAGGTTTCAATATAGTAAACATTGGAAATATGGTAAGCATGTTAAACAATGGTAAAGATGACAAAGATGGTCAAGATGGTCAAGATGGTAAAAATGGTAAAAATGGTAAACCTGGTAAACATTGTAAACATGGTAAAGTAATTGTCAGGGAACAAAAATAAGCATTTTAAAATTCATGTAATGGTTATAAACATGATAAAGTAAACTAAACAAACTTAAAACAAGCAAAAACATATACTTATTCTATTTTAAAACATGTTTTAATAAATAAAAAACTTACAATATCTAACATTTATGGAAAAAATAAATGTAAACAAGAAATAAACATATGTTACCTGTAATTTTAGGAATGTACAAATGTATTGTTTTCCCAAATTCCTTCGTCGTGATCGTTCCTTATGGCACAAACTATGTCTTCAACATGATCATTATTATGTTCTGTTAATATTTCCATGGAAGTAGGGATCTCACATAAATCAGTTTTAAATTTCATTGAATCAAAGAAAACCATGACGCCTGCATAGATTAATATTGATTGCGGTTTTGATGTTTTAATATATTAGATAAACTACCTATTTAACATGTTATTAATGGTTTCTATAGACCCTAAATCCATTTGGTAAATATTTTCACACAATTATAAAAATCAATGGAAGTGTTTTTGGGAGGAATATGTTCAATCATTTGATTTTGATGTCCCATATTCTATAACAAAAGGCAATGTGGATACCAAAGCCCTTAGTTTGGTTTTTTATTCTCAAAGGGTTTGTGATGAAAAATAAGAGTATTAGTTGATGTATATGATAAATAAAATACAACTATATTTTATTTATGGTTATGATAGAATTAATTCATACCATATCATTTAGGATCTGCTCCCACCAAAAGTAACCCTCCTCAGTGTGAAATGAATAAATTTAGATAATTATGCATGAATTCATACATGTATTGTTGTAAATAAACCAAAAAGAAGATTATTAGTACTAAAAGTAAAACTAGGAAGAAACAACAAACTCTATATACTCATGAAAGCTACTCCACAACACTTCCATGCTACTAACATCTATAAAAAACTACAAATTCCTTCTAAAAACCAAAAAAAATTGTTTATATTTATGTATGGTGGGCATAACATGTATACATAGTAAGATCCTCCCTAAAACATCTCATGAAGATGTTGAGGAAGCATAATAAAGCCCTATTAAAAAAGGAATTTAAATCATCACCTAAACAAGGAAAAATAGTTTCATATACTCACTATCGATCACTCACAAAATAATTCATATAAATAAACCATTTCGTATAAGAAATTATATAAATATATATATACTAAAATTAAGGTTCTCAGATACCACTTCTCAACTAGTTTTCCTCTCACACCCCAATGCTAATGTCATGGTCTCACCCCGCCCATAAATCATCCTACACCATGTGAAATTGTATCACTTCCATCAATGAATCATATGTATCATAATAATTTAAGAATATATTAATTATGGGATAGAAGAAATAAAATAAACATTGTCTGTTAAGATGATAGATCCGAGAGGAGGAGGAGGATGACGGCGAGGCGGCAGGGGTGGAGGAAGATGGAAGGGACGACGGTCAGGGTGCATAGACCAGGGAAGCCATGGCTTCTTTTACCTTCTGCACCACACCCAACTGGCCGGTGCCCTTCCGAGGGGTGATGGCCTTGGAGATCACCTTAGACAGCAATGAAGAAGATAAACAATGAAGAAAAATCGCAAAACATAATTATAGAATATCCGTGAAAAAAAAAGAAAAAAATAAATTCGTGGAAGGCTTACTTGAATGTTGCGAGTTGAGATGATAGATTTGAGAGGAGTGAAGAAGATAAACAATGAAGCCAAAATGTGTTTAACGCAGGTCGATCGACGAGCCGATTAGGGTTTACCGCGCGAGAGAGACGAGATGGCGGACTGTCAATCGAAAAATCGTAAATGACAGTCCACAGGCCTTTTAAAAGTTTTATAACGTCGGTTATATTAAAACCGACGAAAAAATCTCCCGCGCTTTGGTTTTTTACGTTGGTTTTTCTATAACCGATGTCAAAAACCCCCTCATGCTTTGGTTTTTTACATTAGTTATCAAATAACCGACGTAAAAAACCAAAGCACGGTGGGGTTTTTTACGTCGGTTATTGGGAAACCGACGTAAAAAACGCATAGATATCAGGTTTTTTACGTCGGTGTCAAAATAACCGACATAAAAAACCCCCCGAGCATTGGTTTTTTAGGTCGGTTATCTTATAACCGACGTAAAAAACAAGTAGATATCGGGTTTTTTACGTTGGTTTCCAAATAAACGACGTAAAAACCAAATAGGCGCGATTTGTAACGTCGGTTATTAAAATAACCGATGTTAAAAATCTACTCGCCGCACTTTTACGTCGGTTATATATAACCGACGTAAAAAATGGTGACATAAAAAATGTTTTCTACACTAGTGAAATGATTATAATATTGGAGAAATATATTTATAACAAATTTCATTAATTTTAAGATACTATATTATGATACCCTAGAGTGGAGGGGTTGTGCGCATCATGTATTAAAGTTAATTGAAACTATCCAAGTGTCGTAAGATTTATTCAGAAGAAGAAAAGTACGGATTCATCTACATCAAAGGCATGGAACTATGATGAACCCTCAATATGAGGAAACATATACCACAAAGAACCATTCACACTACATATAATCCAGGAAAAACAAACGCAATATAATCCTAATCCATTTGACGTCAACAAAATATGAAAACATAGAAAAAGAATTGAATAAATAGAGTAATAATTACCAGTGGGGGAAGTGGGGAGGTCAGATGCGCTGTAAGGAGTTGCATCTGCCATAGGTGTTGTGCACTAAATAAGACTCTGGCTAGGGTGTTTCACGTCTGATAGGTGTTTTGTCGGATGGGGTCGTGTCAGCAAGTTGGGGTGCCGCCGGACAAGTTTTCACTGTAGAGTGGCGCTGTCGGACGGGGAATAGAGCACTAGAGGGATCACCATAGATTATTGGTGTTCTTGGGAGGAGATTACATGTTGTACAATAATGCCTCAAGGGAGGGGGTTTGCGAGGAGGAAGGGAGGGGAATGTAGGGTTATCTATTCTTCATCTTTTTTAAACCCTAATAATGTTATTTGACTAGTAATATTAGGAATCATAATAATAAAAATAATTATAATATTTAAATTATTAATAACAATAATAACAATAATAATAATAGTAATAAAAATAATAATATTATTATTAACAACAACTTTATATTTGTAATATTCCAATGAATTTAATAATAATAAAATAATTAACAATTTTATAATAATAATAATAATCATCATCATTTTATTATAATATTTATATTATCTAGAATAATAACAATATTATTTTTAAGGATTAGGATTTTATAAAATTCATTTATTTTTAGAATTGGGCAACCGCACGGTCACCTAGGTTGACTGTATGATTACTGCTATCTGTGTCATGCCCGTGTACTATCCCGAAACCCACCAATATTAATAAAATTCAAAAATATAAAAATAATATAAAAATAAAATAAATTGTGACTCAACCCAAACCTCAAAAAATAGACCATGACACAGAATAGAATAAAAATAAATGTTTTTGGGTTTAGGGTGTGACACAATTGATTTTAAATAACAAAACAAAACAATTTGAATAACATTTAATATTATATTTCATCCACACCAAATGCAACCAAATGAATTATGAAACCATTTGACCCATTGGGTTTTACTTATATCACATAACTTCAACTCTTTATTTCTATTTCCTTATTATATGAACCTTACCACTCTTATATAAGAGAACCAGTGATTAAATCAAAGTAAATGAACATTAATTTAGGATGAAATTGGGAATTTTAACTAATCAAAAAGGACATAAATGGACTTAATAAAATTAAAATAAATCAATTAAAAATAGATACAGTTTGGAAAAATATAAAAAATTAATTTAATATTATATTTCCAGACAATAATATATTGTCCAAAACCGTTTAAGACATAATTTAAGGGATAAGTTCTGAACCTATATATTTCCTTTATGTTACATTTTCTATCTATAAACCCAATGTAACACTTTTATATCTTTAATTATTATAAAATAATTGTATAATTTACAAAATCATGTATATAGATCATAAGATCCTTATTTTGTGGAGTTATACAAGTTTCAATAAGGTTCCCTTTCTCAAATATTTTTTAATAGAGAACCAGATTCAAGGGAACTTCTTGAATTCATAGTTATTCTCATCTACTACAAAAATATGTTTGATGAAATAATAATTCCATAAATATGTGATTTTTTATGTTAAAATATCTTGTTTTATTCCTACTTTTGTTCAACCAATTATAAATCTTCTATTTCAACAACTCTTTAAAATATTCCCCTTAAAACTGCACTAGAGTGACATATTTATAATGTTTCCTAAACTCTATTTTAAACTAATTTCACTTTATTTGTTAACCATTTGTCATTTAATATTACTATATTATTTATTAGTGACCATTTATTTTCTAAATTCATTCTATCATTGACACATTTTTTATATACAAATTTTTATTTCATTATGGCATGATTGCGATACCAATTTCATCCCATGGGTGACCCTTCTGTTATGTATAATTCATTATATATGATTATGGATGTGGAAAAAATAATCCTGAGAATTATATTATGGGAGAAACTAGATATCACACAAATTTATTGGGTAATGTTTATTCTCATGATATGTTATATTGATACATGGTAGTGAACCTGATTCATTTATCGGACATTGTTCACCATGATATATATTATTCATTAATAGCCCTCACTAATTATTAATCTATTTTATATGTTGTTGTATAATTATAATGATTCCATGTTAATATCTTCCCATTATATACAGGTTATTAATTTTTATGTTAATCATGACCCTATCTTTTTATGCATCATGTTTTTTCCTTTGATCCCATGAGCTATGTTTTATTCATATTCTTATTTCCATTTTGTGATTTTAGATCCTCTATTTAGTTCACGTATTCTACAAGTTAACCTTTGAAAATATATGAGATCAATGAAATTTTACTGATATTTAGGTATTACTAAATTAAATATGTGTTATTCGTATTCCATGTTTTCATTTTTATGTACCTAAACATCCAAATACCCAAGATGGTATAGACCTATGAATCAAATTTAATAATTAATTATGATTAAGAAAATTTAAAAAATTTTGTAAAAGGATAGGGTTCCTATAATCACAATAACTCACTAACTTCATAAATATTACATATTCTCAAGTACAAAACAGTTATGGGAAATTTATTTCAAGAATCATAAAATAAAATTAATCTTATTCCACTCCTCAAATATGCCAATTTATATTTAAAAATATTAACACATGTTTTTAATAAAAAACTTGAGTCTTCCAAAATTAAACCCAAAGGTTATTAATTTTACGATATCTCTAAAATATAATAATTAAAAATTAATTCACAATTCAATTTCACAACTCATTTTCACAAAAAAAATTCATCAATTTAATTTTCAAATAGTTTACACCAAATTCACAATAAACCAACTATTATATTGAAATGTGATTTTCCAATTGATCCATAAAATCCTTATCAACATTTAAAATAATCAATAAAATAAAATAAATTAAATACAATCAAATATTTGAATTAAATAATATAAAATTTTAAAATTTTCTTAAATACACGTCATTTCAAAGGAATTGTTGGCTTCCCAATTTGATGCAAAAAATCCATTTCTGAAAACCCAATTCAATGAATTTGATGTTTTCCAAAAATCTATCTAAATTCCATTAAATAATAATTATGATATTATTTTTAATTCAAAAAAATCAATTAATGAATATATTTTTTAGTTTAACATAAATTGGGATTCGTAAAAGATCCACCTACCTCAGGATCAGGAAATCTTGAATTACAATTCCATAAATAGAAAGCTTAAATATAGAATGAAAACAATAAGGATATATGATAGAAACCATGGTTTAGGTCCAAAATAGTTGGTATTTGGTATAGAAAGCAACATGTGGATCCACAAAACCTAGGAAATAGAAAATTCATCATAGAAGATAGGGATCATAGTGAGGAAACTATCTAGGATAATATCAATGGGTGTTCCTCATGCGTAGAATCGCAAAAAATAGAGATCTGAGTGGAAAAACAATTTTTATGTTATCCAAGGATGGTAGAAATTACTTATGGTTCATACTAGTCTATCAATGTCCTAAAATAATAGTTCATGAATTTTTAATTAATAATCAAATAAATTAAGAACCCGTCTGCAATATTTCATTGTAAAATGCATAATGTTTATACAAATCGTGTGTAGGTTGTTCCCCCAATTAAAATAGGCCACATGGTTACTCCTATGTGGGAGCCGATTTTTTTAACCATGAAAAATCCCACTATATTTGGTTTCATGGTTTTATGTATCAGGGCTCAGGGATTCGGAAAACTATGCCCCAATAATGTACTAACCCAAAAAACTACCAAAATTTTCAGAGTTCCACAAAAAGAAACCCCAAATTAAACCCAACCATATTATGATAAGAATATAGTTTTAGGAAAAACGTAAAATAGTTATAGGATTCTATAGGTCAATATTACTCATTTATTGACTTTCATGATCCCTAACGGGTAAAAAATATTGATATCAAAATAATCATTAGAGGGGTTAATATAGGATAAAACCAATAGATAAGGGTGAAAACATCGCCTAAATGTGTCAAATTATTATTTTATGAGAGGATTTTTATTATTAATCATACTATAATCTCAGTATATATTTTATTGACACTATAATATCAAACTCAATTTATATTAATGTAATGCATTAAGTAATTCCAACTGTTCCCTCCCCCCATATACAAAAGGGAACATCATATCCTCTCATCCTCACCCATTTTGATCACCCTACATCAATAAATCCAAAAAAAAACATTACTAAAATCCCATAACACATTTTACAGGTATTATTATGGGTATAATACAAAACTTATATGGATTATTGTATAATGTAAATCAATTTTTCGTTAGAAAGTGTAGAGAATTTAACTATATATTTTAGTTTTATTTAATATTCTACCTCTTAAAAATATTGTTCGGATATTATAAAAAAAATAACATTAGTAACAATAAAATAATTATATATTATTATCATAATATTGTGTCATATATTAATCTCTTCTTATATTATATGGGAAATGAAATCTTAGTTCATGTGTACAGAAGACTAATGCCCAACTGACAGATGTAATTTTTTTCCTTCTCTACTACTCACGAACTCTTATAATGATGCAATTAATGAATATATTTGTTACTAATTTCATAATGAACATTATATAATTATAATATATCATCGACATTCTATCCTTTCCTTCTATTGAAATATTATAACATAGTTGGTGCATAGGATTGGATTGAAACCTCCAAAAAGAAATGTGATTCATTATACTTCACCACAAATGATTGATGGTATATATAAGTGTATTTAAAAAGAGAAAATGATATTTAGGATACCATAATTATTCTTAATGGATGAAATAATAATTACCTTTTCCCTCTCATGTTCATTGAAAAAATGGAATCATTACCCATGTGTATATATGATATACCATTTTTATTTTTTATAACATTGTTTAATAGGTTTTTATAAGAATAATTAATATGTAAAAATAAAAAATAAAAAATTATTTTTATTATATATGTCACACTCCGACTCCTTAAATTATTTTATTTTATTATCTATTGGTTTTTGTTACCCTTTTCAAGGTGCGGGGCGAGTGCGAGTCTAAATTTTTTTTATCGTTTAATATATTTTTTTGGGTTTCAGACTTGTGTGCAGGCACCGCATGGTCGGTTGTAGCCGCGTAGTCTGCCCAAATACCTGTACAGTTATATAATATTTAAAATAACTAAAATTTTGTAAAATTAAAATGTGTTAAATGTTTGTGCCATGATAATAAAAATATTATTGTTACGTAGATAATAATATTATTATTATTGGAACTGTTATTATTTTCACTAATATGTTTTAATGTTAATTAGTTGTTAAAAGTGTTTTTAATATTTTTTTAATGAGTAAATTGTTATTAATGAAATTTTTAATGTTATATTATTATTATTAGTAGTAATTTTGTTATTTAAGAAAATTAATAATGAAACCCTCGTTTTCTCGCCCCCCCCCCCCCCTATTTTTTTCCTACTTTGCGCCGTAGGCCGCACCCCCTCTCCCTTTCTGTGTGATCCAGTTCTCTTTCCCCGTCACCTATCTTCCACCACGCCACCCTCCTACGACCTCTCTTCCGCCACACCACCCTCGCATGCGCTGGCCACGCCACCCCTGTCCGCAGCCATCCCTCCCTCCTAGCTAATGCCCACTCACCGCCTCCCTTTTCCTTGGCCATCTCTGCACCAGCCACCCTCTTGGCCTCCCGTCCTCCCCTTCGCTGTACAGCGCTGCGCGCCCCCCTGTTATGGCCTCCTATTGCCGTTTCGGCCAGCTGTGGCGCCCCCATCCTCCTCGCCGCGCCACCCACCAGCAGTGGCCTCCCTCTCCATGACGATGGAAGATGCCCCCTTGCTCCCTTCCATAGTGTTGTTGAACCCGACCCCCAGCTCTGGCCAGCACTCCCACATCGGTGTCCCTGACCTCCGTTCGGATGCTCCATCGCCCCATTTCTCTTGGACAGTCGGCGTAAGGCCACCTGACCCCCCTGCCAGTCCAGCTGACACAAGTACCCCTTGCTCCCCAAGCGTTTTCGCGGCGGCAACATCCTTGCATGCATGCGACCAGCCCGGTTTCCCTTTTTTGATGCATAGCTTCCCTTCAGGTGTGCAATTGCACCGCAAAGCATGGTTCATCCTTCCACAGGTTGTGGTACACATTTCCTTTCCCTTGATTCATTTTTTTATTCATTTAATTCATGGGTTTTCATAATCAAATCGTTAATTATGTTTCAAACTATTATTATAATCTTAGTTGTATTATGGTAATGGCTTATTGTTGGTATAACTTGATAAAAATTTCTTTTGGCATGTCCATTCATTCATGTACGTGTTTTTGTTTATGCGATTGAATCTGGATAAGTAATGTTGTTGTGGAAATGGTTTTTTTAAATGTTATCTATTGGGGGTTTATCTTCAGAGGCTTCCTGTTAATGTTTTTAAACTTGTTATTGGGTGGCATTGTGAAGTTTGGGTGGTTTAGTGAAGTTTTCCCCTTTTGAAATGTTCTTCTAAATTTATTTGAAGTGTGTCATGGGTTTTCAAATGTGTTATGTCCCTGGAAACTTGTTGATTAAGGACCTTTGGGATTTATAAAAGTTTTGTTTTCAAGTGGTGGCGTGCGATGTTATTAAAAAGTGTTTTATAAACTATTTATTGCTATGTTAAATATTATATGTGGTGCAGACTATGTTTTGGAAATATTTTGAGGCGCGCTTGGTTTTGCATTTTGTTTATGTGAGTCTCGGATACATTTTTGGTCATTCTTTGGTCCTTCTGCATTAATTGTTTTGGGTGTTGTTTTATTATTGTGGGGTGTTTCTCCAACGTGGCCTTGAATCCCCTCCCTGGGTTCACAACAGTTGTCTCGGGTCACGTCGTACCACCCTCCGTCCGCCACCGCCGAAGGCGATGTTATTCAGATTGCTTCAGACCGTTCTCCTTTATTTGTTGGGCACACCTTGTTTTACCGCATGTTTTGGTTTCGTTTTGTTTCGTCTCCACCAGTTTCAAGGTGTGTTATACTCTATTTATTCTTTTGGATTATTTTTAAGTCAGTGTTTTTGTGTTTTTAGATACTTTGCGTTGTTGCAGCGCATTGGCATGGTTTTTTGGTAATATTACTGTTGTCTGCAAGTGTCGTGTGCATGCGCGCATGTTGGGACGTATCGCATCGTCGTTGTAACCGATCGGAGAGTCGAGGTAGGTCTCCCACTGCACATAACTTTAGATTTAGAATTTATCAATTTCTTGATGTTTTATAAATTTTAATAAATTGGAAATAATATAATATAATAAATCTTATATGATTATTTTGTGTGAAAAGAGGTGTTTATTTTATACCGAACACTGGAAACATTTTCATGACGAGCGGGCACCCAGTATTGAAAAAGTTCTTTTTTGTCCGTTATGCATAATTCATGTAAATTCAAATATTCTTCTACTTTTAATGATATATGATTTATTTTGAACAAGGTTTATGGGTTTTCTCGAGAAATGAGGTTTTCTTTAAAATTTTTGAAGGCTCGTTTGGCACTTTAATAAAATAAATTATTTTGGAAAACCCACTCAGGGGTGATCTTTAGTGTGCATTGATTGCTTGAGTTGTGTGTGATATTTGTGCATCATGACTGATTGATTTACATTGTGGACGCACCCCTTTTTATTGTAGGTGTTGACATGGGAACCTAGCATATTGAGTGAATTTTCAAAGAACCATTGCTGCACTTGTTTAGAATACGCACTGGATAGTGACCCGATAGTAGGGGAATACTGAGTTATTGCTACTATGGGGATTGGGCCCCTCAGTTAGGCCATGTAGGGCTATGTCGGGCGTTAGGGCGTTATGATGTCATCGAGTTAGAGAATGATTTCAGGATGACTCACATGTATGGTATGTTCTGGATTGTTCACGATCTCCTAGGTTTGACCCATGTTTCATTTTGTGTTTATTTTTATGTGTTGGACGGTTGAGAGGTCTAGTTAGGTTTCTGGCGCCTATGTTCCACTTTTTTCATTTCCCTTGGTCTGTGTTGTGTGTTACATGTAGTTTTCCTTTTTGGATAATAACTAAATTTCGGTATTCCAATTGTTCACAGAAATGTTTTAAAATGTAATGCACTTGTTCCTTTCAAACATTTATAATTGTTTTTAAATTATAAAGAGCAATGTACTGATACTTGTTTTATAAATGAAAGTGTGGGTGTGTGAAAACCAATAACTTGTATATTTAGTTCAAACATTGAATTAATAAATTTTTTTATTTAACGGTAGTGCATTGGGAATAGATATCGGGCTAGCATACTGAGTTTTTATACTCACGCCTATAGTTCATTTCTATTTTTAGTGTTTGCGCAGGCTACAGCTTGGGTGCGTTCGCCTTGGGCGACATTTGGACATGAGTTGGAGAGTGACCCGCGAGGTCACATAGAGATAGTGGTTGTCTCTTTTGGTTAGTTTTATTTTCTTTTGTTCTTGTTTAGTTACTTTTATCTATTTAATTATTTTGCACCACTCTCTTTTATTTATGCTGCTTTATTTATTTTGGGCGAAATCAGTCCCACTTGCTCTCTGTTGATGCCTTGGTTCTTGTCGCTAGCCCGGGAGGGCCAGGAACGCCTCTCGGGTCATGTCACAGACTGTCTTGGGTGACCGGTTTAGGGTCGACTCGGGTTGGTTCGTGACAAAATGGTACCAGAGGAGGTCGTCCCATAGCGTACCTCTCACTTCAGAGCACCCTTTGTTATTTGGGATGTCTAGTAGATAACGATTAGGGTTTTCGGGGCTTAGGAGGTAGGTTATGGGTCGGTTCCTGATCACCACTTCTCGTGAGGAGACCTGAGTTACCAGAGTTATCCCGATATTTGAGTCACATTCCCTTGGTCGTTTCAGATTGAGGGATGACAATGGATGGGAATCAGTTCACATTGCAGCCTCACATGGGGTGGTGACCCATGTGGAGTCCATGTGTCCGATTACAGGTCCTCTTAGTGTTATGCTTTACATGGGGTATGGCTCACCACCATGTCGTTGAGTCAGATATATTCACTAGTTTCTCATTCCAGTGCGTTATTACTGCTTGTGTTTTGTTTTAGTCTCATTTGATTTGAGTGTGCGTTAAAAGTGAAATTGGTTTTTAAATGGGAAAGTGTGTCTCCCAAATTGCATTCGAAATTAGTAAAGTGGGGTTTAAAAGAGAAAGTGTATCGGTTTGGAAAAAAATTTGATATGAGTTTGGATTTTATAAGGAAAATAAGTGTTTGAACCATGGCACTCCTTATGGAGGGTCAAGTGTGTGTGGGTATGTATGGAGTGTGCGTAGGGGCACTAGTTCATAGATTATGTGAGTGGGATTGAATGAATGCACGTGGGACAGTTCATAAAGTGCCATAGGTGAGTTTTGAATATTTTAAAGAAATAATGGTTTTGGAAAAGTAATTTCTCCTTGTGTTGTATATGTTTGGATTATGGGCATATTTCTCTAAGCTTGTGTTGTTTATTTGATTGAGTTTTGGCTTGATGATGAGTTCGATGTTGTTTTTTGTGTTGTTATGAGTATGCCGCCCAGAAAGCCTCCCAATGTTGTCAATGAGTTATGCTCAGTTTTCAGTTCCTTTTGTGTGTTTCTTGCTTATCGAGATAGTCGAAGTCTACTAGAAGTAGTTGTATTGTTCTGATAGATTGTGTGTCTTTTGTTTTTTGGGAACTCCCAGGGTAGTCAAGGTTCGTACCACCCTAGAGTTATTTGAGAGTTCAGTTCTGGGTTAGTAAAGATGAAATGCATCAACATCGTTAGAGTTTTGGGTTGTGATTAAAAATGGTTGACTTCCGCAAAGGTTCCCCATCTAGAAAGGAGTTTGGGCCGGTGGAACCTGTCTCGATGAACCCATCCTCATCGGTACCGACTCCTAGTTCATCGGACCACTCTCTTGTGTGCAATCAGTATGGCTTGTACGGACATTCTAAGTCGTCATATTGAATTCGTTTGAAAATGTATGACCATCATGATTGTTTGAACCATAGAATTGAAGGAGGAGTTAGAGACTAGAAGATGAAAATGCCTGACTGTAAGGCAGAAGATGATTCAGCCATCAGGGCCCCAGCCACAGGTCATGGGGTGAAGCTCGCATATAGTCCGGAGTTGCCGAGGGCGTGAGGAACCTCGGTCCGAGTAATGTTTTCAGCATTGGGAGGGAAATATCCAAAGTTTACTTGTTTTGTTTTTGTCACTGTTGTAAGCTCATAATAGTTATGGTGATGTGATGAACTTGTTCTACCGCAGTCTAAGCGGTCTTATCTATTCCCTGTGTGTTTTCAAATCGTTCGGTTTTCCTTGAAGGGTGTTGGGCCCATGAATAGATGATTCGTTATAATTTTGAGTTTGGTCATAATTGTGTTCGTTAGGGGGATTTTTGGTTTCGTGAAATTAACATGTCGTCTTTTCGGGGCCCTTTGTGAGTTCAGGATATGAATTCCTTATTCTTTGATTGCAGTGAGGATTTCATTCGGTCATTGTGTGAGGGGATGAGTTAATTCCATATCCTCGGGTTCATGGGTCATTTTGTATCATGCTTTCCATTTATGTCTCTAGGTGTTGTTCGGTCCATGTGGAGAAATTAACTGGGTTCGGTTTGGGAGTTCCCACGTTGCCCCCCCCCCCAGGGTGGTGGTGTGTTTGGGTTTCAAGGGTTTCTGTATTAATGAATTCTTGTGGTGGGGAGAACCTTCCTATGTTATCCCCTCAACTTCGGGCAGTGTTTGTCCTTGAGTTGGTCAGGTGTGACTTGTGTTGGTAATGGTCACCTCGAGCCTCTCTGTTTCTTCTGGTTTGGTCTGGTCATGGACTCTAGTGGTGTCAATTGTTGGCTTGGTGACTTTCTGGGGGTAGAAAGTTTTGTGGTGGGGATAATTGTCACACTACGACTCCTTAAATTATTTTATTTTATTATCAATTGGTCTTTGTTAGCCTTGTAAAGGTGCGGGGTGAGCGCAAGTCTATTTTTTTAACATTTAATGTCTTTTTGGGGTTGCATACTAGTGTGAGGGTACCACATGGTCTGTTATAGCTGCACGGTCTTTCCACATACCTGTGCAGTTATCTAATGTTTAAAGAAATAAAATTTTTTAAAAATAAAATGTGTTAAATGTTTGTTCTATGATAATAAAATTATTATTGATGCGTAGATAATAATAATATTATTATTGGAAGTGTTAATATTTTCAATAATATGTTTTAATGTTAATTGGTTGTTAAATGTGTTTTTAGTATTTTTTTATTAGTAAAATGTTATTAAGGAAATTTTTAATGTTATATTTTTATTATTATTATCAATGTTGTTATTTTAAATAATAATAATAATAATAATGAAACCCTAGTTTTCCTAGCCCTCCCCCCTATTTTTTTCCTGCTGTGCGCCGCGGGCTTACCCCCTCTCCCTGTCTGCGTGAGGTAGTTCTCTTTCCCTATCACCTCTCTTCCACCGCACCACCCTCTTGCGACCTCTCTTCTGCCGCACCACCCTCACCTGCGCCGACCTCGCCACCCCTGTCCGTAGCCATCTCTCCCTCCTAGCCGATGCCCACATTCCTCCTCTCTTTTCCTTGGCCCACTCTGCACCATCCAACCTCCATGCCTCTCGTCCCCCCCCCTTCGTTGTACAACACTGCACGCCACCCCTGTTATGGCCTCCTATTGCCGTTTTGGCCAGCTATGGCACCCCTGTCCTCCTAGTCGCGCCCCCACAAGCGGCGGCCTCCCTCTCCATGACGATGACTGATGCCCCCTTGATCCCTTCCCTTACGTCGGTGAACCCGTCTCCCAGCTATGGCCATCACTCCTGCATCAGTGTCCCCGGCCTCCATTCGGCATGCTCCGTAGCCCCATTTCTTTTATCCAGAAGGGAGAAGGACACCTGACCCCCCCTGCATGTCTACCTGACACAAGTACCCCTTGCTCCCCAACCCTTTTCTCGGCGGCAGCCTCCTTGCTTGCACACGACCAGCCCGGTTGCCCTTTTTTTGATGCGCATCTCCCCTTCAGGTGTACAATGGGACCGCGAAGCTTGGTTCATCCTTCCGTAGGTTTTGGTACATGATTCATTTCCCTTGCTTCATTTTTTTCATTAAATTTATGTGGTTTTTAAATTAAATATTAAATTTGGTTTCACACTATTATTATAATCTTAGTTGTATTATGGTAATGGATTATTGTTGGTTTAACTTGCAAAAAATTGGTTTTGGAATGTCTTTTCTTTCATGTACGTGTTTTTTTATGCGATTGAATCTGGATAAGGGAATTTGTTGTGGAAACAGTTTTGTTAAATGTTTTCGGTGGGGGGTTTATCTTTAGAGGCATCTTGTTAATGTTTTTAAACTTGTTCTTGGGTAGCTTTGTGAAGTTTGGGTGGTTTAGTGATGTTTTCCCCTTTTGAAATGTTCTTGTAAATTTATTTGAAGTATGTCATGGGTTTTCAAATGTGGTATGTCCCGAGAAACATGTTGAATAAGGACCATTTGGATTTGTAAAAGTGTTGTTTTCAAGTGTGGATTGCGATGTTATTAAAAATTGTTTTATAAACTTTTGACTGGTATAGTAAATATTATGTGTGTTATGGACTAGGTTTTGGAAATATTTTGAGGCGTGCTTGGTTTTGAATTTGGTTTATGTGAGTCCCAGATACCTTTTTGGTCATTCTTTAGTCCTTCCACATTAATTGTTTTTGGGTGTTGTTTAATTTTTGTAGGGTGTTCCTCCGACGTGGCCATGAATCCCCTCGCTGGGTTCGCAAAGGGTGTCTCAGGTCACATCAGACCGCGCTCTGTTCGCCGCCACCGAAGGCGAAGCGATTCAGATTGCTTCAGACCGTTAGCCCTTATTTGCGGGGCACACCTTGTTTTACTGCATGTTTTGGGTTCGTTCCGATTCTTCTGAACCCGATTAAAGGTGGTTTATACTCTGTTTATTCTTTTGGATTATTTTTAAGTCAGTTTTTTTTTGTGTTTTTAGATACTTTGTGTTGTTACATCGCATTGGAAAGGTTTTTCTGGGATATTACGGTTGTCGGCAAGTGGCGCGTGCTTTCACGCAAGTTGGGATGTACCGCATCGTCGTCATAACCGAGCTGCGAGTCGAGGTAGGTCCCCTGCTGCACTTACTTTTAGATTTAGAGTATATTTATTTCATGATGTTTTATTAATTTTAATAAATTGGAAATAATATAATATAATTAATTTTATATAATTATTTGGTGCGAAAAGAGCCGTTTATGTTATACCGAACACTGGAAACATTTTCTTGATGAGCGGACACACAGAATTGAAATAATTCACATTTTTACTTTAAAAATAATTCACAGAATTTCAAATGTACTTCTAGTTTTAATGATATATGATTTCTTCTGAACAAGGGTTTTCGATTTTCTCGAGAAATGAGGTTTTTATTTAAAATTTGTGAAGGCCCATTTGGAATATTAATATAATAAATTATTTTAGAAAACCCACTCAGGGGTGATCATTGGTGTGTGTTGATATTGTGAGTTGTGTGTGATATTTGTGCATAATGACTGATTGATTTACATTGTGGATGCACCCCTTATTATTGTATGTGTTGACATGAGAACCTGGTATATTGAGTGAATTTTCTAAGAACGATTGCTGCACTAGTTTAGAATACACACTGGCTAGTGGCCCCATAGCAGGGGAATACTGAGTTATTGCTGCAATATGGATTGGGCCCCTCGGTTTGGCCATATAGGGATATGTCGGGCATTAGGGCGTTATGACGTCATCGAGTTAGAGCATGCTTTCGGGATGAGTCACATGTATAGTATGTTCTGGATTGTTCACGATCTCCTAGGTTCGACCCATGTTTCTTTTTGTGTTTATTTGTATGTGGTGGACGGTTGAGAGGTCTTGTTCGATTGCTGGCCCCTGTGTGCCACTTTTTCTATTTCCCTTGGTGTGTGTTGTGTGTTACGTTTAATTTTTCTTTTTGGATAATTATTAAAGATTGGTTTTACAATTGTTCGCATAAATGTTTTAAAATATAATGCACTTGTTCCTTTCAAACATTTAGAATTGATTTTAAATTTTGAAGTGCAATAGACTGATACTTGTTTTATAAATGAAAGTGTGTGTGTGTGAAAACCAATATCATGTATATTTCTTTAAAACCTAGAATTAATAAATTTCATTATTTTAAGGTAGTGAATTAGGAATAGATATCGGGCTAGCCTATTATGTTTTTATACTCACGCCTATAGTTCTTTTCTTTTATTAGGGTTTTTGCAGGCTACATCTTGGGTGTGTTCGCCTTGGGTGACATTTGGTCATGAGTTGGAGAGTAACCCACGAGGTCACACAGAGATAGTGGTTGTCTCTTTCGGTTAGTTTTATTTTCTTTTGTTATTGTTTAGTTACACTTCTCTGTTTAATTATTTTGCACTACTCTATTTTATTTCTGGAGCTTTATATATTTTGGGTGAAATCGTTCCCACTTTCTCTCTGTTGATGCCCCGATTCTTATTGCCAGGCCGAGAGGACCGGGAACGCCTCTCGCGTCATGTCACAGACTGGCTCGGGTGACCGGTTTAGGGTTGACCCGGGTTGGTTCATGACACTATATATGATTTAATAAATAAATTTTCAAGCATGGTCAACATACCATACTCAGTTTTCAATTATGAACTGAACGTCCTCAAAATAGATATTGTGGACTTAACAGATTACGTAATCAAATAAGTAATTGAATAAATAAAATAATATTTTTAATGAAATTTGAATAAAAAGGAATAATATTTTAAAATATGATAATAATTTGAATTACATTATTATATAGTGGTTCACATTCATAAAAAGAATATTTGGACTCGGGGAAACTTATCTCATCTCAAATTCCATTCATTGTCACCTTTTTTAATGTTATACAGCTAATTTCTTTAATAAGTTGGTTATACTACCTTTTGACAAGTTATATAATTTATCCTTAACAATTCAAGGTAAAATTTTATTATATCAAATAATTTCATGAAAAAGGTATTGATTATGTTGTTATCAAAGAGGTAAGTGGTTTCTTTATAGAATTTCATTCCATTGGGTTATAACCCTTATACATTTATTATATAATGTCAATATTATGTTTTCGATGAATTTTTTATTTTTTATTTTTTATTTTTTATTTTTCTATTTACATCAGTAACTCATAATTTATATATGGATTAATTCCCAAATTCATTGTTATAACATTTTAAGGGTTATTCATTTCAAATTTTCATTCATTGGGGATTACATTTCAGTTATTAATCTATATATTTTTTATAATATACATACAGTACAAATTTTTAATTTAAAAAATGGATTTAATTATATTAACTGTAGTTAAAAATTTAATTGAATCCATTTCTTTTATAGGATTATAATTTAATATTTACCAAAATGGATGTGAATATTATGATAAAATTTTATCTTCTTTTTTGGATATTTATTATCATGGTTCCATTAAGAGAAATCATATGCACTTATTATTTTTACTAATTTATATTCTCTTATCTTGTGGTTGTGAATGTTTTTTACATGTTTAGTTTCCATTTCCCTTCTAATTGATTAATGAAACATAAATAATCTTCTCTGTAAGTGATATTGATCTTGCATCTTCTTTTTATTCGAGAATCGTTCTCTTCCACATCAATGATTTATAAAATATAGAATATTTTATTTATATTAAAATATTTAATAAAGTAAATTTTCCAACAAATTTACCATCATTTAAAAATTCATAAAATGAAATCTATTAACGATTGTTGAATGGTACACCTTTGACTCTCATTTAAAGAGTTCAAAAAACATTTTTTTAATATTTATGCCATGAATGGTTTTTTCTACCTTCCAAAAAAGTATATAGTTTGAAGATTACTTAATATTATTCCACGAATATATTCAATGGAATGTATTTTCATAATATTTTATAAATATTTTGTTTTTAAAAATTGATTTTAAATGGGGAAAAAGTATTTTCCTCTAGAATATTTATATTGACATTTTAATACCATTTCTAATGACCAACAATAACAACCATTGATGGTATATATGCTCCCCTCAGAATATGTTTTAATGATACAATCCTAATTATTTCTCCAAATTTATATTGATATTTTCAATTATATTTCCATTGAAGCAATTTTTATTTCAAATGAAAATCATGTTATGAAAGGAATACAAGTTTATTTTATGAGGAAATAATATATCTATGAAAATTATTTATGTTTTGGTTATTTGAAATTGATTATGATGATGGGTGACTACATTATAATATATATATGGGTGGTTTAATTATACCTAAAGGATTGGTGAGATCGATATATATCTATAATGAATAGAGTAACATAATGGACTTAATTGATCATAAGATTACCCAGTGATATTATTTCAATATTCTTGGAATGTACTTATATTAGTATGATTGATTATAAAAGTAATATGATAATTATGTTCCATGATAGAAACATTTCTTATAATTACCTATAGATTATAAAGGTACCTTTTATCAATATTAACATCACATCGATCATGATTATTGTTTCATATGACTCTTTCCATTATTACTGCTTCATTCCAGGACACATGTTTAATGGTCAAGTTTTTTTGGGTATCATTTTTTCTCATTATATTTATTTATTCCATAATACCGTTATTATCATCTAATTCTTACAGTTGAAACTCAATTGGTAATGATTATGTATACCCTTATTGTGTGTTTTATCTCACCCTTCTAAAATTTCCATTTCCCATGGTTTTGAAGAATAATGTTAAATTAATTGTGTATAGAATGGTTTCACGTGTGAATCATTTTAGGGGAGTTGTTTAATATTTAATATAGAATTATAAAAAATTTTATAGTGGGAATGATAATAAATTAAATAATGGGATATTTTTTGGTAAGTGTCTTCCCTAATTCTATAAAAATTTAAACCAAAATGGACCTTAGGTATTTAAGTGATCTAAAATTTATGTTAGATATTTTACAATCTAGATGTCTAAAATTGGTTCTTGTTTATTGATTTCAATTACATAAATTCCAAGATTATTTTTTTAGCACCGAATATGATGGTACATGTTTGGGGCTACTATAATTAATATCATATTATGGGTTTGTATAACATTGTATATTAGGGTGATTCCATGTGAGGTTGACTACATTATATAGAAAACCATTACTTGTTTATAATTTTATGGTAAATCATAATTCTAATGGAATATATATCCATTTTGTGGTTTTATGTGATGGGATTTAAGTGTTACTGACGATATATTGTGAGTTGTTTTATTGGGGTGAGGTATATCTATCACATGGGTTTAATGAGAAATAATATTTTATAATAATTATATTATAATTTTTGCTATGTAATATATATCCATTGAGATTAAAAAACTCATTAATTTTGATTTCATTTAGTTTAATAGGGATATTTTGTAATTTATTTGTATAATAATCAATGTTGAACCTTTTTTAGTAATTATAAATTGTTTCATATTAATGAATTATTTATTTATATAAAGATTTATTAATATTTTTTAATTTAGTATCTTGTACTAATTTTTTTTGTTTTAGTAATGAATGGAATATTGTATTATTCGCCTTTACATAAATCATTTTCAATCACATGATGATTATAGTGCTACAAGAATTCAATATGAATACTCATCATTTGGAGTAAAAGATAACAGTGTTATGAAAGGAATAAAGGTTATTTTTATGGATTTAATGATGAAACAAAATCTATTTATACAATATTATTTTTATGGATACTTGAAATTGTTAATGATGATTGGTGGTTCTATTATTTATTAGATATGGGTGGTTTCATTATACAAGAAGGACATGTGAGACTGATAAAATAAGTAAATCCACTATTCACCAAAGATTAATTATTTAATAAAAATCTATCAAATTCAACATAATCTATTTTTTAGGATGAATTAAAATTAAAAGTTAAATTATCATATTTATATTTATAAAATTATAAAATTATATTTTAAAATGTAATATATATTATCAAGAAAACAACTATTATTGAAAACATCATTTGAAATATTATATCTTATTAATTGTATTCATTATAAAGAAAATAATTTTGGTATACTAATTTAGTGTTTTTTTATATATTAATGTATAGTTTATTATTCATTTTTTTGTTTGATTGCATTTTTTGTATAATGTAGAAAAAATAATATATATTTTAAAAGTATCAAAATATCAAGTTGTTAAATTCTACCCCTCAATTAAATTACATCATTGTTATTTTAATTATAACAACAACGATATTTATGGATATATATTTTATTTATATGAATCAAGAGTTAATATAAAATATGGTATTAACATTACTAATATATATGAGACTATGAAACTATTTTATTTCTTCCCAATAGGCATATTTAAATAATGATTTTTTTCAAAACATTTGGATTTATCATCCCTAATAATTAAGTATCATAAATATTATAATGTGATTTCATTTCCTTTGTTATTTATAGTCATATTTATAATTATATATGATCATAAGTTTCATTTAATTATTAATTATTTGTTACATACTTATTTTATTATAATGTATTCTATGTGGCAATAACAAATATATTTCTATGGAACATTGAATTATTTTTGAATTATGTATACTCTATTATTTATAATGTTTATTCCATAAAACTAAAAATGGAATAAAATTATAATAAAATATATTTTCAAATAAATTGGCTGTTGATTGATTCTATTATAAATGAAATTATACCTAATAATGTAGCAAAAACTAGATTCCAATTGGATATCCAAAAATAATGGGTGGATTGTGTGTGTACCTCTTACTATTATTTATTCATAAAAAACTCTTAGTAGTAGGGGAATCATGGGATCCCCATGTTTAACATTGTTTGAGGGGATTATTGTTTTTTTATCCTAATTAAAATCTGAGTTTTGGAATGAATTTTCATAAATCCCAAATTCCAAACATTTGAGGAATTGCAAACACTTAAGCATTGTATTATAGATGTGGTTCTACATCTCGGCATGAAAGTCATGAGCATGGGGAGTCAATCATCCAATGAATTAAATGTTTTCATATTCATTTTAATAATTCATATATTTTATTATACTCATATTTGGGATTTGTAAGAAGTTAAACATTATTCCTTCATTCTTTTCATTACTGGATCATCAATGAAATTTCATTTTTCTCTTCATTAGTGAGTTTTTACATTTTTATATATTAAATATTATAAAAATAACTCAATATTTTTCAATGATAATGTCCACAAGTTCTTAATCACTAATTTTTATCCCATTAAAATATTTTTAATCAAGTTTAGCATTGATGTTATTTAAACATTCTACAACAATTAATCAAATTAAATTAAAAATCACAATTAAATAATATTTACATCTTTATTAAAAACTCATCCTCAATGTGGGGTACCCTATAAATCCATCTGAAAATATTTTAAATCAATTAATATCACTCTTAGATCAATCAAGGTGTCCATAGGTTGCATTCTATCATATGTAATGTAATTTTGTAACAAAAATAATGTATTGTTGTGTTCGGTAATGATAATGTGATTATTCAATGCATTTCCCCTATGAGTGTCTAGTAAGGTGTGTATTCTTAGTCAATATCATAAGGCATTAGGTTAATGATTAAATTAATGATCAATAATGAATTTTCATGGTGATTACCTCTATCTTTTTGTGAAACACCTGTAAGAACATTAAATTGTCAAGACACTGATGTATTATAATGAAAAATACATACTCAAAATTTTAGAAATATATGTCGATATCATTCTGTACATAGACTTATCTCTACTTCTTTTACTAAGGTCCTATAAACCTATACCAAAGTTAACCAAACTAATATCCAAATATATCTAATCTAGTCTCCAAAATAACTAAATCCTTATCATATACTAAATGATGTAACCCAAGATAAACATGGAATAAATATTACATTAATCTTTTGATTTTGATTATACATTTCACCAAACAATTTCTAAACGAATAGACTATATGTTTTAGTTTCTAGAATAGTAGATATAAAAACATATTAATTCACTATAATGGAAAACATTTATCTATAATCATGGAAATCTATACACAATATATACATATCACATGATACAAACATCTTCTAAACTTCGTGATTGGAAAATTAAAATGGGGTGAGGTTAAATGATACATAAAAAAAGGAAAAATCATAAATTATTATATTATAAACATGATAAATATATAAATTACAAACTAAATAAACAAAAATATCGTTCATAATAGTCATTAAACATTATATACTATCATAAGAGCATGAAAATATGGTTATTGAAACATAAAAGAAATCACATGTATTTAAAATAAATAAAAAAATTATTAAAACAATTGAGCATGATTTAAAAGTGTATAATACTTTTAAACAAACTTAATAATCATGAAATAGTGGCATAAATTGATAAACATGATGAAAATTATTCATGATCATAAAAAAGATGAGTCATTATACTTGTGATCATGTCTACTCTCCAATATATTCACACATAAAATTGTGTGTATTTTTCAATTCACTCATACTCACCCTTTATGACCCTAGAGACTCTATAAAATGTTAACATTTAAATTTTAGTGTAGATATTAATGTCATCACACTCACCATTTATGAACAAATAAAATTGAAAACAAGTTTACTCATAAAATTTGGAGTAGAGCATAACATAATAAAAAACACCTTCTTTTAACCTATTCATTTTCTAACCTATTGAAACAACAATTCAATATTATGATATATAATCATTTTACCAATGTATTGGATGGAAAAATACATATCACCCTTTGCATAATCTCTATTTTTCCATGCACTCAAAAATAAAGCATTCACTATCTCGTAAAAATCACTTTTAAAAATTAGTTTTCTAAAAAAAATTCAAAAACAGTACATAACATAATATTACGAAATCATTGAATATAATTACTCTAATTTTATAAGAAATCATATCATAATAGTATGAAATGGGTGATCAAATCATCACGTAATAAAAAATGTATTCCATGAGGTGTATATATAATAGAAATTTTATAACATTTCAAAAAAATAAATAGAATTTATTGAATATTACAAAGAAAAACATTTATGTAAAGTGAAAGAGAATAAATTTGAATTATAATTATAAATATTTTGAAATAAAAGTTCATTTAAATTACAAAATTAATTAAAAAGAATATATGTGGAAATAATTTGAAAACAATATCTTTTAAGATGAAATTTATAAATATAAATATGAAAAATATTTAAGGATTTCCAAAAAATAAGCTAAAATTATTTGAATATATTAAATTATTAAAGAAATTAGATTTTTAAAAAAATTAATATTAAAAAAAAGTTAATGTTTAGTGGATGTGGAAACATATATTTTTGGAAAGGATAGAAAACCCCTTTAGAACATTTTGAAATAGGCTTTGTTAGAAAAACCCACATCATTAAAAGGGATTAATTTATTTAAAAATTATTAATTGAAATAAAAGGATAATTGGAGATCAAAAAATTGAAATTCTAGTAGAAAAACAATAGTATCGGTTGAAATTAATTATTTGGATACTAAATAAAATTCCATTAATAATAAATAGGAATTATACATTAAAAATGAATTTTCATCAAACCATAAAATCATACAAAAAATGTTCAAAAGATAATAAATCCCACACCCCAACAATTTATTAGAAAATAATGATAAAAAAGGGAACAAAGATGGACAATGTCAAATAGAGAGAAGCTATCATGCTAAAATGAAAACTACATATGATGGGAATCCAGCATCCATGCAGTAATTATCAGAGATATCATTAGTATAATCCCACTCTATGAATGAATTACTCTGATTAAAGCGGATGTAACTCTACTCACTAAACATCTTCCGATCTATAAGAACATTGCTCATAAAATGCTCATGCCCTAATGTAGCATCACAATATTTACGAAATCCTAGGACACAACATTTTTGGATGATAACAATGTTTCTATGACATCAATTACATCAATGAACCCTCTAAATCATCCCTCGCCAATTTTTCAATTTTATCATCCATAATAAAGATTTTATAAACATTCCATTTGTCACAAAGATAATTCTCCATCTATCAACCAATAGATTCCAGTAGAACAATGGTATCCTCCCCATTAGATGCATTATCATTGAGGGAATAACAAAAACCCCATTCATTGACTACTTAATCAGGAGAATAATACAATGTAACAACCACGATTAGTATTACTTTCATTGAACACTCTCATTTCTTCCTAACATTAATACATCTTGAGGTAGTCATAGCTTGTCTATTTATCAACCCAGGTCTACTCTCGTGTGCAATATACACCTCATCATGAGATGAAGTTTCTTGGAAATAATAAATGAATAATTTTTTCCCATAGATATTTAAAGGATTAGCATTCTTGAGTCCTGTCTCAACACTACCAAGCACGTCACCCTATGTGAAAATGACATCAACAATCACATCCTTCATCTAATTTATATTTTCAACAGGAAGTCAACATTTATCCAATAGTATTACATCACAATCCACTATTCAGTTATCATTCGACTCTACAATGGGACTAATTCTTTCCCCATTTTTCATATTCTAAACTAATGTGATAATAAAAGTGTAATTTAATATATAGTGACCATTATTATTGATTTTTTTAAAAAAATACATCATTTACAGTCTAAATATCCCATATTCCCACATATCATTCAAAAGGAAGGCTGCTTCTCAATCTCTATTAAGAGTTCCAATCATATTTTGTAAAAAAAATGTATAACTGAATTTGTGAGACTTTAATAATGATCGACTTGAACAAGAACTCTATAAAAATTCATAATAATATAATGTTTATTTCATTGTCAAATTATATTGTTTCTCTAACAATTAAGGCAATATCCAATTGAAACTAAAAATGAAAAAGAAAATATGTTAGACTATGAATTCATATCCATTTTCAGAGGATAGTGTGATTTATCATAAAATGACTAAAGAAGGGACCCCAATAATGCATCCTAAATATTCCAGGCTTAATGGAATCATTACATAATCCCCACGATCTATATTTTACTTCATTTGAATGAAACACGATATAAAAAACCCCCTTATTGATATGGGTGATCCTCCATCCACAAATGTTACATATTTGAAGAACCCACTTTTTCAGATATTCAATATTCCATGGATAACCCAAGCCATGTGATGTTAACCTCACAATAATCAGGTGCTTTCATATATTGAGGTATTCCATAACCAGATGCTTATTGGCTTCAACAAATGAATAAAAACAATTTTTTGTGGCCTTAGAAGTGAATACACTCAATAGATTAGAGAAAACCCATGTATAATTTAGCTTATCTTTGAATATAATGTGATGAAAAATAAGCAAACATGATCATCCTACCCAAAGATGTTGATATAAGGTCAATACCCTCTTCTAGTCATCCATCATCGACAGTTCAATGACAGTCTAATTTATGCAGTCCATGAGATTAACAGCTGGATATGATTTCGAGACCCTCATTTGAGTTTAAAATCATCCATATATGAGGCTAACACCATTCCTAAGACATTGATAGCCCTAAAATCACCTTGAAGAATCAATAAACCCTCTATATCAGAAATTTAGAATATAAAGCTCATCGGAACATATGAATCCATCCTCACTAAAGGGTCTCCCATCACCATTCCATATCGATTTGGAGCAGGACCTTGAGATCCACCCAGTACCTTTGAATGATAATAATGTATGATAGAAATAACATCAAAACCCTTTTAATCATAAAATATACCTAAAAGAATAAAGGAATCAGTTGTCATGGAAAAATTTGGTGATTCCATTAAATAAACCTAGATGCCATGAAAGTGAATTGGGAGTCACTCCTGAACCCTAGATGCCATCAACCCATAGAAAAATAAATGTTGAATACTATAATGTGAAAAAAGTACTTCCCTATAAAATAAGGGGATAATATAATATAACAACATCATAGTTTATAATAGTTAAATTATTAATGATAATAGTCAAGGAAGATTGATATTTGGCCATATAATAGATTTTAGTTTTGAAAACCCCCAATAGGCTTTGTAATTTTTGAATATAAACCGATGATAAAAATAAAATGAAATTACAAATTTAATATAATGATTTATAATATTAAATTGATATCCATATTAAAATGTAATGGTAATTGACAATATCCATGTAAAAATTCTATATAAAATAAACATTTTTTAATGAAAGGATATTAAATTTGAATCAATTAATATATTTCCTTGCATAGTTTAGAACACTCTAACCTACATAAAATGAAATATAGTTAATTAAATAACCAATTTATTTACATTATTCATAAATATTTCCCATTTTAATTATTATTTTTATATATTTATCATTAGTAGGGTAATTATTTATATAGTATTTTCACTACCAGAGGTCAATAACATAAATTGTTTTGTGAATGACTAATAATTTTGATATTGTTAACCATAATTTGATACCAATATTAAAATTAAAATATCACATGAGTTTATGTAATATATAACTTATATTTATTTAACATTTTCATAATTCATTATATATATTTTTTATTATGTTATGTAATAACTAAATTGATAACAAACTGTTTGGGTAGTTTTAGTAAATTATAATGTTTCCTGAATCATAAGAAAAATATTAAATATAATCTCATTAGAACCAAAATATATTCATGAATTGATTAATAGATTATAATTATATTAGTTTTCATGCTCACATAGTCATCCATAATCATATTTTAATGTGTTGTACGTGATGGTGGTTAAACCGACCCAAACATGAACACACATTACCTCAATTCGTGTGTATGGTTAAAGATGTTTTTTTAAATAATATAACTTTAATCAAGAATAGTGATATAATTTTTAATATTTATGATTTTTTATAATAGAGGAATAATTTTTTATAATTTATTATAAATAAGAATAAAATTTAAAAATGTTTCATCATGGAGTTGGTAATGTGCATGTACGCACTATTATCGTTTGTATTTCTCAATATGTGATATCTTCTTATGATGGATATTTTTATTCATAATTATATGATATATATAATATTTATACACTATCACTACCATTAATACAATACCTAAAAGGGAAAAATAGTCATTTCCTGGAGGCAATAGTTTTCGCAACGCACTAAGTATTCTCTTCTATTTTTATAAGAGGAAAAATGTGATAAAATATGGGTTATATCATTAATATAATGTTATATAGGAATAATAATTATATTTAAATTATCAAATTATTATTTATTTATTTTATTGGGGGGATTAATATGATGATAAACTATTATGAATGAGATAATACATATATTTTTTACTTGATTTTCCCCAAGTAAAATTCCTTGAAATTGAAGGTCCTATGATATAAATGAGCAACCAGTGCAAGATTTTTGTTGGATAATATTATAGGGTTATATTAATTGTGCAATTTAAAAAGGTAATTGAATGTATATTTCTATAATTGAATGGTGGTAATGGTATCCTTTAATATGTGGTGAAAAAAGGAACTTTTGGAAACACTCATCATTTTTCCATTATTCAACGACACTAATCCATGGTAAATTACTCCAATAATGTAAAATTATTGAATAAGGTGCATATTTTTTCTATGAATTATCAATTATTTATAAACAATTTTATTATCATGAAATACAAATTTTCCATTAGTCCTTTACATTTTACTAGTTTTCTTTTAATCTATGTTACAATTTAATAACTTAATGATATTATGAATTACTAAACATAAAATATAACACATAAAACCTGATTTTAGTGTGATGGATCTAATTTTAAAAACTATTTAATAAAATTAAAAATAAAATTATTATAAAATTAAATTTTAGATAAAAATATATAATCTGTAGAAATGTTATTTTATTAGATAAATGAAATTATCCATTATTTTAATTTAATATTATTTTTTACTGATTTATTATTAAATTACTGTTAATAATTATGTTTTTTTAAAAAAAACATTATACTCGTTATTTGACATATATATACATAATTGATTCAATATAAACTCAATTATTTTAATTAAAAAATAATTTAAAATTGTTTCCAAATTATTTTTGCAATAAGTTCTAAAAAATTTATATGTTTTATAAAAATAAATTTAATTTAGTATTATTAAATAATATTAAAATTGTTATCATGAATATAAGAATAATTTTATTAAATTATTTTTCTATGAATTATGCAATGAATTTTAACATTAATGAGTATATCACATATAAACCTATTATTTTCAGTTTAATTTTAAGATAAAAAAATTATGACTTCCATATTTTTATCAATGTAATTTATTTATTTTAACTTAAAATACTTAATATTATTAAAAAATTATTTATTTATTAAAATAATATTAAAAATCCCTGGATGATCTTATAATTAATTAGGGAATTTTGTCTCAAAATAGTTTCCATTAAATTGCTATATAAAAAATTAATAAAAAAAAATTAGAATTGGTTTATAAAAATAACATTATATTTTAAAATGAATAATTAAAATTTTATATTGTTTTTATATAATATTTCTTTTAAATAATTTCATCATTTTCTTAAAATTTAAAGTGTTAACAAAATAATTCTTTTCAATATTCAAATACAAAACTATTTTTTCAGAAAAATGTAAAATATTGCAGACTAAGCTAATTTTTTTGTGAAGAAATAAAAAATTAATTTTAATTTATAAAATTTAAATTATAATTTTTTAAATATGTCCTTTTTTAAAAATATATAAGATAAATATTACCAGTATAATTGAAAATGTCCTTTTGAATATTATCTTATCTTAATAGTTTACCTTTTCATAGTGATAAAAATTAATGGGTTTTCATCGTTGTGTTTTTTTAGATTCGTTAATAATGTATTCTTAATATTTTGTTTTTTCCCCAATGTTGGGTTTGTCATGTGAAACAAGTTATATATGTTTATAATGGTCGAAAATATTTTTTCGTCCCATTTTTTCCCCTAAATAAATGTTTAATCACTATTTTAAATATCACATATTAATGTGAATTTTTAGGATTATTTCTAGGATTGTTTTGAATCGTGAGTAAATATACAATATCTTATCAACCATACTGATTGATGTAAGACTATAAAACTCTAATTTTCTATCTAATTATGTAAATAAAAATATTCAGTTCATTTCATAATATTCGAATTAAATATCCATCATAATTAAGTATAATAACTCTGATAATAGAATTATTTTTCCAATAGGGATCACAACCAAACTATTACTGATATATGATTAACTATTGAAATAAAATATAAATACATTTTTTAAAATTTTTATTACTAAGGATTATATTTGGAATTCACCAAATCATTTCCAAGATAAAATCCAATTTTTCTAATGAGGTGATTTTTTAGTTTTTCATGAATCATATTCCATAGAACATTAATTGAGATATAATGAAAAAAGAAGAAAATATCAAATCATTATGGTTATTATTATAAAATATTGAAAAACATCTAAATCATATAAGTGTATTTTGATCTAGATTCCAATTATATATATATAAACTTAGAGTGGATGGTGAGTGTACTTTTTAACCTTATTTTTATAGCATACCTTCAAATGTAAAGGTAGAATAAGTTTTCCCTTATTTCATTGGTTTTTATGGGGTTGATTTTATTATATAATGTAGTTGATTAGTTAAGTAATATTTTTTTAGAATTCCCACAATCAAAACATTTGTGGCATTAGAAACTCAACACCTCAGTTTGATGCACATGTTTCTTAATATTAACTCATAAATCTTGTACCCGATGACCAATCATTCCACAATTGAAAAAAATATATTTTTAATTTTAGTTTATAATTTTAGTTATTATTCCATAATTTTCTACAGATAGTGTAACACCTAAATATTTTAAATGAACACCCTTTTTAAGGCATATAAAACATGAAATAATTTGTATAAACGAGATAAGAAATATTATTTCTTAATATTGATTTATATATCATAACCATTTAATTTTATATCATGAATATAATTTATTTAGTTGTGAAATATATTTATATATATATATATATGTATGTATCCCAATTAGAATTACTTTTTTTACTAATTCATTTGAAATAAGAACACAATTTTTAATAAGGTGACTTTTGCTTCAAAAATATGTTTTAATTATAATGGATTGTAATTAATATTTGTGAGAAAATATTATAAATAAAATATTCCACTATTATAAATTTTATTTCATAAAAAAGAAATCATTTTTTAAAATCTAATTTAATTAATAAATTATTGTGGCTTTTTTGGATTTTTCTAAATAGAATGTTTTCTAAATAAATAATAAAAAATACAAATTTATTAAAATATGCAATTTTATTTCATTTAAAATCATTTTAATGATAGTAATTTTAAATTAAAGTATCATAATTCATATCTATGTAGATATAGTTAAATTAATTACATTATAATCAGTATTATACTTTATATTGTTATAAATTCTTTTGTTGTAGTTAAAAAACATTTTTATTGAAACTATTTTCCATTGCATTTTATATATTTATATTAAAATGGATTTCTAAAAATTATTATAATTTTATATTGGAAAATGGATACCATATTTTTAATTATGTGATTAAAATTTAATAAATTATACCCTATTCAGTATTTTCATTCATAATAACAACTATAATATATATTTATCACATCGATAAGCATAAATTGTGTAATTATGGATAAACAGAATATATAATGGACTAAAAATAACCACAAAAATATCATTTAACTTATATTATGAATGATTTTCCACCATACTCATCATATATTCTATCTCTTGTAAATTGTTTCCATTTTTCATAGAAAGTAACTTATATATTTTTTCATGAATATAAAAATAAATAAATATCGCTGTCTTTCTTTTAAATTTCATATTTATGTTCACATATGAATAAAAACAAGTGAATATGTATTAATGGTTATTTTTAAAATAATGAAATTATATTTATTATGTAATTAATTTTTAATATTTTTTGATGGAATGAATTCCACAAGTGATTATGAAACAGCAACAAAGTTCTAGTTTAAGTTATAAAAGAAGAAGTAAAATATTTTGAAATCTTTAAAAGTGATTTCCTTTTTTGAATTATAATGTAGAATGAATTTTAAAAAAAGATATAACATATTGGTGATGTATTAAGTCTTTATATTCTAATTCCATTTTTATCCTAATGACATTAAAGTCCAATGAAATAAATTGATCCACAAATGAGATTATAGATATATTAAATAAAAAATAATTTATTAATTGATTTATAATTCATACAAATCATTTATTATGTAACTATAATGGTATATGATTTAATGTTTAGATCATGGTCCATTTATTAGCCAATTTTAATTTTATTTTGACTTTGTTTATCCCTAAATTTTAAAACAACTATGATATAACTATTATAGTAAAAATGGTTATTAGAGGTTAAAACAGGGTGATAAGGGTGAAAACATCACCTAATATTGAAAAAATATTATTTTATGAGATTATTTTCAATTATAATAATCATATATTCAATATATTTCAATTTGGTTCATATTTTCTATTTATCATAATTTATATTAGTTTTATACTTTATGTAATTCCATGAGTCCTCCAACATATAAAATATCACCTCCTATGCTTACTTCCTCAAGAGTTTTCAGCACCCTAGATTAGTAAATACCAATTAAATTACATTACTAAAATCTATTCTAACATTATAGAGGTATTTTATTTAGTATAATAAAATACTATTATTGATTAAAGTTTATTTAAAAGAAGGTTATCAAAAGAAAATGTAAAAATTTTAACTGAATGGTTTAGTTTTATATATTCTTCTACCTCCATAAAATATTATTCACCCATTATAAAATATTAAAATTAGTAAATATAACATAATTTGATTTAATTATATTAATATAATAACATATTTCCTTATCTTATTATTTCATATTATAAATGAAATTATCATTCTTATGTATTGTCGACTAATGCCTCATGGACCAATTTAATTATTTTCCAATCACCATCTCTCATAACAACTTATAATAATGAATTTAATGTATATATATTTTATTCATGTCATAATTATCATTATATAATGATAATATATCACCAATATTTTACATTTCAATCCCATGAAATATGATAATATTAAAATGTGCATTTGTTGTGATTACAACATCATTGTAGCATTGTGAATCATTTTTATTCACAACAACAAAGAGATGGTATATATAGGATTATTTAAGAATTTAATTTGACATTTTTGATAAAATAATAATACATGGTATATAAAATAATACTTACCTTAATTCTATTTTATTCATTGGAAAATAAAAATGAAACCCATGTGTGTATATGCAATATCGTAATTCATTTTTAAAAACATTATTTAATGCTTTGGGTTATATGTATAATTAATGTATAAAAATAAAAATAATTATATTATTTTTATTTAGGTGACTATATAAGAAATTTTATTCTTTAGTAATCATACAAAATACATTTTGAAATTATGTACTAGAATTTCTCAGAATCCCAGATGTGGACTTAAATGATTATTATATTAAACATTTCATTGAAATAATTTTGATAAAAGGTTAAGGGAAATGTAATAATATATTAAAATGATATTATATGAGTGAATAATTAATATAATTATATTATACAATAGGTAAATTTTATTTAATGCATTTTGGTAGTTAAGGAAAAGGATTTTTATCTCAATTTCTCTTCATCTCATCAAATTTTAATTTTATGAACCTAATTTCATTTATATTGTGTATATTTTATCCAATTAAAAAGTCATGTAATTTATCCTATATAAATAATTGGTTTTTTTAGTTCATGAAATTTCATAAAATCAGTTTTCATTTGGATGTTACCAAAGTGGTAAGGGGTTTCCCAACTAAATTTACATTCTTTGGGTTGCATGAATTATTTAATGATTATATTATATTAGTATTAGTTTTTATTCAAATTTATTTTTTTTACGAATTTAATTTATATTTTTCATATTTACAGTTTTTACAAAGAATATCTCTATTGATTATTTTTATTCTTCATCGATAAGGTATTGGTAGGGGTGATTCATCACTAATTTTCCTTCTTTGAGGTGTATATTTATGTTTTTAACCTATATTATTTGATGAGACATATTTACTACCCAATTTAATTTTATATGATGTATTTAATTATATAAATGTTATAAAATGGTTCATTTGAATCCATTTCCTTCATGGGATTACAATTCAAAGGCTACTAAAATTGTAATGATTTTTATGACACAATTTCATTTTATATTGGGGATATTTATGTCCAAGGTTCTTTTAAGGGAAATCATATGATCTTATTTTATTTAAAAATTTATATCTTCTTTTCCAATGGTTATAAATTTTCCATACGTGTTTAGATTCTTTTTCCCCCATTATTTATTAAATAAATATCAAGAATCATTTTTGAAAGTGATACTAATATTATATCATAGTTTAAATTTATAATCTTTCCCTTCCATATCAATGTTTTATTAAATAATTCATAAAGGTTTTTTAAATAATAAATTATTTAATATTTTAAATTTTGGTAATATTTTTATGTCTTTTCAAAATTCATAAAATAAAATTATTTTTTTATTTTAAATGTGTCTGTATTGACTCTATTTGAAGAATGTTTTAATGAATATTTAATTTAATATTTAATCACTAAACAAATTTTCCCACCAATATGTAAATTATATTATTTGAAGATTATTTTATGATATTCCATGTATATTTTGTAGGAATAGTATTCTCAGAAGATTTTATGAATTATTTTTTTAACAATTTATTTTCCAAGTGGTAATGGTATTTTCTCAATGAATGTTTTTAATTATATTTTAATGATATTTATATTCAACAACATCAAAAAACCGTGATGTTACAAATGCTCCACTATGGCCATATTATAATTATTTTCCCTAATTATTTGTCTCGATGGATTATGAATGTTTCAATAATATTTTCTTCGAACTCATTTCATATTTTTAGGATAATAAGTTTATAAAATGAATAAAGGTTATTTATATGAGTTTTATAATGAAATGAAATCTTAATGTAAATTATAATTATAATGGTTTTTATAAAATTGTTATAATTATGGTTATTTCCATTATAATCTATAGAAGGGTGGTTTTAGTATAAATAAAGAACGACTGAACCAAATATAGCTCTATAATGCATTGGGTAAAGAAACATAGTAAACCAATTATAGGTTTCACAAAATAGATTATTCGAATTACACAATTCTAGGAAAACAATATTGAAAAATAAATTGTTTTCCTGTAATGTTCATTTTTTTAATCGTCATTATCTCTAATTTTGGAAGAATTTCTTTTTTTCAGAAATTTTTTTTCTAAAAAAATGATTTTCATTAGGTTTTACACAGAAATATTAAGAAATATTTCATTGTATTATTGGTATAATAATATTTAATTTTTTTTCGCATATATGTAATTATGTGGTAAGGATTTTTATATATTTCCATTATAATTTTAAAATATATATAAAAAAATTGTTGTAAATATTTTTCACGTCTGGGATTGTAAAATGGTTTATAAAGGATAAAAATAATATGATTATAATTAAAACTAACTATACAAAATTACATTATTCTTTTATATAATTGGGGTTTGAAAATTATCATAAACTATTTTAGTATATTTTATAGTTTTTACATCTTTATTTAAAAATATCATTTGTTATATTATGTAAAGAAACATACATAATTTTTCACTATTTCATTTCATTTTATTATATGATTACATAAAAAAATAACAATGGATTTACTAATATAAAAATATTTTGTGAATAATGAAAATAATTTTTTGATTGTATTTTATTTTGAATTTATTGTGATGAAATAATAAAACATAATTCTTAGGCAATGTCGACATAGTCCTAGTGCTCGTAGTACAAAAATATTGTAAATAGAAATAAAAACATTAAATGTAATTTGTGTTGTGGGATTTAAACTATCCAAAGAATTTTACTGATATATGTATAACACCTTTCAGATGTTTTAAATTACTAAATTAAATTTACGTTATTATCATGAAGAAATTAAATTCATTCTTAATGAATAGTTCTAAAAATGACATTAATGATATTTAATAAAAAAAAATTATTTATAACATGACTTATATTTCATAAAAAAAAATTTATTATTAAATTTATTGGTGTATAGTTTTATAAATCAACCATGTTGTATTTATGGGACAATTGTCTACTTATATATACATTCTTAAACCCAAAAAAGCCAAAACATTGATTTCACCATAATCGTCAAAAATGTTAATGAGGGTTAAAATAAAGAGATAAGGGTGAAAAAAATCTACTAAATTTTTACATATTTTTGGTATGATATTATTATGATTCATCATATCCTATATTCTTAATTTTTCAAATTTTCAACATTCATATGAAATATAATTTATATTAATTTATTACTTTTTGTTATTACAATGTGTCCCCAGTCTAAACTAATAAATGGGAATATACAATACTCTATTCTGCACACATATTGAGAACTCTAACTGAGATAATACAAACCCAAATTGAACTAAAAAAATCACTCCTTGTATTCTAGAGGCATTGTTTTAAGAAAAATATCATCCTTGTAGGTATTAACGTGTAATAAAAACAAGGTTTCCCTAAAAAGATGTATATCTTTTGGATGAATGTCTTAGTTTCATTTCTTCTTATGAAGACATTAAAAACTATTAAAACACACTGAAATAATAAGATCAATAATATTTTTATATATATTGTTATCATTATGGAAAAAATAATATCCATCACTTATTCCATGAAATGGTAAATGAAACAATTTTACATGTGTACAGAATATTACAATCTCGCGGACCAATGTAATTCATTTTCCATCACTAAATCTAAAAAATGATTATAGATATTAATTTAATTTATATATTTAATATTAAATAAATAAATATAATTTTATAAATATTATATATAATTTAGGTAAATAGTTTTACCCTTGTAGCATGGATTCAGGTGATACTTTATAACATCATCTTTAAGAACAAGGAATCTTTTCCCCAAAGCACTGAATTTTTTATTAGTCTCGGTAAACTAGATTAAAACTTTTATGTCACATTAAATTTGAAGGAGAGTTATTCTCTAGAAAACCACTTGGGGTTTTCTATAAATGCTTTTTGGGGGATTTTTATCAATATAGGGACTATAGGGTGTGGTAACTAATGTAAGGAATATTGGTATTTTTTTTGAACCAAAATCCTTGTATGTGTATTAAAAATAGAATTATTGGTTCCCTTTTATAAGTGAGGGGAGGGCCACATTCATATTTCATAAAATTTTAAATTATTATAAATTATTTTTTCTAGAACAAAGACTCCAAACTTGTATAATATTTATATTTAGATCTTATGTGTAGAAATAATAACATCCATTAAAATTTTTACATGTTTATATTAGGTTATTGATGATATATCTATAGATTAACTCATGTTAACCCATTTATACAATTACCTTGATACCAATGATTTTATCATTATAAGGTTAATATTGTTACTCTAAAATATAAAATTGGATAATAAATGAACCATGTTTGATATTTTAAACCATATCACAATCACTTTCCAAAATATATGATTTTTAGGAATTTTAAAAATTTTGAAAAAATATTATTTAATATAAAATATCATTAATGTATATTTTGAAGCGGTACATATAATTTGACATAAAAACGACATCGTAGTAATGTAATTTTAATTTAACCATTGAAAACACAAAAAAAATTATATTTATGCAAAAAATTCAGCGAACATAATAATTCAATCACATTATTTTAAATCTAGTGTTATCTAATTCAATTAAATAATTTTTCCATATAGTAGGAAAATAATATGTCCATGTTTTGAAAAAATTTATGGTAATTATATGATTTATAAAAATTACTATTATGTAAAAAATTGAATTTTTATTTTAAAAATACTTATTATTCATTCACAGTATTCTCATGTCTCTATGCGAACACATAATAGATATTTAAAATCAATAGGTTGATATTATTCATTTTTTCATTACTTATCATTTTTTTTGAGAGAGAGGATACGGGTGAACCCAAACAAAATATATATTCATAAAAAAAGAAAACAATAAAGGAGAATAATAATAATGAAACAACCGTTATATCCCCCACACATATACAGGAGAAATTGTAATTTCAAGTGATAACAAAACTATGAAGCACCATGAGTGTCTTGGAAACAACCAGCACACCACTCAAGTCAGACATTAGGTCATGTCCTCGATCCAGACCCAGCATAGCTAGACAAAATTTCAATATGCAAAACCATCCTCATGCATGTCCATTCGTAATAGTGTAGAGCAGAAGAAACCCCATGCCATCATACAAAATGGATCCCCATGGAATCAGTACACTTGCAGACCCCTCACAAAAGCACAAACATCACAACATGACACATGCAAACTAGTATAGAAGAACAAACCTGAAAAAGATTTAATGAAAGATACAAATTTACTCCAACCCTTCCAAAAAAATTCTTACACATGTCTAAAAATAGGAGATTTATAACTATCCATTTTAGAAATGGATTTAGATCATCAAGACCCTAATCAAGCCAAAAAAAGTGAACTCCATTGATGCCCTTATTTCCAAGACCATCATCAACCGAATTGGCTTCCCTGTAAATGTGATTGATGATATGTTTCCAGGTGAAAAGAGTATCCATGAATTTTCACCAATGATTGGTGAGATTCCAAACAAAATTGGAGAGACCCATCCTGAGGGTGGAGAGGACCAATGTATAATCACTCTTGACCAATAAAGTATTCCAACCACAATCATTGGCTTGCTCCACCACAAAAATGATGCAAAAAATTTCAGCTATATGAGAAGAAGTAGGACCCCAAAAACCATGAAAACATCCAAGTACATCCACTTTATGATTCTAGACAACAACACCATATCCAGAAGGCCTTGTATTACCTCTAGAATATCTATTAGAGTTGACTTTTATCCAACAAACAAATGGCTATTCAATAATACTTCAAAGGTTTCATATGGAGGCTGAATGTTCCTCTTGACACCAATTTGGTAAAAAATGAACAAGTCACGCACTAAGTTGAAGAAATTGTGACTATTTAGTGTTCTTACCCCAATTAAAACATCTAGAATGGAGAAAATGTCACCATTAATTAAAAAAGGGAACTTTTGAAAACACTTATCATCTTTCAATATATCTATCACATAATTCCATGGTCAATTGCTCCAAAAATATAAAAATATTTATTGTTGAAAATTTTCGATCTATAAATGAAAAATAGTTTCCTACATATTTTGTCAGGTAATACAATTTTACCATTAGTCCTTTACATTTTACTCTTTCTCTTGTAAACTAGGTATCAATTTTATAACTAAGTGGTTTTAGGAAATATTATTCATATAATATAACGTTTACAAAAAAATTAGTGTGTTGGAAGTAAATTTGCAATCCATTTAATCAATTTAAAATTATAATTATTATAAAATTTAATTTCATATAAAAAAAGATAATGTGTTCCAATTATATTTTATTAGAAAAATTACATTTTCCTTTTTTTGTAATATTATATTCGATTAATTATAATATAAATTCATGTTAATTAATTAATTTATGTTTTTAAGAAATAAATTATACTCATTATATGATGTATTTAATAATAATTAATTCTATATAAATTCTATGATATTATAAAAAGAATAATTTAAAACAATTCATTACCCATTATTGAGGCAATAATTATTAATAAAAAATTAATAAATTTTCGTATATAATTAATATAAAAAATAATAAAATATATATAAAAAAGTAATATTAGTTACATTATATAATATTAATATTATTATAACTAATATAGGAATAATTTAATCCAATTAAATGTCTATGTGTTAGGAAATTAATCTGAGCATCAAATCATGTATTGTAAAAAAACCAATTATTTGAATAATGCATATTTTTAAGATAAAAAATTTAATATTATCATGTCCTTATCAATGTAAATAATTTATTTTAATTTTATATAAATAATATTATTAAAAATATATTTATTTATTAAAAAATTCTAAAAACTGTATCTGATTATTTTAAAATGAATTTGAAAAATTAGTCGAAATTTTTATTTTAGAAATTACAAAATAAATCATTAAAAAATATTCAAAATAGGGTTATAAATATAATATTTTATTTGAAATGATTTATTTAACATATTAATATACCTTTCAATTGAATGATGTTAAATAATTATCATTGTTTTCATAAAATTGAATACATTAATAAAATAAGTCTTTTCAATATTCATCTAAAAATGAATTATTTCAGAAAATTGATAAAGATTAAAACCAAGTTATTTTTTATTTGTAGAAATAAAAAAATAATTTCAAGATAACATATTTAAATTCTAAATTTATTAAATATTTCCTTTCAAAAATCATTATAATATAAATAAATCAACTTTTATTAAATATGTCATTTTCAATATTTTATCATACTAATTGTTTTACTTATAATAATGATAAATATAAATGGGTTTCCATAATACATTTTATTTTAGATTCATTAATAATTAATTATTAATATATTTTTGGTTTTCATTGTTTGGTTTCTCATGTGAAATTAGTTATAAATGTTTGTAATGATCCAAAATCCTAGGTCATCATATTCTACCCCCTAAATAAATATTTACTAAAAATTATAAATATCACTTATTAATGTAGACTAAAAAGACTATTTGTAATCATGATAAGAATCAAGAGTAAATATAAAAATTTTAATCAACAATACAAATTAAATTTAGAAAATCAAACTCTTATATCCCATCTATTGACACATATCAAAATATTTATTTTTTTCTATTTGTATTAATCATCCCACATAATTAAGTATCATAACACCTATAAAGGAATTAGTATTCCTATAGAGGTCGCAATAATACTTCTACTGATATATGATTAAATTTTGTATTAAAATATAATATCATATTTTCCAAAAACAATTACTAAGTATAATAGGTGGGACTAACCGACTCAATAACATGTTAACATCAATTTCTTCCATAGGGGGATATTTAGTATTTCAAATATCATATTACATGAAACTATAATGGGAATAAAATGATAACAGAAGAAAATATCTAATCAAAATATTTTTATATGATTATTTTGGAAAATATATTTTTTATTCTAGGGTTTCATGAACTAGATTTCTATTGGATATCCATTACTTTAGAGTGAATGTTGATTGTACCTTTTATACTTATTTTTTCAAGACTTACCATTAGTATTATAGGTAGAATATACTATTACTTATTCCATTTATTTCATATGGTGATGATTTTTTTATCTATAATAGTTGATTAGTTACTTAATATTTTTTTATAATTTCAAAATCCAAACATTAAAGGTATTAGAAATTCAACACCTTAGTTTAATGGACCATTTTCATCATCTCAGCACTTCAATCATGAACCTGATGGATAATCATTACAAATTTGAAATAATATTTTTTATTTCATTTGAGGCCATTATTTAAGTGATTCTTTAACCATTTTCAATAGGTACTGTAACCCATCTCTATTTTAAATGAACATCATGTTTGAGATCATGTACATCAAGCAATAATTAGCATAAATGAAAAGATAAAATATTATTATTTAAAAATGTGTAATATATCATAACCATTTAATCGAATTTCAGGAATATGATTTATTTAATTACGAAATATATATATGTGTTTCCAAATCATTACAAATATTTTGACGGATAATTTTGAAAGAAAAAAATAAATTTTCAATAATGTGATTTATGCTTCAAAATTATATTTTAATAATAAATGATAATAATTGATTTTATAGTAAATATTTTAAATAAATTATTTCAATTTTAGAAATTTTATTTCAATACAATGAAATTATTTTTCAAAACATTATATAATGAACAAATTTTTTTTATTTTTTGGGATTTTCAAAAACTATACAATTTGTCACTAAATAATGAATAATAATATATTTTATTAAAATTAAATTTTATTTCACTTAAAAGACTTATTATGATGTGAATATTATCTTAATGTTACATATGTCTTATTTATGTAATATTGTACAATTAATTACATTTGATTCATCATTATTCCCTTTTATTTTTTTCATTATTAAAAACAATCGTAATAAATATTTATCACATCGGTTAGAACAAATTCAGTGATTAAGGATAATAATAATTATGTTAAGGACTAAAAATAACCATAAAATTTCTATTTAACCTATTTTCTGAATTTTTTCCAACCGTGATCATACAATATTCTATGTTATGGAATTACTTCTCTTTTAAATTGAAAATAACATATATATTATTTCATGAATTGAAAAATAAATAAATATCACTATCATGCTTTTAAATTTCTTATATATGTTGACATATGAATAAAAATAACTTGTGAATGTGTATTAATTGATATATTTAGAATAATGAAATTATTTCTATGATTTTATTCATATTTAATTTTTTTTGATGAAATAATTTCCATAATTGATTATGCAACATCAACATAGTTCTTCTGTGAGTTGTCGAAGATGAAGTAAATGGTTTTAAAAACTCTAAGGGTGATTTATAATTTACCATGATTTTTACATAAATATATAATTTATTTGTGATGTATTAAGTTTATACACTCTAATTCTATTTTTATCCAGATGAATTTAAATTCAAATTAAGTAAATAGTTCTATAATGGACATTAATGATATTTTAAATAAACAATAATTTGTTAATTTTTTTAAAAATTCATAAAATAATATATTCTATAAATTTAATGGTATATTGTCTATAACACTTAAAATGCTACATTTATGGGTCAAATATCCTATTATATTGACATTGTCGATCCCTAAATGATAAAACAACTTCGATATAACTATAATCATCAAAAAGGGTTAATAGTGATTAAAACATGGACATAAGGGTGAAAAAATCATCTAAAATTTACAAAATATTATTTTTTGAGATTATATTGAGTCATAATCATCATATTTTCTAGATATATAAATTTGTTTCCACTATTATATTTATCATAATTTCTATTAACTTAATACATTATAAACTTCCAAGAGTCCCCTAACAAATAAAATATCACCTCATATTCTCTCTTAATCAAACATTTTGAGCACCCTAGGTAGTAAATACCAATAAAAATACCTTACTAAAATCAATTCCCACATTATGTAGTTTTTTATTTTAGTATAATTCCATCCATATATGTATTAAGGATTAATAAAATTTCGGTTTTAATAATAAAATCTATAACATTTAACTGAATGTTGTAGTTTTATATATTCTTCTACCTCCATAAAACATTAGTCACCAATTCATAAATATAAAAATCTATAACAATAAAATAATTAGATTTTATTATATTAATATGATAACTTATATCCAAATCTTCTTATTTTATATAGGAAATGAAATCATTCTTCTATTATACTATAGACTACTGCCTCATGGACCAATGCAATTTATTTTTCATAACCACCTCTCAGCACTACTGATAATAATTAATTTTATGCAAATATTTTTAATTTGTGTCATAATTATAAATACATAATGATACTATATCATCTATTTTTTACATTAAATCCATTTAAATATTAAAATATCATATGTGGGTTTTTTAGGATTACAACATCCATGTAGTATTGTGATTTATTTTTCATCACCACATAAATCATATGGTATTTATATGATTATTTAAGGATTTAATATGATATTAATGATAAAATAATAATTCTCTAATGATTAAATTATACTTGTATTCATTCCCACATATTCACTGAAATATGAAATGTTACCTATATATGTGTATGACATATCATTATTCATTTTTCAAAAGATTATATACTAGTTTATATCAAAATTATAATTAATGTATAATAATTATATTAATATTATAATATATATTTCCGTATAATAAATGTTTGTCAATGGTAAACGTTCAAAATTTATTTTGAAATTATGAACAGAATTTTCTCATAATATTTGATGTCGACTTAAATGATTGTGTCATTAAATATGTCATTGAAATAATTAAAATAAAAATTTTAATATAAAGTTAATAAAACATTACAAGTCTCTTATATAAGTGAATAATTAATATAATTTCGTTATACAATAGTTAAATTGTATGCTAAGAATGTTGGTACATAAAGTAAAATATTTCATATCAATTCATCGTCATTGTGTCATTTTTTTCCTTATAATATTACTTTCTTTTATATGGTGTATATTTTATCCTATTACATGTTATTTAATTTTTCCTATAAAATTAATGGAATTTTATTTATAGTACATTTTATTTCATGAAATGGGGTTTTATTTGGAAGTTACCTATGTTGTAAGGGGTTTCCTAAAAAAAATTTCATTCATTGGGCTACATCACTTATTCAATGACTTATTATGCGAAGATAAAATTTTAATTTAAATTATTGTTTTTTATATTTTTATATTTTTTTCTTATTTACATATTTTAGACACAATATTTTTACTGAATATTTCTCAAATTTTATAACTAGACATTTGTAAGGGTCATTCACCACTGGTTTTCATCTTCAAGGAGTATGTTTCTATTATTATTCTATATTATTTTATGTGGTATATTTACTATCCAATTTAATTTTATATATTTTATTTAATAATATACATATTTTTTAAAGACACATTTCAATCTCTTTATTTCATAGGATTAGGATTCATGAGTTACCAAATATAAAATGATTTTTATGATACAATTACATTTTATTTCGAGGCTATTTTTGTACAGGGTTCGTTAAAGGTAAATAAGATGCACTTATTTTATTTAAAAATATTGGACATCTTCTACTATTGTTATGAATTTTTTTATTAGTTTAGTTTCCATTTCCTCTATTTTTATTAACGAAATAACCATAATCATTTTTGTAAGTGATACTGATCACGTATCTTCTCTTAGATCAAGAATCATTTCATTTCATATCAATGATTTTTAAAAAATTAATGAATGTTTTTTGTCACAATAAATGATTTAATAAGTTAATTTTACATAATATTTTAACGTCTTTAAAATTTTCTAAAATAAAATTTGTTAATGTATCTTGAATGGGTAAAATTTGACTCTATTGGAAAAAGTTTTAATCAATATTTAATTGAAAAATTGTTCCCTAAACAAATATTCAAAGAATTTATAAATTATATGCATTTAATATTCCTTGAATATATTGAAAGTTTATTTTCAATGTAAAGTATTCTTAGAATATTTTATGAATTTATATTTTAAAAAAATTAATTTTTAAAGTGGTAAATGTATTTTTTCAAGAATATTTTGAACTATATTTTAATTGTATTTATATTCAACAACATAAACAAACCAAGATGTTATTAATTCTTTATAATGGATATTTTATAAATATTACACCCTAATTATTTCTCTTGATGGATTATTAGTGTTTCAAGGATAGTTTCATTGAACTCATTTCTATTTTATAGGATAATAATTTTATCAAAGGATTGAAGGTTATTTCTATGTTTTTTATAATAAAATTAAATCTCAATATACATTATTATTTTTTTGGTTCTTTTTAATATTTCTGAAGATGTGGGGTTCCATTATAAAATATATATTGGAGGTTTCACTATAAAGAAACGATAGGTGACCCCGATATAGCTCTCTAATGCATTGTATAATGCAACAATGTTAACCAATTACTTGTTTCTCTAAATAAATTATTATAATTAATCAAATCAATGAAAAATATGGTAAAAAAATTATTTCATATTATATTCATTTTTTTGAATCGTCAATATCCTTTATTTTGGTATTACTTCATTTTTTACTTAAAAATAAATTACAAAAAATGTTTTTCATTGTGTTTTACATAGTTATATTATAAATTGTTTATAATTATTCTTTGAATAGAATGTTTTATAATGTATCATATACATGGAATATGAAACATTATCTTTTTAAATATTTCAAATATAATTTTGGTTGTTATAAATAGTTACCATAGAAAATATTTGTCATCTCTATGATGGTAGAATGGTTAATAAATGATAAATATAATTAGGTAATGTTAACAATTAAGTCTAAAACGTTCTAGTATTCTATTATATTAGTGGTGTTTCATGATTATAATCCACTATTTTAATATATCGTAGTAGTTTTAAATTTAAATTTCAAAATGTCATATATTATTTTATGTATGAAAACATTTAGAATGTTAAAGTCTATATAATAATTTTATTATATGTTTACAATGGGGAAAAATAAGTTTTGATGCACTATTAAATACTATTATGAGAATAATAAAATTAATTTGGAGATGGAAATTTATTTTTTTATGTGTACAAACAAAATAATAAACATCAATTCTTAGGCAACACAGAAATATTCATAGTGCACATAGTAGAAAAAATCTAGTAAATAAAAAAACTCTAAATGTAATTTTATTTGTCATATTAAAACGATCCTAAATAATTTAGTGATATATAAATAAAAAATTTGTGACATTTTAAATTAAAAAATTCCAATTATGTTATTATCATGATTACATTAAATTCATATTGAATAAATAGTTCCAAATATGACATTAATGTTATTTTATAATAAATATTTATATAATAAATGACTTAAAATTCAAAGAAATACTTCAATTTTTAAATAAAATGGTATATGGTTTCAAATATCATTCATTTTCCAATTATCAATCACTTTTCCACCTATAGATACATCCCTTGTTTATAAATTACAAAAACATTGATTTCATAGTAATCATCAAAATGGTTAACGGGGGTTAAAATAAAGTGATAAGGGTGAAAAAATATCCTAAACTTATACAATATTTTTATGAGATTATTATTATTCACCATATAGTATATTATTTATTTATCAATTTTTCCCACTTTTATATATAATATATTTAATATTAATTTATTACATTAACTATTTCCAATATTTCCCCTCCCTAATCTTATATAATGGTAACCACCTCTTCTCTCTTCCTCATACATATTGAGAACACTAACTCAAATAATACCATCCTAAATTGAATCTAAACATCCCTCCATACATTATAGAGGTATTTTTAAAGAAGAATGCTATCCATTTTTGTATTAAGGATAAATAATAACAGGGTTTCTCGAATAAGAGTTATAGCTTTTTTCTGAATGATTTTGTATTATTTTTTCTTAAAACTACATTAAATACTCTTAAACAGCCTTAATATTATATGATCAATATCAGATACATATTTATCTATTGTAATCGTTATGGATCAACCAATATTAATCTATTCTTCCAGGAAATGGTAAATGAAACAATTGAACACGTGTATGAAATACTACTACCTCGCAGACCAACATAATTCATTTTCCATCACTGCTTCACAAAATGATTATAATGTTTAATTTATTGTATATATAAGATATTTACTACATAATTATTAATTGAAAAATATAAAATATAAAATATATGTAAATAAATCATCCTTAGTCGAATGGATTTGGTGGTTACATTATTATATCATCACTAGGTACAACGAATCTGTTCTGAAAAGTACTGAATTATTTATTAGTCACGGTAAACTGGTTAGAAACTTGAATGTCGCATTAAATTTGAACGATAGCTAGTCGTTAGAAAACGACATGAGTTTACATCAAAATATTTCATAGGAGGTGATTATAATCAATATATTTACTATATGGTGTGGGAAGAGAAGTAAGGGATATTGGTATATATTTTCTAAACCACAATCATTTTAAGTGTGAAGAAAATAAGTGTGTTGGTTCCATTTTATAAGTGAGATGGTCCACTTTTGAATTTCATAAAATACTAAATTAATATAATTATTTTTCATAGAAAAAACGATCCAAACTGATATAATTTCAATATTAGATTATTATGTGTTTAAATAATAGCATTCTATATAATTTTTACACGTTTATATTTGCTTATTGAAAATATCGCTTTGTATTAACTCATGTTAACTATTATTGTTAATTACATTGATACCAATGATTTTACCATTTTAAGGATATGATTGTTACTATAAAAATAAAATTGGATAATAAATGAACCATGTTTGATATTTTAAACCTATTCCCAATCCCATGAAAAAATATACGCTTCTTATAAATTTTAAAAATTTAATAAATTATTAATTTTTTGAAGAATTATTTTATGAAATTTTTAGAACAACTAATTTAATTTGAATTTAAAAACTACTTGAGAGTAATTTAATTTGAAATTAATCCTTGGAAACCTCACTAATATGTAATATTTATTTAAAAAATTCATGGAACATATTACTCCACTCAAATTATGTTATCTTTATTATTATCAAAATCATTTATTAAATTTTTCAATAAACTGAAATCATATTGTGTTTGTGTTGTGAAATAAAATAAAGAAATTATATAATTTTTAAAATTATAATGAAATTATTATCATGTAAAAAACGTGAATATAATAATAATAATAATTTGTCACGACCTGTCCTCGGGGCCCATGTCGTGACTAACCTATGCCCGCCTACCATTGGCCAGGGGCTAGCGACTAGAACCAAAGGCGTAATCCTGATAAAAAGGGAAGGTATTGCCTTTATTCCTGTAAAACACACTATCTAAACTCAATCTAAAGATGCAAAAAGTACTAAAATATACAAGAAAAGTTTTCTCACAGTATGTGGGCTAGTATACAAACCCAACTGAAAAAAAGTACAACTAAAATTAGAAAACAGCTCCTAGATCGTCCACTGGGGAATCCTACCTGAAGGGTAGGTGTAGAACGTGAACGCTCATCCCTGAGGTATGTCCTATCTAGTCCAGCTCCGAGCAGCCTCCCGTCCATTACCCTCAGCCTCGATCACTACTGACCGTCGTCTTCAAAGAACACAACAAGGCGCGGGCAATGCCCGTGCATGGGTGAGTATAACAATACCCCGTAGGGGACCCCGAGACCCCCATAGGTCTTCCAGAATCAACTATGGATAATCCACAGTATTAAGATACAACCATGAAGAATCAAACAACCCTACTTAGATATATTCCAATACATATACCTATGTTATCAATCATAAACTGGATCCAACTCTCAAGCCCAAGCACATCTCGTTCCAAAATGGAAGTAAAGTCAATCACCATGATGATATCGACTGAATGTCAAGACTCAGCTCTCATAGGTATATATCTTTTGTAGAGTGATAGAGATGATCATTTGTAGTGACTGATTCATCTAGGATGTCAGACCCACATAGGATATAGGACTAGCTATGCTGTCAGACACACACAGGATACAAGACCAGCTATTCTATCGGACCCACATAGGATACACGACCAGCTATTCTGTCGGACCAACACAGGATACAGGAATAGATGTCAAAGTTGTTAGACCCATAGAGGATTCCAATATAGTAGTCATTGATGTCAAACCCATAGAGGGTTCCGGTACAATAGTAATCGATGTCAAACCCACAGAGGATTCTGCTACAGTATCGTCACAGCCAGCCCTAGGGTTCTCGCACACAAAACACTCGATTCCATGAGGGTCCGCTCCTCATGACAATTATCGATACATAAACTAACACAAATTACTGATTTGATGTACCCTGTTGTTCCTTCTCATCATTAGGAACACAACTCAACAGATGGTGCATCAATCGGACTCATGTTCTGTGAGTTGTTGGCATTTCCATCTAGGGGCCCAATTTATTTTTAGGATCAATCCAACCCAACCGTACCACAACTGCATCCAAACCTCAAGCGCGGTATTCCAAAAGAATCTTCCTACTCTATTACTTCCATCGCCGTAGAAGGTTTGTCTTTCATAAACCCATAGCCCAAAATACGAATGAAAAGGTGAATTTGGGTTAAACGGTCCGAACAGGGGTCCGACCTAGTCTGAGGGAGCGGCCTGACCCAATGGTGGTCCAGCCCGATGGTGGCCTGGCTCAATGGCTGTGTGGCCCGGCCTGTTTGGCTGTGTGGCCCAACCCGTCTGGCTGTATGGCCCGGCCCATCTGACTCTTAGGCCCGGCCCTACTGGCCGTGTGGCTCGGCCCTGCAGGCTGTGTGCCGCCCGGCCTTGCTGGCCGTCCAGCACCCAGATGGTCGTGTGGCTCGGCCCCGCAGGCCATGGGGCACCCTGTCCAGTGGGTCGTGCGGTGCCCGGATGGTGGTGTTGCTCGACCTGGCTGGCCATGTGGTGCCTGGCTCGGCTGGCCATGTAGCGCTTGACTTTGCTGGTCGTGGGTTGCCCGACTGGCCATCCCGGCTAGCCAGTTGGCCGTGTAAAATGGGTTGGGTGGTGTTACACCAACTTGGATCCCGAAATGGATGGACCAAGGCACTAGCCCTTGTAACCGCGTGACCCGTAGGGTCACGCTGGCACCCACTGGCAGCTGGCTCAACTGGCCGACGTCTCATGTCCGTCGTGACCAAAAGCTGCGGTCCTGCTCCACCGGCGCAGTGTGACAGTACCCCACCCCTCCACTGTGGCCCAACTTTTCTGCAGCCAAACTTTCCTCTGCACGGCATGATGGTGTCATTCCTTTGCAGTGTCCTGATGGACTTGCGATGCCGGTCTCCTCGTAGTCGGTCTAACACCAGCCGCCCCTATCTGCTCCCATCGTCAACCACAAACAAAATCAAAATGGGGAAGATTCATCTATGTTGGTGAGGTCCTAATTTCCCCATGTTATGGTGATATAATTTTGTTTTCAATCCATAATTTCAATGATGTAGAACGAGTACAAGAATTCAAATCTGCTACCTCGTAATCGGTGTTCGTTTGACGGAGTCACAGAAAGCGGCATCGTTCCGTTGACATGATGAGGAGATGACATCGTCTTTGGCATTGTTCTTCGCGGAAAGCATCATTGTTCCTTGGTTGAGAGGTGCGTTCATCATTTAGAGAAGATGAAATATCCCAAGCTTCCACGGTACGCTTCACTTTGAATAATACAGTAGCATGTGTTGTACGGAACTTCGTGTTCTAACACACACCACAACCAATCAAACTAGACTTTTTAAATATTAATACCCACTTATTAAAATTTTATAATTTTTATCATTCAAAATGGAATTAATTTATGGATTTGTATTATCGAAATTACCTTAGGTTGAATTTATTGTATTTTTCTGCAAACATTCAATTTTTGATGTATAGTGAAAAAAATGAGTTATCGTTTAAAAAAAATTATTTAAATAATTAATTATTTTATTTAAATTTTTTTTAGGTCAAAATAAATATATAATACCTATATAAGTTCTAATCAATTCATTGGAGTCATCTTATAATAATTATAGATATATAAGAATTTTATTTAACTTTTCATCGTCTTTTACCCACCTCCTATGAGAATTTGAAAATTCCTATCAAACTTAATTTTATCGCTTCTGTGAGTTAAATTTATAAAATCCTAGACACACAGTTAATAACAAGGAGTTAAATATGGTTAAATAAGTTAATAATAATTGTTGGTGAATAGTAACTTTTTACTTCTATTTACCACGGTTTAAAGTAAATAGGGTAATTAAGGATAAAACTAGTATTATTATTACCCTAAAACATGTCCTAATACTATTGTCTAAGTATAACTCGACCAAAAAAAAATAGGAATAAAATATGAACCTCTTTGGTCCACTTGGATTATATTAGGACATTTATTATTATTTAATTAAAAGAAGAGTTAAAAGAGTTAAAAGGAATGTATAATAACTAATTTTTTTAATATAGGGTTATACTTAAGCTAAATTAGATTATAAATATTCATTAGAAATCAAAAATGATTTCCTACATAATGGGATTTTATTTATAATTTTTAGACATTAAATAAGATTATTTATTTATGACACAATTGTGATTCATTCATTACCTAATTAATGAAATATTAAATTAATTGATATTATAAATATCCAAATAAATGTAATTTGGGACTTTTTATTAATTACACTAATTTTATTGGTTAATATTCCATGTTATTATTGATTAAATGAATTTATTTCTAATTAATTACGTTTTAATAACTTTAACGAAAATCAATTATTTAATAGTGTCAAAATTGTCATAAATGAGTATTTCAAATAAAATATTATATTATTAATTTATATTATATTCATAAATATCTATGGTTCGTCCAAATGACTTAGATAAGGTTATATATATTAATAATGAACAACTTGGACTTCTCTTGATTTGTTATAGTATGTTTATTAACCATATAATATAAAAATACAAAGAGACATGGTAAATGTCAAACTATTCTTATAAGAGTTAAATATAAATGATAAGGTTAATATAGTAGCCCAGACCTACCTAAAATCTATTGTTTGAACGGATTTCTACCAGACCCCACCTTAGCCTTGAAATAAGTCACTTTGGAGCCATTATAAATTGAATATAAAATTATTATAAAATACCAATTTAATTACTTCCTAATGAACCCCTCACCCCTCTTATAAAAGGGAACTACCACTTCTCTCAAATTCACATCTTAAAATCCATTTGTCTTGGAAAAATCCTGCCCAAATATCCTCCCAACATCCCTCAAATCATCCTAGAGGACTTAGTTTTATCAGAAAGCCGACCTATGGATCCCTTTTGAGGAAATCAAAACAAAGAACCTGAAGAAGAGGTAATGTTTTCACCACCCTCTTTCAAGTTTCTTTCTTCTTCCACTTCCTTTTTCATTGTTTTTTCCATTATAAGATAGTAACTCCAGTATCATTTATATAATGTGATGTTATTATAAATATTGTACAACCAAATTCATTATTCTATCTATCACATTAATGACATTTCACAAGACTTGCGTACGTATGGCTTACCGTCTCCACGTCGTGGTGTAATTGTTATTTAACACATTATTATTTGGACGGGTAAAATAATGATGTGTTATTGATGTAAATAATAAATATAACATGATAATTATTCTTTATATATGATACACCATCCAATTATATTTTATTTTAATATCAAAAGAATGATATTGTCACTCCTTTGTACGTACGGACTACCGTCTCCATTAACGTGATAAGATTCATTCCCCATCGTATCCATTCAAGAGTAATTTTTACATGATGATTAAAAATATAGTTTAATGACTCTATATAATTCTAGATATGAATAATATATAACCTATGGATTACAAACATGGATTATGTAAGAAAACATATAAAATAAAACGATTAAATGAACACCCGAAATGACAATATTACTAAAATATTATTAAGAAAGCAATATTAAAAGATCATATATGATATCATATTTATTTATGAGATTCTTGTATAATTTAATAACAATGATTTAACTATTATATAGGAGGTTAAACTACCCTCAAACAAGGAAATGTACAAGATAAGGTTTAATTTCACAATCTCTTTATTATCTGAGATTTTTTTACGTAAGTATCTACTGGGACATCATTATCATTCACTTCCATTTTTCATAAAAATTTATTTCAAAACATTAGTAATATTTTATAGAATATGGGTTGAATTCATTTATACCCTTGTTTGCCTTTTATAAGATTTTTATAAAGGAATCTTTCAGTCGTTTTCCAAAAAGGTCCTTTTATCCTTTTCGATAGAATTAAGGTAAGAATGTCTTTTTTAACTTATACAGTGGGTGAGGATATTTTACGCCGTTATAAAATTTTCAACGTTTCCCTTAAAAGTTATAAGAATATTTTCAAAGTAAATGTTTCCTTTTATAATTTTGTGACTTTTAAATGATTTCAAAAAAGAGATTTTTCTCTCAAATTGTTTTGATTTCATCTCTGTCAACATCCTTTGATGGATTTTATGTTTATCTGAAGTTGATTTATATGATACAAAACTCCCATATTGTATTGAAGGTTTTGTGATATATTTGACTATGGATGTGCTATTTTTATACCATTCATGGTTTATGGATAACATATTGACATTTCATATGCTAGTTTTAATATGAATGTTTATGTTTTGTTTAAACCTGTTCATCTGAGGAATGCATTGGACTTAGTAGGTGATGGGTGGAGCCTGTTATAGCTCCTCGATGCATCGGTAGGTCACATGAGACAAACTAATGTCTTGGCACCAGGCCTTGACAAAATATTATTTGTAGTCTTGGCACAATGCCTTGACTATGTGCTTATGATAGTCTGGAATTATGCATTCCATCATAATGAAAGTGGTTATTGATATTGCATTTGATTATTCGACTAGTAGAATATTCATGTGAATAAGTAAATTGAATTATTTCAATTTATTTATTGCCATATTATGCATAATTTCACGTTTAAAAGGCTTTTGTTCTAGTTATACATTGCCTTAAATGTTTATTCTTATTTATGAATGTTTCCGCAATATTGGTATCCTTAATGAGCATCTGAGCTCACCCCTTTCTATGTTTTATTTTTTCTAGGTTGTGTAGATGTATTTTATGACTAACCTGCAGGGATAGTTTAAGGAGATATGAGTGTGGGGTATGGATACTATGTTATTGTAGTTTTCATTTTATGTTGTAATGTAAGACTTATAAATATATTTAGTGTTTACAAATCTACAAAACTAATCGGCCTTTCGAGACATGATATTTTGTGATCATGCCAATGTTATGTAATAATGCACCGACTCTGGATAACTGGGGTCGGGGCATTATAGTTGTTATCAGAGGAAGATTAGTACAAACCTTGGAAGCTAGATTTAGATACAATCTGATTAGATCACATATCCCTGAGATAGACTTTGAGGATTTGTATAGACGAACTTCCCAGAATTGTGGTATTGTAGAGATTTTGTGAGATTTCTAAGCAATATATCCATGTCTAGATACAAGTTGGTAAAGGCAGCTCTGGCACAGATGTACATAGGGGTAAAACCCTAAAACACTGCATTGAGTTGACTCGAACGGGAACCGGTTCATGATAACGATCATTGATGCACTATTGGTTACAACACTCCTGGGTGATATTCTTTGGATTATTTATATTTACATTACAAACTGAGTTGATGTATTTTAATATAAGATGATAATAAATGACCTTGGTTAATCCTATGGTGTTTCAAATTGAATATATGGTGTCAGGATATTCTCTAAATAATTTTATGAATAATGTATCTCACACAATTATTTCTATTTTTAGTTAATTTATGGATTCCCAGGAATTCATAGAAACATTGTTAATGATGTACATGGATGGAATAGTGGGGGAAATGAGAAACAAAATGGAATTTTCATAGGTGTAAAAGATAACTCATTCATGCCAATGAAGCTTTCCTATGATATTGTAAACAACATATATATTAACCAACTCCCGGACTCAAAAAATAGGAAAAAGGTGATGAATGATAAGAGCTCCAGCAGTGGAGACCAGGGAGAAAAGTATCCTCAATTTAAAAAATGCAGAAAATGTGGAAGGATAAACCCAGGAAAGTGTCTCAATGGAACAAATAAATGGTTTACGTGCGAAAAAGAAGGACATAAAGGGATAAATTTATGAGGAAAAATTAATAGAACTATGGAAGAGAATAAAAATGGTCCCAAGATTCCATTTAAAGTCATTTCCCGTAAATGTAGGTGACCTGGCCATTACCCGAGTGAATGCCCTATTCTATAGGATATTTTCTTGGTCAAAGAAGAAGCATTGTGGAAATAAATGGTTAGAGAAATGTTTAAAAGTATTAGTGTGCCTTATTGATGGGATTACTTTGGAATAATTTTCTCTTGTATTTGTAACCCTGCAGTTTGTCATATGAAAATGATATTTGAGGAAGACTTATTTTTTCTATTGTGGATATAGTTATAAATAACCATTTGGTTTTATATGATCATTGGGTTATAGGTAATTACAATTTATTATATTTTGTGATGAAAATTCAATGTATGAGATAACATTTGTGGTTAAATTCTGTAATGGTTATTTTGAGGAATTTATCTCATTTTGGAAATGTTATAAAATATAGTTTTTAAAAATATACAACACGCAGACCATATGATAACCCGTCGTGTCAGAAAAAGTTGTGAGAATATAATAAACAACTAGAGTGCGATTGGGATTTATCTCCTACCACTAGACTACATGATGTCCCTGGTTAGTGTGACTAATTATTTTTTGTTAAATGATTTTATTGATAAAAAATAAGTTTATTTGGGATCTTATGTCTGATCAAATGAATACCCTTAGTATGGGAAAATGATTTGGTGATTAAGTGATAAATGATATTTTGGATGACTTTCTCTTTGTTGGGAACACTATATGCCCAAGGAAAATAGAATACTATGGGATTTCATATGAGGTGTAATGGTGGATTTTTATCTATGTTTTTATTGTGGATTTATAGTGATTTGGGTTATTTAGGGAAATGATTAACCTATAATAGAGAATATGTGATTAGGTTAATTACTTTTAAGTATGTGACTATAAGATTAGTTGATGTCATTTTGAAAACAATTTAACGTGGAAGACTACATAACCAAATTCTTCTATGTTTTGGGTTTCAATATTAGTTTGAAATATATTAAAGGATTTTAAGGACAATTTTTTATTGAATGTTATTTATTTAACTTTGGGGTATTGTTGCTTTAATTTTAGAAATTAAGATTAGTGTTTCTTTCTCTAAAGGAATGTCCTTTTGGGGGATTATCGGATCTTGTACTAACCGTTTTGGCTTTGATTAATAAATAAAGACATGGTAAAAATATAGTTTATCCTTTTTGGATCATGTGATTCTCTAGAATTTTATTCTAACTCTTCCGGTGTGACAAAGTCTTCTTGAATACTCACGGTTTTAAAAAATGAGTTAGTGGTAGAAAAATATTAAAGAATGAAACTCCAATTAAAATGTATGTATATCGCTATATGCTCTTAGTCAATCTCATAAATAAATTCATCAACTTTATGAAATGTAACTTAAAACAAAAAAATGTTTTCTGTTTACTTTTCCTACTGGGAAACTAATGACCCTTTGTCCCATAACATGTTTGTGGTTTTCTTGTTGTTAATTTTCACTTCATCAGGTTTTCTATCCCTCTCCATCAGAACATGAAACTTAGTTTATCTTTGATATCCATATTTTCTTACATGGAATCCTAGTATGGGTTATCTTGGGTGTCCTTTGTACTTCTCTTTATTTCTCTTAATGTGATAGTTTTATTGACTCTTTTTCTGATGTGGGACATTACATTATTTTCCCAAGAAAAATTTTAAAATTTTCAAAGATGAAATTTATTGAAGGAGGGCTGAATGTAATACCCCAAGATTCCATGGTACACTTCTCTTTAAATAATACAGTAGTGTGTGGTGTACGCAACTTCGAGTTCTAACACACACCACAACTAATCAAACTAGCAGTTATGAATAGCAATACCCAATTTTTTAATTTTTTTAAATTTTATCATTCAAAATGGTCATTACTTTTGTATTCGGAATAAAGAAATCATCTTAGGGTTAATTTTTGGTATTTTTCGGAAAACATTCAATTTTTGATGAATAGTGAAAAACACTGAGTTATAGTTTAAAACCGAAATTATATTTAAATAATTTTGTATTTTATTTAAATTTATTTTAGGTCAATATAGATATATAATACCTATATATGTTCAATTTAATTCATTGGAGTCAGTTTATAAGAATTTTAGATGTACAAAAATTTAATTGAACTTTTCACCGTCTTTTACCCACCTTTTTGGAGAATTTGCAAATTCACATAAAACATAATTTTACCGCTTCTATGAGTGAAATTTTTAAAATTTGAGAGACACGGTTATTAAAAAGGAGTAAAATGTGGTTCAATAAGAGAAAATAATTTTTGGTGAATAATAACTTTTTACTTATATTTACAACGGTTAAAAGTAAATAGGGTAATTAAGGGTAAAACTGATATTATTATTACACTAAAACATGTCATAATTATATTGGATAAGTATAATTTGACCAAATACAATGTTAGGAATAAAATATGATCCTCTTAGGTCCATGTGGATTAGATTAGGACATTTATTATTATTTAATTCAATTAATAGTTAAGAGTTAAAATCAATGTTTAATAACTAAAACATTTTTAATATAGGGTTATATATAAGATAAATTCAATTATAAATATTCATTAGAAAGATAAAAAGATTTCCTACATATTGGTTGTTTATTTATAATTTTGAGAAATTATATAATTTAATTTATTTATGGCGCAATGGTGATGCAGTTATTACCTAATTAATGAAATATTAAAATAAATGATATTATAAATATCCAAATAATTGCAATTTTAGACTTTTTTGGAATTCCACTAATTTTCTCGATTAAAATGACATGTTAGGATTGATTAAATTAATTTATAATGAATTAATAAAGTTTTTATATCTTTAAAAAATCAATTATTAAATAGTGTCAAAATTGACATAAAAGAGTATTTAAAAAAATATTATATTATTAATTGATATTCTATTCCTAAAAATATAAGGATCAAAAACATGACATAGATAAAGATATATATATTGATAATGATCCACTTGGGGTTCTCGTGGATTGTTATTGTATGTTTATTAACAATATAATATAATAATACAAAGAGACATGGTAAATGCCAAACTATTCAACTAAGAGTTAAATATAAATGATAAGGTTAATATAGTGATACAAACCTATCTAAAATCTATTTGTTGAAAAGATTTAGACTCATACCTTCCTTAGCCTCGAAATAAGTCACTTGGAATCTATTATAAACCTAATATAAATTTATAATAAAATAATATTTTAAGATTTTCCTAATGTGTCCCTCATCCATTTTATAAAAGGGAACTTATCCTTCTCTCAAATTCACACATTAAAATCCATTTGGATCGGCCAAACCCTGCCCAAATATCCTCCCAACTTCCCTAAATTCATCCTAATGGCATTATTTTGATCATAACTCCAACCTAAGGATCACTTATGATCAAATCAAAATGAAGAACTCAAAGAAGAGGTTATGTTTTCACCACCCTCTTTCAAGTTCTTTTCTTCTTCCACATGATTTTTCTCTGTTGCTTCTATTATAAGATATAACTCTAATATATTCCATAAAATTTAAGGTTATTATAAATATGGTACAACCAAATTCGTTATTCTATCCATCCCCTGGATGACATGTCACCATATGGGCGTACATACGGCTTACCGTCTCCACGTCGTGGTGTGATTGTTATTCAATACTTTATTATTTGGATGGGTATAATAATGATGTGTAATTCGTGTAAATAATAAATATAAAATGATAATTATTGGTTATATATGATACACTATCCAATTATATGTTATTTTAATATCAAAACAATGATATGGTCACTCCTACGTATGTACAGACTACAGTCTCTACGAACGCGATAAGATTCATTCCCCGTCATATTCATTCAAAACTAATTTTCATTTGATGGTAAAAAATAATGTTTAAGGACTTGATATAATTATGGATATGAATAAGATATAACATATGGATAACAAACACTTCTTATGTAACAAATCAAATAAAATAATATGGGTAAGTGAACTCCCGAAATGACAATAATACTAAAATATTATTTATAAAGAAATATTAAAAGATCAAATACGATATCATATTTATGCATATTATTCATGTATAATTTAATAACAATTATTTAACTAGTATAAAGGATGTTAACTTACCCTCGACGAAGGAAAATTACAAGGTAAGTGTTAATTTTACAGTCTCTTTATTATCCGAGATTGTTTTTACGTATGTATCTACTGGGAAATCTTTATCATCCACATCCATGTTTCTTAAAAATTTATTTCAAAACATTCTCACTATTTTAGAGACTATGGTTTAATGTCCTTTATACCCTTATTTTAATTTTTTAAGATGTTTGTAATGGAATCTTTCCGTCGTTTTCCAAACAAGGTCCTTTTATCCATTACGACAGAATTAAGGTAAGATTGTCTTTTTTATCTTATACGTTGGGTGCAGCTATTTTACACTGTTATATAATCGTAGAAGCTTCCCTTACAAGCTTATACGAATATTTTCAATGTAAATGTTTCCTTTTATAATTATGTTCCTTTTAAATGATTTCAAAAAAGAGATATTTCTATCAAATAGTTTTGATTTAATCTATTTCAGAATCCTTTGACGGATTTTATGTTTATTTGAAGTTGATTTATTATGACACAGAAATTCCATATTTTATTGAAGGTTTTGTGAAATGTTTGACTATGAATGTTGTATTTTTATGCCATTCATGGTTTAGGGAGAATGTATTGACATTTTATATTCATGTTTTTAATACGAATGATTATGTTATGCTCAAACCTGTTCATATGAGGAATGAATTGGACATAGTACATGAAGGGTGGAGCCAGATATAGCTCCTCGATGCGTCAGTATGTCACATTAGACAAACTAGTGTCTTGACACAAGGCCTTGAAAAAATCCTATTTGTAGTCTTCGCACAAGGCCTTGAATATGTGGTTATGATAGTCTGGCATTATGGATTCCATACTTATGAAAGTGGTTATTGATATTTCATGTGATTATTCGACTAGTAGAATATCTATGTGAATAAGTAAATTGCATTACTTCAATTTAGTTTTTGCCTTATTATGTTGAAGTTCAAGTTTAAAAGGATTTTGTTTTAGTTATAAATTTCCTTAAATATTTATGCTTATTTATGAATGTTTCTGCAATATTGTTATCCTTACTGAGCATTTGAGCTCACCCCTTTCTATGTTTTTCTCCACGATGTGAAGAAGTATTTTATGACTGACTAATAGGGATTGTCTGAGGGTATATGAGTGTGGACTAAGGAGATGATGTTGTTTTAGTTTTCATTTTATGATGTAATGTATGACTTATGAATATATCTAGTGTTTCCAGGGATACTAAACTAATCTATCATTTGAGACTTGATCTTTTGGGATCATGCCAATGGTAGGGAATAATTCACCAACACTGGGTCACTGGGTTTGGGAATTATAGAAGATTACGTTCTTCGTTGGGAGGATATTTTCCCAATATTTCCAAGGCTCCACCACAAGATTAAGCCGACCGCAATATAATAAAATAACACATCTTAATATAATGTTAGCTTAATAAATTCAAAATGATTCAAATTCATTAATTACATCACTTAATTAAATGGTCGTGGTGTCTTATTAAATTGGAAAGGGAAGGTGAATAGGCTCCAAATTTTATGGGGGAAGTGAAGATTTTCCCCTATTAATGGGGAACTCAGGGGGTTAAAGGGGGTTAGAGCTCGTGTGGGCCCCGCCACATAATATCCTCCCATGGGAGGTTATGTGCGGGTGGGACCCACCTCCAACATCCCCTTGGAGGATTAAACCACCACTAAGAAAATATTATAGACATATTTTTATTTAATTTATTTAGAAACCCCAAAAATTAACTTCCAACATCGATAAAACGCAACTACGGTGAAGGTCTCTTCAAGAGAATACTGGATCTGCGAGTTCAATGGTTTCCTCAGATTTCAATTCCGAGCACCGGTTCGAAAGATATAAAATCCCGCGTATACGTTTACTAAACGTATCCGAACAAAACATCAAAAATTGATTCCGGGCATATCAGGCCTCAGAATCAGGCGCCATCCGAAACTACGGACTCAAAAAATTACCATTTATTTAAAAAAACAATTTCCCGGATTTTCCGAGTATTTACATTTTCCCCACCTCAGGGATTTACATCCCATTAAGCTAATACTTTCCCTATGGAAACAAATGGGGGTAGTGAGCACACATCTGAGCCTCCTGCTCCCATTTTCTCTCCTGGAGGTTCCCATGCCTCCAACGAACACCCACCAGAGGAATCGACCATCCACGTAGGACCCGATTTTGTCGATCATCAATATGCACTACAATCTCTTTGAATGTCACCCTTTCATCGATGTCCAGCTCCCCGTGGTCGATGATGTGGGACGAGTTGTGCACATGTCTCCTCAGATGAGATATGTGGAAGATGTCATGCACCCTGTACAACTGAGGTGGATGAGCCAAGAGGTAAGCCACCTCACCTACCCTGATGAGGACCTGAAATGGTCCAATGAATTATATAGATAACTTTTCTCCTCGGCCAAATATAAGTAGACATCATCGTGTTGAGACCCATATAAACACATGCTCTCCATCCTCGAACATCAGTGGTCTCCATCTCCTATCAGCATTGAACTTCTGCCTACTCTGTGTAGTCTTCATTCCTTCCTAGATGATCTTCACCTTCTCCATCGTAGCCTACACCATATCTGGTCCTGCAAGTACTGACTCCCCTAGGTCAATCTAGTACATAGGTAATCTGCAAGGTCGGCCATATAGTGCCTCATAAAGTTCCATCCTTATGGTGGAGTGGTAGCAGTTGTTTTACGCACACTCTACCAAGGGAAAGTGATCCTCCCAACTGCGATGAAAGTCAAGGATGCTTTCACAGAGCATATCCTCGAGATTATATATGGTTCTGTCTATCTGACTATCCATCTGAGGATGGAAGGTGGTGCTCAAGCAAAGCTGCGACCCGAAATCCTCCTGCAACCCCTTCCATAACCGGAAGGTAAACTATGCGTCACTGTCGAAGACAATTGTCGATGGAACACCATGAAGTCGTATGATATCCTGTATGTAGAGGCTTCCCATGCTCTCTTCTGAATCCTACTATATAATATGTAAGAAGTGGGCCGACATTGTGATTCGGTCGACAATCACCTAGATAGATTCATTTCCTCTAGATGTAGGTGGACGTCCCATCACGAAATCCATGGATGTCCTGTACCACATCCACTCAGGGACCTCTAAGGGATGAACCAATCCTACCATATCCTGGTGCTACACCTTCACTTGCTGACAATTTAGACATCTTGAGACAAACTATGCTACTTCCTTCTTCATTCCTGGCCACTAGTGCTATCGTCGGAGGTCCTGATTCATCATTGCCACTACAAGATGTACCACTAAAGGATATATGTGAAACTCCCGCAACACGTCCTCCAAAAATGCATCTGGTACCATTGTCCGCCCTCTGAAGAGAATGACATTGTCCCCACTTCAGAAAATTAATTAGGTACCTGCCCTCTTGATAATTGAGCACATCGCATCTCAAAGTCAATGTCCTCACGCTCTACCTCTCTAACTCGCTGATGAAGATGAGGAGTGACTGTGAGAGATGACAGAAAGGCTGCTCCATCTCTATCCACAAAGGATATCTGCAATGCGGCTATCTTTTTTGTCGCCTCTCCTAACAGCTCAATTCTAGATCTCCTACTGAGAGAAACTTCTACAACATTCCTCTTCCCAGGAGTATAGACTATCTTGAAGTCATTGTCATGGAAGAACTCGATCCATCGTCATTGTCTCAGGTTCAGGTCCTTATGTGAAAAGATGTATCTGAGAATCTAGTGATAATTGTAGACTATAAAGCGTTCGACAATAAGATAGTGTCTCCACATCATCAAGGAGAATACCACTGCTGCTAACTCCAGGTCATGGGTAGAGTAGTTCTGCTCATGCTACTCAACTGGCGAGATCCATACGCGACCAATAATTTCTCCTCCATCAGGACACACTCGAGTCTGGTCACTGATTAATCATAGTATACTAAGTACCCTACTCACTCATCTGGAAGCCTCAAGATGGGCGCACTAGTCAACCACTGCCTCTGCTCTTGAATGTTCTGTTGGCATCCTTCTAACCACAAGATGGGTTTCCCCTAATTCGTCAATACTGAAAGCGGTGCTATAACTCTGGAGAAGTCTGGCACAAATATCTGATAGTACCCAGCCAGTCCCAGAAAACTATATACCTCCATTACATTCCTCAGTGGCTCCCAAGAAGTCACTACCTCAAACATAGCTGGATCCACTACAACTCCAGCCTCTGAGATGATGTGTCCCAAGAAGTGAACCTCTGGAATCTAGAACCGGCACTTCGGGAGCTTAACATAAAGCTGTTGCTCTAGGAGTGTGTCTAGTACTACCCATGAATGGTAGGTATGCTCCTCCTCTATATTTGAGTAGATCGGTATGTCGTCGATGAAGACTACAACAAATTGATCGCGGTAAGGATGGATGATCGTCTTCATGAGACTCATGAACACTACTGGAGCATTGGATACGCGGAAGGGCATAACCCAGAAGTCGTAGTGGCCATACCGACACGTAAATACCATCTTCTACACATCCTTGTCTCAATCTATGAGTTGGTTATATCTTGACTTACGTTATATCTTCGAGAACCATCGGGCTCCCTTGAGCTGATCAAAGAGGACCTCAATCCTTGGGAGTGGGAACTTGTTCATCACAGTCACCTGATTCAGGCCACGGTAGTCAACACACAGTCTCATGCTCCCATCTGCCTTCTTGGAGAACAAAATCGGAGATGCCCAGGGTGAAACACTAGGTCTGATAAATCCCTTCACCTCCACATCCTCCATATGTACTCGCAGCTCACAAAGCTCGGTGGGAGCCTTCCGATATGATGGAGTAGATGTTAGTGTCGTCCTGGGGAACATGTCAATGTAGAAGACCATATCTCTTCGGGGAGGTAAACCTGGATCATCGTCCGGGAAAAAATCTACATACTGATCCACCACAATAGAAAAAATAGGACTCCGCACATCAACCACTTCGAGGATGATACTATCCAACTAATGTGTGATCAGTTTCCCCCTCCTCTTGGTAAGTCCATCCTATGCTACAAAGGCTCCCTTATCACTGGTGAAGGTGATCCTTGTCTCATCCATGCTGATACACTACACTTTGCGATTCATACAGTCAATCGGAGCATGAAATGTGAATAACCAGTCCATACACAAGATGACATCGTCAGGCCTCGACACCGCTAAGAGGAGATCCTAGATGAAGCTCTTGCCTCCTAGAATAAGATCACACTATCGGTACCAGTGCATAATCATAGTGTCCTCTCCCGTATGATTCTCTAGTCATAAGGATCAGGGAAACGGCTTCATCGGAATCTACGAGCTCCGAACGAGGGAAGTTTCAATAAAAGAATGACTCACACCGGTGTATATAAGTACTACAACAAGGGTGGAGTAAAACTATAATATACCTCGAATCATCTCAGGTCTTATGTGGTCGTATTCCTCAACTTCCTGGAGCTGATCCCAGCTATTTCCACCAACTCCCTATTTTCGGGGTGGACCTCCTAGTGGTGGTGGTGGTAGAGCCTCGAAATGTCATCCACCACCCACTGCTCGACCAACTCCTCTGCCACGTCTTCCTGCTCCCAAAATACCACCATTTTCGAACCTTTGCCTATGCCTTGGAGGTCCCTCCACTATCTGCTGCTCTTCTGCATGGCGGGTCGGGCAGTCATGAGCCATGTGGCCCTGCCTGCCGCATGCATAACACTACCTTCTCATTGAATAGCTAGATCTATCCCATGTGCACCGCACAAACGAACATGTATCCATGGGTTTCCCACTAGAAGGCCTGGTACGTTTAGACCTCTATGAAATCTATCTACTAACGGCTGTAGAAAACTACGCTATGTGTTTCCCTATGGTGGGTCTTGCTGTAGATGTCTACTCAGTGAGAATACTCTCCACCATATGGGCTTGTGCTAGCACCCCCACCTGCGTTGGGATAATGAGGAAGATCATTGATGCCCTGATCTTATGCCTGAGTCTCTGCTCGATCCTCTGGGCCCTGAATAACGGGTCTCGTACCATATTCATGGAGTAGCGCGACTGGTTGGTGAACCTCGCTGAGTACTGAGCTAATATCGGGTTGCCTTCCTGCAGATGAAGTAACTCCTGAATCCACACCGCACGAAGGTTGGATGAAAAAAACTCTAAGAAGAAGAGAATCTTAAAGTATTTCTAGAGTAATGATGCCTCGTCATGCACATGGAGCATCAGGATCCACCATCTGTCTGCTGCTGTATGCATGAGACTCACGGGAAGGATCACCATGAGGTTAGCTGGTGTACCAAAAAATTTAAAAACACCCATGATAGCCTCTAGCCAATCCTGAGGTACCTATGGTTCCGTCTCCCCTTGGAACATGGGCGGCCTCAGGCATAGAATACGTGAAACTCACTTAGATGGCGTGAACTCTCTGCTGTTTGATCATTTGGTATTGGTGGCCCAGCGGGTAGTGGTACCATTGGAAGCTCTGCTATGATGGGGCCATGCACCGTGGCCTCATCGCTCGGTGGGATATCATCTCGTACATAACTCGGAACCCAAGCCGGCTGCCTTCGTGGGGTCATCCTAAAAAGAAACAGGTGTGCCATGGTTAAAATAGTATTCCTGGTGAGCGGACACAAAGTATTCACGAAGAAAACCTTCAAAAGGAAACAGACACGTAATTAGTGTTTTCGTGCACGAAGTCGAAGATAAGATGTTAGAGTCCTAGTATATGGATATGTCAACCACCGCACTAACACTGTTTTCCTAAACTGATAACCACACCCAAAGAACATAACACTATTTCAATTAAAAGAATCAGAGTCCTAGTTCTACGGTAGAACTGAATTCTCTGATACTAATTTGTCACGACCCGTCCTCGGGGCCCGTGAAGTGACTACCCCAAACCTTCCTTCCATAGGCCAGGGGATGGTGAGTAGCACCAAAAGCATAATCCCGAAAAAAACGGAATGCATTTTCTTTAAACAAGTAATGCATAGTGTTTCAACATATGCTGTTTAACCATGAAGTACTAAAATAGAAAAGAAAAGTGTGCTGAATGTAAGTGGGCCAGTATAGAAACCCAACTGAACAACAAATACAAGTAAAAAGGGAAAACAACTCTTGAATCGGCCATCTGGGAATCCTACCTGAATGATAGATACAAAACTCGAACACTCGTCCCTAAGGTATGTCACGTCTAGTCCAGCTCCGAGCAGCCTCTCGTCCATCACCGTCAGCCTGGATCACTACTGATCGCCATCTGTACAGAACACTTCAACATGAGGGCGAATCCCATGCAGGTGTGAGTATAACAATACACAGTTGGGGATCCCGAGACCCCCGTTGGTCTCCCCCAATCCACTAAGGATAAACCAATGAAGTAAGATACAATCATGAAGTATCAAAAAACTGTACTTAGGTTTATGCCCATACATATACCTATGTTATCAATCAAAAACCGGCTCCAACTCTTGAGGCCAAGCACATCCTGTTCCACAAAGGAAGTAAAGTCAACCACCACAATGATATCGACTGAAAGTCAAGGCTTAGCTCACATATGTATACATCGTTTATATAGTGATATAATTGATCACATGTAGTCCCTAATTCATTTAAACTAACGGACCCACATAGGATATAGAACCAACTAAGAAGTCAGACCCACACAGGATACAGGACTAGCTAAGCTGTCAGACCCACACAGGATATAGGACCAGATATTCGGTTGGGCCCACAAAGGATATAGAAATATAGATCAGAGGTGTCGAATCCATTGAGGATCCAAGTACAGTAGTCATCGCAGTCGAGCACATGGAAGATTTTAGTACAGTAGTTATCACTATCGAACCGACTAAGGATTCTGATACAGTATAATCGTAGCCATCCCTAGTGTTCCCTTACATAGCACGCTTGATTTTGGGAGGGTATGCTCCTCGAGCCAAGTGTCGATACATCCACTATCATGATATCCAAATTTGATGTATCCCGCAGTTCTATCCCATCATAAGGAACCCAACGCGACATACGGTACATTAGTCGGACTAACTGTCTCTGAGTTATTGGCATTTCCATTCCAGGTCCTCAGTTGTTTTTTAGACTCAATCCTACTCAACTGTATGCAAACTATGTCCAATCCTCAAGAGGGGTATTCCAAAAGAACAGTCTTACTCTATGACTTCAGACGCCACATACGATTCGTCGTTCGGACACCCGTAGCCCAAAATATGGATGAAAATGTTATTTCATGTTAAATGGTCCAGACAAGTGTCCGACCCAGTCCGATGGCGGGCCGGCCCGCTGGCTGTGTGGACCAGCCCGTATGGCCCTTTGGTCCGGCAAGGCTGACCGTGTGGCCCGGCCAGAATGGCCGTGAGGCCCGGCCTGGCTGGCCGTGTGGCCTGGCCTAGATGGGCTAGGGGCTCAGCCAGGCAGGTCGTGAGGCGCCCGACCTAGTAGGCTGTGCGGCCCCCGGCTGGCCGTGTCGCTCGACCCGGTTAGCCGTGTGGCTCATCAAGGCACTCCATGTGGCACCCTTCTTGGATGGTCATGCTGCGCCCGGCTGGCCTTGTGGCTCGACTTGACTAGCAGTGTGGCGACCAACTTGGCTGGCAGTGTGGCGCCCAACTCAAATGGCCTTGTGGCACTTTTCTAGATGGCCCAGCTGGCCAGTTGTCCGCATAAAGGGGGGGGGGGGGGTCACCCTCCCGGCTCCCAAAAAGGCCAGCACAAGGCACCGACCCTTGTAATTGTGGTACCCGTAGGGTACCTCCTAGCACGCACCAGAAGCCAGCTCAGCCGACCACACTCTCCTATCCTCTACGGCCTAAGGCTGCGGTCCTGCTCCACCGGCATGGTGCAACAGTGCTAGGTCCCTCCGGCGCGGCCCACCCAGGCCGTGGCCTGACATTCCTCCTTGCGGCAGGACGGTGGCACACCTTTCTGGAGTCCCGGTGGTCTTGCCCTGCCCGTCTCCTCACGGCCGGCCCAACATGGACCGTCGTTGTTCGATCCCATCGTCAACCATAAAGAAGGTAAAAATGGGGATGAGTTGTCCATGTTGGTTCGGTCTGAATTTCACCATGTTACGGTGATATCATTTGGTTGTCAAACCATAAATTCAATGACGTAGAACAGGTACAGGAAATCAAAACCCCTATATCGTAATCGGTGTTCGCTTGACAGATTCGGGGAAAGTGGTGTCATTAAGTTGACGTCGGGAGGAGATGACGACATTGTTGTTGACATTCTTTGTGGGTGGCGTCCTTCCTTTCTTGCCCCGGTTGGAGGGGGAGAAGACGGTGTCATCTTTCCTCATTGGAGATGGGCGTTCTTCATTGAGAGAAGATGTTGTTCTTCGTTTGGAGGATATCTTCTCAATCCATCGAAAGCTCCACCACAATATTATGCCACACCAAAATAATAAAATAACACATCTTAATATAATGTTTGCTTAATGAATTACAAATGAATAAAATTCATTAAGTTACATCACTTAATTTAAATGTGGTGTCGACTCATTAAATTGGAGAGGGAAGGGGAAGAGACTCCAATATTTAGCGGGGGAGTGAAGAGTTTCCTCCATTAACGGGGAAGTCAATGGGTTTAAAGGGATTTAAGGGGGTATGAGTTCATGTGGGCCCCGCCACATAATATCCTCACATGGTAGGTTATGTATGGGTGGGCCCCACATCCAAACTCCCCTTGGTGGATTAAACCACCACTCAAATCAAAATTTTCTAGACATATTTTTATTTAACTTATTTGTAATCCCCATAAATAAATATCCAACCTCAATAAAACGCAAATATGGTGACGGTCTGCTTAAGAGAATATCGGTGCTGTGAATTCATCGATGTCCTTCTATATCAATTTAGAGCACCGATTCAAAAGATAAAAAATCCCCCATGTACGTTTACTGAATGTACCCAAACAAAACTTCAGAAATTGAGTCCGGGCACACCGGGCCTCAGAATCAGGCATCGTTAAAAACTGTGGACTCGTAAAATTCCCATGTATTAGAAAAAATAATTCACAGAATTTACTGGTCTTTGAATAATTAATATTTATTAAAAACAATTTAATGTCACTCTATGGAAACATGATATATATATATATATATAAAAGAAGGACATTTTTTCTTATTCCATGACATTACATATTACATATGTCATTTTAATGGAAAACATCAAAAGAACTATTTAAATATGATAATAATATGTTATGTGAAAAAAAATTATTTTATCAAATAATAATTAACGTAAAACTGGTAGAACTATCAATTAGTTTAAACCTAGGTTAACCTAATCTAGTGCTTTACCCTAGTGGACAATTTTTACTATTATTCCAATTTTGTTGAATAAAAATTACGTTGGTATTATTAGATAATATGTATTATTTTGGTCCCAAATATGTTATACTTTCTATAGAAATATGTCAAAATAATTGGAGGAAATCTGTTTTATAATAATCTTGCCAAGTGTGATGAAAACAATGTTTTCCAAAAATGAAATGTTATCTGAAGCATAATTTTTTTTAAAAAAAAATTAACATGTAACTAATTATAATGAAATAAATTTTAAATTTATTATAAATATAATTGATCCAATAAATGTTATAAAAAATTTAATATATTAATATTTAACATTTTAACAAATTTTATGTAAAATTCAATTTTAAATAAAAATTAATATTTCTCAGTATTCATATAAAATAAATCAATTAAGAGTATTATAATAAATTCACTCTGGGATAACTTTTATATGATTTATTTAACAATATATTTAATTTATAAATTAAATTTCCTAGAATTTTAAAAATCTAATTTTTTATTTCATGCCCAAAAAGTAAAAAAAAATCAGAAATAAAGAAAACATATTTTTGTAGCATAAATTGACATTACTAAATATTGTATATGTATTTACTAATAATTAATATATATTTTAGAATTTACTAGGATGCTTATGTATATTTATTAATTCATTCTATCATACCAATCCCTATTAATTCATCGTCTAAGATATAATGGTCATATTAAAATTATATTTTGTGTTGTTGATTTAAGCATAGTGTTGTGTGATTTATTCTCTTTTCAACGCAATGAACATCTTTTAAAGTATATTGTTTTACATTACACTCACCATTAATAAATTAAATCCTCCCAATTTGATCTTTTTTTAAATGATGTTTTTAAAATTTGATTTTTTTTTCCGAAACTCATCTTTTTAAATGTATTATAAAACAACCTCCTTAAAAGATAGAAAGTGAATTATGATGTTCATCTAAAATGAGAAAAAATATTATTTCAGAATAATATATCACAAATGTGAAAATAAAATATTAATATAATAGTGAAAAGTACTATGCAATGACTAATATAGTGTCATTTATAATATGGTTTAGAAAATGTTAATGACAATATTTCCATAATATTATTATTGGTGAAAATACAATTGATTCAACCAAAATCATGGTAAATATATTAAATGAATATTTAAATATCGTTTCACCTATTTTGATGGATGTTTTATAGATAATATACTTACATGATGTATTTTTATTAAATTAGTATAATTTAATCCTTTGGTGTTTCTTTGATCAATTTTGACACCATTTCTTACTCCATGACAACAATATCAAATACAAATTTTTATGCGTAATGCACTAAAGTTAACATTTAATGGATCATAAAATCAATAAAAGACTGGAAAAAAATCATATATCCCTAAATATTTACCTAAACAAAATTTTCTGTCATATGTTTTCAAATATAATTCTTTAATATCTAAAACCTCAATAGAAACACCCAATGTTAAATATAATATATTCTTTCAGAATTAATTCGTAAAACCCTTAAAAAAGTTATCTCACCAATCTGAATATTTTAAAATTATGATATAATATCACTAAAATTCTAAAACCCACTTAACATTAATCCCCCAAACATTTTAAATATATTCTTAATGTCACATACCAAATATTTGAATATCATTTGAAAAATAAATCCTCATTTAAATTATAACTACTTTTAAAATTAACTATATTCATATTAATAAAATAAAATCACATATTATTAAATATATTTAGTGAATTCAAAAATATGGTAAACTGAATAATAAATTAATTTGTAACCAATTAACAAATTATTTCAGTGGTTACTAATTCCATATGAAATTCTTTGTAAGTGGAAATCATATATTTATCCATACTAAAGATTATTAATTCAACATCAAGAATATATTAAGGGTCTTATTTCCTGCAATAATTTGTTTCCTTAAAATATCACATTACCATTAAATTAATTATTCAGGTCATCAATACTATTAAACATATTCTATTATATCCTAATGTAAAAACTATTATGTAATAATCCTAAAATGTTTCATGATCTAAATAACCAAAATATCATTTATGTAACACTATGTCAATATAATTATTAAATCCCAATACATAAATACATAAATACATCCTTTTAATTTTATTTCATTTTAATGGATCTTCCTTGGTCTAGGAGTAAACCATGGGATTAGAGAATTGATTTGGAAAATTCCCATGTTTCCAAGATAGAATACATTTAACTAAAAATCAATTCATTTATATATGTATTATATGCCTGCAAAAAAAACATCTTCCACTTCCTTTGCAATATTCACCTTGATACATATATCCAAATTTTATAAATTAATGAAATTGATACTTCATACCTCTAGGGTATCCAACATCTCATATCTCATCAAAACTCAATTCTTATATTTTTAGTGAGTCCAAGAGTTCATTATGGTTATTTTTTATAATAATATATTGTGATAACTAATTAACAATAATCCCTATATCATTCTCTCTAGTGATTATTCATTTTGGTTACCCAAAGTCACATTATTTTCCATAACATTCAGTGTCACCATGATTTGACATTTTTACATCCTTTTAATAAAAAAAATAGTAATTCAAATAATAATCATATTGGTAAATAATATAATCACTTATAGGATTTCTAAATCATGAAACCATATTTTTAATCTATGACAACTTATGTTAAAATTAGTTCACTAATTTACATAACCTATTCAGATCCTTTAAAATGGTTCATAATTAAAATGGGAATTAGCACATGAATATCACATAAGACTATCAAACCCTATACACAGTAAGAGAAGACTCATTATGAACAGTACTGATGTCTAAGATATACTTGACCATAAAATTTCATGGTTATTTCCCCCGATGCATTTGTTCCAAATCCAAATCCACAAGTAAAATCTGTACATGGATTTAATTATAGCGAAACCATATAACAACAACCATACTAAAATATTCATATGTAATTTTTACATAGACATATACTCAATGTCATTCATTGGGTAATTGTCCCATATTTTTTTTCTAAATCTACTTCCCAAAATTTCAAATAAAAATCATCGAATGACAACCATAAAGACCCCGAAAATTATAACCTAGAGCTAGTGGAAATATTCAAACATTGCCACTAGATACTAAGAATCATGTATAGAAGGAATGGGTAGTTTATTTGTCTTAGTAAACAAGATGCATACTTTATTGACACATTACATATTAAAAGATAAGATAAAAAAGTAAAATAAATATTTAGTAATACTGAAATCATTTAATGATTCCATATTAATATCCTTGGGAAAGGAAAAAATTCGGGTGATTATAGATTCTAAGTAATTGATTAATATATTATAATCTATCATGAATAAATAAGGTATAATCATTATATAACAACAAATAACTGAATACTTATGTCATCAAATCAATAACTTGGGCATGAAATTCATTTTGGGTATAATATAAATGCAATAAAACCATTTAAAACAAAAAAAATTATATGAATAAAATGAATAATATTTGATTTCATGATCTAATACATCATGATATCTATACCATAGACAATTTATTCAAAGATAGTTTAATCGATGGGTAGGTATAACCCCAAAATCTATTTTGTGCAAGATTACTGATTTGTCTCGTGAATTATTTCAATGCATCAAGGGGTTATATAAAACTAAGATCCACCCATCACTATATGTTTTAAATATTCCTCATATGTTGAATTATATATGGAGCCTCTGCCTCCTGAATGTGTTCTACTGGATGATAATGACCATTTTATTGACATCTTTTTATTATTTGAAAACCTTCTTAAGTATTGTGAGCATTGCTGGAAGGTAGGCCATTTCATTGATTAGTGTCGCATTGTTCAAAGAACCACAAAGACAGCTTCAAGAAAGAATACCATGAAATATCCTCCTAGCAAGAAACCTAATCTTACCAAAAAATATGTTAAAAAAGTATCTAATAAATGCACATATTGTAGGATCTAGCAAGGCCTGGGCTGACATGGATGAAGAGGAAGAATGTCTTAACTCACTAGCTAACATATCGACTCATAGAGACTCCACTCAATTACAAGATGATAGTAGTGCTCTGTTAGAATAGCTAGAGCTCTCGAATGAAATTTTTAACACTGTTGTTAACCTGTAATATGAGTATTTTACTCTTGATCTGATCAACATAAGACTCCTTGAAGTGATGGATACCTATCAATCTGAGTTGGAGAATATTTCTCTAACCCATGACCCAATTCTTGACACTTCCATGTTAAAAATAGGATCTGATCAATCTACCAAGGGAACATCTCCAGACGAACATACTTTGAGAAGGCAAGGCATCTCACTCCTGGCTGAGCAGAATTTAAAACGCGTTGAGGATTTCTCATTTCAGTACAAGCATAATTCTAAGCAGTATGACTCTTAGATCTGTTCAGAAATGCACGTGGATGGAATTCCGAGAAGAGATATACTTAATGTAGCTATCAATCATGCTAAAACCACTCCATAAAATTCAGCTTCTATAGGCACCTCAAAAAGAATTGATCCATGAAGATCTCAAAGAAATAAGATTGGTGACAGCCGGCAAAAAAAGGGTATCAACCCCAACAGATGTCTATAATGCAGATTTTCTTCTATAACTTTCAGGGCATATCCAAATCTTGTACATTGAGTTCCCTTCAGCTTCTTGTGACTAAACATAAACCTGATGTCATTGGACATTCCAAACCAAAGACAAATGATAAATGTTCTGTCTCTCTTCTTAATAAACTCGGCTACACTGTGTTCCACTCTATTCATGATGACATTCAAGATCAGCTCTAGATCTTGGTGAACAACAAGGCTACAAATCTCACTCTTGATTCTGTCCACGCACAAATTATTACCTCTAAATTCACTATCCTAGCTCAAGATTTATTCTGCTCAATTGTTTATCCTTCCAATAATTATTTGGTCAGAAGGGACTTATGGAAAAACATTTCTAATCTATCACACAGTATTGGTAAAATTTGGCTGATTATAGGGGATTTTAATGCTATTCCCCATGCTAAGGAATGGTTGGGACATTCTTCTAATATTTCTTCTATGGATGGCTTTAATCTATATATTGAAAAATAAAATATAATTGAGGTTAATCTACTTGGATCCAAGTACACCTGGTATAGGAAACATTGTAATGGAATGAGGCCTAGTAGAATTGATCGTGCCTTTTATTAATGATAATGTTCTGGATAATTGGAGGACAATATCTTGTGTGACTCTTTCCAAACATAATTTTGACCATCACCCAATCATGTCTAACATCACTGGAAAAGTGAGAGATAACCTCTCCCCTTTAGGTTTAACAATGCAAGGACAAATCTTCCTAAATTTTACTCACTGGTCAGAGATACATGGAGCATTGGGGAAAATAATCATCCTTTATCTTCTGTTTTAAAACATTGGTATCTCAAGATTAAGTTGAAACACTAGAGTAAAGATAGATTCATCCTTCTTTACCAGGAAATTGACTCTCTCGAGAATACATTACATCGAATTCAACAATCAATGACCGATTCTGATTTTTCATGTCTGGATGCACAGGAAGCTAAGATCTCCTCAGACCTGAAAAATCATCTTACTCATAGAGACAACATTCAAAAGGAAGAGTATAATATTATGTGGAATTCAGAGGGTGATAGAAATAAAAAGTATTTTAATGCCATACAAAGGTGGAAAAAAGCTATTAGTCCACTCTCTCTTTTCAATGATGGAGATGTTATTCGTGATGACCATCAAAGTCTCTCGAATCACATGGTCTATTTCTATCAGAACCTATTCAATGGCCCTAAAAATGGGGAACTATTGGATGGCATTATACCTTCCCTTGTTAGTGATGATTACAGCTCAATGGTAATCAGAGTACCCTATGATATTGAAATAAATAATGTTGTCCTCAGGCATAAAAATGATATCTCCCTGAGGCCTGATGGATTCAAAAATCACTTCTTCAAATTTTACAGGGATATTATACAGGTTGATGTTATCAGGTTGGTGAAGAATTTTTTTACTAATGGATCACAAATTCATGGAATCAATGTATAATTCATTTCCTTAATTCCAATGTGTGACAATGCTAGTGATATTAATCAATTCAGGCATGTTTCCATGATTATTACTAAACATAAAATCCTCAGGAATTCAAGAATGTCTCTTCAATTTATCTGAATGTGTGATCCTTCTTCAAAAACCCACATGAAGAGGGAGTATTTCCCTCAAATTTAACATTAGAAAGGATTTCAACACCCTTTATTGGGACTTTATTGGGAACATTATGCATAATTTTGGGGTTCATCCGACCTTTATACAGTGGTCTTACACCTTTATTATCTCTGCCTATATCTCCATTCTTATCAATGGATCACCAGAAGGCTATTTTATGTTCTCTTGAGGAGTAAGGCATGAAGACACCATGTCTTCTATTATCGTTTCCATTGCAAAAGATTATCTCAGCTGACCGGTTACTTACAATGATGTCAAAGGGAATCTGAAAGTTTATCATGCTAACAGAGGTAACTATGCCCCCTCACATATTACCTCTGCTGATGACATTATCATTATTACTTAGGGTTTTAAAAGAAACATTCAGAATCCCAAATCCATACTCCATCATTATGAGCTTGTCTCTTGACAGGAGGTAAGCCGTAATAAATCCTTCATATTCTTAGGGACAAATATTTCAGATTATAGGGAGCATTGTATGATTCAGAGTCTGGGTATCAAAGAAGGTTCATTTTCGTTCATATATCTTGGATTCCCAATGTTTTTAGGGAGTCTGCGGTCCACCTACATTACTAATGTGGTTTGTCAGGTTAGGAGAACCCTCTACAATTGGAAGTGAAAAAAAATTTCATTGGCGGGAAGAATTTCTTAGTTAAACATTTGATCATCTCATAACATTTTTATTCTATTATAGTGTACACCTGGCATGCTTCTATAATTATGATTCTCAATTCCCTTATGAGGAATTTTTTTTGGAGTGGCAGAATTCTTGAAAAGAAAATTATCACTGCTCCATGGACTAAATGTTGTTTACCTCTCACTATGGGGGGACTCGAGATTAGGAATATTGAGCTCTTTAATCATGCCCTTCAAGCTCAATTTATTTGGAGACGTATTAACAGAAAAACATCATCTACTGAATTTTTTATAGAAATAATTCATACTATATTGATTTTTGGATTGTTTACGTATATCCACTCATTTTTTTGGCCTTTTTAGAAAAATATTTTTCAAAAGATCACAAATCACTCCTACTAGTTGGTGAATGCCTCCTCCAAGCTGAAATTATTGATGGATAACTGGAGGGGGACTCCATTAATTGAGAGAATAAATAATGATACTTTGTATGTTGATTTAGATGCCTATATTTGTGATCAGCATGATCTGAGAAACAATCTGCCTACCCACATTGTTCGAATTTTTAATTCATATGGCTTTATAAATTCTGAAGATAACATGGTATGGGAACCAAGTTCAAATGGACTTCATGACTCTAAATTCCATTACAACCATTTAATATTGGTCACTCCTTCCAATCCTATCCAAAATTTCATAAGATGGGTACAAACCTCCCAGTTCACTCTTCTCTGGAGAATTCACCTGCAAAAACTTGTAGTGGACAACATCCTTCAAAAAGTTGGTATCTATCTTTGCTCAAGATGTGATTTTTGCCACCAACATAGATATGACCAGAACCATTTTTTACTCTCTTATAATACAACTGCATCAATCTGCATCTTTATTTTTTACCACTTTGGCATCTCAATACCACATGTTGACAACATTGCTGATTTTCTGCACTTTATTTCAGCATAATAGTTTTGTAGGCAGATTCATATTCTCTTTCTTGTTGCTTGTGCTGAAACTTTTCACACTATTTAGAGAGGCAGGAAAAAATGTAGTCATGAAAATGCCACTTTCAGTAACAATGTTTCTATCTCTAATATTCTTGCAAAGACTTGAAATAAAAATCTGTTTCACACTGAACAATGTTACAAATCTATCAAATACATTGTAGTCTTGAGAAAGCTTCATCTGTCTGGTAGTTTTCCCAAACCTATGGGAACTATGGAAATTTCTTGGACTCCCCCATTTTCAAGTTGGATCAAATTAAATCTTAATAGTGCCTCAAAGGGCAGCCATGGACCAACTGGTTTTGGTATTGTTTTCCGAGACCACAATAGTGACATACTTGAAGGATATTATGGCTCTTGTGGTCATGACAATTCCCTTGAAGCTATGATGATGGCACTAATAAAACAATTAGAGAGGGTTCACCAATTAAATTAGAATAATCTCTTGTTCGAAAGTTATTCATTTAATATTGTGCGAGCTGTTAGAAAGAATCAGATCCATCTTGCCTAGAAGCATACCTTGAAATTAATCAAATGTCTTGACACCCTTGCCTCAAAGAGCATTATCATCACACATGTTTACAGCAAAGACAACACTCTTACTGATATACTTTCAAATCGAGGTATTTTTGAAGCCTCTGATGTGCATTTGACCACTGCTGAAGAGGATTTTCATAGTATTCTTAATAGAGACAAATGTAATATTCCTACCTTTAGACTCTTGTAATTTGTTGTGTTTAATTGAAACTTGTATGCTTTCTTTTTTAAAAAAATTTAAATTTCTAATTATCAACCCAACGTTGTTTTTTAAATGGAATGTAAATGTATAAAAATTAATTACTAGATGGGAGATAACCACGAGGAGAATATATTTTATTATAAAAAATTCAATTAATATAATTGAAATAAAATATTTAAAAAACATTTTATTAAAATTTGATTTTAAATTTTATTAAAATATAATAAATAAAACTAAATATTTCTAAATTCTTATTGTGGTAAAAAATTTCATTTATACTGCATATTTTAGAATGAAAAAAGTCCTTGTGACTTTCTACAAAAAAATTAAAATTAATCATTTTGGGGAAAAATTATAACATCTACTTTCAAAAAATGTTAAAAACGGATGTATATCTTAAATTATTATTAATATATAATTTTAGTAACAAATATTATTTTAATAAAACATTTTTTTAATATATGCACATTGAGGAAAAATTTATCCGATAAAAATTGAAATAAAAATAATTTTTCTTTTAGACATTTTTCCCTAATTAATATTCCAATGATTGAAATATATAGAAGAAAATAATTAAATTCCTTAAATATATATATTATAGTAAATTATATGGAAATTATAGAATATATATTATATGATTCATTCACTAGAAAAAGAAATTCAAAAAATGATATTTTAAAATTAAGTTGTTAACTATTTGGTAAAATTTAAATTATAACCCTCTGAATGAATGAAAATTAATTGAGATATTAATAATCATGAATAAATTTTTATTCATGTTATATATTTTAATGGTGTATTATATATACCACGTAAATATAAATATGTGAATAATTTCAAATATGTATCAATTAAAGGGAAATTGAGATGGATCTTGTACAAATATCATATAATTAATGTGAATATTAATTAGTGAATTGATTATAAGGAAAAAAATATAAATAACTAAAACAATTTTTTAAAAAATAATAATATAATCATATTTTATTTCAAAAATAATGATATAATAACATAATCACGGATGTATAAGTAAAAAGTAATTAGTTGAAATAATGTTAAGAACCCCGTTATCTTAGGTATGACTTATCACGTATGTTAATTATCTTGATGATTAATACACCACTGTTAATTTTTTTTACACGCTTAATTGATGTTTTTAATTTTATTATTTCATTTATTTTATTTAAACATGAATAATTTTAATAATTTAATATATTATATTCACTTAGGCTGATTGGATAATATTTAGTTTTCAAAAATGACTTTGGATGTTTGATTATGGTAAATATTTTCCTTATTACATAATATAGAGTGTAATGATCATTAAATAATTATAATTTTTTTTAATAAATTATATTTTTAAACCATCCATTAATCAAGGTTCTGAAAAATGAACTTTTTTTCAATCATGGACATGGTGAGTGTTATGTACAGATGAATAACATTTTCATTTTCAAATGAACATGATGAAAAGAACATATGCATATTTTTATATTTATAGAATAGTTATAATAATAAAAATATAATATTATTTCTTTAAATAATCTTTCTTTTAGTTTTCATGTGATTTATTTATGTAAAATTAATAGTAACTCTTCATAGTGATGGTAATCCACATATATGCACGAATGACGTTATAATTTTTATAGAAATTGAAAGGTATGAAATTAAATGATATATTATCATTATCAAATATTATTAATATTATTAATATAATATATATATACATATGTGTATGTGCATTGCAAATCAAAAATTATAACCAATTTCTGCATTGCTGATGTAAACTGAACTATAACGGTTCATGTGGTTGTAGTTCTATATACACCCAAATAATTATTTCATTTCCCAATTCATGGATGAAGAGATGGATAAAGGGTATTCCAATAAAAAAACAAAATCTCATTATATGTGTCATAACAATGTAATTATATTATAATATTTCAATAATCCATCATGGAGGTGGAGGAAGAATAAATAAAATAATATTGCTCTGTGAAGAATGATACCTCTTCTTCGGACAACAATGTAAATATTTCACCAAAATCATTCCAATGATGTTTTTATAATATAAAAAATGCATCTATGATGATTTAATGTAATTAATTTTGGTATTTTAAAATTTTCTGTATATCCAAATGTGTTTTTAAGTGTGTATAAAATATGATAAGAGATTCCTTTTTAAAAGTGAGCGGAGGTTCACTTTTGGAATTTCATAACAGGATTTATTTATATAAATTAATTATCATAGAAATAAATTAATATTGATATAATTTAATTATTCAATGTGTTTTATTATAAATAATATCATTAAAAAATATAGACATGTTTGTAGTATGATTTTACCCTATTCTATTTATTTTGACATTTGTAAACCCTTTTTGAAAATTATTATGATAAAAATGTTTTTACTCTTTAGAGATCAATATACATAGTGTAAAATTAAATTTGGAGAATTATTGTACCATGTTTGATAATTTAAACCATATCCTAATATATTTTCTGATTAAATGATTATTTTGATTTTTAGATCATTTAATAAATACTATTTACTATAAAATATCAATAATGAAATTTTTTCAAACTATTAATTAAATTATAAATTGAAAACAACATTCCTGAAATATAGTTAGAATATAATCATTTCAAATCTAAATTTTCATGAAATATTTATTGTTAATATTCTATGAACATATTAATTTAATCAAAATATATTTATTTTACTATTTTCAATATCATTTAATTTATTTATCAATAAATTAATGTAATACTAAGATAACACTGTGAATGTATTTAGGGTAATTAAATAATTTATAAAAGATATAAATACAATTATATCATGAAAATAATTTCATTATTCTAAATGAAATAAGTCATATGAAGTAAAAATATTCTTTTTCCCAATGGTAATAGGAAAGATATATTTACAAGTATGGAAGTGTCATTTTATATACACAATATATTATTTCATAACATTTCCAAAATGATTCCAATAAATAGTTAATTATGGAGCTTAATATGATAATAGATGAAAATAATTCACCAAATACAAATTAATACGAAATATAGTGTCCCCATTACTTAGTTTTTAAACTAGGTTAACATGATTTTAGATTTTATCAAGATAAATTTTTTTAATTTTTTTAAAATTCAATATATTGAGAAATTATGTTTCCGATATTAAATATTATATTTTTTTAAGAAAAATATATATTCTATTTTAAAATTTTCAACCACTATAAGCGAGATAGATTAATTTTATAATAATCCTTTAAATAATGATGTCATGTGGGGTTTTTATAAAAAATTACTATTTTCATTAGTTTAAAAATTTTTAATATCACGATTTAACAGAAAAATAATTAATATTACATAAATTAGATTATTAATAATATACATGAACTGTTGATAATTTATAAAATACTTAACATAAAAATTATTATAATAATTTTATAAACTATATTATAATTTTCAAAAAAAAAATGGTTTTAAAATATTCATAGAAAAATAATTTCATTATGGAAATTCAAAAAAATTCAATCTACCATAATTTGGAAATTATTATTTCAAAAATTAAGTTCATTTTTTCAAATACAGTATTTAAAATAATAGAAATTAATTTTAATATTCACCAAAAACAATTATATGAAAATAACTATTATATGTAAACATAATTTTGAATTATATAATGACTTTACAAAATATTTTGTGATATTTTATAAAAATTCATCGAATTCATTTTCATTGATCAGGAACCTTATGTATACATCACATTTTGGTTAATATTATTTTTACCCTTTAACATAATATATTGGTTGTAAGGATAATATTTAAATAATATATTCTATGTAATGTTTATGTTATCGAATAAAATTTTCTACATTTAACATATATGGGTGTTACTTAATATATTATTACATTTACAACATTTAGAAACGATGACATTATTTGTCTGTAGGCGTGGATTACCACATCCATGAAGTGATGTGCTTAATTACTCAACTCTTTATGACATTGATTTCATGTAAATATATATCTAAAAATATTCAATGAAATTTATGATACAATAATAATTTTGGAAAGATAAAAAAAATACATTTTTTTATCAATCATGTTTTTTTTAAAATAGAAGTGTTACTCATATGTATGTATATACTACCATAATCCATTTTTCATAATCATCATTCGTTGTTTGATTACAATATAAAATTAATTTATTAAAATTTAAATTATTTAATGATAATTGGTTTGTAGATGCTGTAAAAATTCTCTTTCTGACCATAGTCAACATACCATAGTCATTTTCAATTACGAACCAAATGTCCTCAAAATAAAAGTTTTGGAATAAACATATTAAGTGATTTATAATGTAATCATAATAAATGAAAAAAGGTTTAATTAAAATTTAATAAACCCTTAATGGATTATTGAAAAATGTGAAATTTAATATATTTTTATTGTACATGAGTTAAAGGACATATATTGTAATTTTTTATGATAATTATAGTATTTCATATCAATAACCCTTTATTAATGCATTTATTAATCTTATACAACTTATTTCATCTAAAAGGAGGATATACTGACCTTAAACATATTATCTTTAGTCATTCACACTTGATCATACTATACATTTGGTTTATGTTATTTCATCTACGTGGTTTTTATTTGAAAGTTGCCAAAACAGTTTGGGGTTTCTTAAGTAAATTTCCTTCCATTGGGTTTGATTTCATATTAATTAAATATATTAATATAATATTATGTGTAAAATTTATTTCTATTTTATTTATGTTTTTTTAAAAAATTAATAAAAAATATTAACAAATAATTTTTCTATTATAAAATTATCAAATTCAATGACATGATTTTTATATGGGTTATTCATCCAAAACATTCCTTCTTTGAGACAAAATATATTTTACTTTTTATCTATTGTTTTATCTTTCACAAACATGATTTCACAAATGATTCAATAATGATCTCTTATAGATAGAAATTGATTTTAAATGTTATATTAAGAATATATTTCATCTTCTTTTAAAATTTTCGACATTGAAATTTTGTGAATTTTTCTACATTGCTCAATTTTAAATCTCTTTATATTATGTGGAAAATAATTTTAAAATTTAATTTCAAAATCATAAATGGATTTTTTTCATCATCATGATAGTTACATTCATTGAAAATTATTTTATAAAATTCTAAATTAATTCTCAGTGAAAATATGTTTCATAATATTTTTTGAAATTTTTTTTTTGAAATTGATTTTAAAATATGAAACAAAATTTTTCTTAATAATACTTTTAAATACAATTAAATGGTAGTTTAATTCACAAATAAAAAATCATTTGAGGTAATATATGCTCTGGTGGGGATATTTTGTAATGATATACTCCTATCTTCCATTTGTATAATTACGACTGATTTAAATAAATTTTATGGAACTAATTCACATTACATTATTTGATCATACTATGAATGGTATAATTTTTATTTCAATCATTTTAATGATGAAATGAAATATCTTTATACTTTATTCATATTATGGTTCTTTGAAATTTTTTATGACGATATGTGGTTTTTTATAAACTATGTATGGTAGTTTTTTATTAATCAATAGATTGGTGAGCTTGATTTATATCTCTAAAAATATGGTAAAGTTATAAAGTTAACTAGTTAATGGCTTCCCCAAAGAGTTATATGTATTTACCTAGAATCTTATTTCATATTTAATATTTAATGAATTTTTGATATTGTAATGAGGTTCCATGATACCAACACATATTATTTATGATTTCTATGAGTTTATGAAAGCATCATTGATCAATATTAACATCATAGGCCTCATAATTATTGATTCCTATTACTATTTCCTTTTATAATGATTTATGTCATGTCATATGTTCAATGATCTATGGTTTTATAGTTATAATTTATATTATGTTATGATCAAGCACTTTATTTATTCCATCATACCATTATTCTCATCTTCTCCATAATAATGACACTTAAATTTTTTAATTCTAATGTTTACCCTTACCAGACGTTTAATCTCACCCTTATTAGGTTTTATTATCTATAGGTTTTATATAATAATTCACAATAAATTTTCTGTAGGATTATTTCTCATATTAATATGTCTTTTATAGATTATTAATATTTCGTGTGAAATTATAAAATCTAGGAATATTAGAAAAAATGTTCTCTTAAATACATGGGTATTTTAATTTTAGAGTTTATCATAATTCCATAAAACTCCTAAACTAAAGGGTTGTTAGGTATGTATGCCATCCAATAATATTGGTTGTTTTTTTGGATGATTAATTTTTTGTGATGTTTATGGTTATTAAAATTGAAAATGTAAATATTGTGTTTTTAGAAATTGATCTATGAGAACATGTCATCAGCGATTACAAGTAGGATATTGAAACATTTTCCCGAATTATATGGGTCATCTTGTATTCAATGAAACTTCATCCTTCACTTTTTTTTGTTAACATGTCTGTATAGATTCATAGTATTAATCATAACTCGATATAGTTCATTTATCATGACTAGATGGTTTTAGACACTAGCTTTTATTCCTCAAAGATTATAATGACAATATTTTACATGAAATACATAATTAACTTGTTTTCTGCTTGATCCAACCATTTATAAAACTACAATATTAATCAAGAGTGATCAATATTTACATCAAATGATAATTTGGGAAAATAAATCGTCAAAGTCGGTTACACATTAATAATATCACACTATTATTTAGTTTAACATAAATAGTTATAGCTAAAATTTATGTTTCATTAGGTTGTGTAATCTCATTTGTATCAATAGTATTTTACATGATAGATCATTTGTTAAGGAATGTAGTTATAATGTGATTACCAAAGGAGTATCCCCCAAGGAGAATCTATCCATGTTATTAGTATTAGGTCCACACATAATTCATTATTGTAATCATCTAATAAATCCTAAATCAATACTTTCCCTAGTGATTACCCCTATATTAATTTTCTTCACATATGTGTCGAATATATAATGTCCATAAATTGACGTATTCATAGAGAAACGACTTACTCAATTAATTATTATATTTCAGGATATCTTCCTATTTTTAGTACCACGTATTGTGTTTTCAAAAAGGTTATATAATACTAAACCATAATGAATCTAAATTAATCTATAAAATAAATAAACTAATATACAAAAATACAAAACACTTCTTTGACACAATCTAAATAAACCATAGTTAATCCTGTCATAAATAATTAATTTGTCCCGTGATTTATATAAAAAATATCACAAACAATCATATGACATATATATTGAATGTTTTAATACCTTGAAAATTAGCTATATAAATATATTAGTTTAATTTACTTGTTAACATTTCCCCATAATCATGCTCATCTAGAACCATTGTGGACTTATAAAATGATAACATCATCTTCAAGAAGTGAGGAGTAGAAATATAATAAAGATTTGAGATTAATCACTCAGTAAGGTAAAAACATATGTAAAAGTATTAGATCATATAAACATACCTGAATAAGAGAAATATATTAATAAATTAACAATATATCAGAATAACATGGACAATAATCATAAAAATTTATATAGAAACATATGATTATAAGAATCTCATTAAGGAACCATAATAGTAATTACATTAATTCATAATAAATTTCAATAATTATATAACATGTCAGCATGATAAAAAATATTGGAATACATAAAAAAGATGGAATGATATTGACAACAATGAACAACATAAAAACCATCATGAAAATGTGGAAAATCATAAATATAATATTTCATGTCATTCTAAACCTAGATAATCATGATCCAATTCACATGATAAATTTTTAGTATAACATAATTCCTTCAAACATAGGAATTTTGCATTTAATGACATCCTAATGTATTAATATATAAACATTTTTGTTGATATTATCGCTATTAAACTGATCCATTGTGGGCCTAGTGACTTGAAAACCTATTCACATGTAACATTACGATTATAGATTAACATCATTACCAGAACCCTTTGAGAACCTAGTGATTATCTAACTAGTAAACATAACATTTATATCTCTAATTATATAAAACTTTACCAAATGTTCTAAGGGATATTTATATAACCTTTTACTCCTAATCACAAATTTTTATTCTACATGAAAATAATCCACTCATCAACTTATATAGAACCCATGGAAAATTAATGGGATTCAATAAACATTCCAAACCATCAATAACATGAATAATTCAAATAATAGAATAGAATTACTATCAATTTTAAAAATAAATCATATACTAATAAGATATAAATGTTGATTAAAACATAATATCATGTAATACATAAAACCTTAATGTTGAAAGATAACAATAAATAATATTTTTTCCATACCAAATATTTAAATATTGAATTGAAATTGAAATTAAAATAAATATATGAAGGTAAATATAATATTTTTAAAACCCCTATTATAAATAGTTACTAGATAAGAGTAATTGAAAATATTTAAAGAATAAATATCTGAAAATACATCCCTAATGGTTTCGTTAAAGTAAAATTTTAATAATGTAAACATGAAAAAGAGATGATGTTATTAAATAAGTGAAAATTATTTTCTAAAATTTTAATTTTATAAATAATTTTACAAAATGGAAACATGAAAAAAAAATTGGTATTCAAATCTTATTGTGGAGTGGAGGATAAATTTTTTTCATTGATAGGTTGAAAAACATATTTTGTTGATTTTGGAATAGCCTTTGTCTGAAAATCCTATAAATTAAAAGGTTAATGAAATATTTATTTTAAAATTAATTATGGTAAATGAATGTATCAATGGAGATATCTAGGTATTGTGTTTTTATTAGGTATATGAGAAAAATATTATAATTTAATAACATAGTAATGGATACAAAATCATATAAAATAAATTGGACTTTTTCATAATAAAAATTAATTTTAAAAAACATAGAATCCTAAATGAAGAATACATATTTGTAAAACATTATTTTACAAAAAAAATGGTTTAAATTTTTTTAACAACATCTTAGATTATTACAGATCTATCTTGAATGATAATAGTCAAAGAGTTGTGATTATGTATTAAGGATTATTTTTTAGTCATGAAAACCCCTTGATATTGTTTATGTTTTGAATAAAAACCCCTTGGGAAATGTAACATTAAAGTTATCATTTAATATCATGGAATTTCATATAAACATAATATATTAAAAAATGTGGTTGTAAGTTAACTAAACAATTTATACATGGTATATAACATAAACATAACTGTGTGAATGGAAATTGAGATAGATACCCATAACATGATTCTTTCCAAAGTTAATTACAACATAAACCACTATAAAACAAACATATATAAATAAATAAAAAATATTAGGACCCCAATCTCAAATATTAACTTTTTAAAATCCTTAGTCATAATTATTCATCATGATTATGTAAATTATTTATAACATATCTTGAGTATCATGGGTAAATAACATTAACAGTTTTGCACATGTTTTACAATTTTGATATCATTTACAAAGGTTTTATATTATGTTAGTTTTTTATATATATTATTTTTTATTTAATAATTCACATTTATTTAAGATGTTCTTAATTGATTTCATTATTATTTTTTCATTACATTGTGCAAAAACAAAATTGATAACGACATATTTTGGTAATTTTAGCGAATTCAAACATTAATATTATAAAAAGTTAAATACATAACATAATATATTGTTAATATCAGGATAATAATTATTTTATTAATATATATTAATAATAATAGTTTACATGTTCCCATATTCATCCATAATTTAATTTTTAATCATTATTCAGTTAGGTAGTTAAGAAAACTATATATTAATATACACCAACATGATTGGAGAGTATAGTTATAGAGGTTTTTAGTTTTATATAAATTCATTTTAAAATAAAATAAAGGTATTATTTTTTTAATTATTATGAGATACATTTTATGATATTTATATATGGTAAAAAAATATAGATGACTACCAAAAAATGTATCATCTTAGATGTGGTAATCTACATGTATGTCTGATTAACATTGTCATTTCTCATTGCATGATATTGATGACGGTGGATATTGTATTAAAATTTTATAATAATAAATATATGATTTTTATAATATTTATTCGTCTTTACCATTATTATTTGAATCCATAAAATTTTCAATTTGAAAAAAATCATGTCACTTGGTTATGGTGCTAGTCAGTGCAACACACTAATGATGTTCATTTACGATTATATGTGGATGATAATAAATAAATATTGGTTATTCGATTAAAATAACAAGATATAATTATAGTAATAATACTGAATTCATCATATTATTTTTTTAAAAATGTATTCATGGTAATAAGTTTATGAAAAAATCATAATAATGAGAAAATAATAACGTTGGAGACTTGATTTGTCCTATGGTTGTTCCCTTAAAATTGAAATACATAGGATTACATTGGTTTATTGGAGGCTTATATTTTTATGAGAGGTTTATACATAGATTAAAATTTAATATATAATAATATGAATTCTAAGGTTTTTGCGTGTTTGATTGTAATGACTCCAACCCCAGTAGCATTGATTCAGTTGTTGAATTATTAAATTAGAATTAAATAAATGAAATAGTATCCCATATAACCTAATACATATTTAGTATTATTTTCATATATACATTATTTATATTCATATTAAATTTTGGTAATAAAATACACAATGAATTTTTATCCAGATGTCCATAATTCACCCGTAGTGTATCCCAATATATGAATCACATAACACTTTCTCGTATCCTAGGGAGAATAAAAAATGATAATAGGTAACCTAAAATGTTATTTATGGGTAATAATATAGTATAATATATGAATTAAAATTTCATAAAAAATTTAATGTTAAAATAATTGAATATCGATGTCATTTAATCAATAAAAGTATCACAATTTGATTCCATGGATTATATCACTGTAAATATCTCATGGGTATAAATGAATAAATTAATAATGAATGAAATTTATAACTATTGGAAATCATGTTTCCCTAGTCAATAATAGTGTCATCTTAAATACCATCCACATGTTATTTTTAATATTTATGGTTAAAATACCATTTTATTTTGATTACATACTAATCCCATGAGACCGTCGATGCATTAATGGGATTTCTTATATATGGTTCCCACTCATTCATGAATGTTAAAATCATTCATTATATATCAAATAAAAGATTTTATTTATGAATATATATTACTTATCAAATAATATATGTATTTATTGTGATATGTGGATATAACATTACTTCCCTACTTAATTAAATCACATTAAATTTAATCCTTGTATATAAGAATGGTATAAAAATTAAGAAATAATCATATCTATAAAACAATAAATATTTATATTTTTGTGAAACAAAATTTTTAATGAATCAATATAATAAATTAAAAAAGTGTCGTTATATACACCATATAATATAAATTATGCACATAATATTTAAAGAATCATTTATGAAGTGAAATTCTGATCAATCTCCTTACAAAGATTATATCATTGAAGAAACTGTTAATCAAATTAATCATTTCTATGAATCCACTATAAATATAAATAATAAAATTTCAAATATGACATAAAATAAAATTATTTCATTTAAAAAATGTTATTAACATGAAGGAATCAATGAATTATAAATTTAACCAAATAATTGTAATTGAGTTAACAATTCCCTTACCAAATTGTAATAAGTCGAATCATAAAAACCATAAAATTAAAAATTACTAAATGAAAAGATGAACACCAATAAAATAATTGAATTAATGGTTTTATATATCAACGGTCAGTATATATACCCCATGTATTTGAAATAATAATCAAATAAGGAATATATCTTATAAATGTAATTGTGAGATGAGAAATCCTTAATCATGCTTCCCTTTAGTGCTGAATACTATAACCTATTGTATAATGAATTATAGAATGTTATTAATATAGTATATAAATTAAATAATACATATATTAACTTATACAACATATTTTGTGCATCATATCATGTATTCATTAAAAATATTTCATTATTTTCATAGTTTGTAGTTCATTCGTTTTAAAGCTTCTTTATCAGTTCATTTGTGTATAAATATGGATTTTCTTTTTCAATGGAAATAAAAAATAGAGGTGAAATGTAATGGTATTAATTCAGATAAATAAGTTTAAATATTAACATATATAATTTGAATTTCTGACATGAGGATGACTCATTTTATAAAATGATATTGATATATGTCTAATTTATTTTTGTTGTTTTTTATACCACAAAAAACTAGTTTATTTATATTTAGAATTATATATATATATATATTAAAGAAGATGAAATATGGTTTAATATATATTTTAAAATTTTATTTATTTATATTAAAAAAACTATGACAATCCTTTATGATGGTTATGGAAAAAAAATAAATATTCAGGGAGACGGTCAACCTCCATAATTCGAATAATGGTCTCATTTAATTGATTATGAAGAATTAATGAAATGTAGGGATATTAGATATTACATTGGAAACATATAATTATAGTATTTACATGATTATGGGGTTATAATGTCCTTATGTATGATGTGTGTGAGGATAAATAATTAGAATAAAACAAAATAAGTGATGTCATTTTGAAAAACTACCTATTGAATATATAGTCACTGAAAGTTCCATTAAAGGCCATGTAATTCATATTTTGGCGAGATTATAAATAATTGGATGTGGGTATAGTGGGGAAGATAATATTTTGAATATATTTAAGGATATTTAATTCTTTTTATGAGAAATTGGGCTCCATGAAGTGGTATTTATACATAGTGTGGGGTGGTTTTATGTGAATAAATATTGATTAAAATATATTTATATCATATCATCTTTGGGTGGAATTACTTCCAAATAATTAGATTGATAATTTATCTTATATTGGATTTTGTATATTCTATAAACACATCGAAAACCATTTAATGGTCTATTTTGGAGGTTATTTTGCTTTTATCTCTTACCTTTAACCAATTTCATTGTTTTACCAACAATGTAGTAAATAATTTTTTTACCTACGTAAATTTCTATACCTAAAATTAAAAATTTATGTAAAAACTAATATATATTTTATTGTTCATTATAGATAATCCATTTTACCAAAAGTAAAATAACAAAATAGGGAAAAAAATATACCTACTACAAAACCCACAGGCACGATGAAAAAGCAGGTTTTCATGAAGTGTATCATTCAAGAAAAATATAATTTTATATTAACTGTATGAATAATAATTTTCATTTTAAAAAACTAAATAAATATTTAATTACACATTCTCTATAAATTTAATTTAAAATAAATACATATTTGTGATTAATTTATTTATTTTAAGACTATAAATATTGTGTACATTAAAGCAATTTTTTGAAATTCTTATTTTAACACATAAAATAAACTTTTTCTAAAATAAAATATAATGTTTCTTGAAAATAATTTAAGAGGATTAAATATCACCAAATAATATTATTTTTACTGAACCCATATTTTAATGTTAATTTTTATTTTACTTTTCAAAACTTATTTAAAAAATATTTTTAAAATGAATTGGTATTTCCTACTATTTACAAATGAAAATTAAAATTTTCCGATGATTTTCAAAAATTAATACTAAGTTAATTAATATATGACGATTCGAAAAAAGTTTTTATGTTTATAAAATAAATTTTATAAAATATTCAAATTTATTTTATGTTGATTTTCTTATGGATTGCAAAAAAATCTCTTTTTAATGAATAAATATATTTATTGAATGAAAAAAATTTAATAAAAAATATATTCTTATTTAATAATAATAATTAAATTCTTATTTAATATTAAATTCATATTTATTTTAAAATATCACTGTTGTTATTCAAACCAACATTCTTAATTGTTATTTTATAACTATTGTGTTAAAATAATAATTTTTATGAGATTGTTTATGTATGGTGTAATGTGAAATGAAAGCTATCGAACATTGTGTAATTTTAAAATATTTTGGTGTCACATTCTCTCTTCATTCAATAAGTTTGAACCTCCTAATTTATACACGTGATTGATAATTAATGATATCAAAATTTAGGATACGCATGGGGATGTCCCACATCATAATAAAAGTTAATAAAACTTCATCATAAAATAGGGAAAGGAAACATTGAAGTTCACCACAAAACAATGATTATATATAGGATAAAATTAATGATATGTTATATCTTGTTTATGGGAAAAAAATAACTATTTAGTTATTATTTAATGTGATTTGGAATATGGTTATTATAATTTTTACCATCACAAAATCATAAATCTGTGATGGGTCAAAAGGTAGTTGATTTGAGGGAACGAAAATTTTAAAAAATCATTTTTATTCAAAAAATCATTTTCCTAGATTTGAGAAGTGTAATGCCCCATGTTTTTGAATCGGGTTAAAATACGAATGTTTTTTTAAAATATTCTTTTGTTGGATGGTTCAGTATTAAAACTAAAAATCATGTTAATTATTTGTGAGTTTGGATAGTTTAAAAGTTTTGATTACAGGCTCGGGTAAATGATTGAGGAATTTTATTGGTGGTTCAACGGGTGTTGGGAAAACCGAACTTGGCAGTGGCATTTTCATGGGATTATAACAATTGGTCCAACCATGCAGGTCAAACTGCTCATCTTCCTAAAGTTGATACCGAGGTTCTGCCAAGCCTGTGCATGGTTAGGAATATTGAGCACGACAAACTATGCAAAGTAGGTTCCTTAGACAGAATGTCGTGCACGGTTGGCTCATAGTTTTCTTGACTGTGGGAGTCAAACTGTGCGTCGTACCCAAATTTGGGTTCTGGGATTATTTATTTAATTATATTCCCAACTATGAGGGATTTAATTAAATGTCATGATATGGGGGTTTTTAATTGATTAAATTTATGGTAAAAATGTATTAATTAATATATGAAAAATAAGGTTTCATTTAATTAAATTAATTGGATAGAATTTAATTAAATTATAATGAGTTGTAGTTTTATATAATTAGATCTATGTCAATGGAATTTAATTAAATGAGGAATAAATGTTTAATTGTGGTTTTACATAATGAGATTCAAGTATTTGATTAATTATTTTATTTAATGAAAACTGGGGTAATTTGTTTAGTTTAGATAGAGGTTGGATATATTTAAATAAATTATAATGGTTTGGATTCGTAATTATTAAATCCATTTAAGGAAATTTAATTAAATGAGTTATGGAGGATTTTTTTAATTAAATTCGTTGGAGAGGAATTTTATTAAATAAGGTGTAATGGGGTAGTTATAGGGTTTATCAACGAATCATTTAAATTAAAATGATAATAACAATATGGTTCATATGGTTATTATTATTATTGTATTAATTATTATAAAACTAATTGGGGTTATAATAAGGAGGCACATGGTAGGGTGAGGGAGACCCCCTCCTCTCGTTCTCCCATGGTGAGGCGCACCACTCTCCAACTCGGATCCTTCTCTGTATGCCATATCATTGTGGTTCCTCCATGGAAGTTGTTCGTCTCGTTGAGGTAATTCCTTCTCCATATGTTTCGTTCTACGAATCGGAAATTTTGGCTCTTTTTCCCAGTATCAATTAAGCTTAAAACCCAAGGCTCAGGTTAATTCGGTTTCATCCCTTATTTTGATTATAGGTGGTATAGATGATATTGTTGAGGTGCATTTGTGTGAGACATTTTTGATTTATGTTATAAAGAATTAGTTCAGCCAATTCCATGAGGCTTGGTCCTCAACATTAATTTTATTTTTATAAAAATTATTTTTTGGTTAATATACTACTATTGATAAATTTGACAGCAATATTACAGATAATTTCATATTATTTGTTTGATTACAAAATCAGGTTTTGTAATAAAACTCTGCCAACAGAGGTGCACTACCATCATTATAAAAACATAATGTTTAAAAAGACTTTTTCAATATACTTAAGTTTATGTGAATTACTATTTCAAATTTTTTTATATTGACGCACTTGGGTTATGTTTAATTTCTGAGTATTGGGCAGGATAAGTTGATATAATTAATTTATGAATTAATTATTAATTTTTAATTTGACAAGTTAAGATAATTAATTTGTTAATTAATTATGAACCTAGAGAATTGTCATTAATAAATTGAATTCAGTAGGTTAAGATAATTAATTATTGGAAATTAATTATGAGATGATATTTGGATATGTATGATAATTAATGCTAAATTAATTATTTTCCATTATGTTTTATAATGGTAATTACTTATGAGAATTAATTATGATAAATAGATATTTGATGTGGATAATAAATTATAATGAATTCATTATTTAATGATGAGATATAAAATGGAATAGATAATAGTGAATTGATTATGTGCATAAACTAAAAATATAGATAATTAATCGAGGGATTAATTATGAAATATTGAATTGGAAAATTGTGATAATTAATCGGTTGATTAATTTTGATATGTTTCTTTGAATAAAATTAGATAATTAATGAGGTGTTAATTATGTTCTCTTGAAGAAACTTTTTGGATAATCAATTATGAATACTTAATTATCGAATGAGAATAGTGGTTATTGATTAATTAATTAATGGGTTATGTGATTAGGAAATTGTTGAGTTAAATAATGGCCTTTAAAATGTTTAACTAATCATGGGATTTGTAATTGGATAATGTGAGTAATTATTATGAATTGTTCAATGACTTAAATGATTGTGAATGTGGGGATAGGTATGGAATCCAATACTAATATATAAGTTGGGACATGTACATGGTGTTCATCCCCAATAATGATCAAATAATATAAATGATGTGAGAATATGGTGCTAGGTACGGAATCCTATACCAATGTAGATGTTTGGACTTAGACATGGCGTTCCTTAAAAATATTTATCTATGCTCATAGATGTATGGGTGTTAGACATAACGATCTACACCAAATGAGAAATAGGTGTTAAACAAGGTGGTCTAGCACACATATTATAAAAATACGATTCGGGATTTTATGTGCAATACATGGAGTTCGACACCAATAGTATTTTATATGAATATATTATGTAATGTATGAGAGTTATGAATCATGATCGAGTTGAATGTTATTAAATAACGAAGGATTGAGAATGACTAGAGTTCTGAAATGAGTCGATGTTGGCATAGAGGTACGGGATACCAGGGACCCATGGAGATAAGAAATTATTAAATTGAGAATAAATGGTAAACTGTTGAAACATATTTATGTTTGATAAATATGTTTGTACGATCCTTTGGAATACTCTTATTCTGGCCATGGTTTGATAAGGTAATGTCGTCAGGTGTCCCTTTGGAACCTCGATGGGTTGTTGGTTATTTATTCAGTTATGATATTACCTTGATATATCTTCACATAATTTGATATATTTCATTGTCTATATAGAGCTAGAAAAACTGTGGCCAATGCCTACTGAGATGTATATCTCACACCCTATTTCGGCTTCCATTGAACTGGTGTACCCATGTAAACATTCTGGTTTACAGGACTGCATACATTTGCATATTGGAGTTATGTGTACCTGGGAGTTAGGAGAAAAGGACTGAGATGGAGTTTGGGATGCTGATGCAGATCTCACATGGGGATTATGTCCTTTAATTATTTATGAGTTTTAATTTAAATCATTATATTTTTTTACTACTTTATGATACATATCACAAAGACATTCATGCATTGTATAAACCGGTGTTGTCCATTTTCATTATCTTGTTCAATATTGTTTTATATTCATCTATTGTTTTTAGAGTTTATTATTTATATCCACTATGAAATATAAATATTTGGGTATAGTCTCCCCAATGACTGTCAATAGACCCTTGTTACTAGTCATCAGCCTATGGCATACTAGGAGTCATGCTTGAGGTCATGTGGTGATTGTTCTGACTTTCTGTTTGATGGTAAGCCGGATTGGGATGTCACAATGTTGTATCAAAGGTTCAGGTTTTAATTCTATTTTACGTTGTCTTTTTTTGTTTTAGTTTAGATGAAAGTAGAATAGGAAATTGTCAGTGATCAGTTAATTGGTGTGCTTGATACTGATCACCCTATGTGCGAGAAATGACCAAGTGGCTAGGGATGGGAATTGATGATTAAATTGTTTGAGGTTACTATAGATATGATTTCACCTTGAGTGACTTGAGTATATTTTAATGCTTATTAATTTATAGAATAATGTAAATTTTCCTTGGAATTATATCGAATGAAAATTATTTTTCATGCAACATCTTTGTCACACAGAGATTCACATGCCTTGTATAACACATTCCATGTCGTTTCATTATAAGGGTGATATCTTTTTATTATTGTGTGTCTTGGGTAGAATTCAATGCTTTGATTTTATATAGAATTCTTTATATAAAATAAAATGTTTTAGTGATATATATATTAAGATTGGTGATTATATGCCATGCTACTTCTATTATTATCTTGTTTTGATGTTGTTCCATGCTTCTGTGTTATAACATGTTTTTGTGTTGTTGGTAATGATAACATGCTAGAGTACATTGGATGTGTAAATGGATACATGTGTATAAAAACATTTTGATAGATTACATCTTTATTAGGATACAATGTTGGTTGTAATGTGTATGGGTGACTTCTTACTAGTAAAAGTGTAACTCGTGTATTCAAACTATTGATACATTGTTGTAAATGATTAAAAAAATGATAAATGAAAACTAATTTTGAAAAATGGGATCCAAATTCTAGCGAAAAGGTGTATGTGCACCTTATCGATCGATAGATAGCCACCCATGTGACAGATCGTAGAATAAAAATTGTGTGTTTGAAAATGGTTATAAATGTAAAAATGTTAATTTTTTATTGAAATGAACTATTATAGGGGTTCTTTTTGAAGAACAAATATGTTTTTAATTAAATGGGACCCTAGGATTCCACCTTCTGATTAAAAGGAATTTAAATGCTAATTTTTTGGATTAAAAATTAAATGACACTAAATGTTAAATGTTTAAGAGGATTGTTAACATAGCTTTCCTATTTTGGCCAAGTAGCGTTGTCTAATGAGCATGTTATTTGTTTTGTAATAGTATATTTGGCTTTGTTGAAATTATTTCCTTGTTTATAGGTTGAAATGAATTCATTGAAATGACAAACATAAAGTGGGGGCTTTTGAGCCAAATGATTTATGTTTTTCATAACCAAGCAATTTGGTTAACACATATTCGTCTTAAAGGACTACCTCATTGTAGGTGGTTTCCTTATAGCTTGTCAAGCATTGTTTCATTTTGTTCTTGTGATGTTGGTTTCATTATATCATAATTGTGCTTACTATAACAATTGGGACTCAGGTGTTTTGACATGTAGATAGGTTTATGTTGTGTCTTTCATTCGATATGTGGATGTGGTGATCATGGTTCTTGGAATGTCACACATGCGTTTATGGTGTGACTAAAATAGTACACTTGTGAGTGACTGTTATTTTCTTCTTTTAAATGGAAACCCTAATGGTGGGTAATGTTCCATCAGTGTGTTTTTCAAAGATTTTTATATTTAGGCTTTGAAGGAACAATTATGCTTTTGGGCATACATGCATCATGGTTTGGTAAATAACATGTCGGCAGGAAAAGCTAAGCCTTTTTGTAAAGAGTTGATTAGTGATAGTTCGACTGATGATTCAGTGACTAATATTTACTCTCAGTATTCTCTTTTGAATTAGGTTAGAATTTCCCCTATATTGACCCCATCCAGGAGGCATTGAGATTGAGTCATTCATAAACCGTGAAAATGTTTTAAAATTTTTGGGACTTGATATGTGGTTGTTAATTGGGTTTTACATGGGATGTGTGGTTCTTTGGGTAGCAATTTTATTCTTGTTTGGAAATAATATTTTTATGGAAGCCTTGAGATGGCTTTACATGGAGAGGTCAAAGATAGTCGAGTGAGTACATAGGTTACTTGTGGTTGGTGAAGAAAATGTTTTTCAAGGTACGTCATCGAGTTAAGGGGGACTGTATGTTTTTGGGTATTCAATATCAATTGATGAGATGATGATGAGATCATGTATCTTGTATTCTAGGTTGGGATATTTGATTTTTTGATATTTCGTGTTGGATTCATAGCATTAGATCAGGTTTAAATGGTTTATGTCGTTTAGATTGTGATTTTGTTAAAGGTGTTTTTTGTCTTTTTAAATGCATTGTAACTGTTCTGATAAATCATTATGGCCTCGGTGGGTTGGTTGATAATGTAGTAGTTCCTATTATAATCTAAGGGATGAGATATTTTTAAAGTGGATAAATTGTAATGTCCCATATTTTTGAGCTATGATAAAATATGAAAGTTATTTAAAATTTTCCTTTGTTTGATGGGTCTGTCATAAAATAAATCTTAAGATTTATGTTTCAACGGTTTGGGGAATTTCAAAGAGTTGATAATAGGAATGGTTAATGGTTGGATAAGTTTTATGAGTGGTTCAATGGTTTTCAGGGGCACTGAACTAGGTAGTGGCATTCACAAAAGTTTAGCACAGTTTGTCAAACAGTGTGGGTCAAACCATGCAGCTTGTAAAAGGTGAGAGAAAGGCGCTCTCACGGTCTGGGAATGGTTAAGAAAACTATGGGGGAAAAACATGACATGATGTTTACTTATATAGAAGGTCCTGCACTATGGGTGAATAGTTTTCCAGACCATGCAAGACAAACCATGCGGCTTACCTTGTTCTGGGTTTCGGGTTATTTTATTTAATTAAATTCCCAGTCATGATGGATTTAATTAAATTTTGTGATATGGTGGATTTATTTTATTAAATTAAATGTCAAAAAATGAATTTAATTAATTAATGAAAAACCATGTTTCATTTAATTAAATTAATGTTAGAGAATTTAATTAAATGATGATGAGTTGAGTTTTTATTTAATTAAATCTAGGTCAATGGAATTTAATTAAATGAAGAGTAAATGGGGAGTTGGGGTTTTACCAAAATAAATTCAAGGACATGTTTATTTTATTAATTAATGAAATTTGGGGTAAATAATTTAATTAAATTTTATGTTGGAATAATTTATTTATATAATGACGAGTTAGAGTTGTATTAATTAAATATGTTGGATGGAGTTTAATTAAATGTGTTATGTATGAGTTTTTATATAATTAAATTCATTCGAGAGGAATTTAATTAAATGAGGTGTAATTGTGGAGTTATGTGGTTTATCAATAAATCATTTAAATTAAAATGATAATAATAATATGGTTATTATTATTATTATTATTATTGAATTACTTATTATAAAACTAATTGGGGTTATTAGAGGGAGTTGCACATCAGGGTGAGGGAGACACCCTCCCCTCATTCTCCAATGCTGAGGAGCACCTCTCCCTATCTCATATCCCTATTCTCATTCCATATCATGGTGTTTTCGATAAAAAAGATTTCATTCTCATTTAGGTAAGTCTTTATCCCCATGTTTTGTTCATCACATTGGCCATTTCAGATGTCCTTCCCCTAGTCTCCATTAGGCCAAAAACCTATGGACAAAATTTAATATAGTTTCTTACCTTCTATTGATTATATGTGGTATAGATGATGTCATGGGACCCATACATCCATATTTCAAACAACCACTGTTGAATGTATGGTGGTTTCTCTCATACGAGTTCATCGTAGTTATATTTGGGTGCAGCGATGAATTTTGAGTGTGTACCCGATTTTATGGAGGTGCGTATAAATGATTAGTTCGTGTTTTATGTAATAAAGAGTTAGTTTGTCAAATTACTTGAGGTATAGTCCCCATCATTAATTCATTTTCAAAAGAATTCCATTTTTTATTCTACTAAATTTGATAATTTTGACTGCAATATTGAAGAAATTATTAAATATTTGTTAGATTTTAAAAGCACCATATGTAAAAAAACTCTAATGGAAGTGAGCTTCCTTAATGGTAAAAACATAATTTTAAAGTGAAATGTTCGTTTAATTTGTGGTTATCTAAATTAATATTTCATCCTTTTTTTACACACATTGGTTTAGTGGAATTTATGATTATAGGTAGGGATAAGATCTCATTATTAATTAGGGAATTAATTTTGAGATTTAAATTTGATAAGTTAAGATAATTATTAGTTGAATTAATTATGAGCTTAGATAATTGTAATTTAAATATGTAATGGGTTATTTTATGATAATTAATTGAGGGGAATTAATTATGAGATGATGTTTTGTATGTGTAATATAATTAATGGTGAATTAATTATGTGAGATGATGTTGTTTAAAGATTATGAATTGTGTGAATTAATTTTGATAAGTTGATATTTTAATCAAATAATTAATTGGGAAGAATTAATTACTCAATGATGAGATATAGAATTGAATAATTAATTGTGAATTTATTATGTGCTTGACCATTACATATATATAATTGATCGGGGGATTAATTATATTTTATTAAATTGGATTATTGAGATAATTAATCGGTGGATTAATTTTGATTTGTTGATTTGAATAAAATGAAATAATTAATGATTTATTAATTATGTGCTCTTACAGTAATGTTTTAGATAATAAATTATAAAGAATAAAATATCTAATGAGAATAGTGTTGACTAATTAATTAATTGATTAATTAATTATTAGGTTATTTTATTAGTTAGTTGATGAGTTAAATAATGTCCTTTATATTGTTTCACAAATCGTAGATTGGTAATGGAATTATATGGCTAATTGTTGTGAGTTATCCAATGATGTAAATGAATGAGAATGTGGTTCTAGGTATGGAATCCTAGACAAATGTATTAGTCGGGACTTGGACATGTCATTACTTCCCAATATTAATCAAATGATGTAAATAAATGAGAATGTGGTTCTAGCAATGGAATCCTTTAACAATATTTATGATTGGACCGGGACCTGGTGTTCCTCCCCAATAGTTATCAGATTATGTAAATGAATGAGAATGTGTTGCTAGGTATGGCCTCCTAGACATTTATAGAAGTTGGGATATGGACATGGTGTTCCTCTCTAATATTAATCTATGTGCTTAGATGTAAGAGTGTTAGATAGGAAAATCAACACCGAATGCGAAATTTGTGTTAAAATGGCGTTCTAACAACAATAGTATAAATATATAAATCAGGTTTATGGTGATAAATAACAAGATATAAACCAGTAGTATATTATATTAATGAATTATTTTCTGATTGAGAGATATTAATCATGCTCAAGTTGGATGTGATTAAATAATGAATGATAGAAAATGATTATTGTTCAGGCACGAGCCGAAGATATTATGAGATACAAGATACCAAGGGAACCTTAGAGGTAATAAAAGATTAAATAGAAAAGAAATGGAAAAGTGTTGAAAGTTATGTATGTTTGATAAATATTCTGGTACGATTCATATGCAGACTCTAATTCTGGCCATGGGCCGAAGTAGGTGTCATCGTCGGGTGCCCCTTTGGAACCTAGAAGGGTTTATAGTTATTTATTAAGTAATGATATTACCTCATTATACATTAACATAATTTGTTATATTTAATTTTCAACTTTGATTTAGGAAACTGGTGGTCCCCACCAACTGAGATTTACTTCTCACACCCTATTCGGGCCGTCTTTGAACTGGGGTGACTAAGTAGACTTTCTTGATCGCAGGACTGTCGACCTTTTTTGTGGGTGTTATTTATATGAGGGAGTTTGGAGCAAATGACTGAGTGAGAGTTCGGCATGCTCATGGAGATCAAAAATCGGTATTGAGTCCTTTATTTAATTTATATTGTAATGTAAAGCATGTTGTTTTATATACAACTTTTAGACATGTATCACCATGACATACATGCATTGTATAAACTAGTGTTGGTCATTTTGATTATATATTTGACTATTTTTTTTACTGTTCTATTGTTTTATGATTTTATTATCAATTTCTACTGCGCACTCTAAATATGAGGGTATAGTCTCCCCGCTGACTATCTATAGACCCACACGTCGATTCAGCAGCCTCTAGCATACGGGGTGACGCACATGAGGTCCTGTGGAGACCACTCCTACTATCGGTTTGAGGGTAAGCTAGTTCAGGATGTTACAAGATGTTTTTTTATTTCCTAGTCAAATTACAAAGAAAATAATCTTACTTTGTTTCATTCTATGTTATAATCATAATATCATCCATTTTTTTCATCATTCTATCCCTACTTCATTTCTAATATGAGGAGATGCATATTAATGATGAATTTTTTATTTCAAAAGCACATTTAATGAATCATAGTATTTTAAAGTCATACATCAATCCTTAATATATTTACTAAATGCAAATTTTTCATCACATGTAATCTAGTACAATAAATTAAAATATAACCACAAAAATTATATATATTGTTAGATTTGAAAAATTCCACATTTTTTCAATATTATGGTTCCTCAAAAATATTCTAAATTCTAATATCAATAATGAATAATGTCACTAAATCAACATATCATTAATCCTAATTATTGTGAATAATAATGTCACATGTAATTAACTTGTTCACATATTTTCCAAAATCATGGTAATGAATTAAATTACCTTAAAAAATGATGAAAACATGAATCCATTCATATTCCTTGAATAAATTACAGATCTGTGGATATATCCCTTAAATACAAACACGTATTTAACTCTATAAATGATAAAATAAACCACCAAATAACATTCCAATATCATGGTCAATAATGTTATCCAATAACATTCTATTTATTATTACATCAATATTGAGATCATATGAAATGTAATCCTCCATCAAACATGTCTTTCCATAAATATAAGCTTTTTAATAAATAATTATATTCTATTTGACACATGATTTCAACTCCATAATGAAAGACAACTGTAGTAAAATATAAAAAAATTTCTATAATATCATGAGTATAATAATTTTTAAAACATATTTTTTGAATATAAATACACAATAAGATTAATCATTCCAATTCTATTATATCATTATCTTAATCCTGACCTAGATTCCTATTTTTATTTCTACTATATTCCTCTAAAGCTGGTGTAATTCATATGTGACGTTACCCATATTCATTTAGCATAAACATGTCACAGAATTATTCATTGCATTGAAATAACTAGCCATATTTCCTTTCTATCAACACATGTAGAAAACTCTCATTACCTTCAAACAAGTCATGTGGTGTTTTATTCCCCAATTATCCAATATAAGAAATCCCCCTTTTTTTATTCCACTTATCAATTTTTTATCTTACATCTTCTTTATCTCTTATTATTCATATGAACCATAATACTTGGAAAAGAAATTCTATATTGATGTAACATGATATTATATACTCAAATAATGATGGAATTTTAGGGCTAGTTTGCTTCAATGTTTTGGTTTGATACCATCTAAGAAATGTAAAATATTAATCATTGGATTATGTATGTAGTCTATGGTCTATCACTCTATCATTGTAATGTTGGATTCATACATAGCATGATTACCATTAAATTTTTTTCTTAGTCTCAAGAATTGCCTCTCTTTTTCTTATCATTGTTCATTTAGAAGATATTTTTCCAAGAAAAGTCCATAAAAATACCTTCATTTCATTATTTCTATTCCTTCCTTGTCCTTATTTTCTTATATCAATAATGACCATTTATATGTATCATCAAATAGATGATAAACAACCATAACAACTTTATCTCATATAATACATCCCAATGTGGGAAATATATTTTCTAAGTAACATGTACATTGCTCAGATGAAAATATATTTTTCTTCCATTGAATGGTGGAGGGTTTTCTAAATGTAGTGGTTTCAAATTATTCCACCATATTTTGGATTGAGAATCTCTATAGTGGAAAGGTTATTTCTCATAATCAGAGCCAGTTCTCCCATGATAGTTATAAGTTGTTCATCTCTATTTGAAATTCTATATCTAGTTATAGATCCAAATTTCTTATCATTCCCAACTTTGAAATAGCTTTATAGATTAATTTCATTGATATTTTTCTCATTCCTTCTTCTATGATTTATTTCTAAATAATGTCAATCACTAGATTTGAACATAGAATTATGAATCATAATGTATAATCACAATACTAAAAAATGTAAATTTAAAATTTTGGTATTAGAAATCTATAAGTCATATGTTTTGATTTATTGAAAATATATCAAATTTCAGTCATAGTATTTTATTCTATAATCTATGTATTTCTAAATCTTGTTTCTATATTTTCTACTAAACATCAAATGATACAAGCTATAAAGACCGAAACCCCAATAGCCCATAGTCATTGGTTACATTATTATATGGAATAAGATACAAGTAATCACATATCAAGGGATTGAATAGCTTATTAATCATGGTAAACACCATGAATTCATGAAATTCCCATTTTATTTCAAACCATAAATAAAAAATTATTTTCCTTTTGGAATGTCATAACTCCACCTAAGTGTATTCCTACATATAAATCACAAAACACATCCTCATATCATAGGTGAAATAAAACATATGAAAGGTGTGAGATGAAATGGTTAGTAAAGGTAATCATATAGTGGAATATGTGAATAAAAACTTTATTAACACTATGAAAAGGTAATATTACAACATGAACATTTATTAAATAAAAATAAGTTTAATATGAATCCTTATATAATAATATTGTACATTTGAGGTAAAAAATAAACAGAATTCATAATTAAGAAAAATTATAACTCTTGGAGATCATATTTCACAGTAATATTATACAATTACAATAAATACCATTCCCAATAGTGTTTGATCATTATGGTTAAAACCCCATTTTATTTGGAAAACAATTTCCCATGAGACTACAAATGGGTCAAGGGAACTTTTGTATATGTTCCCCTATATTTTTTATTTACGTAGAATTAATTATATATTTAATAATATAATTAATTCATGAATCAATATTCATCATTAAAAATATACTTATTGAGTGAAATATACAAATTTAACATTATTTCCCTAGTAAATTAAATCATGTTCAAATTAGACATCATATATAAAAATGGTATATGAATTCATATATAATCATATTTCTGATAAAAAAAATATTGATATATAATGTAAATAAATCATTCAATGAATGAAGATTATAAATAAAAAAGGGGATGTATATACCCCATATAAAATAAATTAGGTTTATAGTATTGAAATATTACTTAATGATGTGAAATTTAGATAAAATTCCTTACAAAGGTCATATTCTTGAAGTATGTGTTAATCAAATGAATAATTTTTTTTATCGATTATAAATACACATAAAACAAATAGAAATAAAACATAAATTAATCTCATGTCAATACACTTATAATATTAACATGACATAATTACATATGGTTATGTTTAACCCAATTAATTGAAATTCAGTTACGAAATCCCTTACCACATTGTAATCAAACGAATTGGTTTCCCCTTAAAATTTATAATGACCGAATGTTACATTGAATACCATTAATAAAAAGAGAATAATTATATGATTATAAAATGGAAATATTTATAAACCAAAAAAAGAAATAATTAGATAATAAATCATATATCTCACTAAAGTATGACTTCGAAAAGAAACAATTACCTCATTCTTCCCAATAGTACTTCGTAATTTCTCCTATTATATAACTGATTAAATTTTGTAATTAATTAATTAACAAAATTTAATATTACTTATAATAGATTATATTCTAATTTTATAATATCTTTCCCCACATTTATTACAAATATTTAATTATTTTTATTATTTTGCGCGAGTTCATTTCTTGGTTTCAGGATCAGTTCATTTTTTCCTTAAATTGGATTTTTTTTAATAGTGTAATTATAACCATATATGTAATATTAAAATGTATTAAATCATTTACAAAATTTTAAATGATCAAATATATCATTTTAATTATTTATATTAAAATGATTCATTTGATAAAATTATAATGAAAATTTTTGGTTTATTTTGGCTGTTTTCCGATCATTAAGAACATGTTTCATTTTATTTAATATTATGTATATATATTAGTTTGATAACATTAAATAATATATACTGTAAAATTTAAAACCATACATAAACATATTAACATTTTTATGACCACACATGATGGTGGTAATGGAAAATAGAAATTACTTATTCACAGATATGGTTAAACGCCATAAATCAAACAATGGATTTGTTTCTATGAATAATAAGAGTTAATAAAATGGATTGATATAAGATATTCCATTATAAATTTTTTTTAAATTTATGAAAATTATTATATAAAGGTTTTTCAATGATGTGGGAAGGCAGTGTGAAAAATGTACAATAAGTAATGAAAATAAGAGAGGTGGCTTGAGAAAATTACCTCTTATATATTATCTCTTTGATGTATCGCTTAAATACCTAGAAATTACCCATGTTGGTCAGACCAAAAGTAATTAATCATTTTTAGGGTATGGAATATATGAAATCGATGTTATTTTATGAGATTCAATGGTATTTAGTAGAAATTAGGTGGTGTTTAGTGGTATTTATACTCATTAATGGTGGTTTTAAGTGCTTAAATAATGATTTTTGATTATTTAAAGCCAACCAAATTTGGGAAGAATTAATTAAAATATCATCTATTCATAATTGATTTTTTAAATTATTTTTACGGTATATTAATACAATAACCACCCCTTTACATTTTTAGTTTTTTGGTATTTCAAACTTTTACCTTTTAAAATTTACCAATTTAATTATTTAACCTATATTGCGGTAATTTTATTACCATGGTTACTATTCTATTAAAAATAAAATGAAAATTAACCTAAAAATTATTTATACAATATTTTTTGAAAAATAAAATTCATTTTACTAAATTAAATTTACATTTTTTAAAATGTTATATTAAAAAACCAACAGATTGGAATTAAAATGGGGTTTCAAGAAGTGCATATTTTAAGAAAACGATAGTTTTTTATTAACTTGATGGCTAATAATTCTCATTATATGAAAATAAAATAAAATTTATTGTTATATAGTCTATAAATTTAAATTAAGTAATTCTCATTATGTAATATTTTAATTACATAAAAAGGAGAAACATTATGTACTTTAAAAATATTCCTAGAAACATTCTGTATTATAACAAAAAATTAGAATTATTCTAATATAAAATATATAGATGATTAATAATAATTTTACAAGATAAAATATTACTAAATAATACATATTTTACTCAAAATTGTATTGAAAACATAATGGGACTTTTATATTTCATATTTTATTGAAAAGAAGTCATTTTTACAGAAATTATTATTTTTTCACTATTCGCTGGAAAATTATTCTTCGCAAAATATTACAAAAAATTCAACATAATATAATTTGGTCATATTGAATCCAAATGGTGGTTAATTTTATAAAATACAATTTCGAAGGTTTTGAAAATTCAATTATATTTATCTTGTCCTAGAATTCATTCAAAATCACTTTTTAGAGAATACATATATTTTAAAAATAAAATGAATTTACTAAAAACTATGTGTTCATTTCCTAATAATAATTAAATCATTATTAAATATAAACTTTTACATTATTTCATAATATTTTATATCTTATTCACAACCACCAATTTAATGGATACATTATAATAGTCATTTTAAAAAATTGATAATTTAGAGCTCATTTAAGCATGGTGTTCTATATAGAATAAGCTATTTAACATTGTGTTCTATTAAAATGAAGGGGTGTTACATTGATTATTTTTAATTGTATCCTTTCATTTTGGAAGAAAATGGGTACTTTTTAGGACACACATCTTTTTACAATAGTTCCGTGTTATTTTCCATGTTCAATGGCTCTAATGTTTTTAAATTATTCAGTTTTGTGTGTATTTGGGTCTATCAAAGAAAAATGGGTTTCTAGACATTTAAAAAATTATATGTATTTTATAGTTAATTATTTTCTTTTTAAAAAATTACTTTTAAACTACATTACTAGTATTAAACTAAGGGATTTTATATTTTTGGAACATAAAATATAGTAATTATATGCTAATTTGGGTGTTATGGACCAAAATTTATCATATATTTATTATATTTCAAAACAAAACTAATATATAATTAAATTTTAAAAAAAAATATATAATGTCTAGAAAAAATGTTTTATTTGAAAAATCCCATTTGGACCATTATAGATTCATAATATTATCTATTATTGAATAAAAATTAAATAAGTGTTAATATATATTTTTTGTTTTTATAAATCATATTAAATTTATTGTTTAAAAGGTTTCAATATAATTGATTCAATAAAAATTTCACGATATTAATTAAATAATAATTTTATAATAATTATTTCATTGATATCGTTGTAGTTTTCTTTCATTATAACACTATAAATTTTATACGAAAAATTAAATTAGAAAATTTAAATAATATCAATATTATATTCTTAAATATAAAAATAATTTTATCAAATTAACATATTAGTTGAATGAAAAATAATATGAACATCAGCACATTTATCATTTAATGAACTGTTTTTAAAAAATATATTATTTTCAAGAGAGAATATTCATTATTAGTATAAAATTATAAATTCAATTGATTTGAATGAATATAAAATAAAAAATATTATTCAAATAAAATTAATAATAAAATATATAAAAACCTCAAATTCATCATGTTCTAATTAATTAAACAACATGTTAAAAAAAGTTTTTTCATTAAATTGATATATAAAATTCAGAATGGTGAGAATAGATTTATAAATTTCATATGGTATTTTAAATTATTTTATTATAATTTATTAAATATAATTTTCCAGAAAATTAATCATATATATAAAATTTTAAATAAATGTTATGGAATTAATAAAATCTGTATTTTCAATATTCAATAAAAAAAATTAATTTTAGAGCAAAATATTAAAAATTCGACTTAATCTAGTTTTTTATGAGAAAGAAAAAAACTAATGTTATTTTTTCACATATAAATTCTATTATATATATATAAGTATATATTCTCAAATGAAAATATATAATACTAAAAATGAATATTTTAAGGGAAATAACCATTTCAGTGTTAACAAAAATTAATGGTTTAATTTCTAATGAAAATTAATATTCATGGATTTCCATAATAGTATTTTTTATAGATTCATTAGTACTGTATTTTTAATATGTTGTGTTTTATTTAAATTGGTTGTAGCATGTTCCCCAATATATATATATATATATATTTAAAGATAATAAATCATTGTCTATTTGAAAAATGTGTTTTTGAAAATAATGAATCAAAGTCACAATTTAATAAAATCATGTTTATAGATACGAAATCTAATTCTATGAAATCTGTAGATTCCACGATTACTGATTAAGGATTAAAAAACTATTAAAAATAGTGATATTAAAATTTTAACGAAATTTGACATGGAGTAAGGATTTGAGATTCTAAAAAAATATCATTCAATAATGGATTAAAAATCATGGTTCAAAAAATGGACTAAGATCTAGGGACAAAATAAAAAAAAAATCATTTTCATAAGAAATTAATATTTTTATACTTAATATTGGAACTGTAGAGATATAGGGATCTTAGAAAACTGATTTTTTTAATTACTTTAATTTCTATGAATATATAATAATTAAAAGGTAATGTTTATGGGGGATTGAATCAACTAAAAGATAGAAATTATATAAGAAACCTAGAATTTTGGGACTGAATTTTGAGAATGACATTTGATTATAAAAATATTTTTGTGGGAGATATGAAAAACCATGACACGTTGATAAATATTGTCTCACTATTCATCCTAGACAACTATGTATGTTGTGTAATATAAAAAATACATATGAGATGAAATGTATTGAAAAAATATAAGACTTTACTTATCGAATTTCATCCAATCCTTCATAAAACTAATATCTATGGATTCTCAATAGAGGATGTTCTTCATTAGGGAAATAATATTTAGATCTATTTAAGGATTTTAAATGTTAAATTAAGGCTCAATTTATATTGGAAATGATGGAAAACATATAATCCATAAAGTTTGATTAGTATTTACTAAAAACGATAAGTTGATGTACAAGAAAAAGATAGTTATTAATGGGATGCAACATAATTTATTAAGTGTAACATGTCACTATGATGAAATAAATATACTAGTTTTTTAGAAATATTTTTTCTTGTCGAATATATTTTAATATGGTTGTGTATTGATAAAAGTACCCGGAACAAAGGGAAATATTTTTTTGGTTTATGATGCTAAAAATTAATGGTATTGAATCATAATGAATGAAAATCATTTGTTGCATTGAATTATTGGATATCTCAGTTAAAAGAAAATCAGAATTGTTTCCTAAATAGAAAATGAATTTTATATTATTATTGTAAAAACATACATAAATTATATGTTCTCTACATGAATATTGGAAGAACATTAATTCATCCCATAAGAATATGTAGTTTGAAATGTCACAATAATTGAAACACATGTTTTTCAAATATTTATAGTCATATGAGTAATAAATATAAATAACTAGATATGTATTTTTTATATAAAATATTACCTCACTCATACCAGTGTGCATATTTCAGTGGTTACGCCCCTATTGTACCAATGGCAGTGAGTGGATTTGGTACTAGTTTCGATTCTCTTCAAGTATATATTTATTACCATTTTACCCTCACCCTCATACCAATAATGGAATAAAATTTCATGTATCATAATATGTTCTAATGATTTTGATGATGTGTTTAGTAGTTTCATTTCTCTTGTGCGAATATACAAAAATACAACAGTGTTAAATATACTTTTTTAAGAATTTAAGAAAATCCTAAAAATAATGGTTTTAAACATGAACCCATTATTCTATAATCATTAAAAAAATGGTTTTATCTATTTTATAATATAATTTTGGATGAGATTGATCATATTATATTAATTGAACATGATATATCCCATTATTTATTTAGAGTAGTAATTAGTACAATGGATCGTCTTTAAAATTGATGTTGATATTAACAAATTTTACATATTTCACTATATGAGATTTATTATAATAATTAAATGGGTTTCGAATATTGATGGGTATTTTTAAACTATTGTTTCATCAAATATAAAGTTAAAAAATGTCGGATGTTTTATCAAAGAGAATTTTATGGTATTTGTATGGGTGATCATCTATATACAATAAGATGTGATAGTTATATCAATAAAACAAAAAATATTTTGATTATTACTAATCTAATTGTATTTTAACACTCATGTAATTAAAATAAATATAAAAAATAAACATCCATGGTTTATTATAATGAAGAATTCTTTTTATATGTAGGCTAATGTTACATAAAATAATGATAATTCAAAATAATATCATATTAAAGATGATTATTAAATAAATAATTGTGATGAAGAAAAACTACATTCATCTAACACGAGTCTAATAAAATATCATGAGGTCTAAAATATCATTGGAGAGAAGGATTGTATGTAAGAATATAATAACATTGAGGAAAAAAACAATAATTTCTTATTTACTCTTGTTAAACCAAGAAATGTGAAAAATGTTTTGAATTTTAATGATTGGATTGATGTTTTCAATAAAGGGTAAGATCAAATCAAGAAGATTTAGAATACCTATTTTTTTACCATTAATTAAAAAAATATTGTTGTCACAAAATGTTTTTTTTCTATTTTAATGAATTAGAAGAGTTTTGAAACACGGCTGGAAATGTGTGTAGAGGCTATTCAAAGGGGGGGGGGGAATTGATTATAATGAGGCATTCAAAGAAATTTATTATCCTGAAACCTTTAGGATATTTCTTTATATTGTGATTAAAATTCAATACATGATCTGAAAATTTTATATCATGCCATCTTACTTCACTAGAGAGTAATAATAGAATGTGTTATTTGGTAATCCTATTGGTGTCATTCTTGGATAATATGAAGGATTCTTTTTCATGTGAATAAATAATCATTATTATTTTTTAAATACCTTGTTTCATTGGGTTTTTTGAGTCATGGAATGTATTTCTCTTATAGGGAAACCACTTTCAGTTTTCACAAAAACTCCCAATGGTTCCCCCATCTATAGCTGGGTGCATACCTGCTTACCAAATGATGGTGGTCATCTGAGTTTTCATGCCTAGAAAAACATGGTGAATCATATTGGTCGATTGTATTAGATTTTGGGATCATCACACCATTTTGGGGGGAAATATTTCCTACACTAGGAATCTCATATAGATTTTAGATATGATTGTGCATCTCCTCCTAATCCCGACATGGGAGCAGTTACCCTATAAAAATGAATGATTGGTTAATTATATCATTAAACAAATAAATGGTGTCTCATTGATGAACTGAAGGGAGCACAATCACATTAGTGAATGCATCAACATGTTTATGAAGATCTTTATATTCTTTCTTAATAGTGAAGAGATACTTTATGTGATTTAGGGGTATGACCAAATTCAACATAATGATTTTATCAAGAGGAGGTAGTTAAAATTTACTGTAGGTAATTACGACATTATGAGGTGTCATATGTATCCATGTTATTCCAGGAATAAAAACCCACATATATCATTAATCCCATGGAGTTTAGCATCATATAGAGAGGACATATCTGTGGGTACTAAGGAACCAAATGATAGAGCTCCTATCTCGGGGATGCATACTATGTATCATGGTTTTTGAAGGAATCAGAGTCATTGTTGTTCAATCATGCCCTTAGGATTGGCCTCTATGTATATTCCCTTATATGATGGGTATTCACACTTTTACAGTCATCAAAGCCTATATATTAGGATCACCGTAGTTTGTGGAAATTCTTGATGCCTAATGATATTTTCAATGAATCACCCTAATCCCATGTCAGTTGTTCTTGGTGTGAGAAACAAGATGGAATAGATGATTAGACTCATCGTGTGTTGATATGGGACTTATGTACTTGGACAGTCCATGGAGAATTTGGTATACATCACATGCCTAAAAAAGGATACCTAAATATCCCGAGTATGGTAGAAATGAGATTCATCAGAGTTTGGTTATCCCATAACCTTCAACTAAGAAAAAGTGAATGACCACACTAACGGTAATTATGATTGATTTTGAGGATTCAATAATTATAGGGGTTTACATGGAGATAGATTAACTTATTGATTCAGGACATTCTATATGATGTCGGTAGATGGGGATAACACACTAAGGATACCCTTATAAACCTTGGGTGTATATTTTAGATTATATGATCATTAAAACTCCCTACGCCGATGTGATTCAGGCTCATTGTGAGAAAAAATGGTTAGAATGTGATCAATTCCATTACTCTAGGTGAGGGGATTAGATATTGGGATCACCCTGGATGGTCAAAATGGAACTCGAACATCATATAGGTTGATTAAGTATCCATAATATAGAAGGAATCATAGTCTTCATAGTTCCCTTGATCAGGGGTTATACTGTATAATTTACCTTGCATTTTGGCCTACACACCAAAGAAGTATGAAGCTATCAAATCATCTGATTCCCTTACAACATTACCTTCTTTGGATGAGGGTGTCAAATGACCCAATTTTCTTGTCTGGAGGTCACCGCATATATCGGGTGGATTTTCCTAGAAGCTATCACATGATATGTCTAGAAACTTATGTCGGGTGTCTCAAGAGTTAGTGTGGCATGGTTAAACAAAAATCATGTGTTAGGGATGACATCCCATGAATCTTTCATGATAACAAACCATCTTTTATTGGGTGTTGCGGGAGCATATCCAATACGACCATTGAAATCTCGTGATAATCCTATTATATGCATTGATACTCTTTCCAAGCGTAGTTTTCATGTTTAGAGGATTTTTCATCACTTAAATGATATCCCTGGAGGGCATCACGATTCCTATCTAACATGTAAATAGGATATCAAGAGAGCCCATTGATATGCCTAGGTGACTCCGTGAGACTTGTCTAACATCTCCAGAAACCATTATATGAGTCGGGTGATGAATTTGATGTACAATATGAGGTTGGGGAAAAATTCCTTTGGGACATCTATGAGACAATGGATATACATCCAAGTGGATCAAGTGGATTTTCCATAACATGTACGGGGGAATTTTTATGTCCAATGTAGTTTAATGCAATAGTATTATGGTATTTGGGTGACGTTTCCCGTTTCTATCATGTCTCTTGGGAAGAATCATGTGAAGTGAACATCATTCATTGAACACATTTTGTGTAATATCTTCTATCTTTTGTATTTATTTCAAAAAAATCCTTATTGAAGCCTTGGTTTTATTCAATTTCATATTGTATCCTGTATCACGTGATCTAGTGGGAGTGTTTTATGTTCATCCCATAGAATACATGAGAACCGTCATGTGATCTATGAATGATCTTGTGATGTGTCTAATAATTGGAACATGGCTACTCTATCTACTCACCGTTATATTACATGATGAATGTTTGGCTAGTTGTGTGACTGATTACTATAAAAAATCCTCTCTATCATTAGTGTGAGACTCTATGATTCCTTCCATGTGTTGTCCTGGAAAGCTCTGAGCTCCAAATACATAACCCCACTTTGAGGATTGGTGGGGGAATTTATAGTCATCTCTTTTCTGATTGTGTTCCCATTAGCATGGCACATCTAGTGTGAATCTTGGATATATTTGGTGAAGGGGGCTGGTTCGACACAACTTCTTGGGTATTTTCTGTGGTTCATTTATTAGATTGTTTCAAATTAATGATGACATTCTAGATCTTATGGGAATATCTAAGGACTGATTATCTTGTCCTATTGACTTGTTTGAGGGTATTCTAGAGAGCTTTCAACCATCCTAGGAGTACATTGTGTGGAAAGGGAGGCCTGACAAGAATCCTTCATGAGATATTGTTGTCTTTTCAGGAGGTTTCACGAGGCCACACTATGGATGTAGAGACCCGAAGCTTATCGTACATGGACATTACATTACTTTTGCGGAATACTTAGTACATAACAAAAAAAAAACACACACAAGGATCATAATAGTTTAGTGTCTTTGGAAACTCGGAACGTAATCTTCTAATCGTGGTGAAAGATCTTCAACATCTCCTATAAAGATCTTCCCCTTTTTTTAGCTAAAACCTTTCTTTATATCCTGGGGAAAAGAAAACATAAAAGGGTGAGCTCAAATGCTCAGTAAGGGTAAACAAAAGAAAAATCAATCACATCATATTCATAAGAACATAACTTTTGGAAATCTTAACCTGAAAAAGTGAGCATAATTTCATAACATGGGATAAATCATAGAAGTGAAAATGAGATCATAACTTAAAACATTACTTATTGTTGCATACACACATAATCATAGAGAATCATTTCTTGTTAGTCAAGACTCATTGCCAAGACTATCTTAGTAGACAAAGTCCCTTTCTGAATCGAGTAATCCTCGTTTCAGTCCTGTTTCACTGAACCGGTATAACCTACCATTCCAGCCCTGTCTATCTCATGAGATATAAACTCTTTACCCAATGCATTGGAGGGAGATATAGGTCCCACCCATCTTATAATGAATCCTTTCTTATGTGTGCCACATAATCATAAATCATACATCATCGCATAACACATGTAACAAAAATGGGATTCTTGAAACATCATGACATCATAAATCAATTCATATAAGATAAAGGAATTCATAAACATAATTCCATCACAACATAGTCAAATCAATGTAAAAATATGGATAGAAACAGAACCCTTTATTATCTTAGATGGAAAATAATTTTGATAAAACACTTGAATTGAATTCTTGAGGAAAATATCCTTTCTTCTTCAAAATCAATTTCTTTTCACAAAACATCATGCAATTTTAAAAAAAAAGAGATTTTATTGAAAATAGTCATGAAATCTTTTAGAGGAAGCTTCATTAAAATAAGTCTTTATAAAACAGTAGAAATCCATTCGTGCCGTATAAGTTAAAAAAAAAACCTTCTTCGTACTTTTGTCGGAAAAGTCAAAAAGTACCTCGTACGAAAAACGACAAAAGATTCCTTTCATACGTATTACTAAAAACTCACTGAAGGGTAAAAATGGATTTAAACAATTTTAGGTGGATGGAAATAATATTACATATTGAGTAAACATGGATGTGGATGATAAAATACACCCCAGTAAATACTTACGAATAAACAATCTCGGATAAAAATGAGATTGTGATATTTCCCTTACCTTAGGTCCGACTTGCTTTGTAAGTGTCCGAACCTCATGTATAATGATTTAAATCATGTTATTGACTTATTACAGAATCATATTCATTGTTATGATATCATATATGGTTCACTTATGACATTATATTACCCGTTCTTTTGTAAATTCCATGTTAAAGAAGCGTTTTGGGTAAAATCGTTTCATTTATCTTAGGTGTTTTGACTTGTTGTTCTTGACATCCTTATTACTTATATCATGATTTACTTACTTCCAGAATATAAAATATGATTTATATATCATATATATTAAGTATATATATATATAATAGGTAGATAAATAAAATGAAAAACACCGTTCATGGAGACGGTAGTCCGTACGTACGCATGAACGCTGTTTTCCTTTCCTTATTGTATTGAAATGGAAGTAAGTAGATGACATACATATGTATATATATACATAAATCCAGTAGCTTTATAATGTCATATATTTCATTATTATTTCTTATATATACATTATAATCATTCTTAAATGGTTAACATGGAGAATGAATCTCATCACGTCGTGGAGACGGTAGTCCGTACGTACGCACGAGCGATGATATCATTTCTATAAATATTGAATTGAATTGGAGTGGATTATACAATATATCAGAATCAATATTATGTTGTAATAACTATGTATAGTTATTCTTTACACCATTATACCCATCCATGTAAGGTGGTGGTGGAAAATAGATTACACCACGGCGTGGAGACGGTATTCCGTACGTACGCACGCGCGGTGATTTCTTTTTCCGTAGGATGGATAGATGGTGAAATAGGGTTGTTTCATACTTATAATAACATATCAGTATATGAGTGATACTGATGTTATTACTTCATAATGAAACAAACTAAGAAAAAGAAGTGGAAGAAGAAATAAAGATGAAAGAATTGGTAACGGTAATTACCTCTTCTTTGAAGCGCCTCTTTGAGACCTCCTCTTAGGGCACTAAAATTGGTCTTTGAGGAATACCAGAACCTCTAGGATGTTGCTAGGGAAGTGGAGAAGAGATTTTGGCAGGGGTTGGCCGAGCTTGAGTGCTCAAATTGGTGTGAGGAGGAGGGGGAGGAGGTGTCCTTTTATAGGGGAGGAGAGGGGCACCTTAGGAATATCTCAAAATATTATTTTATATTAAAGTCAAAATCGGTTTATAATGGTTCCAAAGGGTCTTATTTCGAAGCTAAAGTGGGGATGGGTCGAAATCCTATCAACCAATAGGATTTAGACAAGTTTAGGGTATTATTTTAACCTTATCAATTAGATTTAACTCTAAGTTAAATAATTTAACTTTTACCGTGTCTTTTTGTTTTCTTTCACTATATGGTTAATACACTTATAATAACATGCCAAACGAACCCCAAATTGTATATTATTAATACATATATCCTTATCTAAGTCATTTGGCCGAACCTTAGATTTTTAGGAATAAAATATCAATTAATAATATAATATTTGATTTAAAAACTATTTTGTGTCAATTTTGACACTATTTGATATATGATTTTTGTGAAAGTCATAACAGAATTATAAGTTCTAACAAAGTTGATTAAATCAACACTAATATATCATAGTAACCTAGAAAATTAGTGAAATTCATAAAAAGTCTCAAATTACATTTATTTTGGTGTTTATAACATCAATTATGTCAATATTTCGTTAAAAAGATAATTACTGCATCATCTTTGTGTCATAAATAAATTAAATTATTTGATGTCTAAAAATTACAAATAAAATAAAATCATGTAGGAAATCTTTTTAGATTTCTAATGAATATTTACAATCGAATTTATCTTATGTATAACCCCATATTAAAAATGTTTTAGTAAATAAACATTGATTTTAACTCTATTAACCCTTCTTTAAATAAATTAATAATAAATGTCCTAATCTAACCCAAGTGGGCCTAAATGGTCATATTTTATTCCTAAGTTTGTTTTTGGTCGAATTACACTTGTCCAATAGAATTAGGACATGTGTTAGGGTAATATTAATATCATATTTACCCTTAGTTACCCTATTTACTATTAACCGTGGTAAAAAAAGTAAAAAGTTACTATTCACCGAAAAATTATTTTCATCTTATTGAACCACATTTTAGTCCTTGATATTAACTGTGTCTCTCGGATTTTTGAAATTCCATTCACAGAAGCGGTAAAATTAAGTTTTATGCAAAATTCAGTTTTTAACCTACCACTTAGTAGTTTCACTATCCATCAAAAATTGATGTTTTTCAGAACAATGCCAAAATTTCATCCCAAGCTATATTTCATATTCCGAATTCAAAAATGAAGTCTATTTTACCAAATTCATAACATAAAAGTTGCATTAATTAATTTTATAATTAAATCCCGCTGTTAAAACAAATAGCGTGTTTTTAAGAAACAATATATATCAAAAGATTGACACTTGTGTATGTCTAGTTTAAATGTGAAATTACATCCAATGACCAACTTTGTATTAAATTGTAAAAATATATTCTAAATACACTTTAAAACCACTCAAATTAATTATTTATCACTATTAATTATTTCGATTAAAAAAGTTGTTTTTAATTATAATTTAGTAATTTTCACTATTCATCAGAATATGAAAGTTATCCGAAAAGTACCAAAATTTCACCTTAGGCTAAATTCGATACTCCGAATCCAAAAATAAAGTTCATTTTGAAAAAATAAGATTTACTGGATTTCAAAAAGTGGTTATTACTATTCATAACGGATAGTTTTAATAATATTTTAATAGCATATCGTTGTTTAGTGAAACTCGGTATTGCGTATTACACACGCTATCGAGGAAGGTCGCGATTGCGTGTAATGCAAGGCAAGTCAAGGATGCGTGTTGTGCAAGCTCCTTTTGGTGTAGCGTACAACACAAGACATTAATAAAATTAAAAAGAATATATTTTTTTTTATAAAATCTTGGGCTGTTACATTCTTCCCCCCTTAAAATGAATTTCGCCCTCGAAATTCGTTGGGGTTATAAATGGTTTACTATTTGAATGTTTCTTTAATAGAAACCCACATCGTAAAAGGGAATACCAAAACTTGGCTTTAAAAACTAAAGTATGAAATGTAACGATTACCCAAATAAACTAATCACTGGGTTTCCACATAGGTGAAAATATGGATATGGAAGAGAAATCTAACCATCATGTTCTGATGGAGAGTGGTAGAGAACATGGCTATGGAAAAGCCAGTAATCACAAATCCATAAATTTGTGACGATCTAAGGTACCATCTGATTCATCAGGTATAAGAGAACTAGGACAACATTTTTGGTTTTCAAGATCATTTCCCTAAAGTTAAAGAATTTAATTTAGAATAAATACTTACTTTATTTTGGTACAATCTCACTGTTGTTCGTGCCTTTAACAATTTCCACTTCATCTCTTAAATAAATGAAGTTGAATTTGTTATTCGTGAAGTGTTAGCAGATCATGTGATAGAATGACGGGTCATTCCATCTGTCTCAAACAAAAGGTTAGCAAAAATTATATACATAAGTCGATCTATAGTGAGATTAATCACATGTGGTTCCTAAAATGGACTTATACTTCATATATCATACTTCTTAATATAATAAAACTGGTTTCTACTAAACAGGGACTTCCTGTAGGTCAGTGGTAGGCGATAAAGGCCAGTCGCACTTTGGTTGTGGGTTCGATTCCTACAGCCTTGTCCGAAGCGATGGGCTGTCGCCCGTCCTGCAGGTTGTCCCTTTTTCTAAAACTACGTTACTATAACATCCCTTCAATAATATTGAAAATCTTCTATCCTTAAACAATACTAACTTATGTCCAGCATAATCCAGTCTAATCTTTAGGCTTATAATACTGTAGTCCACTCTCATAATACAGTGACAACGATTACCAGAGATTTAATACTGTCGTTGATCCCCACATATCATAAGATATGTCTTGTTGGTCACATTCCAAACATTCAAAGTCCTTAATCGTGTATTCTCTTGAATACCTTAGTGAAATCATGAGTGCAGTTAAAAGTTAACACTTTCCACATACCAAAATCCTCAAAATTATATATACTCAAACCATGATATCACTTAGTCCTTATATCAATCATGAGCTCATGAATACTATCAAATATTTCATTTTCTTATTTTCCCTTCATTGTGCGCATATCATCTTTTTTCCAAAAATACCTCAATCACTTCGAATACCACATTAGAGCAATACATAAATATTCCAATACACCATAAAAGTACCTCAACAACATTATTCTTGAATACCAATACATAAACACTTCAGTCCATCCACTTCAATGACTGTCCTGGAATAAGTCCTTCCTTGATTTAGAAGTATCTTTTTAGGTCAGGGCATTGAGTTGGGTAATGCCCATGTTCTCCACAAATAAGACATTGAACTCCATAACAATCTGTCACTCTATGACCCTTTTCTCCACACAGAAAACATCGGTCCCTCCATTTGAGGTATTCCTCAAGGTTCTTCTTCCCTTCTTTAGAAATCTCAATCTTCCTTTCTTTATGATCCTCAACATGCAAACATGCATAATAGTTTATCTTCCTCTTCTTTGATGAATTAGTCATACCACTAAATTTCACCTTGTTAATCATATATCGTGATGACTGATTCGGCATAATCACAATATCTTTATCTCTAGGCATCACACAATTTTGTTGCTCATAGTCACAAATTTGTCCATTGGATTCAATGTTAACCGAATTCCTTCTGGTTCCCTCCATTAACTAAAACACACAAAAAGAATTTTGTGAGAGGCGAAATCATGCTAGGGAAGACAACATAGTAAAGGGGGAGCACCCTCAATATCTAACATATTAGGTTAAATTCTAAGATCGTTACCGTAGTTATAGGAATATATCCTATACGTATACTTATCCTTAGGGACATCCCTAGACATACCTTAGAAATATCTCTAGGGATCTCACTAACGTTTTCGCATCCTAGTTTCCAAAGGTTGACTAAACCTTTCCTCTGATACCAACTGTAGATACCCGAAGCTTATCGTACATGGACATTACATTACTTTTGCGGAATACTTAGTACATAACAAAAAAAAACACACACAAGGATCGTAATAGTTTAGTGTCTTTGGAAACTTGGAACGTAATCTTCTAATCGTGGTGAAAGATCTTCAACATCTCCTATAAAGATCTTCCCCTTTTTTTTAGCTAAAACCTTTCTTTATATCCTGGGGAAAAGAAAACATAAAAGGGTGAGCTCAAATGCTCAGTAAGGGTAAACAAAAGAAAAATCAATCACATCATATTCATAAGAACATAACTTTTGGAAATCTTAACCTGAAAAAGAGAGCATAATTTCATAACATGGGATAAATCATAGAAGTGAAAATGAGATCATAACTTAAAACATTACTTATTGTGGCATACACACATAATCATAGAGAATCATTTCTTGTTAGTCAAGACTCATTTCCAAGACTATCTTAGTGGACAAAGTCCCTTTCTGAATCGAGTAATCCTCGTTTCAGTCCTGTTTCACTGAACCGGTATAACCTACCATTCCAGCCATGTCTATCTCATGAGATATAAACTCTTTACCCAATGCATTGGAGGGAGATATAGGTCCCACCCATCTTATAATGAATCCTTTCTTATGTGTGCCACATAATCATAAAACATACATCATCGCATAACACATGTAACAAAAATGGGATTCTTGAAACATCATGACATCATAAATCAATTCATATAAGATAAAGGAATTCATAAACATAATTCCATCACAACATAGTCAAATCAATGTAAAAATATGGATAGAAACAGAACCCTTTATTGTCTTAGATGGAAAATAATTTTGATAAAACACTTGAATTGAATTCTTGAGGAAAATATCCTTTCTTCTTAAAAATCAATTTCTTTTCACAAAACATCATGCAATTTTAAAAAAAAAGAGATTTTATTGAAAATAGTCATGAAATCTTTTAGAGGAAGCTTCATTAAAATAAGGCTTTATAAAACAGTAGAAATCCATTCGTGCCGTATAAGTTAAAAAAAAAACATTCTTCGTACTTTTGTCGGAAAAGTCAAAAAGTACCTCGTACGAAAAACGACAAAAGATTCCTTTCATACGTATTACTAAAAACTCACTGAAGGGTAAAAATGGATTTAAACAATTTTAGGTGGATGGAAATAATATTACATATTGAGTAAACATGGATGTGGATGATAAAATACACCCCAGTAAATACTTACGAATAAACAATCTCGGATAAAAATGAGATTGTGATATTTCCCTTACCTTAGGTCCGACTTGCTTTGTAAGTGTCCGAACCTCCTGTATAATGATTTAAATCATGTTATTGACTTATTACAGAATCATATTCATTGTTATGATATCATATATGGTTCACTTATGACATTATATTACCCGTTCTTTTGTAAATTCCATGTTAAAGAAGCGTTTTGGGTAAAATCGTTTCATTTATCTTAGGTGTTTTGACTTGTTGTTCTTGACATCATTATTACTTATATCATGATTTACTTACTTCCAGAATATAAAATATGATTTATATATCATATATATTCAGTATATATATATATATAATAGGTAGATAAATAAAATGAAAAACACCGTTCATGGAGACGGTAGTCCGTACGTACGCATGAACGCTGTTTTCCTTTCCTTATTGTCTTGAAATGGAAGTAAGTAGATGACATACATATGTATATATATACATAAATCCAGTAGCTTTATAATATCATATATTTCATTATTATTTCTTATATATACATTATAATCATTCTTAAATGGTTAACATGGAGAATGAATCTCATCGCGTCGTGGAGACGGTAGTCCGTACGTACGCACGAGCGATGATATCATTTCTATAAATATTGAATTGAATTGGAGTGGATTATACAATATATCAGAATCAATATTATGTTGTAATAACTATGTATAGTTATTCTTTACACCATTATACCCATCCATGTAAGGTGGTGGTGGAAAATAGATTACACCACGGCGTGGAGACGGTATTCCGTACGTACGCACGCGCGGTGATTTCTTTTTCCGTAGGATGGATAGATGGTGAAATAGGGTTGTTTCATACTTATAATAACATATCAGTATATGAGTGATACTGATGTTATTACTTCATAATGAAACAAACTAAGAAAAAGAAGTGGAAGAAGAAATAAAGATGAAAGAATTGGTAACGGTAATTACCTCTTCTTTGAAGCGCCTCTTTGAGACCTCCTCTTAGGGAACTAAAATTGGTCTTTGAGGAATACCAGAACCTCTAGGATGTTTCTAGGGAAGTGGAGAAGAGATTTTTGCAGGGGTTGGCCGAGCTTGAGTGCTCAAATTGGTGTGAGGAGGAGGGGGAGGAGGTGTCCTTTTATAGGGGAGGAGAGGGGCACCTTAGGAATATCTCAAAATATTATTTTATATTAAAGTCAAAATCGGTTTATAATGGTTCCAAAGGGTCTTATTTCGAAGCTAAAGTGGGGATGGGTCGAAATCCTATCAACCAATAGGATTTAGACAAGTTTAGGGTATTATTTTAACCTTATCAATTAGATTTAACTCTAAGTTAAATAATTTAACTTTTACCGTGTCTTTTTCTTTTCTTTCACTATATGGTTAATACACTTATAATAACATGCAAAACGAACCCCAAATTGTATATTATTAATACATATATCCTTATCTAAGTCATTTGGCCGATCCTTAGATTTTTAGGAATAAAATATCAATTAATAATATAATATTTGATTTAAAAACTATTTTGTGTCAATTTTGACACTATTTGATATATGATTTTTGTGAAAGTCATAACAGAATTATAAGTTCTAACCAAGTTGATTAAATAAACACTAATATATCATAGTAACCTAGAAAATTAGTGGAATTCATAAAAAGTCTCAAATTACATTTATTTTGGTGTTTATAACATCAATTATGTCAATATTTCGTTAAAAAGATAATTACTGCATCATCTTTGTGTCATAAATAAATTAAATTATTTGATGTCTAAAAATTACAAATAAAATAACATCATGTAGGAAATATTTTTAGCTTTCTAATGAATATTTACAATCGAATTTATCTTATGTATAACCCCATATTAAAAATGTTTTAGTAAATAAACATTGATTTTAACTCTTTTAACCCTTCTTTAAATAAATTAATAATAAATGTCCTAATCTAACCCAAGTGGGCCTAAATGGTCATATTTTATTCCTAAGTTTGTTTTTGGTCGAATTACACTTGTCCAATAGAATTAGGACATGTGTTAGGGTAATATTAATATCATATTTACCCTTAGTTACCCTATTTACTATTAACCGTGGTAAAAAAAGTAAAAAGTTACTATTCACCGAAAAATTATTTTCATCTTATTGAACCACATTTTAGTCCTTGATATTAACTGTGTCTCTCGGATTTTTGAAATTCCATTCACAGAAGCGGTAAAATTAAGTTTTATGCAAAATTCAGTTTTTAACCTACCACTTAGTAGTTTCACTATTCATCAAAAATTGATGTTTTTCAGAACAATGCCAAAATTTCATCCCAAGCTATATTTCATATTCCGAATTCAAAAATGAAGTCTATTTTACCAAATTCATAACATAAAAGTTGCATTAATTAATTTTATAATTAAATCCCGCTGTTAAAACAAATAGCGTGTTTTTAAGAAACAATATATATCAAAAGATTGACACTTGTGTATGTCTAGTTTAAATGTGAAATTACATCCAATGACCAACTTTGTATTAAATTGTAAAAATATATTCTAAATACACTTTAAAACCACTCAAATTAATGATTTATCACTATTAATTATTTCGATTAAAAAAGTTGTTTTTAATTATAATTTAGTAATTTTCACTATTCATCAGAATATGAAAGTTATCCGAAAAGTACCAAAATTTCACCTTAGGCTAAATTCGATACTCCGAATCCAAAAATAAAGTTCATTTTGAAAAAATAAGATTTACTGGATTTCAAAAAGTGGTTATTACTATTCATAACGGATAGTTTTAATAATATTTTAATAGCATATCGTTGTTTAGTGAAACTCGGTATTGCGTATTACACACGCTATCGAGGAAGGTCGCGATTGCGTGTAATGCAAGGCAAGTCAAGGATGCGTGTTGTGCAAGCTCCTTTTGGTGTAGCGTACAACACAAGACATTAATAAAATTAAAAAGAATATATTTTTTTTTATAAAATCTTGGGCTGTTACAATGGATATCGTGTTATGTCACATGTCATTCATTGACTTTGGGATTTATCATCTCATCCATTTTTTCTGCATTATATTATTTTAAAAAGGTCATGGATTAGGAATTGTTAGGAAATTTTTATGAAGGAAATTTACTTTCTTTTTTATGATTCATCACACGATCAATATGGGACGTGTGTTGATGTGTGGGCATGTTTCGGAAAAATCTGACCATTTGGAATTAGAGAATCAATGGGGAAGTGTGGGGTTTCATGAAAAAACTCGATGAATTATGTGAAAGAAGAATGAAAAGAAAAAGGAATTTTCCAATATGAGGTATACATGCCTTCAAGGACTTACGACTTCATACCGGTGCCCAGGGGCACATCACATGTCATTCAATGACTATGATCCCCTCTCACATCCTCTAATTTATCTCCTTTTAATATTCTAAAATGGTTCGGGGTTCTTGTGAGATTTATTTGATCTCATCATGAAATTTTATTCTTCAGAATGAAGATATAAAACATGATATTTAGAACCACTAGTGTTCTCTCCCTTTGGATATTATTCCTCTCTATTCTTCAACAAATTTAGGTGGTTTTTCTTGAACAATTTAATGAAAAATCATGTATCATGGGGGATACCATTATATTGTTTATAGATCCTTCAAAAGAGGAAGAAGGTATCCGGAAAGTGGCATCCATGGAAATCAACACATGTGATGTGTTGTTTGTGGAGTCCTCATGTGACCATTAAATGGTCACATGATCATGAGTGCTTTTGAGACTCATGGAATCTGTAGGTCTCAGATCCATTTTATTAGAAAGGAAACACCCCTATTCTTGTATTTATTCCTTCATGATTTTTTATGATTCTTATATGGAAGGATTACAAAAGCCCCCCCCCTCCACATAGGAGCGAAATCCATGGGGAAATGATTAGTTCTGATGATAACTGATACCAACCTTTGCCTCTGGAGGTGTCATTGACCAATTGTTTTTTGTGATGTTTTTCCTATGTAGTTTTTTTTGTATTACACAGAATTTCCAATATATTTGGAAGAGTGGTTAAAAATTAATTCCACCATTCAACTCTTCTATATAGAGAAATTGTATGTTCCTTTTCCTTATACCTCTATCAAAATATCATGCATGGAAGCCTGATTATGTTACGCATTCATGAGTATGTGGCACAAGTCTATTCCATCAAAACTTTTTTGAAAGACTATTTATTTCTCAGATGCCCATCCAAAGTTTCCATGAATCTTACATTGGTAACTTTTGACCGTATTCTATGAGGGTTTTGGTAGTCGTGAATAGTTTTTTAGAGATCTTGGATAGATAATTTTATCATTTTCTACTCATATAACGATGTTCATGTCCCACAGTCAAATGTCTCGAAGGGGGTCATGTGGTTCGTGTAATGCCCATGAGGGGTTATGAATCATGTGAGTCCTATAGAGGTCTGAAAATCCTTGAATCCTCTTATGTGGTTCGTGAATCCATTGATGAGTTATGCGATGTAACAGATACTGTTGTTACTCATCATTCATTGAAATTACTTTTTTTTCCCTAAAATATGCCCACCTACTTGTTTCAATATTGATTCTGGTCCTCATCAATGTCCCTTGTTTGAGACCAATAAAAGATCTCTCATTTCCAAAAAATCATTGTGATTATCCCCTCTACCATGTGTATACAGCTAATGAGTGTACAAACGAATTCCTCTTGTATATTCATTGGGAATAACCCTTGTCTCAGAAATTACCTGAATAAGAGTTTTTCTTGCTATATAATGTCATCATACAATGCCTAAACATTAATCAGCCATCACTTTGGGTGTTCGGTTCACCTCACTGGGTTCAGAAGATAATTACATAATACGGTTTGCTAGATAAAGATCAAACCCAATGATAATCCTATATGTTTTCTGACTCTCATCTAAGTCTATATGGTAATGAATTCTCCAAAACCCCAATTAGTCAATGCTACTTGTGTATACACACCTCTTATATGGACAATTTCGACGGTGGATGGTATTTGAAATTGGATCTTCATTGTGGTGGGTTTTATTTTGACAAATTGTAATTTTAATTTTGGTGAGAAAATGTTTATTGTATTTTTATAATGATATATATAGGGTTAGTATTTATTAATTCATTTAGATCTTCGAATTCATCATTTATCATTAGCCTGACCGTCTCTAGGAAATTATTTTTCGTTGGTGTCTTGGGACAGACACATTCTATCGTCCTCATAGCGAGTTGGGAATCCGATTATGGGATATTCATAAATTGTGTAACCTATTCCATACTCTTTGATTTATTTTTAGATATTATATAGATTATATTTGAGGCTTGGAACTAAGACGACATGGGATTCCAGGGCCCGATGAGTGAGTATTAAATGTTTTAAAAGTTTTAAAATATTTAATAGCGCACATGGGGTGTTTTTATGTAAAATATGAACAAATCTTAAATGGATGTCGTAATATGAAATATAAGAGAACCATTTAGTTTAGAGTGGTGGTTTAACAATATTCATATCCTAACATTCGTCAGAGTATGTTATTTTTGAAATTTTGTCGGGATTGGGAAATTAATAAAATAATTTAAAACAAAGATTAATTTTATTTTTCATCGACATATGGAAATTATCCTCATTATTTATATAAAAAAGTTAATTTTATCAGGGTTTTATACTAATCATTGGAGGCCTACAATCCATTTGTGGAGAGTGTTCTTGGTAGATGATAGTGGATCAAGATCGGGTCATAGATTGTAGCGCCAATGGAATCTGTTGAACTTTTCTATGATGGAAACACACTTTTTCTTCATCAAAGAAAAATCCAACTAGAGGTAGGATGTTTTTTTATGAGGGATACTCCCGATATTAAATTCCTATGTTGAACATAGGTCGATCAACCAATTAGTATATTCATGGAACATGCATATTTTTGGGATGGGTATATTATGGGATAAAATGGGGGAACATCTTAAATATCCACATTGTATATCTTAAAAAAATGATTCGGAATTGAAATGATCATCGATTGAGGTTTGGTCATATCAATTTTTTCATAAGATTTTCTCCCCTCATTCATCCAACATAATGGGAATTCTTGGTTTGGATAACAACTCAAATATTCCTAATCAATTGATCATTGTGCAGCTATTTCATAGCGCAATGATATGAAATTGTAGATCAATGATTGTCATGACATGAAGGATGAGATACATAATATATGAAGAAAATCAGACGATGAATGATTCAAGATTTTTTATTCTTTAGCATTCTTCGACACATGAAGAAGAATGATGATTTGATCAATTTCAAAAGTAGTTATGATGATACAACATTATATTCGGTGATGGAATGCTGGGGAAGACCGTGGATCATTGATTTCAGGGAAAATTGATAACTGGATCAATGGTGGAGCACAGTCCTGGAGGCATGAAGGAGGAACATGTGATAACAAGAAATCATTATATAAATGATGTTTAATCTGGGAGTACACTTCGTGGGGGCTCCCATTGGTCATGGAGCTATTATTTGTCCACAGATAATTACTAAAAAACATGTGACCCCCTTTTACATGGAATTTGAACCTCCCTGGGTGACTCCACCTGTACAACAGAGAGTACAGAGACACGAGTTACAATACATCTCCAGATGTTATGTCATGTGATAATACAAAGACCCAACACGGTGTACATGTACTAGTACATGGAAAAGTATTCGAGAAATGAAATTGGAGTGATGAAATGGGAATGAATCTATGTGCCTCCACATTCCAAGTATATCCTTACGCACACTATGTACATGGAAGCTACAATTTATGTGAGAATATTCCACAAGGGCATGAATTGGGATAAATGGACACACTGTATACCAATATAACACACAATATACTCCCAAAAAGAATATTTAAGGCTATGTTATAATATTTTGGACCATTATAGTTTTAGTGAGTTGTGTTCATCTTCACCTTGAGGGAATATTGCATCATTACATCCACATCACAATATTTTTCCCCCTCTAGAGGTCAAATTATATATGGTGTTATGGTGTCCCTCCAAAAGACTAGAGTGAAATCCACTATCATCACTCGTGGGGTTTGTTTAATTAACATGACCTCCCATAGTATAACGTTCATCCTCCATCTTGTGGGCTAAATCATTAGTGTTTGTGGAATCATTGGCATGTGATCCCTTATATAGCGAGTTGATCCAGATTGGGTTTGTGTTGCCCTATATCATTTCTTGGAGTGACCACCTATATATTTATCATAATATTCATATAAAAGTGTGTAGTATTTAAGAGGTCGTATATTATTTAGACCACTTCGTTGAGGGTCTTCGATGATATTACGACCTGATGAGTGTGTTCACCTAGAATGAGTCTAATTTGAATTGAATCATGTGGCTGATAGTTGGTTATGATCACCTTGTGGAGAGGTATCTTTCCTGAGTATATTTGGGGGGTTTCCTTCATATTATACATGATTTTTAATTATTTTATTTAGTTGAATATATGTGGTTCTTCATTCTTGTTTTTTTAGGGTTCCGTACTGAGTATTGTTATACTCACCCCTATATGGGCTTTGCCCACATGTGTCTTGTATTATGTAGATGGATACCCACTTAATGGTGTTCATGGAGGATAGGGTGTGGGTGGATTGAATATGGATAATTACAGAAGAAGGTGTTTACTAGGAGTGTACTTTTGACATAGTCCTCTCTCTTGGAGTAGTTAGTAATCTTTACTCTTCTGGTTAGGATTGTTCTTTGTCCATTTTCTGTTTTTAGTACACTAACTGTCATACTCTATTGTGGGATATTATATGTATGGGATTTTTATTTTATTTTAAAAAATTTCATAATTGTTTTTCTTGGAGATGTGTTCATGTGTATAGGTAACATAGGATAATTCCTCCCATTTTTGGGATATTCCTACTCGGTGATGGTCGCTCACACCTATCCTATTAGAGGCAGGATTGGGTTTGTCATGGGTCGGACCCCAACTTGAAGGCTCATTAGATAGTGGTATAAGAGGTGGTTTGTTCTATTATAGGACCTAAGTCTGTGAGATTCTTTTGGGGAAATAGTTTTAAGTGTTCAAAGATCAATTTTTCAGATAGGTGCTCTAGCGTTGTTGCATCGACTGACATATCCATTCAACAAGACTAAAATCACCATCTTTTTGGCTTGATATATGATAACACTATTTTCTAGGAAAACAATGGTACATGATTCATATTGTATTGGTTTTTCATTCCATGTCCATATTGAGTGATCTCCCCATATATACTATATTGACCATGTCACATCTACTTTTATATAAGGATGCCACCACATAGACAGCAAACCAGTAATCTACCATGTGATCATGAGGATGATATGCCTAGTGATGTGGTATACGTATAAAGTATTGTACCATATATAATAACTCTAGGGGGTTTAACAGCTATACCCCCACCCATCAAGTAACAACTACTACCAGCATTACCAGCTAAGGATGTATGTTGGATGAGTGTGTTGCACAAGTTTCAGATGTAGCAAGCTCTTAGTTTTACGGGTGAGCCGAACCCCTAGATGGATGTGCATTAGCCAGAGGAAGTCACCATTGATTTTCACCCTCTGAGGATTCCTATAGATCAGATGGAATTATTTACCACGAGTCATCTATAAGGATCAATTGGGAAATGATGGAGCTTGTTGACTCAGTAACCAGAATAGATAAATCTCTCAATGATAAAAATTGAGAGTCTCTTTAAAGAGGAGTTCTATCTAGAAACATAGTGATCATTACCCATACTGATGCACCTAAATCTGCAGTAGGGTAGTGAGAACATGATATATTATTCAGTGATGTTTACTGATCTCTCCCACTACTCATTTTATGTGGTATAATAATGGTTCTTTAATGTTAATACCTTCGAGTAGGGATTGTTTCAGGATATTAGGGTATCAGAGGTATCCCTTAGAATTTATACTTATGCTGGACTATTTTTGAGAAAATTTTGTAGAAACTTTTCTGAAAGATTATACACTAGTCTTGGGAACATATACTAGGAATCCAATAGCTGAGACCATAGTAGCAGGTAGGTGACGACAGTCATTGTGTTCCAGTGGGTCAGGTGCTTTACGAGGAAATCCCATGACTTAGGTACAATGGTTTAGAGATCCCATGGTATATCTAATAATCCATGGAACATGTCGTGTATCTCTTGTCATGGTCTGGGTCATTTGGAATTATATTTCCCGACCTATCATACATTTGGTTGGGAGATAATTAAGGGAATTCTGATACAGAGATAGAGAGAGGACTATGGTGGTCTTTAGGGTGGAAGATACTGAAGAAGGACCAGAATTAATGCATGAGGTGGTTATATGTTCAACCTATCACCACCCCCACCCTAGTTGGTCCACGACAAGACCAGGGATGTAGTAGGAAGGGACGAGTCTAGAAATAGTCTATTGGGCATATGAACTGGAGGCACCATCGATGATACAAGGTACAATCTGTGTCTTTTATATAGTTGTTGTTGTTTTAAAAGCCATAGGTTCTTGACAATATATTATTTCCACGAATATATATATCAAGACTCATAGATTCTAGTTGAATTTTTAACTACACCCTTATGCATAGAAACTCTTACTGGACATGACTCGATGACTAGACATAGGTGTCGACAGTGTGAACGGAATCTTGGATGTGATAATTTTGGTTGGGAAATCATGGTAGTGGAAACGAGGTCTTAAAACATCCTTCATATAATAGACATGGTATCTGTAGTTTATGTTGCAAATTCCTATTTTATGAAAATATTGTGGTGTGTCTGTAGTGATGGAATGGGGTTTTCCATTGTCAAACAAAAGGAATCCATGGTAGCATATGGTGTACTCACACATCAGAGTGTGCATTTGAGTATTAACAGATGGAAACACAGACCCATGGTGTTATTGGATGTTATGAGTCTTCAGTGTCCTCTAGTATTGGTGGACTATGAGGATGTCTTTACTGAATTTGTTCCTTCTTTACCTCCCCGTCCGGATATATACTGATAAATTTATCTACACCCTATGATGAAACTGATGTTAACACCTTCATATTGGATGGCCCCCACATTCCTTCATTATATGAGGGTGCATTTGGGAGACATGAGGAGGAAGGGATTCATGAGACCCAGTGTTTCACCCTAGGTGTCCCTTGATTTGTTTTCCCAGAAGTTAGACTTGATCATGTGGTTATTTATGGATTCCCGAAAACCAAATCAATTAATAATGAAGAAAATGGGTCCACAGTGAAGGATATATGACCTATTTTATTAGTTGAAGAGGGAATGTTGGTTCTTGAATGATGTCCTCGGATCACACAATAACCAATTGTGAGAATGAAGATGAGGATACGATGTATATGGAATTTAGATGTTTTTATGGTCACTATGTGCATAGGTTGATGTTGTTTTGGGTGAAGAATTCCATTGTAGTGTTCATGTTATTCATGAACATGGATCCATTATCCATTCCAATAAATTTTTTTGGTAGTCTCCCTCGATGGGATCCTAGTGTATTTGGTGTCTAAGGATGAGCACATGAGATGATTAAGGATGTACCATGACACACTCTAATATAACAAACACGAATGGAAGCTCTCAAAATGTTAGTTCTAGTTTTGAGATGTCCATTTTCTTGGTCATGTCATCTCATAGGCTGGAGTTGCAGTGGATTTAGTAACATTTTAGGTGGTTATTGCTTGGGATCCACCGAATAGTTTAACAAGGTGTGGAGAATTCGTGGATTGGTAGGGTCAAATCAGGGGTTTGTACCCAACATCTAATGATTAAAAAACACATGACTTCCTCGATAAGAAAGGGGATGCCTTTTTTCTGTATGTAAAAGTTCCAAAAGTTCATTCATGATTTTTGGAAGAGGATGAGGAGCGCTCCCATCTTGAGGTTTCCAAAGGATGGTGTCAAGTTAGTAGTTTTATGAGATTCACCAGGGAAGGGACTTGTTTATTTCTTTATGAAGAGGAAAGTTATTATTGCTTATGGTTCACCCTAATTGAGGGAACCTGATCATAACTACATAACCCATGACCTTTGGTTTATAATAGTAGTCATAAAATTGATGATGTGGAAACACTACTTAATGGGAATGAGGTTTGTCATCTACTCTGACCACAAGATCCTCAATTATGTATTATATTAGAAGGTTCTGAACATGAGATAGATGAAATTGCTAGAGTACCTATGCTATATGACTTGGTGATAGTATAAAATCATGGGGATGGGGGAATGGTGGTAGAACCTCTTAGAAGGAGATAATGTTTTCATTTATTGAATGAGGAATCAATGCAGTTTGTGTCATTAAGGATATCATTTGGGGATGTGTGATAGAGAAACTTACCTCCTATCAATGGTGGTCACCTCTACCCTCTTATAGCTGGATAGGTAGGCACAACATGTGGAAACCATCATTGAGACCCGACATGCTCAGATATCCAAATGGATTTCTCTTTATAGTTATTCAAGAGGGAGGGAGCGCATCATTCTTTTTAGAGCACATATAGTGGTCCCAGTTACATTGTGGGAGGAGGTTCTAAGAGGTTTTCATATGTCCCCTTTGGAGGAACCTCCAGGTGTGACAATGACATTCTAGAACCTCTAATGTTTGTTTTGGTTTCTAGGGATGAAGAATGGAGTTTCAGAGCTTGTTTATTGATTTCTTACATGTCAAAAAGTTAATGTTGAGATCATGGTTTTGTTGGTTTTTTTATTCCCCTTGAAGTTCCTGAGTAGATCTGAGATGGGATATCTATGTACATTGTGATGGGATTAAAACGTATGTACATGAGACACAACACTATCTGGGTGATCATTGACTTACTCCCCATGTCCTCCCACTTCCAATCTATTAAAGAGCAGAGTGTTGATGGGAGATTGATATTCCTTTACGTACAAGACATTGGTCAACTCTGGGGAGATCCAGATATGACTGTTTATGATCTTGATCCTCTATTTAAATCCTGATTGTATAAGGGATTATAAGAGGGATTTGGAAACCAATTACGATTGACCAAACCATTTCTCCCAAAAAATGGATGACTTGATAGAATAACCCGTTAAGGTTTTGGAAAAAATTATGTGATCAAGCATGTTAGACTTGGGTCATAGTTGGGATGATCACTAACCACTACATTAGTTTTCATACAATAACATCTTCTATTAATGAATTAATATGAAACTATTTCACACATTGTACAGGTGACCCAACAAGTAACATTTTGGCTGGACTGACTATGAAAAGGTCATTCTCATGGCCCTAGAGTTGTTGAGAGGTACAACACCAATTGTGTAGACCATCCAATAATTGATGAAGACTACACATAGACACCCTAATTATTTTGTTGGAAGAAGACAATGGCCTTTATATTTTTAGGAATGATTCCATTGGTTCCTTCAGGTTTCACCAAGATGTGGGTTATAGAGAATTGGTCCGGTTGTAAAGTTATCTCTAAGGTTCATTGACCATTTCCAGATACTACATAGTGTTTTTGAGGTTCCATAATCTCTACATCCATAGATAGATCGAATATAATATTTCTTCCACATGTCGTATCTGAGGAGGTATGTGCATGATGCATCACACATCATCGACTTGGTTAGGCTAAACATTATGGATGTAGTGACTTTTGTTGAGTACCAGGTGGTGATCAAGGATCAGTGGTAGAGGATCATTTGTGGGTGATTAATTCCATTGGTTCATGTTTAGTGGTATAATATGAATCACAGGGAGATAACATGGGAGCAAGAAGATCACCTTCATTCTCAACAAATTCATATATTTGAGTTTCCCTTATTTGGGTGTTTTTGGGGAATAAATCTCCATGTTGGAGAGAATTTAACAACTCTGACTTTCTGTGTATTATTATTATACATTATATGGATTAATTGTGAGACGAGGAACTGAGACACTTTGTGATTTCAGGGCTTCATGTGCCAACATTAAATGTTTGAAAAATATAATATAAAATTACAGAACTTGTTTGTGTTTTTCATGAAAAAGTAGATTAACTCTTAAACAGGTGCCTAAAATATAAATTTGAGGGCACCATTGTGTTTACAATGGTGGTTTGACAGTAGTTACCAGAAAAAAATGGTTGGAACTAGTCATTTGTCAAATGTTTTCCAAAAATAAAAAAATAAAATAAATTAACTGACATGTTTAGTTTTTTTACTCAATGAAGTGACATTTCTCCCAAAATGTTATCATTTATAGAATTTTTCATATGATTGGATGATTAACCCTAGAGACATATAAAATATTTGGGGAGAGTGTTTTATATAGACAGCAACATATCACGATCAGATATCATATCATTACACTAATAAAATATGTGGAAATCATCTGTGATAAAGACATTGTCATTCTTAATCGATGATTGATCCAACAAGATATAGTATTTTTTATGTGGATTATTCATCGTGTTTGGTTCCAATGACAATCATGGATCAATGGACCAACATATTGATCCATAGATCAGTCATATTTGTTGGATGCATATATAATGGGATAATTTGAGGTAAACATCTTAAATATTTATATTATTTATCTTAAAATTTTAATCGAGATCCACATGAACATCGATTGATGATAATTAATACTATTTGTTCTTGTGATTTTCTCCCCCAATTAATTTTTCCTGACAAGGGTTCTTCATTTTCCCCATGACATGACAATTCTCAATCAATCAATCATTCCATAACCTTTTTTAGGTGAAACAGTTATATATCGTAGATATGGGAATGAAATAACATGATAGAGGTGTGATGATGGAGATGGACTGAATTAGATGACATATGATTCAAAATTTAGTATACTTTATCATTCTACAGTGCATGGAAATGAAGGGATATTTGATCTATTACATGGTATGTGACCCTACCCTTATGAAATAGTGTGTACTCTGAAGAAGAGATTGAAATGGGTTGCAGTACCCTGCCAGATGGCACACATTGTACATAGACATGAACAAGAATTGGTGTACATAGACCCGTACATGGACATAGATTAAGTATATGTACATAGAAAAGAAACACAGTCATGATACCATGTGTCTCAACACACCATTTATATTTTTCTATACACCATGTATATAGAGACTACATGATGTGTGAGGCTTATCCAAAAGGTCATGACTTGGGATAGCTGGACACGCCATGTACCCAATGGGAAACATCCTGTACATTCATCAAGAGTGTGTGAGTCTCGTCAATTTCCTATTCTGGATTAGTATATTTTTATTTTGTTCCCATGTCCCTTTACTCGAGGTTACAATTTAGAATTACATCAACATCATTGAATTATGATCACTTATATTGGTTGAGTCTCAGATAAAGGTGTGGTGTCCCTATGTGAGACTGAAGTGTGATCCTCAATCATCACATATGTGGTTTGTGGAATCGTCATGACTTAATTGAGTAAAATGTGGATCCTACCTCTAGAATTTCACTTTGGTAAGGTTTTTTCAATCGTTATCATGTGATCCCCTGCATAGAGGGTTGATCCAGATTGGGTTCATCCTGTCCGTCAATAGTTCTTGGAGTGACCCCCTATTTGAGTATCATAGTATTCTAAGACTAGTGCATACTCTATGGTGGTAGGAAATTAGTTATACTTATTTTCAATGTTTCTCTAATGATATAATATCTTGAGGTGTGAGTTCTCCTGGAACGAGGATTCTTCAAGCATAATCTTATGGATAACAGTTGGTTAAGACCACCTGGTGGTGAGGTGTCATTATTGAGTATATATGGGGTTTCCCATATTGTTATACATGATTTTTAAATCTTTTATTGAGCTTATTATAGTTGTTTATTCATATTTATTATTTTTATGACGTCCAACTATGTATTTTTATACTCAGCTATGCATAGTTTTTTCCTGTACCTATCATGTCTTATGCAGAAAACAACACTTTGGATTGTGTCTTGGGATGATAGGGAATGGGTTGAGAATATATGGAGCTTTAAATTCTATGATGTCTACAATTAGAATACATTGGTCTTATTCATCACCATTGGATTAGTTTGGACTGTTTACAGTTTTGGTTGTGCTTGTTTTTGAACTTCCACTTTCGTACTCTATTGTGGGATCTTAGATGTTTGTATTCATTCATTCATTTTTTTACATTTCAGCTTTATGGGTCTTGGAGATATGTTTTTGTGTGTATAGGAACATTTTTATAATTGCTACCTTTTGTGGGATATTACTACTCAACGTTGGTCACTAGACCCATGACTATTGGAGGCAGGATTGGGCTGTTCATGGGTCGGACACTATCGGGTCGGGTCAAGAAAATATTCGAGATATTCCTTCTATTGAATAGATGTTTGGTGAATTTATTGTAGTTGTGGAATTTTTGAAGGATATTTTAAAAACTACTATTGAGATAGGGAGATTCTTGTTATTGTCAAGAAGAAATTAAAAATTTAAATGATAGTGCACAAAACTATTTCATTCAAAGACTAGACTAATATTTTTGTATGTAGAAGTGGAGCTGGACCAACAATTTTTAATCCCCATTAGTGACCTAACCCAATAGTTTTTGACTATGCTAGCTCGTATTGGTCCATTATGGAATCTTGGGAGTATATTTATTAAGGCTATCTGGTGAACCCATAAGTCTCTCCATGCCTTAGGTAATAAGTCTTTCTAGTTATGTTATTTAATGGTTGTCTTTTCCTTCCTAGGGACATGTAATAAAGATTCCATCATATCACATTGGTTATGGTGGAATGACTTGAAGAACAATGGCACATTAACTTCACAATACCAATCCTTGTCTACCTACATGAAATGTTGTACCATATTAAACAAGGAAACAATACCTACATGATTAGTGGGACTCACTATTTCCTATTTGTATAGATAGGGAGAACATCAATATTTATTAATATTAAAATGATTCTATGATCCTAGATGCCCCATCCCATCCTAGATTACTGAACATTTTTGGGTTTTTGACAATATCTCTACACCTTCTTGCGGTCAATGTTGGACTCTATAAATCTAATAGCATTATAATTCCATGGAGTAGTTGGTCTGATTATTTATGATGGAAGTTTTTATCTTGATGAAACATCATATATGTTCTCCATTCAGGGTGGGGTTCTCATAGTCAGTGGGATTAGATGGACATCTCTGATTTTAACATACCATATCTATTCTATCAATAGTTTTTCTTTGTTTTTTAGAGTTTTGGCAATCCCATTGGACAATGTTCGAGGAGAATGACATCCTTGAATCATTCTTCATGTCTTGAAGGTACTGTCCCATGATGATACTAGAGACGAGATCGTACTTCCACCTATTGATGTTTCCACATTATTCACCTGAGATAATTCCCATAAATGGGAATCAAGTTTTCCCAAAGGCGTGTTAGGACCGATGGTCCTTCATATGGAAAGGCCTTTTACATCAACAAATCCATTATCTGTGTTATTGAAGGAATTTATTGAATAACCAGGCAATACATCAAGAATGTGACCCCTCTCTAGTGATGGTTATTTCTACAGTGGGTCACATTCTATTGAATAGATGATTCCTCTGATCAACACAATTAATGATACACCTATTGAGTGAAGATATTATGGGAATTTCTCTCCTACTTTTACACTTATTCAGCTAATTATTCCTCTATCCATCCAAACTACTCCTTCAGTTATAGTAGATCATGCGAGATGTAGGCTAATACATTGGAGGATTTATTCCATGAACACTAAAATCCCTTTTTAGGTTTTTCATGACCTAGGGGAATGACATCATCAATTCTTTCAAGACATAGGGGATGATGGTTTTGACCATTATCCTATGTATAAAATAATGATTTGTTTTCATCCATTCGAATTTATCAATGATTAAACATGATATTCCAGACATTATGTTTTAGTCTACCCTTTCTATGAAGATGAGGGTGAAAAAAGAGGATTTTGATTACAGTCCCTTGATGATGTCTGAATTTGATGCTCAGATGGATGTGTGTATTGTACAAATACAGAGGTATGAGGAAATTAATTCTCATTTGATATATGATATTTCAAAATCTCTTTACTAATTGATAACACTCAAAAAAGGTTGATGTGTTGACTACATAGGACCAAAATCTTCTTCTAGTAGTGGAAGAAGATGAATCGAGGAGAGTGGAATTCTAGTGCTCTATCAATTATTCTATTTGGATTCTTACCATCCATGTCAGAATGATGAATCATCATTAGTCATTGTTTTATCCTTTTAATGAATAATGTTTTGTTGATGCTTTATAGATACCCCGAAATGTAGGGATTCCTCTCCCCCAAATTATGCACAAAGCAAATGAATGTTCGGATATTTTCATTTCTCGATCCATCTTATATTTGTCTATGATATGTCTATCATCCCATTATTCTTATTTTTCTATAAATCACTTATGACACTGGTTCTTTTAATATAATCTAGTGAATCCTAATATCTAGAATTTGTGAATTGATTCTAGATAAAACATTAATTCCCCTAACATGGCATTCTTTATTAAATAAGATATTCTAAATATCTTGTATAATATATGTAATAGGGGAGGGTACTCTATTATTTTTCCTAACCTGATAGTTTTGGTCTGTAAATAATGATTTTTAGGGCCATATGGAGGTTCTTTCTTTATTTTTTATATTGGATTGTTGTCATGATTTATTTTGGGGTCTTCTTTCTTGTACCTAGTATTTATTTTTGTTTAGGTTCTTTTAGCATGGAACAAATATTTATTTATTTTATATTTTTTTAGATTAGACCTTATTATGGTTTAGATTATGGTATTTTAAATAGTACATTTTTCTTATTTTAGTTTTATCTCTTTTAGCTTTGTCCTTTTCTTTCTATTGTTTTTGGTCATTTAGATTGATCTTAATATTCCATTAGTTTATGGTATTCTATATTAGACCAAATATTTCTCATTTTTGTGGAATTTAATATAAGACCTACTATTTATTTAATTTATTGTCTTTTAGCTTAGATAAATTATTGATTGTAGTTTATGTACTTTTAGCTCGGGCATACAATTGCTCTTAGTTTAGGATCATTTCACTTGAACATTCATTTTCTTTTAGTTTAAGTACTTTTAGATCATTCCTAATTTTTTCATTTAGTTTAAATAATTTTCCTTGGTTCTTTTACTAATTTAGTTTAAATTCATTTATATCTGACCGATTATTGCTTAAGTATAATGGTCTTTTACCTTGGACCTAATGTGGCTTCAGAATACGACAAAGATAAGATAGAAATGACAAAAAACACTATGAGGCGATGGATTCTATCGTGGTGTTACTGAGGCTCACAAGGATTGGAATTAATATTAATTAGTGTGAATCAGTGGGTTGATGTCCATAGATGCATATGAATAAGCCATAGTTGTACATACATAGTAATAAAAAGGGTCTCTTGATCCATAGTATCCTTTCTATGGGATATATAAATTTAATTGATGTAATATTGGTCCGAGGATAAATATCTAAGAAGTTAGATCCACCTAGATCGATGGAATATGGGTGAGGAAAATCATAAATTGAATGTTTGTGTCCATGAATATAATATGGTGAAGACATGTCATGTATATACCATGATATTCTTAGATGATAGTTTCCTCTTCAGTGTTGTTGACTCTCACTAGGATTGAAGCACCTTTTTGGAAAGGATAATGGAGATTCAGTTTGTGTCTCAACGCCATTGTAAACCATTATAAATCCAAGTGAATGGAAATCTACCCTCTTTTCTAGAGACAAGAATTATTTTTATGAGTCAAACTTTCAAATGATGAAGTTGGGTATGGAAGGAAGGCTATCTAGAAAGTGTTGTTTTAACCTATTAAATGAGTTCTTGAAGTTTAAATCATTCTCACTATACCCTGTTGTTTCAAATAAAAGAATGTGGTTCATAAAAGGGTAGTAAAGGATGTTCAACAGTCCATCCATGAAAATGGGTACAAAAACTGATGATGTAACATCGAGGATATTTAATCCCGTATAATAATTTGGTCCATGTATTTAAAATCATCACCTAGATCACTCATGTAATGTGAATGATATGAGAAAATCTTACATTGTGTAATTAAGACACTATGAGGTCATTGGTGTTGTTATGATGATTTCAATGATCACAAGGATTGGAATTTCCCTTTTCATAGTGCCGTATTTGGTTAACAGTCATATGAGCATATGCAACATCCATATGAATGAATTCATAGTCACGAAAAGGGTCCCTAATGACAGATATCATTTTCAAGGGAAATTGAAGGTTATGGTGATCTGTGATACCTCAATTCATGAAGTTTGATTTATGGATTGCCTAAAATTTAATGAAGGTGTGACTTCCCGAAAAGTAGTTCCATCACCTAACAAATATATTCTTGAAGCGAGGAAATGTGAAAAATCATTAATTAATTTTTTTCCCAGACCAGGGTGTCTATTGATTATTGTTTTTCTTTTACTAGGGTTATTCGGAAGATCCAATGAGCTTTATGAATTATTTATTTATGCCATAATATTTTCCTAAACTCCTAGGATGTGGTGTTTGGAAGGAAAGAACAAATCATTATATCAGGTCACCCATTGTAGGTTTACATATTAATAGGATTTGTGTCTCCATTATTAGATGTTTAAGTTTGTGTGAATTGGACCACTATAGGATAGAATTTCCATGTCATATAGATTTTTCAAATGTATAAGATGTATATGCTCAAGATGAACAAGGACATGATGAGTGAAAAGTAATATGATATCCAAATATCAATGTCAAGGGTCAAGTGTACTCAAAAATCATTATGAGATAGAGGTGAATGCATGGTAAATCAAGGATCATGGTTCTCAGGTCTTGAGTAATGATATTTGAATTTCAGACTGGGAGTATTTCAAATACAATAATATATTGAATTCTACTATAGAGATATTAGGGATCAGTGGGATTGGAATGTCCCTTTTCAGAGTGATGAATTAGGTTGATGGCCATAAGTGTGTATGAATGAGCCATGGGAATTTATTCATAGTCCTGAAAAGGGACCATGAAGCTCGATTTCCATCCCATGGGTAATGGACTATTATGATGATCTGAGAAACCTGGTGCATGATATGTAGCTTATAGATTGATGTGATATAATAGATGGTGGAAGCACCTCACACTTTGGTAGATTATGGTAACGTTGTAGTGGTACTTTGAGAATTAGTAAATAATTGGAGATCTTTTTTTCCAATTTTATATCATGTAGTGGGGAAATACTTTCCTCCATGGTGTTTTGACATCGTGCGGTGAGGATGTACTTCGATGTAGTTTATTGTCATGTGGTAAATACATACTTCCAAGAAGTTTAAGACAATGTAGTAGGGTTGTATTTACATGATGTTTAACTACATGTTTTAAGGACTTACATCCTTGTAGTTTAACATCATGTGGTAAGGATGGACATCCATGCACTTTATCTTCTTGCTGTAAGGACATGAGAACCAATGTGGAAGTGTAGAAATGTCATGGTTGGGCCCAAAGATGAAGACTTGGGAATAACTATTGATCTCATAAGGATGATAATAAAGACACATATTGTTATAAATTAGGTCTCCTCATGAAGCTATTAACCATATGTTGGGGTTATTTTTATTTGTTATTTTGACTGGGCCTACTGTCAAAAATTTGACTGTCACTATGCATCATGTTATGAATGAATAATGTAACATACAGTTCTTAAATGGGGAATACACTATGCTAGTATAGCCAATATATGTATGTGGGCATTATTTCTATTGACCATTGCAGATGACCATAGGATTAGATATCTAGGGATTACTAAATATTTTGTGATTGACAGAAACTAAGACTAACGTAGTTCTAGATGTTCCATGAAATATGAAATCACGTAGTGTGGTCAAGGTTAAAATGACATGAATAAATAGAAATGATGTTTTTGGAACAAAATATGGATGTTTGGTAATCACTACATATATTAGGTGTATGATAATCAAACCATGAATAGTTCATCAGATCGCATGAACCTTAATGTGGTGTGGTGAGGATAGAGGTGAACTATCGTGAATTGATGAGAATATTAATGGTCATGCCTATGGGTGGAATTCTGCCTGTCACTACGTATATCATGTGAATAATAATCAATCCACACATAGTTATTAATAACCATGAATTATAAATCCATTGTTTAAGGAAATTGATCATGGTGTTTAAAATCGTATGGTGACGAGTCATGGTATGCCTTTTAATGTCTTTTATTCGAGATTGAAATGTACCTCTTGTGTATTACTATGACTTGTCTATGTGGGTAAGACCATCCATAAATTAAAAAGCTCACATGATCAGTTATTCTTCTGGGAGTCATGGAATGGAAAGTGTTTCTTTATAGGGCCTAATTTTTTTGTTACAACAGGGAAATTTTTTATAATGCAGTGGATATGACCTGATTTACGATCAATAAATCAATACTTATCACATTTTAAATGAGAATAAATAAATATGTAGTTCTAGAAGAAATTTATTCTTTAACATTTTGTGGTATGTTCATATGTGAATCAACATGAAATGTGATGGATATCATATATCCATGCCATTTTATGTCATACAAAAAGGACATTGGCAGTGTAGTTTAATGTCTTAGGATAAGGAAGAGAGGTTCAGTGTAGTTGAACATCTTCTGACAAGGATGGATTTGTATAGTTTAATGCCATGTATCTAGGATTAGTGATGGTACTTTCACTAATGTGGACTCCCGTATGATGGCATCAATGCAATGTATTTCATGAGAAATCATGCATTAATTTGTTGTGTGACAAGATCCCTAATAATTGTGTCCAATGAGAAGTCCCCATCATGGTAGACTTTATGTATGATGTAGGTACCTCTTAGTAGGGCTCCAAATTTTAGGGCTTCGTTCCTAGTATCATTGGGGTTCTGGATGGCCAATAACAATTCCCCATAGGGAAATGAGCAGAGGTGAACACTCTTATTAAAGGCTCATGAAATCTGATTTTGGTGGACCTCATAGTTTACAGTGTGCAAAACCAATTCTCATCAAGTTGTTCCAAATTAATCTAATCAATTTTGTGATTTCACATCATTTGAGAGTTTTCCACATATCTCTTATTATATTGGGGGGATGATGAACCTCTATAGGCAACACTTTCTTGGTCACCTTCACCAACGAGCATGGAATTGCTTTTATAGCATACGTGTGGTAGTACGGTAGGCCCATAAACCATGGAGGATTTTTTCTGGCCAATGATTCTTAACCATGTTCACCATCATCTATATTATTTTGGAAATATTCTTATTATAGACCTCAATAATTACATTTACTACTGCATGATAGGGACATGAGTGATTTGACTTGATTGTGTACTCCTGTAATAGTTTTATCAATTACACATAACAGAAATTGGTGTCATTTTCCATCAATATTATGTGAGCAACCCCAATCCAGGTGATGAAATGGGACTTTATAATTTTGATGATATCCTTTTTCCATATATCCTTGAGGGGTATGTCCTTATTCCATTTAGAAATAATATCAGTAGTAGTAAGGATATTCTTGAACTTCATAGCCATGGCTGGGGGATATGACCTGACGACCTCCATCCCCTGAATTGAAAATGAAAACAAATAATTTTCTATATGTATAAATTATATAGGTTGATGGATTATGTTTTCATGTATTTGTGAAGAATGAAATTTCTTGGTGAATTCTATAAAGTACCACATCATGGTTTTCTAGTCATATCATATCCTTCAAGTCTGGGTGGAGACCATGGTCCCTACATTACGGGCTTCACAATATCTTAGATGGAAGTCTTCCATAATTGATGACATCACTCATTCTACTATGCATTAGAAGATAATCACAAACATTACACACTTGTAGAGGGGTTTATTCTCATTTGATCAGTCCCACTGGGAAATGTTTGTTGAAAGTTGCCAAAAATATTCCCTTTTATCTCTAACCATTATTGGAGTCCCATTTTATAGAAAACTGAATATGGGCTCCATCCTTTCAGGAGTGATTATTGGTGAATCACACTCTTGGGAGTTGTTAATATGATTGAACTCTTCTATATAATAGATGATGATTAATGACACCATTATCTGATTTGTAATTTGAAATATTTCATTTTTCAGATTAGGGTCATCCAAGATGGTGGTTGCATTAGTCAATGCATCTAAGTGAGAATGCTGTGACTGGTGAACATGAAGTACTGTGGCATCAAATGGTTATTATTCCATTAGTCCCCTATCATTGGTGCTGAGAGGGAATAATTCCTCCTTTATGTTGGTGCATCTTCCATTGATCCGATTTATATTGAACTCTGAATCCCCATTGATGTTCAGGTAGGCTATTTTAATCTGTATGGATAATTCAAATCAAGCAATGAGGGCTTTGTATTATACCTCAACATTTGAACACCCTTATGATAGCTATAATGAGTTCGATAAACCCACTTTGTTAGGAGAGACAAATTCAATTCCCATGACAACCTATTTGAGCTTTGATATTTGCATTGTTGCTCTAATAGGACATCATGGGGCACTATAAAAATAAATCTACAATGTATAGAGAGTCTTTTGGTCATAGAATACTTAGTCGTCTTGAAACACTGTTTCATCTGGTATATTCGATAGGACATGATGTGTTGCTAAGAAATCGTCTAGGTATTTTCCTTTTTTATCTTCTTTTACACAAACTGAATTCCAAATTGCTGAAGAGTGACCACCCATCCGGACATGCACCCAGTTAGCATCAGACGACCAAGGATGTTCAAGAGTGGATTGATATTAGAGATAAATTGGACTTCTGATGTTTCATGTTATGCATCCACATTTTCACTATGAAGATGTGTGTGAGAATGTTATTATGTACATTTGTGTACTGGGTCTCAATACCTAGCATACTCCATCTGAGTTAATAGTGACTATTCTCGCTCCCCACAAATTTTTTTTGAGTAGAGAGCCAAATGAGAATTATATAGTCAAAAAAAATAAAATGACTGGCCTACCCACCATCAGAGGAATTGGGACCAATGGGTGTAGTAGGTATTGTATGATAATTTTAAGGACATTTTAGAAAAAGTTGACAGAATTTTTGGTGATTTACTTATTAATTATCCTATTAGTCTGGAGAGTTTTTTTGAGTCATGTTGGAATTGAAACATCAAATTTAATTATGGTAACCTTAAACACTTTTTAATTATTTGAGATTTCTACGAGTGGAATTTCTATGATAAAACTATTCTACTCTGTGTTGACCACTATATTGTTATTTCATTAAACAAAACCATGAAATTTCATTGACGTTTCCCCAAAAGCACATTTTTTGATACTCACCTTCAAACAACGATGTATTAAGCTTCACAAAATTGTATATTGTTTGGTTTAAGTGAGAATACTATTGTTGATATATAACCACCATGTCATGGGCATAACATTAATCTATATTTCCTAGAAATTTCAAAATGATGTGGGGAACGATTCTTGGATATATAGAGATATAATTATTCAAACCAAAGGGAATGACCTAATCGAAATAGATCCCAAAAGGCACTCTAACGGTGGTTTCTTTTTCATCTTCATGGACCATCTTTATTTGATTGTACCTTGAGTTCCCATCAATGAGTGAAAAGTGATTGAAAATAATTAGTCTTTTCATTCGTGATTTCAATAATTAGAAATGGGAATCATCACTTTAGAAGCGTAGATTGAGGTACCTAAAATCAATAGAGGCCCTAATCCACCCATACATCTTCTTGGTATAGAATATGTTGGATGTACATATTGAGTACTTCACTTCTCGAATGATGTTTTCATGGATCAACATTATGACCTCTGGTTGTATATTAGTGACATGAGAGGGGTATATCCTCATGGATGCCTACATGAAGACATGATGCTTATCTTGTAACCCGAGGTGGTGTGCAGACACATAGAGGTTAAATAAGTTCATCTATGTTTAGTTATATGTGATCAAATATTAGTGTTTCTTCAGAAATGCGATGTGAATCGTTTTCCCTTCCCTGGCATGGAGGTATCATTCAATGTAGGCTGCGAGTCATCCTCCATCACCAGATTATTCTTCCAATATTCATTGATGGTGGTGGAAACACCTTCCTCAAATACTATATGGGTGTTCCTGAGGTCAGGATCATTTTCATCCATCTCAGAATCTATGGAGACATTTTCATATGAATATATCAATATTGAGGCACTGAGGTCATTATCTAGGTGAGGGAGGCCATGAGAAGAGTCATTATCACAAATTGTTGATTGAGTCTTTGTAGAGAGATGTTGTAGCTGAAAGTCATTGATAGACGACCTTTTCGACCAACTGAAAGGGACAAGGTGGTTCTCAAAGATCGACCTGTGGTCTGGGTACCACCAGTTGAGAGTGAAGGAGGGAGACATCCCGAAGACAGCCTTCAGGTGCAGATATGGACACTTCGAGTTCGTAGTCATTCCCTTCGGTGTTACGAATGCCCTGACTATGTTCATGGGGATTATGAACTCCATCTTCCATAAGTACCTAGGCCAGTTTGTAGTTGTGTTCATTGATGATATTCTGATCTATTCAAGGTCAGAGGCGGACTATATAGAGTACCTGAGAACGGTTTTGGAGGCCCTCCGACAACATCAGCTCTATGGGATGATGTCAAAATTCAAGTTATGGACGTGAGAAGTGCACTTCTTCAGGCACGTAGTGTCCGAGCAGTGGGTAGAGGTGGACCCATCAAAGGTTGAGGCAGTTGTTTCTTGGTCACCACCCAAGAATGATGAACATGTTCATAGTTTCCTCGGGTAGGCAGGATACTATCGGAGGGTTGTACCCAACTTCTCCCGAGTAGCAGCCGCTTTGACGACCTTGACCAAGAAATACTAGTTTTTTTGTGTGGAGTGAGCAGTGCGAGACAGCCTTCAGCTATCTGAAGAAGAAGTTGGTTAGTGCCCCAGTGCTGAAGCTACCAGATGAAGGGGCGGCGTGTGAGGTGTTCTGTGATGTTTTAGGGAAAGCCCTAGGATGTGTGTTGATGCAGCGACAAGGGGTGATCTCTTATGGTTCTAGGAAGCTATGCCCCCAGGAGCGTAATTAATCCACCCACGGCCTAGAGCTTGCAACGGTCGTTTTTGTGCTAATGTTATGGCAGCTTTACCTCATCAGATAACACTTTGTGTTCTTTACATATCACTAGATTTTGAGGTATATCTTCTCCCAGTGGGACATAAACTTGCGGCAGTGAAGGTGGGTGGAGTTCCTCCTGGATTATGACTTCGAGATGTCCTACACTTCAGGAAATGGGAATGTAGTGGCTGATGATTTGAGCAGGAGGTTGCAGAAGGATGCGGTCCGAGAGTCGGCAGATGCCTGGAAGGCAATAGAAGAGTTGAAAGCCTTGCACCAAGATGTGAGGACGGATGGCGGTAGAGGTTGCATGTATTAGCTGACAGTACTGTCTTCTCTGTTGCACCAAGTAGGGGAGTCTCAGTGGGGAGACCCAGAGTGCGAAGTGATGTGTGATCGAGTAGGCCAGAGCAATGCTCTGGAAGGCTGGATGGTGGATGGTCAAAACTGGATGTCTTTCTAAGGAATGTTGTTTGTTCCAGAGGCAATGCATGGCAGGGTTCTTAGTGAGTTCCACAACTCACCCCTATCAGTGCACCGGGGAGTTTCCAAGATGTACCAGTGTCTGAAGAGACAGTTCTGGTGGCCCGGAGTAAAGCGAGCAGTGGCAGAGTTTGTGGCCATGTGCCTAGTGTGTTAGCAAGTGAAGGCTTAACACTGAGTTCCAGGCAGCCTGCTACGGCCTCTAGATGTTCTCGAGTGGTAGTGGGAGGACATCACGATGGATTTTGTCACGGGACTACCCAGGGTTCATGGGGGATACAGCACCATCTAGGTAGCAGTGGGCAGGATGACGAAATCGGCTCACTTTCTAGAGATTAAGGAGTCGAGTGCAGTGGATTCTTTGGCACGAAGGTACATGGATTAGGTGGTGCAGTTGCATGGAGTTCTGAGGTCCATAGTCTCGGATAGGGATGCAAAGTTTACCTCACGAGTCAGGAGAGGATTACAGCATGCTTTTAGCACCCAGCTATGTCTTAGCACTGCTTTCCATCCTCAGACAAATAGACAAACAGAGCTCACCATTCAGACCTTAGAGGATACGATGCGGGCATGTTTTCAGGACTCAGGAGGATCACGGGTGTGACACTTACCTTTGATAGAGTTCTCCTACTATAATAGTTATCGCTCTACCATCAGTATGGCCCCGTTTTACGCATTGTATGGGAGACCATTCTGCTCACCTATGTGTTGGACTGATGTGGGAGAGGTAGGCATCCTTGGCCCGGAGGTGGTGCAGAGCACGATAGAGAAGGTTCAGCTCATACCGGAAAGGATGAAGGCTTCCCAGGACCAGAATAAGTCGTTTTCTAATTGCATGGTAAGGCCCTTGGAGTTTGAGGTTGGAGACCACGTGTTCTTGGAGGTCTCACCTCAGCGTGGACAACAGAGGTTCAGCAAGGGACGTAAGCTTTCTCCCAGGTTCATCGGACCCTTCGAAGTGTTTCGGCGGGTCGGCGAAGTGACTTATCAGCTAGCGTTTCCACCATCGCTACTGAGGATACAAGATGTATTCCACGTGTCCCAGCTCCATCGGTATCTACAAGACGATTCACACGTCCTCGGATGGGGAGAATATGACATCCAGGATGACGTGACCTTTGTGGAGAGACCAGTGATGATCGAGGATCGCAAGGAGAAGGTGCTTCATGGGTAAACCATTCCCTTGGTTCGTGTGTTATGGAGACATGGTGGGATTGATGAGAGTACGTTGGAGAGGGAAGCACAGATGTGAGACTAGTACATAGAGTTGTTCTGATTTTTGTACTGTTCTATTGCTGCTTATTGTAGTGGAGTTTTTTCCTTGTTTGCTATGAATATGTGGTTTTCTTTCCTCTGAATGTGTGTAAAATGTCATGGCCACGAGGAGGTGAGGACCCGACCCTTAATCAAGACGCATTAAGGTGGATGCGATTAAACCCGTGCGGGCGAGTCAGTGCCACCCAAAGCAGATAGTATCTTGACATGGGGGAGGAGACTCCAACACCCACATGACTGGGCAGTTTGACATGGTATGTTTCTAGATTCTTAAGAGGATTTTCTTGGTTCTTGAAGGTATTTCTAGTTAACAATGAGGTTCACTCCTGAGAGGTATCTTTCTTTGATGTGGTTTTTCGGACCCTCTCTTTCCTTTTGGGTTGTTTTGATTCTTGAGGGAGAGAATAGTTTGAGAGGTATCTAATGTAATGACCCGGGGTTTTGGGGTCCATTACATTGTGAAAATCTGATGTTGGGTGTTCTGGGTAGTCTGGGAATATCGGTGAAGTTTGACCCCTAACGGCAGGCCTACCGGTAGCTCTGTCTACCAGTAGAAGCAGCCTACCGGTAGCTCTATCTACCTGTAGCTTTGTCTACAGGTAGCTCGGTCTACCGGTAGCTTGGTCTACTGGGAGCCACAACCTTCGGGTAGCTCTGTCTACCAGTAGCTCTGTCTACTGGTAGATCAGTCTTTCGGTAGCCCGGTCTACCAGGACCCATAGCCTACCGGTAGCTCTGTCTACCAGTAACGTGGTCTATGGGTAGCTCGGTCTACCAGTAGCCGCAGCCTACCGGTAGCTCGGTCTACTCGTTCCTCGGTCTACCGGTAGCCGCAACCTACTGGTGTCTCGGCTACCGATTGTTGTCAGCCACCGGCCGCTGTCGGCTACCGGTCGCTGTCAGCCACTGGTAACTCTCAGCCACCGGTGGCTCTCCTACCCCCACGGGGTTTTCCAGTAGTGCCTCCTTTTGTACAAATTGAGTTTTAAACTCTGCTTTTACCCCTTTAAGCTCGTTTAAAATCCCAGTAACGCCCATAAATGGCATTTAATTTAATATTTAATGAATTATCCTGGTGGGTATGTCGATTTAAGCTGACCCAAAGGGCGGGGACCCTTTAATGACGTGTGGGGCTGGATTGTCAACCCACGACCCCAATCGTTACGTGGTTTAACATTCTTATCTCAACCGTACCCGGACATTATATACTAAAGGTTACTCCTTAGTTTTATTTTCTCTATCACCCTCCGATCGATTTGTCTGCTCGTCCTTGAGTTCTTGAGTCCCCTCCCTTGTAGTTTTCGCATCCCTTGTTCATGGCACCTGAAGATAAACGTTGATCGTCGATCAATCAAGTGGGTATTTACCTTCATCTCTCCTTTCCGTGTATCCTACGGGGTGGGTGCGCTACAGATTCTGTAGAATTGGATGAACCAAACCTCAATGAAGATAATAAACGGATCCTAAAGAATGAAAGGGAGGGGTGTGATCGATGATGCTATGTTTTCTATTTTCTAAATTGTGTGGGCTTACGCCTACTGAAAATCATGGCCTTTGGTGGTTTTTCTCTGTGCACTGACGAACCCTTGCCTCTGGTGATGTTTAAAATGGATTGTTTTGTGGCTGTAAACCTCTACTGTGTAAATTTTGTTAATCATGTATATTCTGCTAAATAAATTGAAGCACTAGGATAAATCCTTTCTGTGATAACCCTGGTTAAAGCACACTGAAATTTTAAACATATAGTGTGTTAAATCTTTTAAATTTGAAATTACCAGCATGGGCCTACATTGTGTTGGTAGTTGTGTTTGGGTTTTTTTCTTTCATGGGCTAGTTGTTGGGTGATGTGGGCGGGGATGGGATCCCCTATGGTTATGAGTATAGTTGTGAATTTAAGGTCGGGTGGTTACTTTGCTTATATCATGAATTGGGGTGGGATCCTCTGTTGATGATAACCCGTTGGCTCTTGTGTTTTGGGAACATGGGAAAGTATCATGGGGTTTTCCTTGGTTCCAGTACTTTGATGGATCTCAGTTTTCCCTTTTTGTGGTTATGACTTTACAAGGGAACCTGGTGTGAACGTCTATGTTTATGTTCGACTGTACTCTTCCCTTGGCTTGTGCTTGTTCTTGCCAGTTTCCCAAGTAGGTGCAGAAACTTATTTAACCATTATTATTGAACATGAAAACAAGGATGGGAAAAACGGGTTCTGGTTTGGAGTGAGTTGTGACGTGGTCAGGGGTGTTTTTTTGTTCTTTAGACAGGCTGATGAAAAACCTAAACTTGGGTGAGTTCTTGTTATCTATACATATACTTGTAGTTTTGTGTTTCTAGTTCGCGCCCCACCCAATTTGATCACTTAGTGAAGAACACCCCGATTTCATGGGGGAAGGTGTTTTCCCAACACTTCCATTAGTGGCTGGTTATTAACTCTGTTATGCTCCCTTTCCCAGATAGCCCATGTATCTTCGGGCATGCTATGATGGCCTGAAGTCAATTATTAGCCCAAGAACCTTCGGGTAGGGTAGTGTGGTGGTTGGCCCAGGTGTGTGCGGGCAGGTGGTTTCCCAAGTGTCTTCGGGATGAGTCCCTTGTGTCTTCGGGCGTGGCAGTGAATCATCTAGCCCAGGATTCTTTGGAAGTGGCAGTGGTTATTCTGGCCTAGGTGTTTGCAGGCGTGGTTACGTGTGACAGTTGTGGCCAAGGTGTTTGTGGGTGGGGTTTGGCAGTGGGACTGTTTGAGGTTATGGCCTAGGTGTGTGCGGGCGGGTGTGGCAGTGGGACTGCAGTGAGAATGGTGGGATTGGTTCAATGCGTAGGATGTCTTCAATAACCTAGGGGACAGTGGCGCGAGGTACCCAAACATCGATGTGATTTTATTATACATTACATTGATTGTGTTATTTTGTGAGTGTGTCTAGTGAGTGGGATGGATGTACTCCTTGATAGTGTTGTTTTCCTGCTTCTCATGGGACTTTAGTACGTTCCCCCACTTGTGCATGAGAGTCTTTATTTTTTCCCTACTGAGTGTACTTGTATGCTCACCCTACATATATAAAACTGCTTTCAGGTTTCCAGGAGGACTTCAGGGATCGCGCGGGACAATACTAGCAGGGACCTCCGGGACATCTGCTGTTGTTAATTTTCTTTTCTTGGTATTATTTTTATCTTTGGGGTTTTGTGACTTGTATCTTTTACCATTGAACATTCATATGGGAATGGTTTATCTTTAGTCATTTTTTCACATTCATTTTGGTGTTGTTGGATTTATTATCTTATATCCTGATCCTATTAAAAGAAAAAGGGTAATTTCTTCCATTTAGTGTGTGATTTTATACACTTGGTGCTAGTAACCACTCCGGGCCCTATTGAAGGCGGGTTTCGGGGGTCATTATCTCTCCTTTAACTTAAATAAGGAATGGCCCAGCAGTCTGCTGACCTTTCCCTTATTTTGGTGAAGGTGGGTCGTTACATCATTAAATGGAAATCTTTTTCTAGAAAAAGTATTAATAAATTTAAAAAGGAATGTTTTGTTTTAACCAATATGGTGACAAAGGCTTTTCCGCTGTCGTGAACATTATTTGATCTTTAACTCCCATAAAAACATGTAATGCTTTTTTAAAAGAAAAATAAATACCATATAAACTTTTTACATATTTTGGTATTGAAAATGGTTTCGATAATGGATTTATTTTGTCAATATAATTTAATGATATATTGTGATTTCTACTTGGAAATGTTATCTTTCTTTTATGTTTTTTAGGTTTTTTTATTATGTTTGGTTTCATGTACATTTTTTTACGCATATAGATTGATATATGATAAACCTAGGGTAGGTGAGCCTAAGATAGAACTTCGATGTGTTGAGTAACATGACTCATGATAATATTAATTTTTCTCAAATGTGATTTGAGGAATATACTGTGATGGGTATTCCAAATGTAAGTCCCTATGTAGCTCTAAAGGCTACAATGTACGTATGTTATATATGCCACAAGTTACATTTATGATTTATGATTTCCATGTGTTATTCATAAATCTTATGATCCTTTGTGGTTTTCTAATGACTGAATAGTATGATTTCAATGACATTTTGGTAATAATGGACTATTGTTTTCATTTCTTGTTTTATAGCCCATACTGTGCTTTTTATTCTCATCCCATGTATTTTGAAAAGCCTTCAACAAGACATAAAGAAGAATAGGGTTAGGGTTGGGTTTAAAAAAATGTCATGTTGTCTAAAACATGGATCTATATGTGGCTATTTTTTCAAAATAGTTTTTATTTTATGAAAAAATGGTTATTGTGTAGACGTGTATGAATGATATATTCATGTTGTCATGTATATTTTATAACCTTAATCTCTAAATATGTAAACTTTAAAAGATCCTTGATGTGAATTATTAACTTAATTCACGATTATTTCATGTTTAAGGATAGGTCCGTATATATATTATCAAATTAAATATTCTTATGTTAATACTATATATCATATGAAATTATTTCTTTATCTTATGTAATTATAATTTCATATGAAATTACATAATATATATAATGGACTAAATCCTTAAAAAAAATTAGATACAAAAAATTCTAGAACCAGGATCCAGCCTTCATAAGAAAACCTAAAAATGTTAGAGGATCATAAACACACATCTCTAAAATTCTAACATGTCCTTGTCAACATCACACATCATTTCATGTCTTTTATTACTGGTTTTAAAAAAATTGACCCTCAAGATCCATTGTATTTTTTCATTATGAATTCAGTTATATTTTGTTCTTGAACAAAAATTATTCGATATAAACATTAGTCATCTTCTCCATAACTCATAAAAATAATATTATAGACATCACCACATCATACTCATCAGTACTAGTAACAATCCATGGAATAGTATATCAATCATCGGAATTATACATTTTTTACTTGAATCTATATTTACATATTCTTCAAATTATAGAAGATTCACCATTTCCCATTTATACATAAGCAGAATCTTCTTCTCATATTCCTAAATAATTGAATCCTTGAGAGTAATATAATTAAATTTTATTCCTTATACATTCATAAAAAAATTACTTTTATTCACTCATACTCATTTAGAGAAAATGAATTTTCATCGTCACAATTCTATTAGGGTATTCAATAAGTATCAATTTTTCATATTACCATTTTTACCAAATGCATGTATATAAATAACTAGGATGTATTATTCTATAATCTTATAACTTGATCCATTAAAACTAAAATTATATTATGATATTTAGGGAAATCATTTTGATTTAGGATATATTTAGAACTAAATTTATATCAAATACCATTATTTTTTAGATAAGCTTCAAACATTCAACTTATGTACTCATCACCATTATCCTTCTGATTCTCTTTAAAATGTTATTTTACTTATTTTATATTTTTTGCAAGAAAAAATATAAACACACTGAAGAAATTTCTTTTATAATTAGTAAGAATAACAAAAGTAATTTAAATAAATTCTGTAATAATATATATATTATTTATCTCTATAATTTAAATTTTCTCCATTGTATCATAGACATCTAATTGAACAAGTTTCAAAGAATAAATTTTATGAATCGCTATCATCTGGTATGATCCAATGAAAATTTATATATCTCTTTACCAATGAAAAATAAAAAACAATTTCTTATCTTCTTATTACTCTTTTTTTCATGGTGTCTTTTTATTTGATTCCACAACTCGTATTCTTCCTTCATGATCAAATGGAATGAATTTCCAATATATCCTACATAAAAAATGATATTTCTTATTTTCATTCCTCTAGTTATATAATTCCCATATATCATCCTCTTTAACAAAATTTAATATTTTATAAAAATAACTTAATTTCCATCATTGAAGTGTTGAGATAAACTAATTAAGTCATTCATTAACCAATTAATATTAAGTAAATTAATTAAATTATATATTTTTTCTTAAAAATATATTTAGTTTTCCTCTATAATTTTTAATTTCATATAATTATAGAATATTTATTAATCTAAATTTCACATTTAATTATCTTTTAAAAGCGTCAAATATCAACTCATATGAGATAAACAACCATGATATTTAATCCGTGATCATTAGTTTTTTTTAATCCTTTAGTGAAACTGATACCATAAGATCAATCTAATTTTAATTATATTTTCTATTATAAATATTATAAATATTATGATTCATTTTCACCATATCATGAAAAATGGTACGGAGATTCTCAAAATGATAGCTTGGATGATCACATCATTCACAAAGTTCATTCAAAATATAAAATTGTTTCATTGTGATCACTTTATGATTTAAAAATTTCTTCAAATTATATATTATAAAAGTTAGATTACAACCCCACAAATACATACTTCCAAATACTAGAGATTTATATAAATACAACAAGTTGATAAAATAATTCCTTCCAACAAATCCATATCGACCACATCACTAGAAATAATGATTAAAAGTTGTTTCTTCTTCCACAAATAATTTTTTTTCATGATGATATCACAAAATTTCCTACAGAAATTTTAAAAATAATTTTAATTAATATTTTATAAAAAAAATTGTTGAATACACCCAAGGATTCACTCATCAACGAACCAATTTATGGTATAATATTACTTTTTATTTAAGGAAGTTTTCTAATCATGTTGGTATTTATATAATTTTTAGATTAATATAATTCATGTTATGTTTTATAATATTATTTTACATGCAAATTATATTCAAATTACTATATTATTTCAAACATACATAAAAATATGTAATAATTTAGTATGTTTTCTATTGATTAACATAATAATCACACTTTTTAATGCATCAACACAATTACTAATTCCATTAAATAATTCTCACATATTTACATCAACTTATCAATGATTAAAATGTATTTGTTATTTTTTCATATTTAATTCAACGAATTTTGTAAACTCATTTCAAATTTAATTTCTTTTATTTATCCCTCTCTTACATATCATCATATATTTTATTTTCATCATTGAGAGGTACTTTTTAATCTTTCTTCTCATACAACTACATTCATTCTATTATAGCATAAATAAATCCAATATCATTTAATGAATAAATATCATTATTAAAATTATTATTATCATTCTAATATTTTTATAATTTTAAAACATACTCCCTTAAAAACCACGAAAATATTTGTTTTTGTTATTTTCTATGAAACTAATGTTTTTGGATATGCTATAAATAACACAAAACCCTTACCCGAAATCTAAATACATCCCAAAAATGTATATTCGTCTTTTTATTTTCATAATTAACAGATTCAAAAAAATATGTTGTAATTAGGATATCGTCAGTGATTAATATTCTTCTTCAAAATTCCAACATTCTAGATATACCCCCATCATCTCAAAAAAAGCTCCAAATAGAACAATAGTAATAATGTGCCATCATAAAATACAAAATAACCATTATTAAACCTTAAATAGAGGTTGAAAATGGAATTAACCTTCCTTGATGAATGAGCACAGTAAACAACATCACTAGAATTCATCTGATCAATATGAAAAACAATTGGTGTCTCCATTGTTTCACAATAACTGAAATAATCAGTGGAAATGAAATTAAAAAGTACCAAAACACAAACACAACATGTTCAACTCAAAATATTCAAATGATACACCATCACAACCTCTTAAATCTTGAATAATTTCAGAAGAATCACTTCATTCCCAGATATGAGCACTACCCCATGGACCACTGATCACCATTGTCATCAGATGTATATTGCATAGTAAAAACCCCAAAAATAGAATATTTTTAATATGATAAATTTACCATTATTACCAACACAATATGGATGAATCAAATGAAACCAGATCATGAAAAATGACTGTCAAATATTTCACCAACCCAAAACCATCTATTGTAAAAAAATAGTATGAATCAAAATTACATAAAAAAATGAGTAAATAATTATAAAAAATAAGGAATAATAGTGGATGGAAAAAATTAGGACCCAACAATAACAAACCATTAATCATATACAAATACCACGTTACTCTATTGTGACAATCTGACAAGCTAAATATCAAAGGCATCTAATGTCAGGTGGACTCCTCTCAATGATGGAATACCTAAGAAAAATATTAAAGAGATTCCATTGCAAGAGGGGACCCAGTCAACGTGATCTATAAAAGTACCTTCATGTTATAATCTATATTGACTATGAGTGAAAAACAAACAACACCAAATTCAAACACAATAAATTAAATCCAATAGATATTGATGGTGAGGGAAATAAATAAAAATACATTAAATATAGGCCTATGGAGAGGGAAATATTTTTGGAGAGATATAAGAGAATAATGAACATAAGAATAGTAAGTGAATCTTTCACCCCCTCGATACTTGAGGTATCCATAATGGGAAATAAACCATACAAAATTAAAGAAAACATTGTTTTGTAAAAAGGTAGATTTACAAGGTAATTGGAATTTTGGCATTTAGTAGATTGTAATTATTTGAATAGTGATTTGGAATGTAATTTCATGAGTTTGAACAATAAAAATTGATGTTTCTAGACTTGGTTAAAGGCCTGAAAGGTTCCTTGGGTGTTCCATCGTGTTTCGAGAGCAATGGACTCAAAAAACTCAAATTCATGAAGGAATGGTTCAAACATATTGTTTTTCTGAAACCATGCATCCCAATAAAAGAAATTGTCTAACACATTTAGTAGTGTTGTAGGTCTTTCACGGTTTGATCTAATTGAGTGGGGGAATCCACATGGATGTGTGATTTTCGTTCGATTATTATGGTGGGTTTTTACACTATCTATGCATGGTTATCCAAAACATGGGGATAATCCATGTGATGAGGATTATTGGATAATTCCTTATGTAATGTGGGTGCTTGGTCTGGAAAACAGTGTTGCTAAACCATGCACCGCATTAAATTTGTGTAAATTTTTTAAAAAAAATCATAAATTTAATTTAATTACATTCCCCCAATTCCATTCTATTTTATAGTACACATGAGGTGTGTTTCTCCTCCCATGGAGCTCTCAACCACCTCTTCCAAGATTCATGGTTGTGCCTTTAGGTGGACTCCAATTCGAAAGACATCAGATTTGGGGGATATCTAGTGGTATATCACAAATCATATAACCTCATATATCATTTTTGATTCCTATATATTGTTAAATTTGGTATTATCATGTTCCTATATTTTCTGGACGGATTTCTATTTCCCTAATTTCTCAATACCAGAATACATCTATGATCGATATTGTAACTAGTATAATTAACATTATTTCTAGCTTATTAAACATGTTTCAATTCAATTATTAATATCAATTTAGTGGTGTGAACATAATATTCTGGGGGTTTCCCTAAATTAAATATTGAGTTAATTAAATGGTTTGCTACTATATTGACTACTATAGAACCCATACAATGGTTAATGGTGATTACCATAACCTGAATCACCACATTTAGTGTGAGTTTGTAAAATCACAAATGAACCATGGGTTTCTTCAAGGCTAATTAACTCTGGGGTCTAAAAAATTAATACCACCATGATTATGAGGAATTTCCATGTTCTGTGGCTTTCTAAAATGAATATTGTTTTTTTGTAAAATGAGTTATGCCTCTTGAGTTTTATTCTTGGTTAGTATAAAACAATTATATGATAAAAACATCATTTTTTATTAGGGAACCTCTCGGTTTAGGTGAGTTTTCTTATAAACTAATGATTGTTGATTAGTGATTTATATTTACATGGATCTATTGAATTATTCATTCTAATGTCTAAAATTTATTTATAGATATTTGGAATTATTAGTAAATGTCCTGTACTAATGTTCTTTTAAGGATTGAATAAATGTTTATGGCCTTCCTTATGGATAATTATTTCAAGCACCAACCACCTTGTATATCGGTTTGAATTCCATTATTATATATATACCTACCTGGATAAATGAAATGAAGTAATTAAATTGATTGGATTAAATTAAATTTAATTGATTTTGGTTCCACACACACCCCTATTTCTACATAAAAATAAGCACAGCTTATCTTAGTAGTATCAATTATGACGTCTTTATTTATAACGGTCATTTAGATTACATATCTATAAGAGGTAACGATATATTATTTTTTTATTAGTACTCTATTTTTATTTTCTATGATAAAATAGTTAAGAGACATGTTGAGAATGTACTTTTACACTCTCTTACATTAGGTGTTGAACATGACCTCTCACACCATGTACACTATTCGAGCAGTGGGCATGATGCACCATGACTTTTTTTTTTCAGGTGATAATATGATGAATCACCTTTCATCTCATGTTTTTTGAATTAAATACCTCATTAATTATAATATTTTAAGTATTTTAACCCTTTCATGTGCATATGAGGTCATTTAGAATGGTTATAGATGCCTAAGATAGACCCCAATCCAACTATCCCCCATTATTCTAGGTGTATGACTACTTATGTCTATACGTACATAGTTTATATAGGTGAAGTGGTGTATAAAAATATTAAATATATTGTTACAATATATATTGTGACTGATCAGATGTTCATTCTGGCTTATTCTGAATCTGGTAGAGCTGCTCTATGTACTTTAAAAAAGTGAGTGGTATGGAATTTTTTTTCTCAACATTATTTATAATTCATTATACAAGAACATTGATGTGCCTAATATTAATGGAATAGATTTAGCTACATAAAATATTTGTGTTGGTATTCTTAGTATATCTTTCACCATGATCAGGCCACCGTTGCAATTTGAAATACACGTACAAATTTTTTTAGCTCCCTAGACTTTTTCTTGTGTTGACAAGCATATACATGGGAGTTTGGAAAACATGATTGAGTTGGAGCTATGGATTCTCGTGGACTTCTCCCTTAGGGATTTTATTAATTTTCTTTATTAATGAAATTTAATGAATGCTATTACCTGATGTATTTTAACATATTTATTTTATATAACATCATCTAGACATGCATAAATTGTTTCATAGTAGTGTAATCCATTTAAATTATATTGATATTATTCATTTGATTTTGTTTCTTTTCTTTATTATTATTTATTATATTGTTTTTTATTTATTTTATGATACACAACTATGCTACTCGGACCATGGGGGTATAGTCTCCCCACCATAGCATCATTATACCCTCACCTCGATTTAGAAGCCAATGGTGTATTGGGGGGATTGCATGAGGCCATGTGGTGGATATTTCGGCTACTAGTTTATAGGAAGCATGGTCAATACCTAACAAAGTTGTATCAAAGTGGTTTTTTTTCCTTTATCATATTATTTCGGTTTTAGTAGATAGGCTTCATGGAATGTGTTGAATATTCATAAATAGTCGATTCTGGGAGTGATCAACCCATCCACTTGGAAAAATCCATGTGGACATCGATGATATTGGTTTTCATGATGTTCTCTATGATAGTTTATTATAATATAACTTTTAATGGTTGATTAACATTCTACTACTTATTATGTTATAAAATTTATGGTATTTTCCCCTTCTCTTAGTATAAAAAATAAGTAGTATTCCATGCTTAATTATTTGAAAATAGGGATACACATGTCATGCATATTCTATGCCATGTAGTTGAATTCGATAGCTATATAAAGATTATGATGATGTTTCTTGTGTTTGTATTAGTCTGGATGTCATATACCATGTTATGGATTATATTTAAATTATTTTTTTGTACATTTTTATATATTTATTTATCCTGATTGTTTATATCACATGTGTGGGTGATATATTTAGCATGTTATTATGTGTTTACTTCTTGTGATCACATGCCTCATTTTATATTTTATAAATAATTGGTTGTTAATCAATAATAATTAGTATAAATTTTTTATTACCATATAAATTAATGATTACACATTAACTAACCAATCATGTGTTGTTTAATCTGTGAAACATGTGTTGTAGGAGAAAAAAACATATTGGTCGCTCTTAGTGGGATCCAAATTCCTATATGTTATGTGTATGGGTGCTTTATAGATTGGGAGGGGGTAACCCTTATAATTGAACTATTATATAAGCTGGAGATATAATTTTACATTCTTATAAGTGTTAAATTTGTTTAATTTTCATCTGAAATGAATTGGTTTCTTATGGACCTTTTATGTGACTCAACCCGCATTGGTATGTTACGGTATTTAATATTATCTGTTAAAAACCATTATGTAACATTAAAACATTTAATATTTTTATGTTTTCCTATATAGAGTTTTTTTAATCTATAAAATAGGAATAAAAACACATTTTATTAACAAACTAAATTCACAATTGGGCCTAATTAGGTTTGAGAGAGTATGCTTATTATGAGATAAAACACTATAGGTGTTTTTAATCCAATAATTATAAACAACTTTTATTGGGTTTAATTTCAATGAACATAGTGTATCTTACTGAGACCCTCATTGGTCCCTTTATCTATTATTTCTTATCATTTAACCCCATGAATGTACCCTTATACTATACAAGAATGTCGATTAAATGTGTCTACAACCGCTTATATGGATAGATATTGATGTATGATTGAATATTTCATGTTTATTTCTTATTAAACATATAATAAATTGTGTCTCTATTGGAGAAATATTTATATGAGGTGTTAGATAATTAAGATTTAATTTCCAACCTAAATGGTGTTTTCTTATATAAGACAAAATTTACATTTTCATTAACTAATCCTAATTGTGAAATTCATTAGGGTTAAATAATATTATTTTAATGGAATTTATATGATAATTTTCCTAGATATGATTGGAGTTTAATAAATAATTAATGTTTCAAATGATATTTTGACAAGAGTTAACTTTTATTCCTTGATGCATTATTTAAATCTGGTACCAAGTGATTTTTTCAAATAATTTATATTTTATATTCTGAATTAAATAATTTAAATGTTAAAAATTTATTTTGAATCAATGTAATATCATAAAATGGAACCATAAGTGGTATCCATAGTTTATACCCTAGTGTAAGCGTAGTTTAAACATCTCCTTGAGTTTCCTCATAATGGAAAAAATAAAATTTTCTACAGGACTATCTCTTTTTTAGAGAGTGATTAAATAATCGGTGTACATCCTAGTTAAACTTTTTTATTACATAAGGATAGGGTAGAATCTTATTAATTTTTAAGGGGATAGCCTGTGGTAGGTATCACACATTTATCATATATTAATTTCTATGTTTTATAACCTATCAAATTTATGGTATTGTTCGAGTTATTTTTTCCCTCGAATGACTCTTAGAATTGGAATGACACTATATTTGGGATTGGTGGTGCTGGTATCCTACATCCTTGATATGGTAGTGAGATTCAACCCATGAAGGGTTTCAACATGCTAGATATTCCTAGGGAATGGTCAATATTTTATTATGTCTCCTGACCCTCTCTTATTCCTATGTGATGGGCGACGTGATATGTTATCATCTAGGATAATGTATATATGGGGAAATTTGAACCTTGGTTTAATATATTGTATGGACCACCAGATAATTTATTTCATAGGGAGGAGATCATATGGATAGCATCAAGGATGTGTTATATTTATTCTAAAACCTTAGTATAATGTTCATTCATAAACCCAATACCCATTGAGTTTATAAATGATATAATAAACTGGTTGATATTGTTAGAATCATTGACCCTTGAGATATTAAGTATGTTCTAGGGTTATCTATGTAGTAGGGTTACCTAGGAGTAAGAGGAATCAAATTTATCCCAATTCATTGGATGACGATACAATAGAATGAAGTGTTTTGTGATTCTAGTCTAGTGGGTTTTTGGATTTCATACCAAATGATGTGACATGAGTTATCATGAAATAGAAATGTTCATGCATGTGTTTAAGGTGAAGAAAATCATCTATGCTTATGTGGAGCTAGATTATCTCTCCTTTCAATGAAAATGTCAACTCTATGGTGGTGAGCATCATGTCATTTCTAGTAGATATGATTCATAATAGGTAGAAAGGACACATCCAATGAATACCATTTGAAAATGGACTTTATTATTTTATAATGCCTATGAGGTTGGGGAGTCAAGTAATGTTAAGGTTAATAAAATGTATTATGACAGTGAAACCATTAGCTGTGTATGAGACCCTTGAAAATTATTTTTTTCATGAATGGATATTTGTGACTATTCATGAGCATTCATGGGATTCATAGGGTGAAAAAGGCATTGTGATCAGTTAATGGGGATGCATCATTAGTTGAGGTCAGGCTTCTTTCAGGATAACTCAACCAGAAGTGTTTTGACTACTATTATGTTCTATGGTTGGAATGTGATTCATGTGAATATATATAAAACATCATATTTGATATTATATAAGTGTCTAAAATTTATAGTTAATCTTCCATATCATCTTAGTGTATAATTTTTTGGTGATCTTTTCTCGTATGTTGATATCATTAGGGTACATTGAGAGAGCATCTATTTTACTCCATTGTAAATTAACTTGGTGTTTGACTCGATAGGTAAACTTGATGGGAGTTATTCTTATATAATGTGGTTGTTTAAATAGGCATGGTTATTCGTTATTAATACTTGGGTTCCCATGTTAGAACACCTTGGTTGGACACATGGAAACCTACGGGTTGTCGACTTGACTGCCACTGGGCTGGATTATTGTTCTTGACTTGTATAAATATTAGCTAGGAAGTTATGTCTCGCCTGTAAACGATGGATTATATTCTATCAGGTATGAACTCCTCAAATATTAGTTGACGATTTAGAGGTTACACTGATCCTCATTTGGCCTCAGTTGATATTTTTTGACAGTGATGATACATGAATATTAGATTGGCTGTATACCGATTTTTTTTGTTGGGGAATTACAAATTAAATGTGTATTTGGCATAAAACATCAATAGAATTCAGAAACGAGATTTATTAGATATGTTCATGGGTAATGTGTAATATCTTGGAGGACGACATCATTTTTTTGATGTATTATTTCAGGCATCTAAGATGAGATTTTTTGAGAATGGTCATCCAGAGGTGTGTGAACTTGTTTTATTTTATATTAAGTAATATGGTAAATGATGAAAAATATTTTGAACACTGGTAGGTGGAGATGAGTGTAGTATGTGTCAAGCAGAGCTATCCCTAAAAATACAGCTCAGCCTGGATAAGTGTGTTTGGTGATGTATTGACTAATTGATAAATTTTAAATCCCATCAGGATCAATGATAGAATGCTTATAGTGTTCATTGTATGAAATTTTGATGTATAGAGTAACATTGATCAAAATTAGGCATATTTTATGTTTAAACCTATTGTTGGGAGAACCATTTACCAGATTCCAAAAGATAACATGATTTGATCATGTATCTAACTAAATGTGTTTATGTATGCACTTTCATAGTGTTTTAACCAGAAAATGAGAACTGGATCGGGATTTGTAAACCAATGTGTCGTACACTTTTGTAATACATGGATGTGTATTTGAAGATTGGGAATGAATCACAACAATCTGAATGATATTAAAAAACCCTTTTATGTTGGTTTCTAATTTCATTATTTTTCTAAAAGATTCTTGGGACATAACATTCTGAGTTAGGCTGGTTGTAACGTCCCTGTTTTTCAGCCACGATAGAATTCAAGTGGAATTTGAATTTTGGAATTTGGTAAATTGGGTATTCATTAAACCCATATCCTAAACATGAATGTGATAGTTGGAATACTAGGAAGTGTTGTTTTTATAATTGGTTAAATTCCGGATAAGTTTCTAGGGTGATCCATCTACTTTTGTGTGCAACGGGCTACAAACTCAAAAAGTGTAAGGACTATTCAGGGCACACATTTTGTCTATAACTATGCTTCTCACTAAAGGAATGAGTAATGACCTTTCATTATAGATTTAGTTCTCCCATGGTTGGATATAACAGTGAAAGTATATTCAAATGACACTTTTCATTACTATGGTTTATGACAATTTTATTTTTCAAGGGTTGCACATGGTTATCAAAACCAAGTGTCCATCCTATTCGAGGGGGGTTATTAAGAAATACCATATATAGGGATAGTGGACGGTGTATCCAACTATGTACCCAAATGGTTTTCCCATTTAATATTGTGTAAATTTTAATCATTTCCATTAAAATTATTTTAAAACATTTTCCCCTCTTCCATTTTCATTACCAATAGATAGAAGGTGGGTTTTTCCTCTAGTCGACTATTATTGTTCCTCTTTATAGGTTTCTTTGTCATGATTTCATCCAATCACTGATTAAAACACAATCAGAATCATTGTATAGCTCTATGTAGGCTCTAAAATCCTCTTCCTTCCTATCCAATTTGTGATTCCTATATATTTATCTATTTTGGTGGAAGATCCCTCACCTTATTTTAAGGTAAAATGTATATTTCATACATTTATCTTCAACAATATTGAATCGATCATATATATTGGATGAGTTATAATCCTTAGTATATGGTACGTGTTCTGTAGAACCTTTCCCATATTTTTATTAATTAATAAATACTTCCCCAGTTACAATATCCATACATTCATTGTGTCACACCTTTATTATGAAATTTCATTCATCAAATTTTTATCTCCTGTCTTCACTACCATATAACCCATAAAAAGGTTTGTGTTTATTACCATAATATAAATCACCTTCTATGGGGTTAGTTTGTAAAATCAAAAATGAACCATGGGTTGGCTCATAACCAAGCCACCCATTATGTGTGTTAAATTAATTTGAGTATGCTTAGGATTAGGTACCATGTTTTGTAGCTTTTTAAAATGATCATATTTGTTGAATTGTGTAATAACTCCAAAATTCGATTATTGGTTAAACTAAATAATTTTGTTGATAGTTATTTAATGTTTTATAATAACACCCATCAGTTTGGTTTTATTTTCTTCTAAACAAAGGGTTTGTGAATAGTGATTCATATTAACTTGGATTTAGGGAATTTGGTTTTCTTATTCCTTATAGTTATTTGTAGATATATAGAATTCATATTACATGGAATCTATTGATATTAATAGAAGGATTGAATAATATGTTATGGACTAAATTATGTCTAATTATTTCCAAGACTTACCTTAATCTATGTGGGTTGGAATTCATTGATTATAGTCATCTTTCCCTCATGGAATGTTTAAATATAATGATTTGAATTAAATAGTATTGAGTTGGGTGGCATGCCCATGCCTATTACTATATATAAATAAGGATGGATTATGTGAATAGTATGAAATGTAATTCCATTGGTAATATTGGGATTTTGGATTACCTATTCTTAGTAAATATGTTATGTTAATCTTCTTATAAAATTTTTTCAATGAAATTACCTTTAATAACTAATACATTATCATCAGATTTTTCCAGAACGACCTGAGTAAAACTATATACTTACATAGATTATTATATAACCATTCCAAAAACTATTAATTTTCTCGCCAAATTATTTAATATTTTGATGAAGTCGTCAGTATATAATATGTTTGGAAGTAATATGGATTATAAGATTAAATTAAAAATCATTAATTTACATTCATTAATATTTACATTACCTTTATATATATTCTATAAATTGTACTATATACCATTCATTGTCTTAATATCAATTATGGTGATGAGGTTTTTTTCAAAAATCAATGAAGGAATTGTATTACAAGCATGGAAATCATTCTCAATATTTATCGAAGCAATAAATCTTTGTAGAAATTTTCCCACAAGGGACATACCCATTTTTAAAAAATTTAAGTACACCCAATATAATTTATAATCGGTGAAGAATCATCATACCATTTCAATAGAGACAATTCTTCCCATTTTCGATCAAATTAACCTTTCTATTTAGAATACCAAGAAAGCTGAGTCAGAGGCAGACCTATGACCATTTATTTAAAATAAAATAAAAGTACAACAGACATGCACAACAAGGTGAGAAAAAAGTTATATATCATAAAAATTAGACCCATCTCCACATCCCTGATAAACTACCTCCTCCGCAGTAGCCGATTCCCATTCCGAACTTTCATAGTGTTTCAAAATCATGGAATACTTCCTTCTAAGAGTGAGCTTCTCTAAAGAAAGGAGCTCCATGGAAGTTTGTGCAATACATCCTGTCTTCCCACTAGAAGATCTGGTTTCCATAGGCATTGGTAAGTGAGAATAGACTTCCCGCGACCTTCTTCGTGGTGGGTCAGACTTCACTTTCTCATTCACAGATACTTTCCTTGTGCAACACTGAACCATATCACTATATAAAGGCTGAACCATACCACCATCATTTTCCATCTCACTATCAGTGCAATTCCCCCATTTACCAGAAATGTGCACCACCTGATACTCTTCTCTCACTCCATGTTCCTGTTGAGAAAGACCATTAGCATCCATATTAGGGCAGGGGGAAGGATCCACCAAAACACAGCCATTCTGCAGGCCCTTCATCCCAATACAATCTCCACCGATATTATCCAGCAGTGAACTACTATCTGCATTTACTACAGGTCCCTCCTCATCATTAAAGGGCTTCCCAGACTCCACCTCTTATTTGCAGATACCAAGAGAAGCATGTAGGACCCAGGGACTCCCTGAGAGGGGAGGGGTGAATCAGGGTGTCCAATTTTTCTTCTTAAAGTAGTGGATCTTGTTCCCAAGTTGTTAGGAACTACTTAAACCTGTATGATGGATATAATCAGCAATGAAACATTCATATGTAAAGATATAACACATCAATTTTACTTGGTTCACCACTATGGGCTACGTCCAAAGAGCATACGCCGACAGGTTGTAGGTCGTACCAAAATCCACTATTCTTCACTAGCTGTAGATTACAAATGTTTGAGAACAGTCTCTCTGTCCCAGGATCACTGCCATTACAATTGTTCAAGGATAGCTCACTGCATCCCTCGGGTCACTCCCATTGACTCACCCTGGCTCACTGCCCTTGGTAAAGTCACACTCAGTTTATAGATGTGAAGGAATATTAAATAGATTTTCATTGAAGTCTTTGTCTCATGTTCAGCATGATTATTTTCTTGCATCAGGGTTCAGAGTTGATGCTCTTTTCATTTTAAACCTTCTTCTTTAGTTCAATGATTAGTGAACTAGATCCTCTTGTCTTCGTTTTCCTGAATCACAACCACTGATGTGATTACTAAATAAGAGAAGCTCACTGTACTAGGCATCATCAGAATTAGTTCTCCATGTATGCATGAGATCATGCATGTATCATTTAGATTTCCTATTTAATCTCACTTTGCACCGAAAGGTATCAGGCAATATTCCAGCTTTCTTGTAGCTCCAGAAAGACAGGTGTGCTTCAACAATATCTGGCAGTCTCCTCAAAGCCCGGCGCGCAAGTCCCAACACGGAGCGCGAGTCCAAACTGGCGTACAAGTGTCACCAAAGCACCTACGTGACACTGCCTTCTGGAACTTCAAACCGTCGTGACTCACTTCCTTTCTCACCCAAATCACTTTTGGCACGCAACCATCAATTGGAGAGAAACTTCAATGAGCTGGAGAACAAGTCTCTCCAAACAACTAGCGTGACAACTCACCACTTGCGTGGCTCAACCACCTGTGTGACGAGAGCTCAAATAGTCTCTGTAAAGACCTGGAAATTTCAAGGAAATTTTTTTCTTAATTTTCATTGGAATTTTACAAGAACGCTGTTTTTGACGGCGCCTGATTCCGAGGCCCGGTGTGCCCGGAATTAATTTCCGAAGTTTGGCTCGGGTACGTTCAGTGAACGAGCGAGCGGGAATTTCTATATTTTGAACCAGTGCTCGGAATTAATATCTGATTGCACCGATAAACTCGCAACGCCGGTAATCTCTTAAGAGAACCTTTACCGTAGTTGCATTTGTGTGGGAGGAGAAGTTAATTTTTGGGGTTTAATTAAAAAAATTGAATAAAATTGTTAAATCAAATTTTAACAATGTTAAGTGGTTAACTTCTCCCATGGGAAGTTGGTGGTGGGCCCACATCCATCCAACTTCCCATGTGTGGATATTTGAAGGGTGGGGCCCACACGAACCCCCCCACCTTTTCAAATTCCTTAAACTCCCTAACCCTCTTAACCCCTCACATTCCAACTCCCCATTAACTCACATTCATTAATATTTGACAACTTGATTAATTAATGAGGTGAGTTAAGTATGGTTTATTTGAATTTCAATCTTTTGAAATTCTTGCCAACACTTTACAATTAATTAATTAAACCAACTTAATTAATTAATATGAGTGTTTGAATTCTTTTGAATTCTTTTTTCCAACATTAAAAAGAGAGATTATATTCTTATTTTGGGGTTGGCATAAACCTTGTGGGGAGAACTAAGGAGAGGAGAAGAACTCTTGGAAGATCACAAACCTCTCGAGGAAGAATGTTCCACGTTTCCGAAGAACGTGAAGCAACACCTCCGACCATCTTCAACCGGAGTAAGTAAGGGAAGCACCGCCGCCTACAAAGTATACAGAGGGTGACGTCTCGACTCGACTTAACTGAGCACTTCTCCCACCAACTTAGAAGAAACGACGCCCGACCTCCGCGACGCTTGTCTTCCACGGGTCGTTGAAGAACTCCGTTCTTGAAGCCGAGGTTGGGGAATTTATTTTGGAATTCTATTATCTTTTGAGAAAAAAACGACGAGCGCAGACCAACCAATACCGGGTTGATCCGCGGATCGTTCGATCATGCGGTTGATGATTGAGGGTTTTTATTTATTTAATTGTTCGTGAATACAAACTTGGTGATGATCGTGGATTAAAACCATTTTTGTTATCGAATAATGCGAGGGGGTCAGACCACAGAAACACGGCCGACCCTCATCCTTTGTTTTTCGTGATGGTTTCTTGAGGATGATACGAGAAAACATGGTGCTGTCGCACCACGCAATTTATTGCGGAAGATACGCGCGGCGCCGACGCGCCGCGCCGTGGAAAGAAATCCAAGAACGGGACGCCGTCGCGTTGCGTCGAAGAAAGTCAAAGGTGCCGCGACCGGAGCGGGGCCGAGGCGGAGGGAAGCGATGCCGTCGCATCGCGCCGAACGACATAGGTCGCGGCCGGTTCTGGGCCGCGGCTGAGTAAGATGACCAGCGGCCGGCATCGGGCCGCCGGTGTCGGCGAAGGAAGGACCGGCCGTCGCCGGTCCTTGCTGGCGAAACCGGCCGGCCAGTGGAGACCGGGGGAATTAATTTCCCCCGACCGGGTCTCAAAAGTGGCCCCAATTAAGGGGCCGCGGTTCTCAAAGGGGGGGGGGGGGGGCTTTTCCCCCCGCGCGCGGCACCTGAACGGCGCCACGACCGCGCCGCCGTGCCGGTTCGCGTCACCGCGCTGGACCGCGCCGCCGCGCCGGACCGCGCCGCCGCACCGGTCCGCGCCGCCGCGCCGCCGGCTGGGCCGGGATTTTTTGAGCCGTGCCGGGTCGACCTGGTTCGGCCGACCCCGGGGGGGGGGGGGGGGGGGGGTCGGGCCTGGTCGGCCAGGGCCCATACCCCCGGTTTCGGACCACTTGTGGTCAAATGCCCGTATCTTGGGCTACAGGCCTCCAAACGACTCGCCGTCAGCGGCAACACGATCCTTGGATCGAGACGGTCGTTTCGGTATACTATACTCAAGGTGCACCTTCCTTTTTGGGAGCCTACGTGGTTAAAACTCCATAGTTAAGCGTGTTTGGCCTAGAGTAGTGATCATGAGGGGTGACCTCCTGGGAAGTTTCTCAGGGTGGGTGTGAGACGGAAAGGCCAATAACTAACAGACCGGGCGTCCGATTTACGCGACGTCTGTTTCGTTGAATTCCTCTTGATGAGAAGGATCTTTTGGCATACTCCGCCCAAGGTTTGAACGCAGGTGGAGTACGGTCGGGTTGGTTTTTCCTTAAAAACCAACCGGGCCCCTGGAACGAAAAAGCCAATAACTCTCAGACCGGGCGTCCGATTGACGCGCCGTCTGTTGCATTGAGTTCCTGTTGACGATACAGAACTTTTGGCATTCTACACCTGATATTTGGATGCATATGGATGGTGGCCGGGTTTGATCGCACAGAAACCCAACCGGGCCCCTGGAACGGAAAAGCTGATACCTTTCTGACAAAATGTCCGTTTGACGAACCGTCAGCGGCGTTGGTGATCTCGTAGAGAAACGGTCCCTATGAGTATACCCTATGAGAGTTCGGGGTACAGTTGAGATACGACCGGGTTTGGTTCGCTCACGAAACCAACCAGGCCCCTGGGACGAAAAGGCTAATAACTCACAGACCGAGCGCCCGATTGATGAGCCATCTATTGTGTTGAGACCCATATGACGAGGCAGTCCTTTGAGATACTTCTTCGTGGGACTTTGAGATACTTGGAGTATCGACCTGTAGCTCGTGGAGCGGACCCTCCCCGTGACGAGGGTGCGGAGTACGGAGACCGTGTAACTGGCTGAGACCTGACGACTGCTTGACCGACTTGACTTGGAGTGAGTCGACTAGCCCAGTGGATGGAGCACTACTTTCTGAGGTGCAGACCCATGGCGGATGGAGCACTACCTGTGTGACAGTGCAGACCCGCGGTACTCGTCCGGAGAGTACCTTAGCAGGCTACTAGGGGGTGTGCACTACTGTGTTTGGGTGACATACCTCGGCGGGAAGCACTACTGTGTCTGGGTGGCTGACCCGCAGTACTCGACAGGAGGAGTACTTCAGCAGTCTTAGGTTAGTGAGTAGTACCTCAGAGTCGTGACAGGACCACTATACACTCTAGAGACGGAGCTCTTCAGCAGTTACGGTTTCGATAATGAAAATCCTGGTTTGAGCTGAGACTTTTGACCTTTGTGTTTTCCTAATGATTGAGATGGGTCACTTGATAACTTAGGTATATGTATGGGAATATACTTGGGTAATGGTTATCCGTTGATTTCATGATCCTTGTGTTTCCTCATGATTGAGATGGGTTACTTGATAACTTAGGTATATGTATGGGCATATACCTAATTAGAGGTTATCTGTTGAGATATTATATGTGGTTATCCTTGTTGGTTTTAGTGAGACCTTGAGGGTATCGGGGTCCCTACTGAGTATCTTTATACTCACCCCTGCATGGGCTATGCCCGCACCTCGTTGTGTTGGTTGCAGACAACGGGCAGTGCTGACAGAGGCCGAGTGTTCGAGGACTGGACGGTACCTGGAGGTGGGCTACACGATGAGTCAGTACCCGGAGGTGGACTATACGACGAGTCAGTATCCGGAGGAGGTTGATGGGCGAGAGTGTTGAGGAGGCTATCTGTACCTACCCTTCAGGTAGGATCCGTGGCGGTCGATCCAGGAGCTGCGCTTTATGTACCTACCCTTCAGGTAGGATCCGTGGTGGACGATCCAGGAGCTACGTCATCTGTACCTACCCTTCAGGTAGGATCCGAGGAGGATGACCCAGGAGACGCTTCCGTCCCTCCAACTGTCGTCTTTTTCTGTTGTACTTTGTTCAGTTGTAGTTGTATTTTCTTTTGGGTTTTTATTCTGGCCCATTTTTTCTTTCAGCACTTCTCTTTGTACTTAGTGTTTACTTCCGCTTGTACTCTGTGGTGTTTGTTTACTTTTATAAAGGCAATGCCTTCGCAGTTATCGGGATTTACGTCTTTGATTCTAGTCGCCAGCCCCTGGCCTATGGAAGGTGGGCTTGGGGTAGTCACGGCACGGGCCCTGAGGACGGGTCATGACAAATTGGTATGCATGGGATGTGCATGCATGGATAAACTCATTCACGGGAGGGTGCGACCGATCACTCTTGAATTGGCCAACCTTACCCTCGTGGAAGCAGTCGTTTGAGTTCCAGTTCTAACAGGAATTGGAAACCTCTAGAGTTCGAGGATGGAGACCACGTTCTTATACGGTTCTCACCTCGACGAGGTTTGCGGAGATGTGGCCAAGGCGGAAAGTTATCTCAAAGGTTCAGCGGACCTTCTTAGGTCCCAACTGGGTAGGCGGGGTGGTTTACCGCTTGACCCATTCACCGTAGTTGCACCAGGTGCACGACGACTTCCACGTATCTCAACTGAGGAGATATGTGCTCGACCCTTCGCATACCATCGACCATGAGGAGCTGGACGCTGGCGATGGGGTGTCTTTCACGGAGGTTCCAGTGGGGATCGAGGATCGACAGGAGCAGATCCTACGAGGACGATCGATTCCTTGGGTGCACTTTCTTTGGCAGTACGGAACCTCCAGGTAAGCACATGGGAGCGGATGGCTCAAATGCGTGCTTTGTACTGCTTTTGTGACCCTAGTTTGTGTTGAAGCTTTACGGGGACGTAAATCCTTGAGGTGGGAGTAATGTAAAGACCTGGAAATTTCAAGGAATTTTTTTTCTTAATTTTCATTGGAATTTTACAAGAACGCAGTTTCTGACGGTGCCTGATTCTGAGGCCTGGTGTGCCCGGAATTAATTTCGGAAGTTTGGCTCGGGTACGTTCAGTGAACGAGCGAGCAGGAATTTCTATCTTTTGAACTGGTGCTCGGAATTGAAATCCGATTGCACCGATGAACTCGCAACGCCGGTAATCGCTTAAGAGAACCTTTACCGTAGTTGCATTTGTGCGGGAGGAGAAGTTAATTTTTGGGGTTTAATTAAAAAAAGTGAATAAAATTGTTAAATCAAATTTTAACAATGTTAAGTGGTTAACTTCTCCAATGGGAAGTTGGTGGTGGGCCCACATCCATTCAACTTCCCATGTGTGGATATTTGAAAGGGTGGGGCCCACACGAACCCCCCCCCCACCTTTTCAAATTCCTTAAACACCCTAACACTCTTAACCCCTCACATTCCAACTCCCCATTAACTCACATTCTTTAATATTTGACAACTTGATTAATTAATGAGGTGAGTTAAGTATGGTTTATTTGAATTTCAATCTTTTGAAATTCTTGCCAACACTTTGCAATTAATTAATTAAACCAACTTAATTAATTAATATGAGTGTTTGAATTCTTTTGAATTCTTTTTGCCAACATTAAAAAGAGAGATTATATTCTTCTTTTGGGGTTGGCATAAACCTTGTGGGGAGAACTAAGGAGAGGAGAAGAACTCTTGGAAGATCACAAACCTCTCCAGGAAGAACGTTCCACGTTTCCGAAGAACGTGAAGCAACACCTCTGACCATCTTCAACCGGAGTAAGTAAGGGAAGCCCCGCCGCCTACAAAGTATACAGAGGGTGACGTCTCGGCTCGACTTAACCGAGCTCTTCACCCACCAACCTAGACAAAACGACGCCCGACCTCCGCGACGCTTGTCTTCCGCGGGTCGTTGAAGAACTCCGTTCTTGAAGCCGAGGTAGGGGAATTTATTTTGGAATTCTCTTATCTTTTGAGAAAAAAATAACAAGCGCGGACCAACCAATACCGGGTTGATCCACGGATCGTCCGATCAAGCGGTTGATGATTGAGGGTTTTTATTTATTTAATTGTTCGTGAATACAAACTTGGTGATGATCGTGGATTAAAACCATTTTTGTTATGGAATATCGCGAGGGGGTCAGACCACACAAACACGGCCGAACCTCATCCTTTGTTTTTCGTGGTGGTTTCTTGAGGATGATACGAGAAAATGTGGTGCCGTCGCACCACGCGATTTATTGCGGAAGATACGCGCGGCGCCGTCGCGCCGCGCCGTGGAAAGAAATCCAAGAACGCGACGACGTCGCGTCGCGTCGAAGAATGTCAAAGAAACTGCAGCCGGAGCGGGGCTGCGGCGGAGGGAAGAAATGCCGTCGCATCGCGCCGAACGGCATAGGCCGCGACCGGTTTCGGGCCGCGGTGGAGCAAGATGATCGGCGGCCGGCCAGTGCGGGCCGGCCGGGCAGTGGAGACCGGGGGAATTAATTTTCCCCGGCCGGGTCTCAAAAGTGGCCCAAATTAAGGGGTCGCGGTTCTCAAAGGGGGGGGGGGGCTTTGCCCCTCGCGCATGGCACCTGAACAGCGCCCCGGCCGCGCCGCCGTGCCGGTCCACGCCGCCGTGCCGGTTCGCGCAGCCGTACTGGACCGCGCCGCCGCGCCGGACCGCACCGCCGGTTGGGCCGGGATTTTCCGAGCCGGGCCGGGCCGTCGGGCCGGGTCGACCCGGTTCGGCCGACCCAGGGGGGGGGGGGGGGGGGGGGTCGGGCCGGGTCGGCCCGGGCCCAGACCCCCCGTTTCGGACCACTTGTTGTCAAATGCCCGTATCTTGGGCTACAGGCCTCCAAACAACTCTCCGTCAGCGGCAACGCGATCCTTGGATCGAGACGGTCGTTTCGGTATACTATACTCAAGGTGCACCTTCCTTTTTGGGAGCCTACGTGGTTAAAACTCCATAGTTAAGCGTGTTTGGTCTAGAGTAGTGATCAGGATGGGTGACCTCCTGGGAAGTTTCTTAGGGTGGGTGTGAGACGGAAAGGCCAATAACTAACAGACCGGGCATTCAATTTACGCGCCGTCTGTTTCATTGAATTCCTCTTGATGAAAAGGATCTTTTGGCATACTCCGCACGAGGTTTGGACGTAGGTGGAGTACGGTCGGGTTGGTTTTGCCTTAAAAACCAACCGAGCCCCTGGAACGAAAAAGCCAATAACTCTCAGACCGGGCGTCCGATTGACGTGTCGTCTGTTGTGTTGAGTTCCTGTTGACGATATGGAACTTTTGGCATTCTCCGCCTGAGATTTGGATGCAGATGGATAGTGGCCGGGTTGGATCGCACAGAAATCCAACCGGGCCCCTGGAACGAAAAAGCTGATACCTTTCTGACAGAACGTCCGTTTGACGAACCGTCAGTGGCGTTGGTGATCTCGTTGAGAAACGGTCCCTATGAGTATACCCTATGAGAGTTCGGGGTACAGTTGAGATAAGGCCGGGTTTGGTTCGCTCACAAAACCAACCGGGCCCCTGGGACGAAAAGGCTAATAACTCACAGACCAAGCGTCCGATTGACGGGCCGTCTGTTGTGTTGAGACCCCTATGACGAGGCGGTTCTTTGAGATACTTGTTCGTGGGACTTTGAGATACTTGGAGTATCGACCTGTAGCTCATGGAGCGGACCCTCCCCGTGACGAGCGTGTGGAGTACGGAGACCGTGTAACTGGCTGAGACCTGACGACTGCTCGACCGACTCGACTTGGAGTGAGTCGACTAGCCCAGTGGATGGAGCACTACTTTCTGAGGTGCAGACCCATTGCGGACGGAGCACTACCAGTGTGACAGTGCAGACCCGCGGTACTCGTCCGGAGAGTACCTCAGCAGGCTACTAGGGGGTGTGCACTACTGTGTTTGGGTGACATAGCTCGGCGGGAAGCACTACTGTGTCTGGGTGGCTGACCCGCGGTACTCGACAGGAGGAGTACTTCAGCAGTCTTAGGTTAGTGAGCAGTACCTCAGAGTCGTGACAGGACCACTGTACACTCTAGAGACGGAGCTCTTCAGCAGTTACGGTTTCGATAATGAAAATCCTGGTTTGAGCTGAGACTTTTGACCTTTTTGTTTTCCTAATGATTGAGATGGGTCACTTGAAAACTTAGGTATATGTATGGTCATATACCTGGGTAATGGTTATCCGTTGATTTCATGATCCTTGTGTTTCCTCATGATTGAGATGGGTTACATGATAACTTAGTTATATGTATGGGCATATACATAATTAGAGGTTATCTGTTGAGATCTCTTATGTGGTTATCCTTGTTGGTTTTAGTGAGACCTTGAGGGTCTCGGGGTCCCTACTGAGTATCGTTACACTCATCCCTGCACGGGCTATGCCCGCACCTCGTTGTGTTGGTTGCAGACAACGGGCAGTACTGACAGAGGCCGAGTGTTCGAGGACTGGACGGTACCTGGAGGTGGACTACATGATGAGTCAGTACCCGGAGGTGGACTATACGACGAGTCAGTATCCGGAGGAGGTTGATGGGCGAGAGTGTTGAGGAGGCTATCTGTACCTACCCTTCAGGTAGGATCCGTGGCGGTCGATCCAGGAGCTGCGCTATATGTACCTACCCTTCAGGAAGGATCCGTGGTGGACGATCCAGGAGCTGCGTCATCTGTACCTACCCTTCAGGTAGGATCCGAGGAGGATGACCCAGGAGACGCTTCCATCCCTCCAGCTGTTTTCTTTTTCTGTTGTACTTTGTTCAGTTGTAGTTGTATTTTCTTTTGGGTTTGTATTCTGGCCCATTTTTTATTTCAGCACTTCTCTTTGTACTTAGTGTTTACTTCCGCTTGTACTCTGTGGTGTTTGTTTACTTTTATAAAGGCAATGCCTTCCCAGTTATCGGGATTTACGCCTTTGGTGCTAGTTGCCAGCCCATGGCCTATGGAAGGCAGGCTTGGGGTAGTCACGGCACGGGCCCTGAGGACGGGTCGTGATAGTCTCTATGTCTTGAACTTTGTGGAAATTGAGGAGGGGTGGTCCAGTATTTGTAGGCATTTGGTCAACCTACGCAGCTGCATGAAAGTCACCCCTCGGTGCGCAAGTCTCGGTGCACATCTCATCTCCCATAGCCTCTATCGTGCAACACACTTGCGCGACCTAACCAATACTTGCGCGACCTTCTTTCCTTTGACATATTTTGATATTCCTTTCTTGAAAAACAATAGGAACGCAAGTTTCCAATCCTTCTAGGCACTAGAGCGCAAGTCTCTTCATGGAGCATAGGTCACATGCGTGACCAACCCAACACTTGCGCGACCCTCTTTCCTTTTCCATTGTTCTATGTTCTAATCTGGAAAAATACTAGGCATGAAAGTTCCCTTTTCTTCAAGTACATGGCGCGCAAGTCGCTTTGCCAAAACCAGTTTTCTCCATTTGTCAATTTTCAAGCCCATAAGTTTGGCAAGCACTGGATAATGTCGCCACCTTGTATCTTCTCTTTTTGTACCACCTCCAGATCATCCACTCCTTTGTTAACATTCTTGAATCAAACATGGATCATTAACCACAGCCCTTGAACTCGACATGCCACCAGGGAATCTCCTTTGTCAACAAATTTGTATGTCGTTTGTTTGATTTGTCAATAAGAACAATCAACAAAAAAACACTTCTTCAAGGTGATTTGTATCTTCAGCAACTCTTCTCCTTTCATCACAAACTCCACTATTGTTATATGTATTCTTTGAAGGAACAACTTTAGCATCATCATCTTCTGTGTCAATGTGATGTGCATGGCTATCTCAGAGTTCCAATCCCCACATGTCCATCTTAGAATTCCATTCACTTGCACATTGTCTTCTTCCTCAACCGCTATGATCTACTTCATGCCGAGCATATGATTCAAATTTTCAAGAAGTATCTTTCATGGTTCTCATGCAATCATGAGTAATTTCATGGTCTTAATCAAATCCCATGTTTCTCATGAAATAATGAGGAATTGCATGGTCTTCATCAAAACCCATGGTTCTCATGCAATAATGAGTAATTGCATGGTCTTCATCAAAAACCCCATTATTCATTAATCATCCTCAGATGGATTACACCTCACATTCATAATTTTTTTAAACAATGTTTCACCTTTGACACATGTTCTTTGAACTTATGATCAGTACAACAATCGTCTGAATTTCCATTCCCCCACTTCATTAGTGTACTTCTTGATCTCCTTCATTTTGATCTTCATTGACAACTATTGACAACAAATAAAACCTTGTACAAAAAGTGGTTCCAAAAAAGAAGCCCTTGGCCCAACACCAACACCTACAGATGCATAGATCTACTTCACCTGAGTCCTGGTAGTATCCCAATCATAATCCAGAACCATGTCAGTAGTCATCAAGCATGCAAAACGGTTACCAAGCTCAACACTGGGCACCTACCTCCCAGAAATTTCCTGCATCCCATCCATCCTCCTCATTGAAGCATCACTCCCATATTAAATTTCCTTCACAAGTGAAATGTGCTTCCCATCCGTCTTCACAAACCCATTCTCCAGGCGTTGAGGTTGTTCAACCCGGACTGCATCATTTGCTGCAGGTGCCCTCACAGGGCTCAGGCAAAGTGGGGCCACACCACCATTTTTTCCATCCAGGTCTACAGCCTTCTCCATAGAATCTTATAAAGAATCATCCTCCTCAGAAATGTTACCCAATCCCCTTCAGGGAGTTTCCATCAGAGAGGACTTTGAAGTTCCACAAGTACCGCTTGCATCCTTGATAGCAGTAGGATGGTCACCATTACCCATCATGGACCCAACCAGCCCCAAGTCCTGCTTCAACCTGATGAAGATCTCACCGACCTTCGGTCCAGGAGGCTCCACTCCTGGTCTCTACAACTCATTCCCTATACCAGTAACCCCACTGTCTACTGAATTCAACACCTCATGCCAAGGATGCAACCCCCCATCCAGCTGATCCTTCCCATGCATCTGCAAACTCCCCACAGTAGCACCATCATGAGTAACCAATCCATCCCTCACTCTACTGCACACCATCTTGTTCAGAGAACCATTTCTGAAAGCCGAGACACCCTGACCTAGAAGATGGCACAAACTACAGTAGTCAGTCAATGACTCAAACATAATATCCTGCTTCCACCGGAATTCTTTCCCATCAGTAATCCATATCCAATTCACTGGAGGATTGGAGACATCAATCTCCACACAAATTCGAGGGCATATGGGGCGACACATGACATCAGTTTTGGAATCGGAACACACGTACCGTCCGACCATGTTCCCAAGAATAACCAAAATGGAAGGATTATGAAATGTGAGAGGGAGGCCCTAGAGTCGTACCCAAATCACTGTAGTCGGATTATCATGATGGATATGAAATTCAAAATTCCATCGAAGAAGAATGAAAGGCATATCTCTGCACCATGGAGGAGAATTAGCCCATGCAGCGACGAGACCATCCATAGACCCAAATCGGATAATGATATGCCTTTGATCAAGAAGACCAATCACTGCCTGATCCAAAAGATTCAATAATTCATATACAAAACTGTCAAAAGCATCAACTAAGGGATGTTGCTGGTGGAACCAGGCCACCAGAGTCAACTTAAAAATATCTATGGAAGATTTGAGTTCTGAAGGTGCCAGAGAGAGTTACGTGGCACTATGGAACCAATCTAGAACATTAGGGAAAAGTGGGATGTGTGGGAACGAGGGCTGTAATTCAAGAATAGAAAAGGGGACGAATGTAGGAGGGAGAATCTAAGATGATGATCGAGAAAGATCTCCCCCTCCGTTGGGATTGATTAAATGAATATATTTCCTTTTCATTCCAACACCGAATAACATTAGTCAACTATTACAGTGAATAATCAACTTATTATTTTGGCTCCCTTCAATCCCTATCTAAGGAATATTATTTATTTTAATAAAATTAAGTAGTATCCAAAATCAATAAACAAATATTCACCTTATTATATGTAATTCACAAGGATATCCAATCAAAATTAATCATTTCTACACTTTTATGACATGAAAATTCATATGATTTCATAATCCACTATTGATTACATATATGGAGATATGGTTTCATAGTTGAACTCCTTTTAAATAAAAATATCTCCTAATAGATGGGATATTATCAAACACATTAAAATATTTGAATTTATGGATTTTTCACAACTATAACATGAATAAAAACTGTGAATTCATCAATTTTTATAACTAGAGTTATCTATTGATTATTTTTCTATTTTAGTTGATTCTGCATTTATTATTTACATCCTCCCATGAATATTATTATGGGATATTTTTCTTCACTTACATGAAATGTTTTGATTGTCAATTGTATTATTGAACTTTATTTTCCTTACATTGCATATTTGGGATCGACATTCACCTTGTATTTTTATCCCTCCCCACTGATTATTTCATGATAATTATTATTTTCATTGGATTTTTTCTCATGCATATACTAGTCACATTTTTTATTCATGGTAATTATAGGATTGGACATTGATATTATTAAACATGTTATGGAGTAAACTATATAATTGGTTACCCTAATTTATAAGGAAATGAAACTTTTGAGGTTGATTGAAATACCTAGACCAAGGACCTTATTGGACTCAACTCTTGAAATAACATTGAATAAAATGTTCTATTTTCACTTCACTTACTCATGTAATTAAATATTCTAATATTGGAACATATTATCAAAAATATGTTACTTCTTAACTCAAAATCATAACTTCTACTCACTTTAATCTTCATAATTTGTGTACTAATCCCATCCCATAGGTTCAACCTCGAACAACCAAATATGATACTCCATTCTATTAGTTAGTAGTTAAGATGATTAAAAAATATAAATTTCAAAATCGATCAACCATGTTATAACAAATGATACCCTATGTATGATCACTTATTGTTGTTTCCATGTATCATTTTTTCTAAATGTAGTATATTTATGTTTTTATAATCTATTAGTAATTGTTTAGTTTTTATTCATTTCATGCATTTTTCATCTTATAATTTTATGAAAAATTTTGATGCATGAGTACTCTATAGAAGGAAAATTCATGGAACTTATTAAAAAATGAACAATAGTTAAATAGGGGGAAATAAAATAATATCAAATAGTAATATATAGATAGAATAGAATTATTAGAGAAGGGATATACAAGAGGTGTTATAGAAAGAGAGATGAGGTAATGAACATTAATATATTATGGGATACCATTATTTGAGAGGGTCCAACAAGAAATGTGGTTCCTCCAGCGGTAGATGATAATTTGAAATAATGATAGTAATCATATAGATGATCTCAAAATAAAATAATTTCTTTGAGATTCCACATAATTATATAATTAACCAACTAAGAAGCTTTTTTGAATTATGTGATACAATAAAATTCATTAATGTTTCTAGGGAAATACTAAGACATATGATGTATTATTTTTTTCTAAGGGATATGGAACTTGAGTGGATTTAAATAATGGAACCTCATTCCTACTCTGATGGAAAGATTTAGTATGGAATTTCAAAAAATATTATTTCCTCTATCTAAATCCATGAATATTTGTGTCTAATTTATAAATATGAATAAATATAGTGAAAAATAATTATATAATGCATGAAAGCGGTGTAAATACTAAATTTTAAAATTATATCATCATGGAATTGAAATGAGGATACTTATGAAAAATATTATTTAAGTATATTTCCTAGGTAAATGTCTCAGTATTATATGTTTTGGTTGTAGGATCACTACGTAATAAGATATAGAAAGAAATCTGTGAACATTATGACGAAATGTCGTGAAATATACAGAGATAAAAAATCTGCCTATTTCAATGGTTTAAAAGCATAGAAATTGTTTAAAACCCAGTTTCATATCCCAAGGCCATGGTTTACTAGATCCGCGACCCCTGTTGCCATTTCAATATTGTAAACCCTATAAGAACAGTTTCAAAGCATGAATGTTGGTGTCTATGGCCACATTCCACATCGTCTGTGGACATATGTTATTCCAGCAAACCCTATTGATACTTTTTAGTAACTATGACCATAACTGGTATATATCAATTTTAAATATGGACTATGGGCATAAGTTTCAAGCTATAATCTTATTTCATCTTTTTACAAAACAATGGTAGTATCCTTTGAAGAAATGAACATTCCTAGTGGGGTTTGATCTCGGTACCTCTCCAATTGACCTTATAAAACATTACCACAACACTAGACTCTAGAATATATATATATAAATATAAAAAATAATTATTTTTTATTATATTTATTAAGCATTTATAAAAATATTAAAATTCTTTTTCCATCGGAGCATATTTCCATGATTTTCCCAAACCATGGATATGGGTAAAATTTTAGAGGTCTATAGCGATGGTTTCTAAAATCCATGTAAAAATGTCATTTTAAAGAGATCTATTAAAATGATTTAAAAAATCAAGTAAAACTGTTGATTTATGTTGGGATATTTCAGTTGTTTTAAAAATCGTAGTATTATTTATTTCTATTGCAACTTTTTTCTAAAATTAATGAAATCGATAAATTTAAATATGAATTATCCACATCCTTCTAAAACTGTAAAAATATGTTAATATATAGAGTTAAATTTACCCCATATTCCAAAAATTTATCAATAAGTTACTTTTATTATCTATTTCCATGGATTTCAAAAAATGTGGTTAAACATTATTTTTATTACTTATATTATCAGAGTTCTATGAAACAATACAAATAGGTCTTTCCTACAAATTTACATCATTTTATTGGGGTTCCCACATAACCTACAACCACTAATTAATATAATAATAGATATATATGGGATTATAGGCATAGTTTTTAATATCCATAGTTTTGGGCTACCTACAACCTTGATTTTCCAAAAAAAATTCAATAGATTTGTGGTCATATAGTGATTTTCAAGTTGTCATTTATATTTTAATTTGAAGGAGAACAAAAAAATTTAGTGACCTATGTGGAAAAAAATGAATGGATAGTATCTCAAATAGTATCTGTGAGTAGGAAGATGGATGCAATGATTTCCATTCACCAACCCCTTGGTATGTACAACAAAGAGGTAAATTATGCAAATTTTAATAGATAATGTAATTTTCCCAGTTAGTGGCCACAATAACCAAACCACCAATAATAAAAGAACATTATGTTCCCAAAAACAGAAAGGACCTTCTAGTGAAGTCTATATATGTACCTTACTGTATACTATGAAATCCATTAAGATAACAATAAATTTTTCCATTATTGAATTGAGAGAAAATTCAAGATATTATAAAGTGTCTATATAGAATCTATAATTTTATGTTTGACATATTTCTAACCACCTCAATTATATTCTAATACAGATTTTATTGAGTGTCTTGAAGGCGACCAATAGTGTTGAAATGAGGGCCACAAAATGAGAAATTAGGAAATTCGAAATGAAAAAATATAAAAGATTTATAAAAAAACAAAGAGAAGTGTAAGGAAGAAAAGAAAAATAGATAGATGAATATGGTAAATGTAATTGATGTTGAATTAGAATCTAGGGAAGAAACATACAACCCAATAAACCACCATGATCCATTCATAAAATTTTGAATCTAGAAATTCTAGAGAAACAATGATGTAATGTTTTGGAAACATTCAGAAAATATACTGTAACATTCCTTATACAGAATATCAATAAAATATTACTACATATAGAAAATTCATCAAATAGATTGTTTTAAAAAATAGTAATATTAAATTAATAAGCACAATTTCAATATAATTATTATTTTTCGTTTTTATGTTATTTCTTTTACAAAAATATGATTAAATATATAATTTGATTTGAAATTTTTATTTATTTTAGTCCTAATTATTTTGGAAGGGATTTGTGTGATCTAGAATTATGTGGGAACATCTTTTCACACACAAATTTCAAGAGAATGGCTATAAAATAGGTGAATCCTATTATATTTTCCCTTCAACTATGGGATTCAATGTATAATTATACATATGAAATAATATAACTATTCTTAGTTTTTGTGGAAAATTCCTATTTCTTATTGGATTTCCTATTCCAAATTATGGATGATTAAAGGACACCCATAAACATAGGGATGTAATTTTTTTCCAAGGGGATTGCCATGATTATTTTATTATATATGAAAATGAGTATGAGGGTTGGTTGTGAGAATGTGACATTCAATATTCATTAGGCCATGAATAATTTCACAAAATATGAGTATAACCCACATAAAAGTAGCATCATGATGTCTAAAGATGATTGAGCTATTATGGTGAAGAAAAAATTAGTTTTTGCGGAGAAAAAAGTTATTGCGTAAATAATGAAATATTCATATATAGTTTATAACACTACATGGATTATTTTCTAAAACAACTAAACATCTTCTTTTCTATTTGGTTACTACGTGGTCTATCCTATGATCATTCATGATTTACAAAACACCATATTATTTTCACGATATAACTATAAAAAATACTAACATATGGGATATTTTTGTTGTTTTAAATTTTTTTGAGGGTCCATATATGTGGATGGGTCACACCATATTACATTCTCATATCTAGATAGGTTATCTTTCTTAAAAACATAAATCACTTAAGAAAAAATTTATATGATCGAGATAAATTAAATGGAAACATGTTTTTTTGAGCAACTACACTAATTGTTTATTCATTATTAGGAAATAAATTTTAGGAATTTTTTTAGTAAAATTTTATTATGTAAATGAATTATCATTTTTTTGGATAAATGCATTGGACATGAACTTTCATGGTATTTTCTTAATCGTAACTTTCCATAATTAACAAGTCACAATGAGTGTTATGGAGGAATACATTCATTGAAATAGATATTGGTTTTTTATTCATTTACACTTCACTCTTCAAAATTTTAGTTGCATTTTATTTTTGGGTTTTAAATTAAAATACACACCCCACATGATATAAAGTGGGAGATTATGGATCAATAAGGGAAATTATTGTGGACCAATACAACTAACACGATAATAATCTTTTTTCAAAACCTTAAATTAGAGGAATCTAGGCGGGAACAATTAGATATGATGAGGTAAAACTATACTCATTTTTTGTATTAGAGAAATATAATTTAGAGGAGAAATTAGTTTAAGGGTTAGAATGTAACACCCCTATATTTTATAATCTATTCCCCTCTAAATAAATTTTATGTGTTTCATTACATTTGTTATAAGAGACCTTGGGGTTAAAAGAAACATGATATATTATTGAACCATTATCATTTAATATGGTTTTGGTACATTAAATTTTAATTTATGGGTATTAATAGAACTTACTAAATTATAAAATAATTTTTAAAATTTTTCAATAATGAGATTGTATTGATTAATAATTATGAAATGAGTATGCAAATTTAAATTCCCAAAAAATATCATATTTTGTGAAAAGATTAATTTTTCTATGAATAATATTTTTCTATTTATTATGTACCTTGATAAATAATGAAATATTATTTTTATGAATTATATTGGTCATTAAGGTAAGAAATTGAATAATCATTCATATATTCATTATAAATTTATTATAAATGATGATAATATCATTTAAAGGCAAAAATAAGTATTTTTTGACAAAATAATAATATGAACAATGTATTTTTTTTCATGTAAATCACATCAAAACTATTAACATGTTATATTTTAAGTCATTTATATATAATTTATAAAGTTAAAAAAATTAATATTCATCAAATGGGTGGTAATTTGTATAAAATTAATGTAAATTCAGTTTATTATTGAAAAATATATTTTTCCACTTCATTTTATGTGTTTATATTTGAATTATTTTCTAAAACCATTATGATATAAATCAAGAAGATTTTATTTCTCATTTTAAATCATAATAACTAATATTAGAATTTTATTTCATCTTATGCTTTTTAATGTATAATAACCATGATTAAATGACATCATTACAATTATAATTAAAAAGTGTTAATAAGGTTGTTAAACTATGAGATACGGTCTAAAATATCAAAAAAAAAGATCTAATTTGATTAGAGGATGGTATTTCGACCTCATATATGTTAAATTTTAATATTATTTTTAGATAATTTTACTTACGTTAATCTTATGTTTTATAATAAATTTAAAATATTTAAAAAAATTTCACCTAAATGACTTATAAAGGGGAACTGAATCCAATCCCTTATAGACATGACATGATCTATTCTTATAATTAAATATCTACCAAAATACTATTCCAAAATAACTAACCATGAGCATCTATTTTTTATTTTTTCAAATGTTACATTCATGAGGCCTTAAATATATTTTCAACATAATATTTATGAAGAATGGGTACATATTTTTCCATCCTTTTTCATGTATTGATCTAGTTAACCCTCCACCTAATGTTCTATAACAATATAAACATGATTAAATAAATAAATTAAATATAATTATACATTTTTATGTTAATAGTATATAAATTTAGTTCATATTCTTTGTAAATTAGTAATGGTGCTCATTCGTACGTGTGGACTACCACCTACATGAATCGATGTGATACATTTTTAATATCCATTTTACATTTACAGTTAAACATATTGATTTAATTAATACAAATGATATTTATGATATAATTATAATTTTTTAAATTTAATTTATGGTAACATGCTAGAAATTTTTTTAGGAAAATAATAAACTTGTAGGCTTTCATAACAGAGATCATTATTCATTAAATGAATTGAGATATATTATAAAAATATTATTATTTAATTTTGAGTAAACCATTTAATGAGAGGGTATTAAGATGAGTAACCACGTTATGAAATATATGTATAGTGGTCCTACTAATTACAAATTAATTGAAGAATCTTTAAGAAATAGAAACTCATTTTTTGGAAATGTCATTTTATGCTTCAAAAATAAATTTTCCTCTAAAATGATTTTAAGAATTTTGTGTGTGGTAATTATAATTAATTTATGAAAATTTTAGGAATTTTATTTTATAAAATGGAATTAATTTTTTTAATAATTATATCCAAATTAAATAATAGATAAGTTGTTGGATTTTAAAAAATGGTTGATTTTTCAACGAATTGTGAAAAAATACAGATTTTGCTAATACTCTGATTTATTTTTATTAAATTGAGTAAAATAAAATTGGAATTATATTTTTTATTTCAAATAAAGTTAAATATGTTCCATTTAATTATTAATAATCTAGTTTATTATATTACAATTAAAAATATTCATTATTTTTATATAAGTTCTTTTTTAAACATAAACCCCATTTTTCTAAAAACTGATTTTTTACATTATATGATTTTATATTGAAATTAATTTAAAAAAATTATAGATATTAAGAATTTAAAAAAGACATAACTTATTTGGAATAATTTGGTTAAAATGTGTTAAATTGTTTCTTTTTTTATGGGTCATAATGAATAGTAATGGTGGTAAGTATTTATCATCTCAGTAAGGGTAAAAAGGGAGAACCTAGTTTAAACCAATAGATAAAGATCCAAAATCATATCTAATGTTTCATTTTTTAGGAGAAAAAATTGGCCATATACATCACAAATTATAAAATATTTAATTTTTTCTATATTACATTGATAATTTCATTTATAATTTTTTTGTATTGAAAATTCTAAAATGCAACTCCATTGATTTTAATTCATTTAATATGTTCACAAAGTGATAATAATTTGTTATCAATGAATATAAAATAATATTTTTAATATTTTTATTTAATTTTTATTATTTAATTTTATTTTTTAAATTTATTATTATTATAATTACATTAAAAGATAACATGACATTAACATTATTCATGTACATGAAGCAGAGAAATCATAGTAATAGTTTTTAAAAACATAAAAAATTATTATTTTTGGGATGAATTATAGCATCACATGAATTTATTGGTTAAAAATAATATATAATTGATTGATATCTGTTTTATATTTGAATTAGTATTTTATCATGATGTCTTTATAGTCAAAATAAATAAATAGTTCAAAAATTTATATTAATGTCATTTTATCAATAAAAATATTTTGTTAAATTATTTAAAAATAAATGAAATCATTAAAGAAGAATATTATTATGATAAATTTTGTATAATTACAGCCTTATTTCTTTTATAATCAAATATTTATCTTATAAGTAAAATTATAACCCATTACAATTGAAAAAGTTTTTAATTTGGTTAAGGTCAAAATTAGTTAATTTGGGGTTAATCTGGAATGTTAAGTGGTGAAATTACATAAAAATCTTCTAAAACCTAATTATTTTATTTTATATTGAACGAAACATTATATAATTATAATATGACAAATTGTGGTGACATTTTCCATGAAATTGACTTAATAATATTTAAAAACTATGAAATAGTACAGTTTGGCCACTTAGAATAATTAGAAATGGACACACATACTTCCTCTTCATTAAGCCACATCAATCAATATAGATACATATTAAATGATCCATTTATCTTCTAAAATTCAATGTACAATGATTAATTAATTTTTTAATCTTAAAATACCATTAAAAGGGTTCATAATAAGGGAAATAAACGAAGACTTTTATAGATTAGGTAATCTCCTTTAAAGACACTTTCAAATTTCATTATTTTTAATCTTATTATAAATATATTTTTCCCATAATAAATTAAAAAATAAATTATCATGAATATAAATATATGTTATTATGATTACAAAAAAACCATTTTTCATTTCTTTTGAATCCAATGAATAGTTAAATCATCGCTCATGTGTATACAAAACATACAGTATCCATGTAGCGTTGTAAATATTTTTTCATCACCATTTAAATTCTATGGTTATAAATATTTATATAATAAATATACATGATATTTATTATATAATTATTATTGGTAATTATAATATCATATCTTCCTTAATAACATTCAAAATTTTGTAAATAGATAAGGTAACATGTGTCTACGTTTGGACTACCACCTCTATGAGATTTGATTTATTTTTATTATGTATAATAAGTGAATGTAAATAAGGATATACTTAAGGAATATATCCGATATATATATAATAAAATAATTATTATTTAATTGTATATTATAATTGTTAATTGTTTTATTCCATGTATCAAAAATTGAAAACAACCTTAATGTGTACATAATGCCTTCCACCAACATGAACAATGTAATTCATTTTTCTATCTACACATTTCATCTGTGATTATAAGTTTTTATTTAATGAATATATATTATATTTATATCATGATTATAATATTTTATATTATGGAACCATTATAAATATTAATCGACAAATACTACTAAACTGTAACTTTTATGAAAAATGACGTAGTTAACAGTCCAAAACACCGATTTTAATATATAATTATTAATACATGGGATATGTAATATTATAGTTGGATTATAAATTATATTATAAATAATAATACTTTAAAATTTTAATAACTTTTTTTAAAACCATTATATATGTGGTTAACACTTTCATAACTTTATGTAGATGTGAGGTAAGTGGTTTTATTAACTAGATATCATTTCATTGGGTTATACATCTACATCATTGACAATGTTATTCCATTATTTGGTGTTTAATAAAATCTTATTGTATTATGTAAATACCCAATTTATTTGTGGTGTATTTACATTTTTCAAACATATTCTCTTCTCATATTAATTCTCAATACATTCAAATGGTATTTATAAGGGTTTCTTTCACAATAATTTCATTATTCCTGAATTATTTTGTTTATGTTTTTTAGGGAATTATATGATAATTCCACATTAAACCTCATATGTTTTATTATCATATAGTTTTTTTTAATATAGCTTGTTCTAATTTAATTTTCTGCAGTTTATGTAATCTGGAGACTAAAATATAGTTCTTTATGAAAGTCAACCTGTTTTATATTTGATATGTACTATTTTTATTCAATATCCATGTTTTATAAATGGTTTTATAAATTTTTATTAAAAATTTATAGTTATAGTTTATATCCTTTCAAACCCATATTTTAATTTAAAAAAATTTAAATGGAATCGTTTTTTTTCTGAATAATGGTGTTTTTTTCAAAAAAATTTGAAAAAAATATTTATTTTTCATACACTGGATGAACATACTATCTCATTGTCATGATAACTCAATTATTAACTACCTCCATTACATGGTTCCATTGTTATTTCAAAAAATATAAATTTTTTCGATTTTTTAATTTTAAATAATTGATTTAAAAATGAAATTGATATTCTTATTACAACCCTGACATGAAATAAATAGAAATTATATAAATTTTGTAGAATATTCATTACAATACTAAAATTCACGCTCAAAGACCATGTAAGGATAGTTCAATTGGAAACATGGGAACAAAATTGCATGTCCACAATTAAGCTTCATCATCTCCAAATATTTTCATCATTACTAAAACCCATATTTGACACATCATACAATATAAATATCTCCATAACATGGGGAAAGAAAACATATGAAAGGGTGATATAATTTTTTCTAGTAATGGTAATCAAGGGAGACACATGAGCTTAGTAATTAGTATAAGGATATGATACCATGAGCATAATATTAAGAGATCATACTTTTTATATCAAATATCATATTCCTAAGTCATTGAATAATTATTGGAATTCAAAAGGCATGTATGATAAAGGAATCAAAGGACATAAACTAGGTGAACCTAATTTAGACATAAGACATGAAAATTTAGAAAACTCATAAACATAAAAAAAATTATTTTCATAAAAGTCAAGGAACAAGGAAAATTATATTTTAGTGAAATCAGTTAACTCGCAAAACCTTATATGTAGTCAAGGTTCACTCCCAACACTATATTAATTTAAATATTCCTTTACTAAATATGGTTAACACAATTACATTAATTATTATCTCATCAAGTATAATTATTTACCCATGCAGTGGTAGAATATATAGGACCAACCCATCACATAAATAAATCTTACATATATGTTCCATAAGATAATAAAAATTAAACATATCATAACCCATGAAATTAATTTAGTATCATAAAAATTTATGCATAAATTAACCTTTGGAAAATATACATGTTTTGTAATCATTTCTTCATTTCATAACACGTGAAAAAGGCAGGGTTTCATAATCATTTGACCAAATTATGTGAAATTAATATCAGAAATATCATTTCATAAAAAGATAAAACATTCATAGATGTAATTTTAAAAATTCTCATGGATCATATCCCAAGTTAGAAAATAGAAACACCAATGGATATAATTTTAGATGAAAAATAATTTTGGAAGATCATAAAAAAAATTTCTTCACAAAATTAAATTTTCTTATTTGAAGAAATCAATTTAATAAAGAAAAAATTATGAAATAATTTTTCATTGAATATTATTTTGAAAATTTACTAATGATTATTCGAGGTAATGATTTTTCATGATGTAAGAATATTTCATTCATGTCATACATGGAAAAATGAAGGGACATTTCCCATTTTGGGAAAAATCTAAACAAGAATTCTATATGAATAAAGACATTAAAATTATTTCAATTCAATTTAGGTATTTTAGAATATGATAAAAATTTATTTTACAATCATAATATATTAATAAAAAAAATTGGGAACATTTTTAGAAAACATTCTTTTCAGAGAAAATAGATTTTTGACTGAATAAAATGAAAAAATGATATTTTAATAAAAATATATTATTAATAAATTAATGTAACAAAGGGTGGTAAAATTTTGATATTACATGAATATATCTTGATTTACCTATGGATAATAAACATTATGAGAATTTATGATAGAAAATATTTCAATATACAAGACTTAATCATAAATAATCTTGATAAATGATGCGATTTTAATATAATTTCTTTACCACATTGGTATAATAAATCATAATTTTTATGAATTAATAACATAAAATGAAACGTAAAATATCATCATGAAGGATAAATTCATTATATTAAATTTCAATGGGATGTGTAAACATCTTTTTGAAGATTATATGTATATTACATATCTTAGGTCTCATATAATGAAATAGTGAGACAAAGATTCTATATCGCTTGAGTAAATTTTGTATCATAATCATTGTGAAATAATAAAGTAAATGGAAATATTAATTACCACTAAATGAGGTATATTCATGATGTAACTTTTAAAAATGAATAATTTACACCACACTAAAAAATGAGTGGTGAATATGGCATAAGTTACTCAGAAATAAAAATGAGAATCGATATCCCTTTACCATAAGACACTACATCCCTTGAACACATTCAAACCTTATGTATAATATGTATATGATCATTATAAAGATAATATTGAACCATGTTTCTATATATAATAATATATATTGTGTCTTATGACATTATATTACCCCTTTGTTTATAATATAATATTAAAGATCATTTCTATGTAATAACTATTTTTTTGTATTAAATTTTTCATGATATAATAATAAACATAATTATAACCATAAAATTAATATGAAATATATTATGTATATAGGTGGTTATAAAAATTCATAAAATATAGAACTATGAAATGAAATGCACTTTTCATGGAAACGGTAGACCGTACGTACTCATGAATGTTGCTTCCATTTTCTTATCGTATTGGTTGAAATAAAATTACATGATATATTATAAAAATATAATCATTTAATTTAATAAAAAATTAATATTTTTATTTAAACCACCATAAATAAATTACATTTAAAGCGTGAATTAATTTCATCTCTTCGCAAGGTTGTAGCCCATCATACACATGAACAACATTTTCATCATCCCATAAAATGGAAATCATGATGGAATGTGTCAAATAACAATGTTATAACAATAATAAAACAATAAAAACAATAAATATCTAATAAAAATATTATTTTAATCATTATTTCCATCCATTGTAGGTGGTAATGAAGAAACAAATGACATCGATACATTAGGTAGTAGTCTACTGTACATAAGAATGTGGATTTCATAACAAATTTGATGGATGTTTTTGTGGTTGTATGTCATAAACATAGCATAATAACATATCTATATATTAAAGATAAATATGTTACTACATTATAATGGTATAAAAAATTATGGGTTTTCATAAAGAAATAAAAAATATATATATATATGTTGATGAACATTGCCTTTTATTCAGGTATCTCTTTTTGGATTGAACCAAAGGACAAACATGGTTTGATTATGACCAAATTAAGGATTATAGGTTGAGAGGATGGAAGAGGGTATTTTAATTGGACATATATTGTATGAACCAACTAGTTTTTAAGTTGTGAAGAGCAGGGATGATGGGTGGCCTATTATAATGGATGTGAGTGGAAAACATATATAGTTTTTAATGATAGAATTCGATAAAAATTCTTTCGACTCCATATTGCTACAATAATGGACCAATATTAATAATATAGGGTTAAAATTCGATATATGCATATAAAATGGGTTCTAAAAAATTTTCTATGTCTTATTTCTGATTAAGATTTATGTTTAGTCCATTAGTAAACTGGTTTTCCTCTTAATCATTGTGATTCATTTTACCCTTTTTCAATAATCATTTTGGTAAAACATTTTGTTTTCCTTGTTATAATTTATAAATTATTATGATTCAAAATATGGAATACATATTTCAAAATAAAATTCATATATTAGGATGAAATTATTTTAAATGGTATTCCCATAGACGGTATGGGACAACATGTTTATTAATTGAAAATGTTTAAAAGTGTTAAATGTTTTAGTGTCCAATATATATGTCACATTGATTCCAATGAACTAAATTGTAATTATAAATGTTTAATTGAAATAGTTATATTTTATAACCAATTTGAAATATTATTTATCTATATAAATAAATTAAAAGAAAATGTCATTTTACATTTCAAATTCAGTATTGTTAACATTTCCTTCACAAATTAAATATTTTTAAAAATTCCATAAATCCATACTCATATATAGATGAAATTATTAATTCAAAAAACTAGTATATTTTTTTATATTAAAAATCAAAAAGAGCCAAATTTTTTTTATAATCTTTCATAGAAGGAAATAAAATATCAGTTCGTTAGTGAAAATCTTTTTTCAAAACAGATTACGACATTAAAAAAAATTCTGTTTTTAATTATAAATTGTTTAAATAATACTAATTTATAAACTATTAAAAAATTTTGTATTACTATTAATTTTACTATCTCAAAGTAATGTTTATAACACCCTTGTATAAATAGTTTTAGAAGTAAAATGATTTTTCCTAAAAACTCAATGATACGTATAAAATAATTTAAACCTAAATTTTTTAGCAAAGAAATATTAACATGGTGTTTCATATAATTAAAATAACTATTTTCATCATTAAAAGTATTCAATTAAATATGTTATATTTATTATAAAAAATTCATATTTACGATGGGTGTTACATTATACCCCCTAAAAATGAAATTCACTCTCCAAATTAATCACTCTAATACAGAAAAAGAAGGGATAATTTTACCTCATCATAACCTCATCTTACCATATAGCTTCATAGAAATATATGATTCTACCCATATCATTGACTAGGATTGCGGTCTTATTTCATTGAACATTATATATACAAACCAAAATCTCATTTATTTGTTCCTCCCATCCCAGATCCTACTCTAGTAGTATGAACATTGAGTTTTGTAATTGTGAAAGGATGGGTTTATAAATCCTTATAAGAGGCACATTGAACACATCATGGACAATAGAGATATTTGTATAATGTTACAATCCTTTGGATACCATCCTAATATGATCCATACATTCAAATAAAATGATATACCTATTTCATTGTTAACATTTCTCACTGAATCTGACAACCTTCTTCTAGGGTAATATTTATATAAATAATGTGACAATAACCTCAAATTATAGATCATGATAGTGATTATCATCATAATATATCTTATGAATTTTTTTCATACATGATTTCTTCCTAAATGTATAAAACCTTTTCAGCTATTTGTTCAGCTATCTCATATCCCAACAAATTTATTTCTCCAACTTCATTCCTTCAAGTATTATATTTACACATCATTCAATAGAGGGATTCGTACATAGCCATATGGATACTCAAGTTAATGATTTTTTATTATGAAAAAAACATGGGGATGTTGTATATCCCTACCACTATTGAAATTCAATGACCAATATGTAAATATACCTTACAATTTATGATTATTTCTTTCCGACCAATCTTCTATTTGAGGATGATCAGTAGTAAGGAAACACAATTTCGTATCTAAATCCTGTGACTTATTTCAAAAAAAACGCTTCCTTAATCATATGATCCCGATTTGATTCAATTGAATGAGGAACTACATGAAATCCATCCACTTATTTAATGTATATAATGGAAATTTAATCGAAATAAAAGAATTATCTTATAGTGATGAAGTGATATGATTGTTAAGGTGTTAGACTTATATAGAAACCCTCACATTCCATAAATTTACATTACATAACTTTTATGTAATACATAATGAATCATAGAAATATATTCCTTAATATAGTACTAGTATAGTGGATTTCGAATGAGAGGAAAATAAACACTGATACATATGTGAGAAACATTATCACCCACTAGGTAATTATTGAGTTGCACATTTCTTATACACATCAAACATAATACATATAATTATATAGTGGGGAAGGATATATAAAAATCTGAGAGATCAAATTCACATTAAGGGTATATAAGGGATATATGTAAGCATAAACATTAGCAGATGGTTATAAAAACGTGATCATGATAGAATAATTTTATATACTGCATATCAATGATCATATTCATGAATCATGGTGTAAATACTAGAACCTTATAAGACATGATTCATAAGGAAATAAATACAACAGTGCATGAAATCAGAACATTGGAATAAAACATGGAAATGAGGGAGACACATTATTATATAATATGATTTCCATATTATCCAAGTCATCACTGCCAATACATATTGGTAGTATTGGTTCACTGCCCATACCAACATAGTAATCATGGTTCACTTCTGTATCCATATTAGTAGCATGAATTCACTACACGTATCATCATGGTAGTCTGGGTTCACTCATGTGGTTTTCATGGTACACAATGTTCATTCCCAATATCAACATAATCATTCTCATGAGATATAAGTCATTACCCAATTCATTGGATGTAGATATAGTTTCCACATGTCTCGTTATTAAATTATACATACATGTTCCACAAGAGCATAAATAACAATATCATAATCCATGAAGAAATAAGTATTATTAAAATGTAATCATATTATTACCCATGGATAAAATATAAGTTTCATTATCATTTCATTATAATCATAACCCTTTAAATGAAACTAGTTTAAAATGAATAATACTTGTAAAATAGAAACGAGTTTCTTAAACATCATTCCATCAAAACATAATCCATCTAGAGAAATAATATTAAGGTAAAAATTGAATACATATTCCATAATGTTATGAATAAAACAGACATATTTTACCTTAGAAGAGAATGAGTTTTTAAATATATTTTAAATCATATTTTGGGGGAAATATCATTTTCAGTAATGAAAAAATATTTTAAAAAAATAAATATTTTTTGAACACATTCATCATTGAAAATAGATTTCTAAACATGTAAAGGAAGATTTGATATTAAAAAATTATATAAAATTTTTCCTTGAAATTGATATTCAAGGATGATTTGAAAAAATTTCGGAAAACATGGTTTTTGGAATAACAAATATTTCCAACAAAGGAGAGAAATACGGTCATTTTTTTTATTAAAAACATTATCTTATTCATTTTATGATCCCATGTGGGTAAAAATGATATTATATACTGTATATACCATGAATTAATAGAGGATTCAAAATCTCATAAGTTTTTTTGAGTGATGGATCTTACGATTTCAATAAAAGAAATGCATATTCATAAACAATCTCGATAAACGATCAGATTGTTTCAATAAACTCATTCCACATGCAAACTTCAGATCGTACACTCCGGGTAAGAAACATAATTTAAATGAAGATTTTTATATAATTAAATTAATTATATTCATGAAATAACATGTAAAACTGAATTATATACACCTAAAAAAGTATATAGGATCATTTTTAGACAAGTGTATCAAGGAAGGAAAATTGGGGAAAAACTATCTTACCAATTTTGTAGATTTTAAAACATTAACACCAGGTAAAAAATATCATATAATTGATGTGTAAATACCCATAATTATTAGTATAATAACTTAATACATATTTGGAAATTATACACACCCCACAAAAGGAATGGGTGGTGAAAAAATCATTTGTATCATTGTAATAAAACGATAGATGAAATTTCCCTTACCTTGTGCCTTGAATCTCATCCTACTCATTCCAAACAACTCTATAATATATATAAATATATTTAACATATTTTAATGAATCATATTATTATATCTAATACCATATATTTTTTTATTATGACCTTATATTACCTTATTTTTAACAATCATATGTTAAGGCTTCACATTGAGTAATATCCACTATGTTCTGGGCATGTGTATTAATTTGTCACATATTTGGTCCTAATACTTATATAATGAGTATATAATTTAAAACAAGATTTAACTATCATTATAATCTAGTATATTTTAATTATAATAATATAGTTAATATATTAGCATGATATTGAATGCACCATTCAAGGATGTGGTACGTCGTACGTATACATGAATGTTGTTTTGGTTTTTATTGTCATGTTGAAAGAATGTTGATAGATGAAAAATGTGTATAAATAGTTATATATATCATTAATCTAGTATAATTATCATATAATACATATCATATCAGTTCACTAAAATAATCCTTAATATATTCTATGTTGTGTTTGAATGAATCACATCGCTTTGTGGGGCGGTAGTCCACACTTCCTCAAAAAAAATTATCATAATTATATCGAATGTGAAGTGAAAATATATGTGTCGTAAAATAAATATTGAAGAATAAATTCATAATAAATTTCAATTATGGAATACAGATATGTATCATCCATCCTAATTTCTTCTATAATAGGATTTAATAGAATAAATGAATTGTCATAGTTTGGTATGGCAGTATTTCACTATATACATAAACAATATGTTTCTTACCCATTATATAGACTTGTGTGAATGTGTAGGAAAAAAAATTATAATAAGAACATAATTGTATATTTAGGATACTTTTTAATATAATCATGAAATAATGATAATAGAGGAGTAGATAAAGAAAATAATAGAATAGATCTTGGGAGAAGGAGTTACATCTTAATCGGGTGACTCCTTTTGGTTTGAACTATAAAGCTTCCTTGAATATATTTATTCCTGAGGGGAGGAATATTTAAGTAAATGTTATATTTTAGGAAGTTGATTGGGAAAATATTGGTCGATCCCTCATTGTTTGAGGGGTGTAATGAAGAGGGATAGGGGGTGGCCTTTTATAGGGAAAGAAAATAAAACACATGGCATTTTTTAAAACATGTTTAGTGTACAAAGATTTATACGTAAAAAGGTGATTCAAAAAGAACATAGTAATGGAAGGATAATGGTCTTATAATGGCCATCCAATATGTGTTTGGGAATTTTCTAGGTCATTTTCCATCTTTAATTTGTGGTTAACCTAATTTTTCTTTTAATCATTGTAATTATTTTTAATCACATTCACTATTATTTTTTGTCAAAATGTATGTTAATGATATAATACAGTATAAATTATTCTAATTCAAAATATAGAATCCATTTTTCCCAAATTATGATCACATTAGTGGAAGAAATTATTTTTAAATTAATCATGTTGTGTGGTCGAAAATGGGGGTTTCCAAATTAAAAAAAAAATCAAGAGATTTCAATGTTTTTATACATGTGTTTTCAGAAAAATGGATCTCAATAACCTGAATTTTATTGATTGATAAAAATATAATCTAATTAAAATTTTAAACTAATTTAAAATAAAATTTAACCTCATAAATAAATTAAATGAAAATTAAGTTTTTGAATTTTTTTTTGGTATTTTTCACTATTTATCCAAAATTTATGTTTCTGAAAAATATAAAAAACAATTACCCCTAAGCTAATTCAAATATTAAGAATTCAAAAGTGAATTTTATTTTAAATATTAAATTTTTAATTTTGTCTAAAATTAATTTTTTTTATTTTTCACAGGATATTAATTTCAGTTCATTTGAGAAAATAGCATTGTTAAACATATAAAGAGTATATTAAAAATTATATCTTTCATTATCAATATTTTTTATTTATATAAAAAAATATTTGAAAAATATTTATTACTATTCATATAACTAGTATTAATTTCTAGGTTTAATTATATAATTTAAATTATAATAATAGTAAAATGTTTTTTCATAGAAACATATCTTCCATGTTACCTGTGTTGAGTTGATGTTCCATATATTGTACGCCAAGTAGGTTCCCTCTTAATGGAAATTTCACCTTAGTTCATTTAATTATATAAATGGAAATTTATTTTATTTTACAAAATATGGTCCTAAAAACTCAATGTGTTGCAACTAATACTAATATATAATTATTCCCTTTAGACATTTTGGGGAGTCCAGTGACCAAATCCATTGTTATTTTCTCCTATTTCTATTCTAATATGGGCTATAAATGCAAAAATCACATATACATTTGTCTCTCAGATTTATCTTTCTTCATTACCAATCATTTAGCTACAAAATCTACAATAAATATCTTCATTTCATCCCACATGACTATAATTTCCAATATATATAAATATTCATTAATTATGGATTAATAGAGAATGAAGAAGTATGAGATTCGAATAAAATATTTTTCAGATCATGTATTGATAGAACCCATACATTGTTCTTAAACTATATCATTCATTCCTGAACAAATGTATATACTAAATAATTCCTAAGATTCTTATTTTGAACTACATCTTCCTTCAAGAACGTTTTAATCATCAAATAGAGTGATATTTAAACATTTAAATGATAATGATAATATGTTAACCCTTCCATCAATATTTAGAAATACTTACACTGTAAATCATAAAATATTTGATTATTTTCTTTCATCAACCCATACATGTTAGCATGATTCTTTCTACTCAATGCATAAACCACCTTTTTCTCTTTCCCAGGATGGTACTTTATTAACAAGTCTTAATCCATGATAAACTCTAAGAATCTTTGATGGTGCATGTTCCTCTCCTTCAATGTGATTATATTATTTAAACATTGGTGATTGGTATATATTTATCACAATTTTCAATATAAATATAATGCCACTATATATTTAATGAAAACATTATCATTGAAAACTCTAAATCATTAGTGGGTTATTTTTCTCATGAATATTCAATTTTCATGAGGTATATATTATAAAGATGTAATTTTTCATAATAAAAATTTCAAATCAATTTTTGGATTTATATCTACAGATCGTAAACCCTTAATTAATATGGGTTAAGGTAATCATAGGTACACTAAGTAATATTCTCTGTGGTTTCTTGATATTTTCCTCACATTCATCTGTCCATAGAAACCTGGATCTCTTTCGAGTTAACATGTCTAGTGGATTAGCTAGTCAAGAAAAATTATACTTAAACAAATATTAAAATAAACAAATAAAAATATATTTAATATACATAATGGTTATAATGAAAAATATTCAATAACCACCTAAATTAATATACCTAGTGATATTCATTTTACTGAATTATATATCCAAAAATGAAACATTTTTTATCCTAAATTCACAATTTTTTCATATTGTTTCTCTTTAAATATATTATATATTAAAATTTTAAAATAATATTTACTTTCTTACGTTATCTTTGAATACATTCTACCACCATCATTAAAGGGAAACATAAACTGAACAAGTTAATATCTAAAGATAGCCCTCATTAAGTCAATGATGATTGTGAAAGATTTAATAAGAAAAAATGGAACCACATTATATAACTAGTGTCCAAAAATTGTACATAATGTCTTCTTGGTTATATTCCCCATATAACCCTCAATTGATTATATCTACAATGAAATTTTTTCTTGGAATTGTATTGAGCTTAGTAGAGCTAATCAAACAAGTCTTCAATACATGTAAGAGGGTACTCATTCAATATCTTGATCTAGTTTTTATCATGACAATCAATTTATAATGAATTAGATACATAATTAGTTTTTATGAAAAATAATAAGTGAACCCCAATGTGAAACATATGGCCAAATGAATACTCTTTCATGTTATTCTTGGGGTTTGATCTACAATTCATGAAAATTAATCCAAGAAATTGTACATGGAGTCATTAAAATTTCTTTGGAAATAGGAATGAGTTCTATCGAGAACAAATCTTCACATTTGGGTGAAATACTATGAATTTATACCATAAAGATAACAAAATATTATAGATTATTAAGAATATATTTGATTTTTAGTTCCACCAAAACCGTCTATAATAAAAAAACCCCTTCATAATGTGAATTATCACACATATAGTTGATGTGATCTCCATAGAAATCACATAATTATGACAACATTAATTGAGGATCATATGTTGGTTTGTATTATAAACTATTTCTTCCCTTACATAATAATTTATATTGTATTTATAATGTGATATCCAATTCATGCCTAGGATGTCATCAAATTTACCACGTCGAAGAAAGACATGTTTTTAGGGAATTACATTCCCACATTTTTAAATCGTAGGGGAATTATTGACTTGATATGAGATCATCATTCCGTTTTGGATTTTTATCTACGATACTAGATTAAATCCATTGTTGAAAATGTTTATACCCTACGAAAAATATTAATTTATTTATTAATGAATTCATCTACTGCCAAATAATATATTAATGGTTATATAATGGATAGTAATTGTTCCTTTCACCATGTCATTATTGCTCCCCTAATAAAAAATAGTAATCACATGAGATTTCCCTTTATCCATCAGCTTGGGAAGCTTACAACATTGGTCTATATCATTAATTATTTAATTGTGGTACTATTTATTATAATTTTTATTCTCCTTAACCTTGATGAAATGATGTCTCTGAGGTATATTTTCTTAATCTTTTATCTCTTTGCATCATTATATAAATTTCTCACAAGATATTTTTAGTCAGATGCTCGATCACTATCCCTTCAATACATAATTTTTTTTGTCCCCATAAGATAATTTACTCTATGATTCTTTCAACACATTAAGAATAAATGAAACCACATCTTCTTTTATCCATTATTCGTAGTATTCCCAATAAATTATATCTTTCTCATCTTATCATACTTATTATATTGATGTGTAATTCAATCTAACATTTCCCCCTCAATGGAATATTTGATAATTTCATGATAGCTACTGAAGTACATTGTGGATAATGCCCTTAAGATATTTGTCTTTAAGACACTAAAAAAATAATTGGTCTGACATTCACAGTGGATGATAATTGCAGAAGTATACCATGAAAACCTTTTAAAATTGGCTTTATATCCACCAATGTATTTATAATCCTTTTTTATTAAATTGAGAACCCCCTTCACCATTTTTCTCTAAGGAATATGAAAACTGTAATGGTTGAAAATATTTTTTTCAACTTTCCTCAATCCATGGTGTCAATATAATCTTATTGCATCATTTTCATGATGAAGAGACCCCACTTATCTACCTCACCTTCCAAATAGTATAAATCAAAAATGACCATCTCGTGTTATCAAAATCGTGGAAGGGAAAATATCATTTTTTATTAGTGGTCCATTTCTCAAACACTAGTGGATTAGATGACCCACTAAAATAATGTGGATTTTTCCAGACGAAGGACTCTTTGGAATTTTGTTCCATTCTTTCCTCATTTTCAAGTAGATCATAATTAATATCTTGAAAATTTTATATTCGAATATAAATGATATTTTTCATTTTTTTCTCTAATAATGTTTGAGTTTATTGGTGCAAAATTTGTTCATTATTAGTCAAAATCAACATTAACATGGTTCCTTTGGGTTAAATCAATTAATTAAAACAGAAATCATAGTGGATGAATAAATAATCATAGTGGGTAAGAAAATAATCATGAAAAAATAGATTCATGATATTTAAATCAGGAATCTTTAATTTTTAATCAATGAAACCATAGTTTTATCTAAGGTAGTTCATATTAATCAAAAATTTAAATAATTTATAATGATTGATAAAGAGTTTGTGAAATTTGAAAGAATATCCACTAGGTGTGTCAAACCAGGTGTGTAGTAATGCATGTTGTTGTGCCCCAATTCTAGACTGATTCTAGATCAACACATTGTTTTTTGGTTTATAACCCTAATGTACATATGATCCAGAGCCACATCCAATAGTATTATCAAAATTGGGATGTAATTTCTTGGATTATACTCGATCAAATTTTCACCAAAATGTCAATAAAATTTCTTAAAATATAATATTTATAATTAGAATGGTATTTAGATATATCATGATAGTTTTTTCATACATGTTTCCAAATGTTTTCAAAACAGTTTCTCTATTACCAACAATAGAAACCAGGGCTTAACAAAAAAAGGAATTAAATAGTTTTTTAGTCATATTCATTACTTTACAAGAATGCATGCCCAAAGACCATATTAGTTTAGTGCCATTGAAAAAATGGAGACATATAAAGTAGTTCATATGTGGGCTCCATCATCTCCCACTATGATCTTTGAAATTAAAACCCTTATTAGAATCATCACATGTAATACATATCTTCATAACATGGGGAATACAAGAATAATAACGGATGATCACAAAATAACTGTAAGGGTAAATTAGGGAAATATTTAGGAATAGTCATGAGAATAATGGTATGCCAACATGATCATAACATTATAAGATCATACCATATATATGAAAGATCATAATTCTCAGTAATGAAACAAATATTGGCAGTTATAATAAATGAAAGTAAAAAAGTTAATATTCACCAAAAATTTATTTTTATCTTATTGAACTACATTTTTCTGTATGATATTACCCGTTTCTCTCGAATTTTAGAAATCTCAGTCATAGAATAGGAAAATTATGTTTTATGTGAATTTGCAAATTATCCTAGGTGGTGGGTAAAAGGCGGTGAAAAGATCAAAAAAAAATTTATATATCTAAAATTATTATAAATGACTACAATGGATTACATTGAACTTATATAGGTATTTGGTATCTATTTTGACATAAATAATTTTTAAAAAATAATTATTTATTTAAATAAATATTCGGTTTTAAACTATAACTCAGTGTTTTTCATTATTCATCAAAAATTAAATGTTTTCAGAAAAATACCAAAAAATTACCCTAAGCTAATTTTTAAATTATTAATTCTATAATGAAGCCTATTTTACCAAATTCAAAACATAGAAGTTTGATTTATTAATTTAAAATTAATTCCTTCTGTCAAAACAAAAACCGTGTTTTTAAGAAACAATAACTATCAAAAGTTTGACACTTGTTTATGTTCGATTTAATTGTGAAATAAAGTCCAATGACCAAAATTGGATTAAATGGTAAAAAAATACTCTAAATATAATTTAAAACCACTCAAATTAATAATTTATCACTGTTAATTATTTCGATAAAAAATGTTGTTTTTATTTAAAATTTAGTAATTTTCACTATTCATCAAAATATGAAAGATGGTAGAAAAGTACCAAAAATTGACCCTAAGCTAATTTCGATATTCCAAATTCAAAAATGAAGTCCATTTTGAAAGATAAAATGTTTAAAATTTCAAAAAGTGGCTATTACTATTCATAACTGGTAGTTTGATTGGTTGTGGTGTGTGTTAGAACTCGAAGTTGCGTACAACACACAGTTCTCTATTATTCAAAGAGAACTATACCATGGAAGAATGGGGTGTTATATTAAGAATTAATAAAATAATGTATTATGTGAATAAAATTTAAATACATAAAAGAATGATTAAAATATAACATAATATAAGCACATGTAATTTTACAAAAAATCATAAAACATCAATGACAATTGAGAAGAATCATTACCCAAGGAAATGAAATTATATTATGAAATTATATACTACTTATTAAATTATAATATAAATACCCTTAAATAAAATAATTCAAATATTATCTTAAAATACCAGAAAATTATGAATAATTTTAAGTAATAAATTGAATAAAAGAATTATATTTACAATATAAATAACATTAGATTCAAATTACTAACATATTACTCAATGGAGATAGATCCAGGAAAAGTCTCTTACCTCTGGTTTCAATATAGTTGAACATGATTTATCTTCACGTATAATGGTTTTAATCATTTATCAATTTATTAGAAAACCATATAAAAATTTATGATATCATATATGATCCTATTATAACATCTTATCACTCGTTCGTTAAAAAGATTTAATAATTTCTATTTTCTCATTACTTAATTGCAAATTATTTCATTATAGTTTTGTCATATAATTTAATTTCATTAAAAATAAAATATAGTTCCATAGTATCCATAATTATAAATATTTAAAAAATATCATATAATTCATTTAAAACATTTTTAAAACCATTCTTGAATGTTTTTTACTATTATAATGATTATCAGGGCTTTGTGAAGATGGTATGTCATATATACACATGAGTGATGATATCAATCCATTAAGGGGATAAAGGTAAGGAGGTTGCTAGTATAACTATTTTAAATAATTAATATCATTTAATTTGTATCATATATATTAATTGTATATATCATTTTGACTGCCAATTTGAGTTAGTGACACTAAACAAATTACAACATTTCATGAGGCTCTATTTTATCATACACAGACAAAATGAATTTTATTCCAATTTGATAGAGAATGATAAGGATAAATAATATCACATAATCATAATAACATATAATTATAAGTTATATTATATTTCTATTATATTCTATTTGTTAATACATTATTGAATATCATAAAAGAAATTTTAGAATTGGAAGAGAATAATGAAGATAAATAACATTACTTAGAAGAACCTCTATTTGATATCATATTAAGAACCCTAGGATTCGAATTTTTCGAAAACCATAATTTATATAATGGTTATAATGTTGTTTTGGAGGGATTATTGTGGGGTTCATTCAAGAAAAAATTCTTTATAAGTCTCATAAGGGGGATAGGGAGTTCCCTTTTATAATTGAGTTGTCTCATTTTTTTAATATACCCAAAACTATTCAATATAGTGAGCTTACTCTCACAAAAGTGCCCAAAATATATAAAAATATATATTTTACGAATCATTTGGTCTATCCAAACCCCCAAAACAAAAAATAAACATGTTTGAGACATGTCATTTCCTTATCATATACGTTTACTTAATTTTAACATTTATGTTTTCTTTATGATAATTTTCATTACCAAGATAATTTATCCATAATGAAAAAATGACTTCTTGGATAATTTATACACACTTATTATTTATATTAAATCCAATTTATCAAATAAAAATAACAACTTTCTTGAAAATTAATTTTAATAAAATAATATTTATCATGTAAAACATCATTTTAGTCTTAATCACAAACAATAAAAGTTACTATCATTACAGATCAATATAGAAAAAATAACATGTTCATATAAAATATCCTTATTTATCATATTTATAAATATCAAATTAATTTTATTAATTTTAATTCACAGAAGTGGTAAATTTTATTTTAAATATAATCTTGAAAATTGTGTCAAAAATATTTTTTAAAAAAATTTGTTTTCCAAGAATGAGATGATATTACATAAAATATATAACCAGTGATATTTAAATTCATATATCTAGATATATAATCTATATAAATATATTTTATGTTTTTTATTAGTGGTTATTTTAATTAATTTAAATGGAGGAAGATTATACATTTTAATTCTATTTTCATAATGTTGCGTCTTTAAACATATAATTAAACATATACAAAAATTTCATTTTATGATTATTAAAATGTAATATATTATTTTAAACAAGGTTAAATAATAATTTTCATACTTTTATATAAAATGATATTCATAATAGGACTTTTAAATTTTTTTAATTTATTGAATATGAATTACATTTTTATAAAAAGCTGTATTATTAACTATTCATTGAAATATCACCCTTTTAAGAAAAATCCAAAATTTTCACCTAGATATACTTTTAACATGTTGATTTAAAAAGTTTATATTATTATTATGGAATAAAATTAAATAAGGTTTTATAAATTACAAATAATTATTAAACATGAAATGTAATATGAATTATTATTTTTTATTATGTATGTTTGAAGTACAAAATGAATATACAAAGTAATTTATTGAGTATTTTCTAAGAACATATCAATAAATTAGTATTATTAGTTCCTATCTATTTATATTTCATTATTTTTTCTAATTAAAAAAAACTAATTCATCATATATGTTATAACTGTCATATTTAATTAATATATTTCACATGTTATTTATGGTTAGTGATTTATGTTGTATACGTAATAAAACTTAATTTTATTATTTTAAAATTTTAGGTAATTTTCTTCTCCCAATATTTAAGAAATTATATCCTTGAAATATGAACTTTTTCTTAGAAATCAATGATTTTATATTTAAAAATAACATTGTTAAAAACCATCATTGTAATTATGTTAACAAAACATAATCTTAAAATATAGAAAGGAAAATATGAATGCCATCTTGAATAACTAATTTTTTTTCGATTTAATAACATTGATTTTTAGGGAAAACATGGACATGGAGGAAAATTGTAAATAAGTATGGAATGTGATAAAGAACACTGATCATAAGAAATTTAATGATCAATAGAAACATAACATCTATAAAATCATTACTCATTAATGACTTCCAAAACTATTTATTCATTTGATATGATGGTAATAAAATACCATTTTTGTTTCATGATACTTCCCCATGAGTTTATGGATAATTTTAAGAAAATATTGATATTACAAGAAAATATAATTAATATATTTCTATTTTTTATAATAATGATTTCATCTTTCGTTTTTTGTTTCGATCAATTTTTACTTCATTTCATGCTCCATGAAATGAATTTCCAACATTAATTTTTTTTTCATGGAGAACTAATATTTAAATTTAGTAGATCCTAAGATTCATAAAATAGATTTATAAATATCATTCTATCTATAAATATTTTTTAAAGAAAATATAGTTCACTCATGTTATATAATAATATATTTTTTTTATAATCCTAAAAAGTAAACCAAAAAGATAAAATTAACATTTTTCTATAAAACAGTTAAATTAAATAGAATGAAATATTAAAAATAACATAGTATATGAAAATGGTATGTATTTAAACCAGATATCCCTTTTAATGTTTGTTTAATTTAGAACCCATGATTATATGATATATAATTTTTTAAATTAAATTTAATCTCTTCGGTATTATACATTATATAAAACATCCAACCAATCCAAACTACAAAATATTATTTATTTAACCAAACCATTATAACAAAGAAATTGGAAATGTGGGAAAGAATGATATTAACCAAATTATGAAAATACTATTTACACATTTTAGTAAAATTAATTCATTGGTTAAAAATTAATTATATATAAAAATGAAAACCAATTGAACATAAAGGTAGTGTTTTTATAAAAATATATTTTTATGCCCAAAATGGAAATATATCATAATAAAAAAATTATCCACTATAAGTGATATATCATTAGAAAATTTTTAAGTAATAAATTCAATAAAATGTTTTAAATTCATCAGGTATGTTTGATAGTCTTAAGATAATAATAAATCCAATTTTAAGCATAAAGAATATTTTTTTTGAAATGATATTTTTCCCCATTTTATGGTGATCAAATTTTAAAAATAAATTAATAAGTTTTATTTGTAAAAATAACATTCATTATTTATAGAAGTATATAAAAAATATATTAGTGTTATTTTTTTGGTATTTTTGGAAAATATTCATTTTTTATGGATAGTAAAAAATAATTAATTTTAATTAAAAACAAACTTTTCATCTAAATAATATACAATGGTATGGTTTATTTAAAGTTTGTTATAAAGTCTTATTAGTTAAATTGTACATCAACAAATCCAATTAATCATATCGGAATAAATTTTTCAATTTTATTTTATATGAAGACATTTGATACATTTGAAAGCTTTCATTTTAAAAACTAGTTTTCCCGTTTCATCTATGGAGTAATTATTAAATCACATTTGATTCTATAAATTCAATAAGGTAAAAAATATTCTGTATATGGAATAAAAAGGTTCCAGTAAATTATTAATTCCATTTAGAATTTTCTATGTAAAAATTATATTATGGTAAAAATAATTATTAATCATTGTATAGATAAAATAATGAAACAGATTATAGTTAAAAGGAACATGCTTAAAATACCTATAAAAATATTGAATTGTTTAATGATGTATTTATTGACCCAAAAAATAATTTAATGAATTAATTATAATAAAAATTCATGGAAATTAATTCCACCTTAATGATGTAGGCTTTAAATAAAAAATAATCTTTATTTAATCACATAAAACCATCCCTCCTCAAGTAAAAATACCACTCCTCACCATCCAAATTCGCCTCACATGATTTTAATCTCCTAAAATATATGTTCCAAAATATCAACTCGCCACTCTCCCAGCATAAAAGAGCTTATTGTCACACCAAAATACAATTTCCATTATCATTATGGGAGGATTTTCCCAAGGTAATTTTCACAAAGCACCACACTTAATTTCTTTTCTTCTCCTGCATTCTCATACCCGCATTTATAAGTTATAAAATACAAACTCCATAATATTTTATATACTATATTTTAATTTTTTTAGAGAAATATCTCAAATCCATTTCATTTTTCATATCTGTGTATTCGATGAAATGGAATTAATGTCCAAAGTACGTCGGTAAATCATCTACATGAATAATACCTTTTCATCTTGCATAAATTACTTTATCGATGGTCATAAAAGAATGATTATAGTTAAATTATATTTTAATATGTATATTATAATATATTTCATGTTTTGGAAATAATAAATAATCATAATATTAAATAAAAATTCTATCTAATGGTGATTAGAAAAACCACCAAAACTAAACTACAGAATTTTTATTTATAATTTATCAATTGAATCACCCTAATGTAAGAAAGAAGTATTATTTATGGGTCTGTTTATAATTCTGGAATTTATATTATACCATTTAACTGCTCTTTTTGTGTATGGTTTACATTCTAAAAGATAATCTATATTTATACACAAATGACCCGACCAAGAAAACATTGTAATGAATGCACACAAAATATTAAAAATAAGGAAATATTGTTACTGAATCTGTAGTAAGATGTTATAATATATTCATATATGATATAATTAATTTTTATATAATACTCTAAATATTTAATAAAATTCATCAAACCATTATAATGGATATTTAATTATGAATAATTAAGGGGAATCATGAGGTATGGGTTTCTCATCGTAGTTTTTCATCTCCAAGATATATGCCTTATTTGTGACATATTTTTATGTGTCTTGTTTATATAAATACCTTTGATATATAATATAATGAGTCAAATGATATTATTATTATTATATATTTCATTTGTTTATTATTACTTTTATGGGGCCAATGATTCGACTGAATACAAAGGGGTAAGGGAATTCTTAACCATGTTTCCATTATTTGGGTTAATATTATACTTCGTCGATTATGTTGATCTATGATTATGTAAGAGATTAATTATTATTATATTATGAAACGTGTTTACTTTTATTCATATCTATTTAATGTCAATATGAATAATCTATTGATATTATTAATTTTCTGTCTAATGATATGAAATTTATAAGGGGTAATATTTTCTAAAATGTTATATTTTTTAATGTTTTTGATATTACTATAATTTTCATCCATACCCATGTTTTTATAAAATAATTTCTTAAAATGATTTAATAATTCAATATTATTTTCTTACAATTATTTTTTCATATTTGTTAATTTGTTCAAAATAGTTTGAATGGATTGGTTTTTTTAATTTTCATAGAATGTTTCTGTATTAATTTTCCAAAAAATATAGAAGGACTAATTTTTAATCTTATACAGAATGAGAGTATTTTCCCTCCATTATTATGATTGAATAACTTGTTGTTTTCTTTTATAATCATAAAATTTTAGTTTCATAGAAAATTTTACCCTTTATAAATTAGGGGAAATTAAAAAAAATACAACCAAATAAGAATTTTTCTGAAAAATTATTACAAGTGATATATCAAAATTATTTTACATCCATTATAAATTTATTTGATGTTACTTATGATATAGTGGTGATAAAATTTCAAATAAAATATACTCATAATTTTTATGGTTGTTTTATGATTATGATCGAATTCTATTTATAAAGAAAAATTCATGAGTAATGTTCAAAATTAATATTTACATAACCCAATTTCATTTCATTGTTTTTGATGTGATTAATGATCTTATGGTACACATATGTATGATTTTTTATTATTTGATAAGGAGTCTGTAAGAAATTATTTTTGGTGCCTATATCTCCCAGAAATTAATTAGGTAATGATTTATATCTCATGAATTAGAAAAGAATGATATTAGAAGTTATCTTATTATAGTAACATGATACTCGAGTGGGATGTCAAATAGGTTTAGTAATGGACTTTGTCTATAAATATGGTTTGGGGAGTGAACCCAATCCACTAAAATAGTATTATTAATGAACCACATATTATATAATGTTTTGTGTAGTTATCCCAATACACTATGATTTTACTGGGAGTACCCCATGTATACTATGATAGTTTGGGATGTGATGTCATTTCAACAAGATTGTTTGTGAAAATATCCTTGACAAATAAAGAGATTATTATATATTCTTTTGTGTGTTCACCATTTCATGTATTATGCCTATATTATTCTTTCATAATTCTTGATTTCTTATTGTTAATATCTTCTGATCCTTTATGATTTATTACATGACTCAAAATTAGGATCAATGATATAAATGGTATAATTTTTTAATGTTATGTACATGCTCTTATTATTATTTTATAATAGACATCTTCAATTTTTACCCTTAATGGGCATGTAAGATTATTATTTTCTTTTGGTTATTTCACTCTATGATGTGATGAAATATATTATATATGAAATATTAAAAGGGTTCTAGTTATTATGGAATAAACATGTGATAATATATATGTTTTATGAATAATGAGTTTTTGTTTCAAATTCTCCAATGACAGTAACCCCATATGGTCCATTTGTGTTTTTTTATAATATGAATATTTCACTATTTATATTTAATATATATTTATTAAATTTATGGGATTTTATAGTTGGTATTAGTGGAAAAGTTTTATCTATTCTTCGGAAACTAGGGGAAAAACATAGTAAGAACCATACGTGTATGTTTACATTAAAATCCTAATGTTTACGGTAATGATAAGGAATAAAAAATATTAAAATTAAGCTATCATAGTATGAAATTTTATAAGTAAATTCTAATTATTATGAGTTTTCCCATTATGTATAGTGTTTCTAGGAATATTCTTTTTGGTTTTTGTCAATATATGAACCTGAAGGAACTGTGTTAATACTGAATGTGATTAGAAACGTAATGATTTTCCTAATAAACAACATAATATTATAGGACATGTAATTAAAAATCATATTTTTATACTAATGCAAGAAATAAATTATACTAGAATCTCAATTGAGTAATGAAGAAAACAACATTCTATTCAGTACATAATTAGGTACTTCCACTATCATTCAGATGGTCTTCTAATCCACAAGTGGATCAAAAATGGATCAACAGCATTGAGAAAATATTTTCTATTTTTCAATTATTAGGAATTCAAAATTTTTTCCTTGTAATTTATCATATATAGGGTGATGTAATTCAATGGTGAAATATTATAAATAATAAAAGGTAAGAAGATTAAACTAAATCAATTGAATTGAATGATTTTAAGGGAATATTTCATATCAATAACTTCCGTCATTTTATGTGAAAAAATATGGATAGGTAATTTTTTAATCTAATAGAAAACAATGATGAATCCATCTCTACATATGTGGAATATTTCACATGACTAGCGTGGTGTTCCTGGGGTTTAATTATACATACAGAATGTAAAATAGGTCGATTCACTGGTGACCTAAAATAGTTTTTAGAATCGAATTATCTATAACTGATGTATGTACCTATGAAAAAATTATTTTATGTGAAGCAATGGTGGAGATAGATATCAGAGTTACCCATCAATATGATGGTTTTGATATGAAAATTAAATTATAATTCAAATGATATTCTCAGAACCATGGGGAAAAGGATATGAGATTTTATTTATTATCAATATTTGGGAAGAAAAATGGTTCAATTTTATTAAGGGAAGTAGAAAATGTATTTTATTGTGGATGGGAAGGTCAATAGGCCACTAATTATCAATGTGAATGGAGGATGTTAGTTAATTATTTGAATAAAGAGTCAACTACACCGAATGAACCACCCACACTCTGGTTTTTCAAATTCAAGGAGTAAATGAATTAAGAAAATCAATTCCCCATTCCAAAGAAAAATAAAAATGATAATACTGAAAAATATCTAATGATAAATTTGATATTTGATATTTTTTGAAATAGAAGTGGAAAATGAATATAATGTTAATTGAGGAAAATATATCTTCCTTATATGAAAATTTCATTAGTGTGACCAATATAAATATTGTTGTTCATAATTTTGTAGAATTTCATTTTATTACCTCCATATACAAGAACAATAGAATAATGAAACAATTATTTATTGTTTCACTCTAGTTTATTCTTATGTATTTGATTGTTTTTTCTATTTTACAAGTAATGTTGAAATGTTACTAAGGTGGTAAGGAGTAATTTTTTTAGGAAACATGATTTAAGGAAAAATAATCCTTAATATCTATGTTACTTGTTTGATAATAGTGATCTTAATTTATGTTTGATTATGATAAAATAAATGGGATTTTATTAATGGCCTTGGAAAATATTAGTAATATTAAGATAAGGAGGTTTATGATATACTAGTTTGAGTATATATATTTATTTTATTTAAGGAAAGATGAATGAATAAATTTTTCAAATAATTCTTTTTTTAATAATCTTTTTTTGTTAATTCATGTTATTACAATGTTGTAAGAGGATACAAGATACTGATATTCACATATTTGTTGGGTTACCATTAATATCTTCTTCATGATATTTCAGATATTACTAATATGTTAGTTACCTTCATGAAAATGTTTTATATTTTAATATTTTGGATTGTTCATATGGGTGAAAATTTATCAAAATCATCAATTTGATCATTGGAAGATGTTGGGGTCACTAATGTATTACACAACCATAAAAATAAAAATGTCTATTGAACCATCATTGCTAAAAAAAATTGTCATAACCAGAGACATTAGTAATGACTTATCATCCCATTATGGAACTTATGATCCACTTGTTCTGTAGGCATTACAATTTAAAATTCATTATATGGACTAATATTTTTTTATGAAATTGATAAATTCATTATCAAAGAGGAAAATTATAATTATGAGATGAAATCAAGTAAGTATATCTTCTAAAATGTTTTTTAAATAACATTTGATCCCATTATCATCATTTATGATGATATGAAAGAGCTTTATAAGGCCTATCTGATCTATGGTGTTGTGTTCATTAACCTTTAGTGACTAATTTTTACATCATTCTCTATCAGAAATTAATTTTTATAATTCTCATCCATTCACATATTTTCACATTCCACAAATTTTGACCTAGTTGGAATCCTAGTTTATTGACGACCTTCTCCTTCTTCTTTCCATCTTTTAGGTTCATGGTTTATTTACCCATTTAATGATGTTGGTTTTCATTAAATAAATGCTTTAAAAATAAATTTTTTCCCATTGAAATTTCATATTTTCATGAATATAATTTGGTTGGCTGTTTTTATTATATTATGATGTTATTTTTTCAATTATCTCTGCCACCGAATATCACTAGAGTTCATTATGTCTTCCATGTATATATAAAATGTATGAACATACCTAATCTTTCATGAGTACATAATAAAGAGTTACCACCACTAGAGGATTATATTCTTTATAGGTAACATCTACTAGAGATTCTGGATTATAGAGATGACTCTCTACAATACAAGTCCACTTACCAAGATAATGTTTCGTGGAAAATCCACCAATTTTTTAGAAACTATGTGGGAACATAAGGATGTGATGATGTATAGGTATATCATTTTTGTATATCAATGTTATTAATTTATATGTTGAAAACATATTAAGGGTTGAATGAAACACACCAAGATTCTGTGTTTTGTGAATTTTAAAAAAACCCAGTCTCTTCAATAACATATATTTCTCAAAACAATTTACATAAAAGAACTAAAAAATTATTTTCCTAACAAAACATTTATCACGTTTCAATTTGAGTGGGGGAAATTAATTTTATTAATTCAATTATGAAAATATATTTCATACATGTTTATAAAATGAATTCATTTTTTAACAATTAATTATTAATGAAAATATGAACCAATTGAATATAAAGGTAGTGTTTTTATAAAAAATTATTCTTACACCCACAATGGAATTTAATTTTAATAAATTCATTTAATCAATATTTGTTAAACCTTTAATTTAAATTTATATGATAAAAATTAAAACATTCCTTTTATATACATTCAATAATTATTTAGGCATATTAGAAGAATAAATCCAATTTAAAGAATTGAAATCAATATTTTTCTAAATGAAAATTATTCCTCGTTTTAATTGTGTGCCTATTTTAAAATAATATTTTCAAGCTATTATATGTTTTATTTGAAAAAATAACTTAATTTATTAAATATATATATATATTATCTGAGATTTATTTTTTTGGTAATTTCCTGTAAGAATCATTTATTAATGAATAGTAAAAATACTACTTTTTAATTTAAAATTTACTTCTCATTTAAATAATTTATAATATTAATTTTTATTAAATAACTGATTTAAAGTATAATTAGTTCAATTACAGATCCCTCATACATGATGCATCTGTCGAATTAATTTGAAATATAATTTTTCCAATTATATGAGTTGAATTTCATAACATGATTCCAATACTTTTAAGGAGAAATTTTTTATTACTTAGTATTTTCATTTTCATTTATTTACAAAAAAGTTTTATAGTAGTAGAAAATAAATATTTACTATAGTATCTATATAATAATGAATTGGATTATAGTTAAAATATGATGGATTATAATACCATAAAATAAAAAATAAAAAGAGTTTTTATATATTTATATACTATAAATTGACTTGAAATATTCAATATCTTACAAATTCATTGAAATTAGTTCCACATAAATTTTGATGGAATTAAATTGAAAATATTCATTATTTAATCACATAAAACCAACCATCCTCAATTATAAATACATACCACTGCAACAAAACAACTACTAAATATACATGAAGATCATAAAATATCTAATACAGTATCCAACATACTCTCACCATGTTCACGTTCATCTTTTCTCACCCAAATACCATTTCGAATATATTTTAGTTATATTTAATAGAGGTGCTTCTCAAAAGGTAATTTTCTCAAAGAACCTCTCTTAATTTCAATTATTCTTCTAGTTTCACTTCACCTACATCATCCATCAATGAATAATAACTCTATACTAATGTATATACTAATGTTTTATGGTTCTAATGAAATATCACATATCCAATTAATTTATCACACGCTTTAATTCAATGGAATAAAACTATTGTGTAAATTATATCACTTAATAATATCCAATAAAAATGATTATTAATTTTTCACTACAACTATAATGGCTTGTTATAAAAGTACCATTATGGTCAAAAAAATTTAATATGTAAATTATAATATATTTCATTTTTTTGACTAATATATACCCATAATATTAAATAAAATGATATTATCTTATGGTTTTTGAAAAAACCAGCAAAATAAAAAAAACATTTTCCATTTAAATTTAATCAAAAGAATAATCATCATATACGAAATAAAAATGAATTATGGGACCATTTATAAATATAAAATTTCCTTAATACCATTTTATACAACATCTTGATTTTAATTTCCATTAGAAAAGAAAATCCATAATTAGACACTATTGAAAGTTGGAATCTTTGTCACGACATGTATTTCACCTCGATTACCACTATATGTATGATGTCTGTTTTATATACAAGTTTTCATATTTCCATAATAGCATAAATACATCAGTATCATCTTTTTTATGGTTATGTCATTATATTATAGGTCGTGTTAAAGGGTTATTGTAGATCCCATACTATAATAAGAACATAGAAATGTTTTGATCGTAATATCAGAGTAATGTCCTATAGTCTAGTTACATAATTCTGACATGGAACAATTGTTGTGAGATTATTAGGTGCAGAGGGATTATAAGAATTTATACTTCTTCTCATGATGTCATCAGAAGATGATCAATAATAGTTGATATCATGAGGACATACATGCTAATAAGAACACCAAATTTTTTCCGTGTCATTTGTTATTTTTATCTATGGACATATCTAATTTTATCCTGAAATGAGATCATTATCAATGTTTTTAATTTAATATTTTACCTTGAATTAAGATGAAAATTGTAGTAATATAGTTCTTGAGAGTTAGTTTGTGTTGGGTATGTTATTGCTGACATGAAATTGATTGAATGATCAAAATATGAATTTTCACTTCTGAGTTGAGGAAGATATATCTAGGTCCTGTATGATAAGGATGGAAGTAACTCTAATAAATCCATTGACATGGTAGTCAGTGGTATGTATGTCTGGTCAGATCAGCAAATAATAAAGCAATACAAATGGTGATAAGAGTTGTGTGCATTCTGCATTATTGAGATAATGATGACTATAATATTATATTACACATATCATGTTTATATGAAGGTAGTTGTTTCATTAGAATTTCCATATCTCATTAGGGGGCTCTATTTGTTCTTAGACCCCTCTCTGGAACTCTGTATATTATTCACTTCTATTGACATAAGGTACTAGAGGGTCCCACCCAATTGATCTTTGAGAATCTTCCCTATTTTGTTGAATATAAATATAGAACATGGTGGGCCCCACCATGGGTCTGGGTACTAACCATGTTCTAAGGATCACCATGGGATAAATAAATTACTTAATTATCCATGTTAGGAATAACTCATTAAATTTTTTTATGACACATATTTTCAAGTTATTATGTTAATACAGGATTTAATATTATTCAGCTGGATATTTATATCCCAATATCATTTAATATTATAAGGAGTCATGATTAGAGTTAATGAATCATGTTTATCAAGTAATATATTATATTAATGTGTCAAATTATAAATATTATTTATGGAATAATTTTTTTCACAAATAAATATTTATAATACATACATAATAGATGTTTATTACACAGGTGCTGGGAAATTAATCTGAGTACCATGTATATCCATTATATAACTGGATAGAGGCTCATCCCATTTAAACAATTCATTCATTGGAATTGAGAGCCTCTCTACCCTCCATAATACTATATAAACACTATATAATACAAAAAATGTTCTTCAAATTAAATCTTCTCAAGATAAAGAATATGTCTTTTGCTGATCATCGATGCATCGAAGGTGTCCTAAGTTTACCAAGTTATCATGTGAATTCTGACTAATAATGTGTGAGATTATTTAAGAGGCATGTGTGGAAAATCTAGAAGACATCAATATTGGATTCATCAAGAATATATCACTGGAATATTGTGACAAGCTTGTGCACATCATATCTAGATGAGGTATACGTTTTTTATTATTTTTTACTCTGTTTAAAGTGTGTGTTGTCCTATGTCTATACAGGGGAAAGATCACCAAAATTAAAGATGTTATGTCACTCTGGTGATGAAATAAATATTTAAATTCCTTTTCCATTAGTTCACTGCTCATCCTAGTAACTTATAGTTTTATCATACTAACACATGGTTTTTATGAGTCAATGGAAAAAATTAAATAACCCAAAATTTTATAATAGGGTGATAAAATGGTTCCAACAGATCTGACCACACATCGATCCATTTCTGAAAGGACAAAAAATAGTCATATGAAACATTGTTATAGGATCAAAAAAGTGGTGGAAATTATTTTTTGGGTTTTTAATTTTTATGTACATGGTTTTATATGTGTTCTTAAAAATTACCTAAATTTGGAAAATGAATGGCTAGATACTAGTAACCATATTTTCTTCGGTGATGATCAATTATTTTGTGATCAATAATATATTATATACTATTATATTATCTTATTATTATACGTATAAAAAACTGATGTTAATTTTTATTAATGTCTAAAAGACATGGAAAACTATAAAGGCATGGAAGCTATTTTATTAAATAAATAAATAGATTCTAGACCTTGACCCATTGGGTCTTCTTGTTTAGAGAGCCCCCACCTCATGTGTCACCTCCTCCCTATGCGAGCTGAACAAGTGGACTTCCCTCTCCTTCTCATGCTCAGACCACAATGCCCCTTCATTCCCCGGTCACACCTCCCTCGATCGGATCTGGAGCATGTTCCCCCCTCCCCCCTAATAAGGTCTCCATGCCACTCTCAGCTCGATTAAGCAACCCTGTCTGGGTCGTTGTTCCGCCTGGTGGTTGTCACCCCACTGTTACTACCATGCCATAAAGATCATAGATCATTGTCTCATTCGAAGCATACCCCCACCTCTTGGTCTACATCTGTCCCTCCGTCACACATTCCATTGAACTAGCCACCCCCATCCCTTCTAAACGTCACCAACCTGGCACTCTCCTCCTTCCCCACACCAAAATATGGGTTCCCAAAACCATGTCGGACCATATAGGTTCCAGATCTCCCTTTTCTCATGAGCACTACCACGAGGTGTTAGTGGACCTGTTGACCCCACCACGGTCATGTTGCTGCCATGTCGTGGTCACACCGCTGCCAGGGTATAGTCCTACCACGATCCGACCTAGCTCCGTTGAATCACCCTCACTGGAGTTCACAGTCCATTTGGGATTCTTTCTCAGTTGAAGGTAAACCAAATATATTAACATGATTAATTTAATTTAGTTTTTTAAATTAAATTATTTATAAATAATTTTGTTACTTAAAATTTAATGAATCTGAAATTTTAATTTTATTTGAGATTTAAATTAATCTAATGGTAGAATTTAATTTTGTTTTATAAAAATAAAGTAATAATTTGAACTGGTAAATAAATTATTTTAATTTATTTCAATTTAGTTAATTTATCATAACACCCTCATACTGTTTAAATTTTGTGCATTTTAATTTTTGTTGCTGTTTATTTTAATTCTAATTGGTCTTGAGCTAATTATATTCCCCTACATATCTGGTATTATTTATTTCATTATTTCATCAATATGTGCGATAATTGTAATAACTAATTAGATAAATTTCCATATTTATATCATCTCTTTTAAATTGAAATTTTTATAAGGGAATGCACATCCAATGCACATGTTTTACATTGTACCCTTTTACCCCCTCGCACGTGATCAAGTATATTTGATAGAAGTTAATGATGATCCAGGATACAGACCTCGCCATGTTGAGGTGGAAATCTAGATTTGATTTGAGATAATTGTACTAGGGGTGAGATGTGACATGAGTTAGGTGTCTACTCGTGTATGGAACCCCTCTATGAAGGTTGATCTATTATGGATCGATCATAATGAAATACTCAAGACCAGTCAGATTTCATTTTTTCCATTATGCATGTTTAATTATTTTATGAAAATGAATGATTATTTATTGATCAAATAAAATAATTATTATAATAAAGTGCATAAATAATTGGATAATATATATCTATTTCTTTTTTAGTTTTGAGTGTTACCACACAGTTTGAAAGATTAAAATAGAATTGTATTAATTTTAAACATTAAAAAAATCCAACATTGAGATATCAACTCATAATGATTTCCGTTATTAATATTTGAACAAAACCTGCTGTTCGAAGTGATCATCAGCCAAAATTGAGAGTGCTCCTTACTACCAGTTAGCTGTTATAAGATTAATGGATTTACATGACCAATGATGATAGAAAATAATTTTCCAGAGCAATCTTGTTATCACCTAAGAGAAACGTAGTTGAGGGAATCTTGTTCCTATTCCAAAAGTTGTGACATTACACAATAGTACAATCTAGCGTTAGATAATACAATTTTCTAGAATGTAGGATAACTATAAACTCTCTATGTAGGGTATTACCCATATCATTATGACTATATAGACTAGTTTCAGGAATCCATTCCACTAGAATACTCAAGAGATTGAGTATTCTGAATCTAATAGTGACGATTATTTGGGTTCGGTAAAATAGTGAGAGACATTAATAAATGTTATAATAATTAATTATTCATAAAATTCTAATGGTGATAAATATAATATACCTATTTTTAATTCTTATCAATGGTATATTTAAAATTGAAATCACCAGCACCACAAGTACAATATAACTATGTTTTATTATAGAAAATGAATGGGTCCTAAAAAATAATAACATCTAGGAGTGGTACATGCATATGTGCAGAGTACATTTCCATTAAAGGAAGATATATGTTCTATAATTCGCAGTTCCTACTGATCCTTACCATGGAGCAAGTCTGGTAGAAAATGATAAATTGAATAACCATGTAGATGATTCAATATTTGTTTAGTGCATCATATTGTCATATATGTTATTCCAATTGTAGAAAACGCATGAGGATGAAAATGAATACAAGAATCTTTCAAATCTCCATGAATTATATCAGAAGAGGGTATGATACAAAAGGTATGAGATCCCATGTTCCCATGGATAAGGCTAACAGAAATTCACCAAGTGGGTTCTCATGTAGTCAAGAAGACCGGGTACGTTGAGACTCTTAAAACCCTTCAGTTTATATTGAAATAATATCTAGCAATTGTTCCCATTCGGTCAGCATTAATCTCATGATTTTATACTTTTATTGTAAATTATAACATGAATGATATGAAAAAATATCTCCCTGATCAGTTTGAATTAGTTTGTTATGATGATAAGGATACAAAAAATACAAATTCATCTATCTTTATGGAGAACACGGGTAATAAAGGACAGGGAAAGGGGTCCAGGACCATGTCAGGGCCATGGAATCCAATGCTCCATCCCTAAAAGAGTCCAAATATTCAGAATCAATGAAATGAGTAGTAGAATTTCTACTTTGGATATGGAAAGAAATATAAATAGAATAAAATTTAAAAAGCAGGGTAGAAGAAGAATGTTAAGGATTTTACTTCAGGTAATTTTTTCAATGAATGCTATATTTCATTTTCTAAATGTATTGTATTAGATATGGGTCTGGAAGACACATTTGTATTAATATATAGGAACCATGCAGATTCAATAATATTTTATGTGGTGAAGTGGATCTATGAGCTAAATATGGTGCAAGTCTAGCTGTCTTGGTAGTGGGAGATTATCACCATATATTTCCCAGTGGTTTGATTCTAGTTTTTAATAATTGTTATTATACATCTTTTGTAAGTAGAAACATAATATTTGTGTCATGTTTGGACACTATGGGATTTTATTTCATGTTTCAAAATAAATTTTGTCTCTTCAGTATGGATAACTTTTTTTAGGTATGAAATATCATAACAATGGTTTATATGTAAATGTACTCCAAAACCCTGTAACGACAATAAATGAAAAAAAGCTATAAAGTGTCATATTTCAGCCACTTATGGAATTTCAGAGTAGGTCATGTTAATGAGAAGATATTTAAAAAATTTAATTAAGAAGGGAATTTAAAATCTATATAGGTAAAACCCTGGCATGTGTTCAAAATGTGTTTACAAGGGAATATGACTATAGCACCTTTCTCTGGAGAAGGAGAAAGAGCCTATGTAATAATGGAATTCATCCATACTGTTGTATGTAGTCAATTTAAAGTATAGTCATTGATTATATTTTCATACATTAGTGTTTTTACCGATAACTATAGTCGGTATGATTATATCTTCTTAATTGGTAGAAGTCAAAATCCATTTGGATATTTATGGAATACCAAAAGGAAGTAGAAAACGAGATTGGTAAGAAGATTAGGTCACTCCACTCAGGTTGAGATGGAGGGTATCATAACCACGCGTTCATTGATGACATAACAGAGTGTTGTATTCTATCCCAACTAAATATTCTATATACACCATTTTGGAATGATGTAAGTGGATGAAGTAATAATACCTTTCTATACATGGTCAGATCAATGATGATTCAATCAAATCTATAATTATCCTTTTGGGGATACACCATGCAAGTAGTGGAATATAAACACTACTTTTTACCAACTAATTATGAATATGTGATTCCATATGTTTTATGGCATGGATTGAAACCCAATATGTAACTATTATGGGTAATGGGATGGAATTATTTTTTACACTACTTTATCATGTGACAAATTAGCATCTAGAATATTAAGAGAATCATTATATGTTTTCTTAAGGAAACAAAAGAGTAATACCTATACAACCCATTAGATAGAATATTTGTTGGGGAAAGACATTCCATATTTATAGAAAGGGATAAAATTTCCAATGGTAGTAGTGGGATTAATTTTGAATTTGGCGAAGTTAATTCTCCAGAGGTATAGGAGTCGTTACATGAACAATCTCCACAAAATCAAGTGGAGTAAGAAGTGGTTCCCAAGACACAGTTAATTCTTATGTCTATTTGAGAGGTTAGAGAATGAGAGCATCATCATTATCTTTCCACAGACCAAGTTGACCCATTACCCCTTGAGAATGATGAACCGCTAACCTATAGATAAGAAGATTATATAAAATAAGTTGCTAAATGGAAATATGACATGCATTCTTAGTTTGAGACCATGTACCAAAATAATATTTTAATTTCAGTAGGCCATACAAATAAAGTAAATCTGATTGGGTAAAAATGGGCATTAATGAAAAACCTAGACATTGGTGGAAATGTTAATATATATAATTAAATATTTGTTGCAAAGGGCTTCCAGAAACAAAAAGGCATCGACTATGATCAAAACCTATAACTAGTAGAAATGCTAATATTTATCAGAATATTTCTTCCTATAATAACCATTCATGATTATTAGATTTTCCAAATCGATGTGAAAACAAATTTTCTAAATTTGATGTTGGTTGAATGTGTCTATATAACTCAACCTGAAGGGGTTTTAAGGACATAGAATGATAATAAGGCTTGCAATCTATAAATATCCATTTCTTGACTGGAGTAAGAATCACAATCAGGGAATGTTCATTTTTATAAATCCATAATAGAATTTTGTTTCTTAAAAAATGAATGTGATCATTGGGCATATAATAAGGTTGATTGGAATACCATCGTTTTTCTAGTATTTTTTTGTAATGAAATATTAATTATGGAAAATGATGTGAAAGTCATACAGTCAGTTAAGACATAGATTAATAAATGCTTCTCCATGAAAGGCTTATGTGAAGTGGCCAACAATCTAGGGATAAATATCTATCAAGATATATCTCAATGACATCTTGGACTATGTCTATGTACATATATTGACAAGGCACTGAATATGTATTGTTTTAATCAGTCCATTAGAGTACTATTTCCAATATCACATAGTATTAATCTCTCAACAAAAATGTGTCCACAAACATAGGTGAACATTAAAAGAATGAGTAGAACCCCTTATTCTTTAGAAGTAGGTTCTATCATGAATTTCATGTTATATACTAGGATTAATGATTCCTTTTGATAAATAATGGTGGGAAGATATCATGATTATCTTGGGTTGCATCATTGGTGATCTATTAAAAATATCCTAAAGTACTAGAGGCATACAAAAAATCTATTCCTAGAGATTAGAGGAGATGAAGTAATTGTAATGAGAGGATACATTGATGATTGTTTCCAAATAGGTCATGTTGATCAAAATTCATAGTCAGAATACATAGTTTTCCTTAATGGTGGTGTAGTGAGCTATATAATTTCAAATTAATCTATGGTCACTGATTTTACAGTAGAATCCATGTATATAGAATATTCTACTATAGCAAAGGAAGTAGTCTAGATACGTATCATTGTATCGAACATTTGAGGTTTGCCTTACTCTAGAGACCCTATTCATATTTATTGTGATAATACAACATCAATGGTGCTATCTGAGGATCCTAGGTCTCAACAGAGAAAAAATAATTTACTTCGAATGTTTTACCTCTTAATGGATTTTACTTAGAGATGTAAAGTTCTAGTTAGCAGAGTTTCCATAGAAGAAAATGTGAAAAAACCCCTAAATAAAGGCATCTCTAGGAGGAATCATGAGTGTCATGTGAGGTTAAATATATTGATACATGCTAGTGGTTGGCTCTAATGAAAGTGGGAGTGTTTACAGTGGGTTCCCTAGACCCAACTTGTGTTGTACATCGATTATCTCTAAATGTATATAGATTGTTATATATGAATGTGTTAATTGTTCTATAATTGTGTAGATACTTATATATTCACTTTGTTTATGGTAATTTCCTTCAATTATAGGTTGTATCGAAGGAAGAAAACAAATCCCATGCTATGATAAGAACCTAGAGAAACTATGACATTAATCTTAATGAAATTTCTTATGATCAAACTACATCATTATGACAGGACACAAATGATGTGTGATTGTTAGGTGTTGGTGGATAATAATAATTGAGACTTGTTCTCCTAAAGATCATTTATGATAATCTATAACAGTAGAGATCATATGGAATTCCCTTCTAATAAGAACATCACATGTTTCATGTGTCATTATATGTTCCTATATATAGACATGTTTAATTCCACCATGTAATAGAGGATTACCTAGAGAATCCTAGTGATATCATAGTAATGTAACCCCTATGAAATATCATAAAATTGAGGAGGATTCAATGGATCCCCTCAAAAAAATTTAGATTCATTTCTATCCAAGCAAGAAAATATTTCCAATTCACAAGGATAAGGAAAAAGGGATTCACCTATCAGTAGAATGATGACTTCCATGTACCCATCAAATTCCTCAAGATGTACTTTGTACATCCACTAATCCTGATTCCAATGGTGAAGGGGGGGACCCATCATGTATATGGTCTCCATGGAATTCCCATCAGGTTCCCTCCTCACATAGAAAAATGTTGTTAGTAGAGAGAACATTCTCTAATACCTAAACTGAATGATGCAACCTATTGGAACCTAATACACTGATGTAATTAAGTATTTCATTTATATAATCTTTTTAGTGAATATTATTTGGAATTACTTACAGCTCCATGAAGCCCATGTGATCTCTCGAATTGATCTTATCAAGTAAATCATTGTCCACCTGATATAAAATGGTTTCTTGGCCCAATGGTCCATCAATTTGTAGTAGTAAGACATTCATTTTGTATCATAGAATTCAGTGAATTTGAAATCCCTTGTCATTTTCCATAAATCATATTTTCCATAGAAAATACACCGATTGACAACGAGATACAAGCTGAGGATGTCTTCTATAACCATGAAACACCTATGACATGGAGATATATTTTTATGAGGCCTACTAGAGTCCCTTTTAAAAAAGGACAAAAATACCTAAACTCAATCATCTTGGCCTAGGAATTGTGATTTCCTCTCCAAACAGAGAAAATTTTCCCCACCCTTTTTAAATGTCTGAATGAAACATGAATAATTAGGAAGAGTATGAAGACCATGTCGTTGGGTTGGAAGTGTCCCTATAACTACAAATAGAATGATTAAATATCAAAGGGCACTCTGTGCTAGTAATAAATATTTTTGATGGGGAATATTCCATCAAAAAGTAAGAACTGGACCCTCATAAAGGATAAGTCAAGGGAATGCTGGATGATTTCCCATTTCATCCCACAATTCATCATATTCCTCGATCACATATTTCTCATTCCAATGCAATAGCAAATGCAACCACCTTCTTGGCCTACCCTGATCAAGATGAATCAATCTTTTGTATCACACACTAAAAAATGGCCTCATAAAACATCATATGTGATATAGAAGAAATAAATCAATTCAACATTGCCCATGGTCTACAAAAACTAATTACCACACCTAGATAAAATTATCCCATAATATATTATCTCCAAAACCAGACTCTCCAAATAGGCAGAGCCTAGGGTGAATATATTCATTGTCTTCTAGTGAACTTCACACAATGTGTTGGCCCACGTGAGAAAAATGTACTCAAAATGATCTTTTTAGGAAATCCTTCTAAAATTACTAGCAGTAGGAGATATTTCCAATATCATGGATAAATTATTTATTGGTTATTGTAGTGTCAATCAATCTAGGACTAGGCCCTATCTCAAAATTAGGAGGATCACATATTAATAGAAAACATGATATCAGACTATCTTGTATTCACCATGAAATGATCTACATGAAAAATACATTGAAACATCATTGAAAACCCCCATAATTGCAACATATAGTTAAATATTCCTATCAATTTTCTATTTGTGGAATTGTTGTTGTGGCGCAATATTTCCCACCCACATTGATTAAGTTCATCTAAATCCTCACAACATCTAATTTCATTCCAAGTGGGCTAAGACAATACCCGTCAATGAATTTTGGATGATGACTATCATCAACATTGTAACGTTCCATATCATCACATATTTTTGGGTTCCCTACAAAATACTAAAGAACTACCACACCAAATTCTATTCTTCAGAGTTGAAGAATTTGTACCTGGAGTATAATATTTATTCTAATCACTCATATCTCAATCAGTAAATGAAAATAGACCGATAGAGGCACAAAATAAAACTATGTGAAATATACTCTACATGATTGTGAACAATAATAAAAAGTTAAGTCCGGAGAAACTCTCCTATTTTTTATGGGCCTACTATACCACCACACATACTACTACATAATATTTTCTATACTCATTGATGTATGGAACCTAGTAAGTGTTAAAAATAGTGATCTAGTTCCCTTCACAGCAATTACCAATTTTTGGACATCTCTCGGATGACGAGAAATAAAAAAGGCTAATGGATGAATTGGAATGCTTTAATGAGATCATGATTCATAAATTACACAACTATGAGGTCCCTCAGAACTAGATCGCTTGGTAAATTAATTATATGGTTCACCGCCATTAATTCCTCTTTTATGAACTAGTGTTTGAACTCATAATCCCAATAATCAAAAGGGAATAATCTTCGGAAGATGGATCCCAAATAAGAAGTTCTTTATATCATACATAAGGTCTATCAAAATATAGCATACTCATTAGCCATGATTGATGGGGAGCATGTTACAACCACCCCCCACCAATTAATGGATTCTCATGAAATACATTTCATAGCTTTCATCACATGGTAATCCACATCAATGTAAGTCCTTTTATTCATCCCAGTTACATGATGTTAAATTGTAAAATGTATTCCTTGTCACATGATGTTAAACTATATGAGATCATCCTGAACACTTGACTTTAATTAGTGTAGGTAATTCTAGGATGAAATACAATAAACTACATGGTATCTCATGTACATACTTCATGACATTAAACTAAGTTGCTAATTCCCTCATGATAGGGAATTAAAAATACATGGGGTTGTAGATCTACATGTGGATTGACTTGTACCATCATTGTATACATAGTGACACCTGATAGGATCGTCCACTAAATTACTTTTTATTCATTTCACATTACCCTCATCCTTACAGCATGTTATAAAACTATTTGGATCCATAATATTCCTTTCCTCATTCACAAGAGGTGAAATTTCATCCTTATTATAAGAAATTAAACTAAAAAGAAGATATCTTTTTCACATTACATAAAACTATAAAGGTTTTCAATAATTACATAAAACATGATTCACATTTCTAAAGAGATACCTATGGACTTCATGATTCTATATCTTGGGCCATCCACATTATGATACAAAACTAACATGTTCTATATTTAAATGCCTATCAATAGAGAGGGTAACCATTCAAACATTTTTATCACGCCATCAAATTCTCCCATGATATTAGTTTTTTCAGTAAGGGATTCCCCATAGAATAAAAAATTCGAATCTTGTAACAAGATCATCATGGTCTTGAATGCACGACAAATAAAAGGAATTCCATGATAACTGATCACATAATGTTAAACTACTCGGTTAATGTACATTGCATGATATACAATTGCACACTCTTATAGAACTTCCCTTAGTGGACCAATATCATTGCTTCCAATATTCTTCCAAAAATCCATTTATGAAGAAAAAATGGACTGATTATCATTTCCATGAGATACCTAGTGATTCATGGTGGTCCAATCATGGGAGTAACCTCAATCCAAAAACACCCTCTCCTTATCCACGGAATAGGAAATAAAAATGATCCACTCAAGAACTATGTATTGACTGATAACTTCTACCATAGGATATATAGATATGATCAGATTTTCATCCTTGGGTATAACCATCATTCCCCTTTTCACAAAGGGAAGGCCATGTCCTTGTGTTATGATGTTAAACTAAAAAGTTCCCCATGAACATCATTTTTTGTTATTCTCATTCCAGTGAGATACGTAGTGATGCCTGAACATCCACCCTTGGTTCCAAATGAAACATTTTTATTCATTAATGATATTTCATTTTCATCCAAAACAAATAAAATTAAACTCTATATTGTTTTAAGAGCTATGTATTTATTTATTTATTTTACCATTTGTTGCATAGGGACTCTTAGATTTCCATCCTTACATCCATCAAAAATTATCTTTTAAATGTCTGGAAGCCCTAGTATAATCTATATAAATTTAATTTGAATGTTTTCAGATAACTATGTGAGTATTGACTTTGGTCATCAAATGATATATACTGACTCCAGATCCCCAATCCAAGGCCCATATACAACAGTAAATGGAAATAAAACCAACATCTGTATAAAGGTTATACCTCTGTAGGGAGATTCTCAATGAGGAACTATGTGTGGCTTGATTTAAGTCATCACTGATACATAGTGAGGTCGAGAACTCCAATCCTAGGTCAAGCTATGAAAACACATAATAAATTCACCCCATTTTCATTTGAGTCGAGCCATGCATGTTCATTTTTCCAATGTAAGATCCATATCTAAATTTGGATTGAATTTTTACATGATATATAATGCACAATTTTCTCACATCAGTCCCAATGTCATCACAAAATGATGTTAATCTACAATGAAAATTCCCTAGTCACATGTTATTAAAACCACACAACAAGAATGTCCTCACAACATATTTATAAACTGCACTGCATTTGTCCTTACCGAATAATGTTAAACGATATGAAAAACATACCCACTACATGATGATAAATTATATAGTTCCCCACCCATTTTATCAACCCCTTAAAAGGGACCAAAATAGAATTACCCTAATTAGCCAGAGTATGGGGTTCTTCTATCATCTTTCATAGGCATCTCAATCCATAAACCACTCTTCATTTCATTAGTACTTTGGGATACCAAAACCTTCCATGTCCCTTGTAAAGGATATACGGATTTAAGAGCCCATTTAATTGACAATATATGTAATCTTATCGATCATGCAATATAATCTATGGTCATTTACAAAATGTGCCTCTCTGCAAAAGGGATTTTTGTTCCATGTCAGCCCTGACATTACTATAGTAGATCTCAAAACCATACTATGATATATACTAGTCTCAGTATGATTTTTCCATACCATTACTCGTAGACTAGGGACCTTAATAAATGATTTATAACATATACATATTTCCCTATGAATGATATTGGGTTAATCTAGGCCCCAGGTATCTTAACTAGGCTCTTGTATATCATCCTCTATATTAGGTACACAGACATCCCAAACATAAACTACATGAACTTTGATCAAAGTTCTATGACCAGAAAATCTAGCATATGATGGTCTAATTCAAATGAATTTAATCTTCTTGTGAAAGAGATACAATATATTCATGTTGAACACCCATAAAGGGATGTATGTGAATAAATCATTTTTTTCACTAAACTCTTCATCATTAGTGTTTAGGAAAAAATTAGGATGTAAATAATGAATTCATAAAAATTATTGTGCCAAATAAATGCACCTAGTAAATGGAAACCAATGCTTAATCAAACCTCTAGTTCAGGAAAATGATATAGTTAAAATTTTTCACATCACTTCACCATGGGAATTTTTTCATAATGTAGTAACCCAATATTTATTGTTTTCAAACCATTATTGGATATTATTCCTTCCAAAAATACACATCATGATTTGGATTCCTCATATCACAATAATCTTCCATGGCCCTTGGAATGGATACCCAACTTCATGGGACTCTTCTCAAAACAATAAATGTATACCTATGGATTATGTATATGAACCTATGGTCATAAACAAAATGCATCACTCTCTAAGATGGGTTTTCCAATCCTTGTGGTACCTGACATCACATTGGTATAACTCAACACCCATGTGTGATGTTTACTACTCCATATGTGCTTATCCTATATCACACCCCTTACCCGAGCACTTAAGACCTTGATTTACAATACCCACACAAAACAATACAAATCAGTTTCACATCTTTGATGTTACATTACCATAGTCTAAACCCTTTCCAGTGGATAAAATTAGACACCTCATTCTGAAATCATTATTAGCCCACACTTTGAGATTCATCACCACTTGGTCTAGGGATTGTGCTTCAAAATTAAAAATCTATTTTCCAAATGTTATCTAGACCATTCCTGTATTTCGTTCCTTTTACACCCAACATCCTCATCTTTGAATTTGAGTCATTAACATTTTTTCATGTATCTTGATAATAAGTGGCGATCATATTTTTCTTGACAATGCTACTAAGGCATATGGACCTTCACCCCCCATCTTGGGGGATCTCCTCCTTGAAAAAAAGGAGTTGTAATCTTTATGAGAACTCAAAACACCACGACATATCCCATCACCTCAAAGAATTATGGTTCATCTTCAATATGCCTTCCCGATGTCGTATTCACAGACTCAATCTTTTGGAATATGATCTATATCATCTTTACTCTAACTACTATGATTGATTAGAATCCTCGGTATTCTTACATAAATTGATAATACCTCTATAAGTAATCTATATCACCTGCAAAATAAACTCAAATTCTAGAGATCCTTTACATGACTATTCATGTAGGTATATAGCTTATACATATTAACCTATAACCGTTAGCCTAATGTTTCTCTCTTCTAAAATGGATTTTATCTCCCTGTGAGCCTCAGAAAAACTATAATAAAACCCAACACCTTACTGTGTGTTGGGTCATTCATGGAAGGATTGAACCACATTCCATGATCATTGATTAGGTCTGAGGTAAAATTCCATATAGTAAAACCATTGATTGTCTAAGCTAAAAGACCCAAAACTTTATTAATATATTTTTTTAACTATTACACTGTAAGTTAAAGATATTCAATGTATGCGCTAAATGACCCTAGACTATAGAGATAGAAGTTCCAAGATAAAATATCCTATTCTGAAGTGTAGGATGGTCCGAGCTAAATGAACCTAAAATAAAGAGATAGATTGGTCGAGCTAAAATCCCCTAATGAGAAGAGACAATTTTTCTAAGCTAAGAAATCCTAACTTATTTTGACATTAGTTAGGAGATATATGAACATAAATATACTTCTCATTGGTGTAAATATATTGTTGAGTCATAAATATTTTTTTTCCATTATTTATAGTGGTTTTAGATTAAAATCAACATTCCTAATGTAATGAAATAGATGATGATGGAATTCTCTTTGGTAATGAAATACATCCAAATAATTCCATGTATTCATGAATTTAAAATATTTCCAAATTAAATTACATTTTTCTAAGACTATGAGACTGATGATATAGGTGTGGTAGTATGAGGAATGACGAGTTGAGATGGTAAAGAGGTAGGAGACGAAGCCTCATATGTTATTATCTCCCCAAGTTTATCATGCATTGCATGTGCTATTGGTCTAATTTACAAAATGGTTTTTGTCTCACAATCGTAGTTGTCATCACTACAATGAGATCACATCCTTGATTTATCACCTTGGTCTTTAGTCAACGGAATTGTCCCCATGAATAATTTGGTTGGTGAAGAAAAATTTATATCTACAGGATTGACCAAATTTATTTTCACACCATCAAAATAATCTGCGACCCAAGACTTCGAATAATCTTATGTAAGAAATGGGTGCATCTTCAGTATTAAAAAAATTGTAAATGGGAATGAAAATTGAAATGGTAAAGTCCACGAATATCAATATCAAATTCTATATCATGCTTATTTTAGGTGGATCAATGACAAAAATCCATATAGGATAGATGATCACAAGTATAGAATCCATGCATTATATCACTAATTCCTCCATCTTCATCGAAGGATTGGAAGACGTTTGATGAGAATATGAATCCATCTGAATAAAAGTAAGTGGAACATGTTATATATATAAAATATATTCTTGAAAAAAACATTTACACAATAAAGTAGTTGCATCATGCGCATCACAAAAATTAGAATGGGTTTCGTGAATCAAATAATGAATTTGTGAATCGCATAACTCTTGAAGTACTCACAAGTATCATAACCTCATTGAGAATGGAAAAATTATATGACCCATTGGATACTTGTAATCCAATGACCTAGACATGGTCACAAGTTCCTCAGGACTATCAATTGAATATATGATTGAGTATTTAGTACCTCTGAAACCATCAATACAATCACAATGTCCCCAAACAAAGGTCAAAATTTTATTGAAATAATGTTTATAGTTCATTAAAGTGGGTACTTGAGCAAAAGTGATCATATAGAACTATCCTTGTATAATATAGGGCTCATGGTGGGGTCTCAAGATTGGGTCTTGTGTGAATAGTCATATGAAGAGGGTACATGACAGAAGCAAGGTATGGAAATTCTAGATAAATGAATATCTATTAAAATGAATGGATTTCCCCCATATTTATAGGTATTAAAATATAATAGTAAACATCACACAAGTCAAAAAATCATGATAGTACCAAAGACTTGAGCATGCATTTACTTCCATGGAACTAAGCCCTTTTCCCCCCACAAACATTGCTCTTAAGGGGGGGATTTGTTGACACCTTAAAATGAGCATTGTAAAATTCACAATGGAATAAAAACCTGGATATGGGTATCATTTCCACAAAAAATGTAAAGGAAGGATAAGGAAACTGCTACCCACATATCACATGAATCCTCCAAATAGTACATGATCATGTGACCATCAAGAGGTCTAGTGAAGGAAATATTAATATTTATTAGACTGCAGATTTCCCCACAAAATTTATTTAACAATGTCATTATTATATCAAGAAGGATACCCAGAAAATTAGTGATTTAGTGGAGGTATTCATATATTCTCCCCCATGTGATGCAGAATGATAATGAACATTATCTCGATATACCATAAAGAAGACCATAGAAAATATAATGAATATATACAAAAGGTATGAGCCTCTTATGATAGTAAATGTAGATTGATGAATCACTGATGAGGAGGATTATTGTCATCAACAACATAAAAACAATCAAAATAGACACCCAACCATTTCACAATAAATCAATGTAAATAAAAGAGGAGGATTCAGGATCCACTCAGGGTCGTAAACATCAAATGATTCACCCCTAATGATACAAATGACATCTCAAGACCATGGTTGAATATCCAACTCATCACACAAAAGCTTGCTAAACTGTCACATATATCACTTGAAGTGCCTCAGTTATGTCCAGGCAACCTCGAACTCACCCTACGACTCCCTAAGTAAAAATAGATAAAATGTAAAATAAAATGTTTATACATATTTAAAGAAACATTATTGGTCACATTATGAATCAATAAAAGGATGAGTATTTACCTTCGACAGAACTCATTAAATCTAGCATTATTCTATACGTTTTTCAGATAAATGAAGTAAATGAAAATTTTATGAAGTGGGAGCCTCCTTCAATCTTAAATACATTGTGACATGTTTAGGTCATCCACAACACGGTCTCGTGAGACCACATGAAATTTTAGCATCATCTCGTGAATGCCTCTGACCATCCATAATTGTCTTGTGGAAAGCCCCATAAAAGTCACATAAGATCATGTGAATTCCATTCAATAGGAACACTGCTTTAGTTAAGGAAATTGAACATGTCAGAAAGACAATATAGAAGTTTGTATCCATGCCTACGTGAATTAAAATGTATCCAATAATTAGAGATAATCCAAAAAAATAGGCATTCATGGGGTGTTATCACGGTCACAAAATATCAGGTAATTCCCTCTAAGAGATCCAAAAAGAGACTTGAGAATACATGTGATACTTAAACCCTTCACTAACTCAAACATGGACTCATGTGATAGGTTCTACTCAAAGAGTTGAACAACTAGGGTTGTGAGGCCTTTAAATCTCCAACCCTATTTAGAAAAAATACCACTACCATGACCAAGATCACGACCACTACTCTCAGCAGATGGATGAGCTCTCATAACCTCAAACCGAATGTATAAGAGATTTCTAGGTGAGATGTTATCATGGCTGGAATGTATAATAACTGGAAATATATTCGAAAATAAATGGAGCAATCATGAAACCTGGATAGGTACTTTTTGTGATCACTTATAGATCACATGACATTATTCTAGTAGGACAGGCGAAGAACATCTAACACAACTAGAAGATCACAAGAGGTTTAAAAACACTAACACTATTTAAATCTATGTAGTTCACAATATAAATTCTTGAATTAGAATAAATGTGGGATACTTATGAACATAATATATATTCTGACCATCACATGCTTCATGTAAGGCACCTAGTCCAAGTGAAAAAAATAGGACATGTTTCTCAGATCATGAAACATTCCATCCAAATACTATTTGGGTAATACAAATTCATTTGGACAGGTAATATACTGTCTCATGGTGTTCGACAAAAATGACACCCAATTCAAGTAAAACCCTATGGGATTCCCATTAATTTATCTCAATTTCATACAGATGTGTCATTTGACTCTTATGGTGGAACAAATTCATGTCAGCTAAGACTTGTGATAGCACCCCCACATGCCAACTGGATCTCAAAAATGCCCTCAAAATATGATAGTTGGGTCAATGATTCCCTTCAAATATGTCATCCAGGACATGTGGCACCCTCTAATAAATGTCATACTCACCCTTGCAACTCCCTCTATGCTTGTCATCTAGGTCTCATGATGACAGCAGGGCATGTCAGTTGCATCATACGACACCCTCTAGACACACCAGTACGGATCATGTAATGGATTATAGGGTTGACCGTCCAGGTCTTACGATGTAATCCATATAATTCGTCCTTTGTAATTAGACAATCCTAAAAAAATGTAATCCATGATATGTGTTGACCCTCAAATAAGACAACCTGATTATATGATTTCCTCCGGGCATGTCATGAATAAATCATCTTCCATGTCAATTAGGAAATAAAGGCATGTTATATAGACAATAAATGCATGTCCAGAGGTAAGAATGATATGTTATATCATCATCCAAGGGATTAATACCATTGTCCAGCCTTTGGGTGTATTCCTTGACTGAAGGACAATGTCAATGCATAAGTGCCAATTTACAGAACTATGTAGAATCTGATACAATTCGTAAACAGAATTTATAGGACGTCTCTCTGAGGCCAGAGCCCTATATTAACCACACATTGGGATATCTCATTACATAAAACAGAAATACATAAGCAACGAGACTCATCATATACCACCACTTCTTTCTCACATCGAGCATTACTCACCTTCCCTTATGGAGTAGATATGATCATATAATTTTCATTTTAAGCCTCAACTGTACCATGAAAAATGTCATTTTGTAAGACCTAATCTAGGAAACTATGAGGGCTCTCATTCATTCTCTAACCAGGATATATATGATGCCTCTTTGAATCCGACCCACCTTGATAACCATATAAAAGTCTCTATCATTACATAATCCATGCATCTATAAGTAGTAATAAAGATCATTTTCCAAACACTGATTCTCAAGCTAAGCATAGCTCATGTAGTCATAAGGTTATATTTATATCATATAATTTTCATTTGAATACTCTTCCAAGGAAAGGGAAACAAAATTTTCTAATGTCCAATCACTAGAACTATGATAACTCTGATTCCTGCTAAAACCATGATATGTAGGACACCTCCCTGATGTTCAAGCCCAATATCAATCCTCTATAGGACATCCCATCACATAATTTACACATCTAAAAGAAGAAAATTTTATTATTTTCCTTACCATTTTTCTCAAAATGATAATGGTTCATGTGTTCCATGTGATTTACAAAAAATATATCATATTCATCATAACCCCCTACTAAGACAATGGAAGAGTTAATTTGTAAGACATAATACATTAAAATAAAAGGAATATGATTCATTCCATAACCAGGATTTGTAGGAATATTTTCTATAGAACGATGTAGAACTCAAACGGGTATCCACCTAACTATGGGTATGACATCCCACCATTTTAATACATAACATTTCATTACATTTTATATATAGAGGATCTTTAATGTCTAGTGTCTTGGAAATCAAGATCATAATACATGAAAACAACATAAAACATTATTATAAACCACATGTAAGGCTTCATAATAGTTTCATCCTATGTACATTTATTGCATCTCATATTCGGGAGACATAGATTAAAGGAAAGGGTGAGTAGAAGTCCCAGTAGTGTGTAAACATGGGAATCAATGTACTTGGGATATCAATAAGAACATGAATAAAAACATAAAAACAAAAGCAATGAAAGAATAGGCATATCAAAAAGAAATGAACTTGAAAAATGATCTTGAATATGTGGCTACAGCATTTCATTTATACTTTCATGAACATATCACCAAGGTCCATCCCCAAGGTGTCATAAAAACTACCAAGGTTATTCACCATTGTATCGTTAAACTTGTCATCTCTAGAGATTAATTATTTACCCAATGAATTGGAGCGCTATTAGTGTTCACCCTTAATATTTCTTAACATTCATTTGATCCACATATATCATAATCAAAAATTTCATAAATAACCCAAATGGAATCAAAGAAATGGGTTTCACGTCAAAATCGTGACGTTTAAAAAGAGATTATAAATAAGATCATTATGTAATTTATAAGCCATGGAAAGGGAGTGAGGGTTATATGTGAGTCAATTCCAGAATCAAATATATCATCTTTATATATTTATGAAAACCAATAGAAACGAAATAATTCTAGGAATTCACATAAATAAACTATAGAATTTCTTGAGAGAAAGAGATAGAAATTTTGAGAGGAAATATCTACAACATAACGGCTATATAACATAGTTTTAGAAAACATTGAAAAAAGAGGGGAAAAGTGTCACCCACTCATAAATAACTCATAATACATTATGGGTACTAAATAATATCATGGAATGTATATTTTAATGACTTACCACAATAAAAATGAAAAATGAAAGAAAAGAGAAGATGCGATTTCTTTTACGAAATTTTTTTCTTCCTAACGGCGTCACATAAAAATTCAGAAAAACAAATTGATGAGAGTAGAGAAGTCACTCAATAATTAGACCTTAAATAGAATAAAATGAGAATATATAACGGAATTCCTTCAATATAAAGATATGGAAATTATAAGACACAACATAATGGAAGTCATGACTTAAAAGAGGAGGGTGAAAGGATAGATTACCTTGAAGAGTAACTTAAAAAGTTTGATGGTAGAGACCTTGGGAGTCTTGAGGTTACCTTGGTGGGGACTCATTTGGATTTAAAGAGACAAGAACATAAATGGGGAGGATTTGGAAATGAAACGAATGTGGGAATGGCTTCGTATTTATAGGATGATTGAGGGAACGAAGCATTAATTGCTAAGGGACACATCATCAGTGGTATTGGAAAAACCATGGGCATGCCCATGATATATACCCACGGTATTGGCCACATAGGACACATAATACCTTATCGTACTATTCATTTGTCGACCAGAATTATTTACTAATTATTTCATCCTTAATGATGTCATTAAAAACCCGAAACTCAAAACTGTATTTCCACTATTCACCGAAATTCAACTTTCTTAGAAAAATCCCAAAAATTCACCTTAACCAAATATCTATGCTCTGATTTCAAAAATGAACTTCATTTTATTAAAATAATTTTCTAAATAATTTTTAATTTAATTTTTAATTAAAAATTCTTTTCACTGAAAATTCATCTGTTTCAGAAAAATCCTGAAAATTCACCGTAACCAAATATTGATGCTCGGATTTCAAAAATGAACTCCATTTTTTGAATATTATATTATAAATATTTTTATTTTAATTTTTAATTAAAAAAAACTATTCTCCAGAAAAAACAAAAAAAACAAAAATTTCTAGAACAGTAACTTACCTATTTTGTTGAATCACATTACTTAATCAAGGGGCCTAAATTATATTAATAATTTTTTAAGTGGGGTTACCTAATACATTTGGTCACATTACTAGTCATAAGCGGAAAATCACTATTAATGATTCACTATTCACCAAAAATTATGTTAATCTTATTAGACTCTAAATTTCATACTGAATACAGCTGTAGAAGACAATTTTTTGAAAATCATTATACATTTTTAATTATTTTAGGTTTACATAAATATTTTAAATTATCCTTTTTCAAAAATTCATCAATAATATACATCCCATATTTATCCAAACACTTGAGATTCACAAAAATCACCATAATAAGAAATGAAAAATATTTATCTCAGAGGATTTCATAAATCAGCTAAGGTATCATTACATTTCCCCGTATAACACTAGCATAAGACCTAAGTGTAAGGTGTTCAAAGGTGATAGAATCATCCGGAAGCTCAGCCCACATTGAACGAGTAGTGATTTATATTATCTTTAACTTCTGGTGATGGAGATTCAGTTTCAGATTCACACGATGAAGTTAGTCTTGGGTTTGGTCTAGAGAAAAGCCCAATGGTTTTACCTCCCCCCGAGTTTCGTCAGATGGGTTTCTATTGGCCCGAGACTGCTGGATGGGGCCATAAAATCTTCTTTCTATATTGATTAACCCAGATCACTTTTATTTATAGACAATAATAACAACATTTAGTTTCCAATGACCATATTGACGAACGACCATATAACAGTCAAAACCCAACAGTCTCATTTTAATTATAATCATTTTATTATATGAAATAGTTTTGTTGAGTATAAAATAAAATAACACACAAAGTTAGGAAATAAAATTTATTCAAAATTTTGGTTCATTACATTCTTCCCCCATTATTAAATTGTTTCCACGAAATCTTAAAATTGGGCATGGAAATTTCATTGAAAGTCCCACATCAGAAAAAGGTCTAATAAAACTATAATTTTAAAAGAAAGAAAGAGAAGTACAATGGTCACCCGAGTTAACCCATACTAGGATTCCGTGTAGTAAAACATAGATATGGAAGGGAAAACAATGGGTCATGTTCTGATAGAGAGTGATAGAAAACACGATTAGGAGAAAATTAACCACAAGAAGATCATGAACATATGATGTGTTAAACGGTCTTTGATTACATAGTAAAAAACATAAACCAACAGTGATTTTATTTTACGTTCCTTTTCATAATTTTGAGGAATTTATTTACTACATAGAATAAAAACATAAGGAAATATACTTACCTTCAAGTAGAGATTCATCCTTTAATAAGTTTCCACCATGACTATACTTTTCCCTAAACAATGATCATTCAAAAAGACTTGGTCTCATTAAAATCACATGGATCATCTTCTAGAGAATCACATAATCGACAAAAGAGGAACTATATATTTCGATTGTCTTTATTCATCAAATAAAACTAAAATGGTTTTTATGAGATCATATAATCCACAAAAGGATAATCCTTTACAAAAAGAAATATGGCTATTATTCTATAAAATTTAACAAAAAGTACCCAAAGGTATAGAAAGACCATTCAATACACAATCATTCATAAAATTCATCAAAATAATTCAAAATAATATTGGATCCCAAAACTCATAAGGATTTAATCAGAGAGTATTCCACAATAAATATTTACATTTATCTCCAAATAAAATAAACTAATTATTAAATACTCATGCTAAAGTGTAATTAACATAATCACATATTCTTTATTCTAGGACAATAATTTTCCAGAAATAACCCAAATTACCATATGACAATAATATATACATAGATTCTTACCAAAAACAAATCAACCATTACTCCACAAATTAAATCCTGTAGTATTTTATTTTCCATAGGAATATAGTATTCCAAAAGATAAAACACCACCCAAAATAACCATTATCATTTATTCACCAAATAATTTTCCTATATAAAGGATATCCATTTGATAAAACATATGTTTCCAAAACCAGTTTATTCTTGATCCATTAAAATAGTAGGTACATTAGTCATTCGGAAGGGCATACCAACAACCTCATAATTCCTATATCTTGATTGGATTTCTGTTTTGTGTAAAATCATCATTCTTCACCCTCAATTTATGAAAAGTAGAATTTAGATCAATGGTATAGAATAATTGAGCCCCAAAAAGTTAGTCAAATAAGATCCCAATTCATGGAAGAAGGCATTTTTTATTCACTGTGATACCAACCAATTCTCTATAATCAGTGCATAATTGCATCATTCCATCCTTCTTCACTACAAAGAGAACATGTGATCCACAAGGAGACAAACATGATCGAATAAACCCCTTCTCCAAAAGATCTTGGAGTTGTTTCTTTAATTCCTTGAGTTCCACATTTTCCATCCTATAGTGGGTCTTTGACATCAGATCAGATCCATGTATGAGTTCAATGGAGATCCCTACCTCTCTTTCTGGGGTAGGTACGAGTACCTCATCAAGAAATACGTTAACGTATTCTTAGACATGGGGACATTTTCTAAAATAATAAATACTTCATGAATAACTTATTTTATTTACGAATAATTTAACTAAAAAAAATTTTATGTCTTAAAACTTCAAGCTTAGATAATTACATTTTTCTATAACTCTTTCATAATGATTCATAAAATGATTACGATTAACCAAACATATCCCCCGGGAGTGTCAAAAACAGGCGTTCAATAAGCCCTATTGTTTTTTACTAGTTCCCATTTGTGTCTCGCTCAATGTGATGTTTTCAGGTTTTACCCCTCTCTACATCTGTGCGAGAGCCGCCTCTACCTGCTCGTATTCAGACAGAGATGTATTTGTTTGATAAACCACTAACTCTATACTCGCCAAAATATCAAGAAGTTTTCTTAAAATATTGGGTTCATCCAAATGTTTTCACCGCAAAATTCCCATAAATAACTAAACAATACTTTGATACCAACATTGGCATCCCTTCTTTTTAATACATAACTTTTCATTTCATTTTACATACAGAGGATATTTAAAGTCTATTGTCATGGAAATCTGGAACATAATACATGCTAACAACATGAAACATTATTCTAAACCACTTGTAAGGATTCATCATATGTTTATCCTATGTACATTTACTAAATCTCATATCCTAAAGACATAGATCAAAGGAAAGGGTTAGTAGAAGGCCCATTAAGTGTAAACAAGGGAATCAATGTATTTCTGATATCAATAAGAAAATGAATAAAAACATAAAGACATGAGAAATGGAAAAATAGGAATATAATAAAGAAAATAACTTGGAACATAATATTGAATATGTGGTTACGAAAATTCATTTAATCATTCTTGAACATACCACCAAGGCCCATCCACAAGGTGTCATAAAAATTACCAAGGTTATTAACCAAGGTATCGTAAAACATGTCATCTCTAGAGATTAATTCATTACCAAACGAATTGGAGCGCTATCGGGGAGCACCATTAATATGTATTTACTTTCATGTGAGCCACATATATAAAAATAAAACATTTCATAAAGAACACAAATGGAATCAACGAAATGGGTTTCATGTCAAAATCGTGACGTTTAAAAATAGCTTCAAAATAAGATCATTATGTCATTTATAACCCATGGAAAGGGAGTGAGGGTTATATGTGTGTCAATACCAAAATCAAATATATCATCATTATATATTTATGAACACCTATGGAAATGAAATAAGTCTGGATATTCACATAAAGAAACAATTGAATATTTTAAGAGAAAGAGATAGATATTTTGGGCCAAAATTTCTGTAGTATAACCACTATATAACATGGTTTTAGAAAACATTGAAAAGAGAGGGGAAAAGGTTCACCCACTCATAAAAAACTCATAATACAGTATGGGTACTGAATAAGATCATGGTATGAATATTTTAATGACATACCATAATAAAAATGAAACATGGAAGAAAAGGGAAGATGCAATTTCTTTTACGATAAATTCGGCAGCCTAACATCATCACTTAAAAATTCCGAAAAATAAATTGATGTGAGCATGGAAATTCTCTCAATAATTTGAAATGAATTGTATATAAATGAGAACATATAAGAACATACCCTCAACATAGAGGGATGGAAATTATAAGACACCGCATAATGGAAGTCGTGACTTAAAAGATGAGGGTGACATGATCCCTTACCTTGAAGAGTAACTTCGAAAGCTTGATGTTCGGGACCTTGGGAGGATTGAGGGAACCTTGAGGGGACTCCTAGGGAGGTAAAGAGACTAGAACTTCTTTGTAGAGGATGTAGAAATGAAATTAATGGGGGAACGACTTGGAATTTATAGGAGTGAGGGAACAGAGTATAAATTTCCAAGGGACACTTCATCAGTTTTATTGGAAAAACCATGGGCTTGCCCATGGTTTTTCCCATGGTATTGGCCACTTGGGACACTTCATACCTTATCTTACTATTCATATGTCTACCAGAATTATGGCATAATTATTACATCCTTAATGATGTTATTAAACTACCGGAACTCAAAACTATATTTTCATTATTCACCGAAAATTCTACTTTCTTAGAAAAAACCCAAAAATTCACCTTAACCAAAAATTGATGATCTGATTTCAAAAATTTACACCATTTTATGAAAATAATTTTCTAAATATTATTATTATTTTTAAATAATAACACTTTTCACTAAAAATTCAACTCTTTCAGAAAAAATCCAAAAATACCCCTTAACCAAATATCGATGCTCTGATTTCAAAGATGAACTCCATTTTATGAAAATATATTTTTTTAAATATTTCTAATTTTATTTTTAAATAAAATGCACTATTCACCTGAAAAACTAATACTTAACCAATAATTTTTGAAACTGTTATTAAACAATTTTACTGAATCACAATACTTAATCAAGGGGCCTAAATTATATTAATACTTTCTTAAGTAAAGTTAATTAATCCATTTGGTCACATTACTAGTCATAAGTGTGAAATCACTATTCATAATTTACTATTCAAAAAAATTAAGTTGGTCTTATTAAACTATAAATTTCATACTGAACACAGCTCTAGAAGACCATGTTTTGAAAATCATTATACATTTTAAATTATTTATGGATTACATATATATTTTTAATTACACTTTTTTAAAAAATAATCAATAATGTACTTCTCATATTTATCCAGACACTTGAGATTCAAAAACTTCAACATTAAAAGAAATTACAATTTATTTATCTCAGAGGATTTCAAAAAGCAGCTAAGGTCTCATTACATATCCCCTTATAACACCAACACATGACCTAAGTGTAAGGTGTGCTATGGTGAAAGAATCCTGGGGTGGCATGGCCAACATTGCCCGAGTAGTGATTTATATTAGCTTGAACTTCTTGTAAATGTGATTCTATTCCAGCTTCACACGATGATGTTCGGCTTGGGTTTGGTCCAGATCAAAGCCGAAAGGTTCTACCTCATTCTTGAGTTCCATCAGATGGGCTTCGATTGGCCCGAGACTACTAAATGGGGAAATCATACCTTTTTATTATATTAATTAACCAAATCAGTTGTATTTATAGACAATAATCACAACATTTAGTTTCCAATGCTCATATTGACCAACAGACATATAACTGTAAAAACATAGTGGTCTCATTTTAATTATACACATTATATTAAATGAAATAGTTTTTTGAGTATAAAATAAATTAACACACAACGTTAGGAAAAAAAATTATTCAAAATTTTTTATCGTTACATTCTTCCCCCCTTAAGAAATTGCATCCTCGCAATCTTAAAATTTGGCTTGGAAATTTCATTGAGAGTCCCACATCGGAAAAAGAGACAGTAAACCTATTACTTTAAAAGAATGAAAGGGAAGTTCAAAGGTAACCTGTGTTAACCCATACTTGGATTCCAGGTAGGAAAACATGGATATCAAAGAGAAAACAAAGTGTCATGTTTTGATGGAGAGTGATGGAGAACATGATTAGAAGAAAATTAACCATAAAAATATCACAAACTTATGATGTGTTAAACGGTCTTTAATTACCCAGTAGGAAACGTAATCCAAAAACTTTTTTTACGTTATTTTTCCTAATTTTGAGGAATTCATTTACTAAATAGAATAAAAAAATAAGCAAATATACTTACCTTCAAGTAGAGTTTCATCCTTCAATACGTTTCCACCAAGACTAATCTTTTTTCAAAAAAAATGAGCATTCAGAAAGACTTGGTGTTATCAAAATCACAGGAATCATCTTCTAGAGAATCACATAATCCACAAAAGTGGAACTATATATTTCCCTTATCATTAGTCATCAACTAAAACTAAAATGGTTAGTACGAGATCATATAATCCCCAAAAAGTATAATACTTTATAAAAAAAATATGACTATTAATATCCAAAATTTAACAAAAATATACCCAAAGTTCCAGAAAGATGATTCAATACACAATTATCCTTAAAATTATTCAGAATAATCCAAACAATGATTGGAATCCAAAACTCAAAAGGATTTAATCACATAATCATCCACAATAAATCTTAACATTTATCTCCAAATAACATCGACTACTTATTAACTTCTCATTCTAAAGTTTAATTAACCTAATCACATATTCTCTATTCTAGGTTAATCATTTTCCAAAAATATCCCAAATTACCATATGTCCATAATAAATACATAGATTCTTACAAAAAACAAATCAACCATTCCTCCACAAATTAAATAATGTATTATATTATTTTCCATCGTCATAAAGTATTTCAAAAGAGAAAACATTGTCCAAAATAACCTTTATCCTTTAATCACCAAATCATTTTCCTATAAAAATTATATCCATTCGATAAAACATAAGCTTCCAAAACCAACTTGTTCTTGATCCATAAAAATATCATGTCCATTAGTCAGTCCGAAATGCATAACAACAAACTCATAATGCCCTTATCTTGATTGGAAGGCTATTTTTTGGAATATAGTCATTCTTAACCCTCAATTTATGATAACCAGAATGCAGATCAATCTTAGAGAAGAATTGAACCACACAATTCTGGTCAAATAAGTCATGAATTCTTGGAACAGGGTATTTGTTCTTCATTGTGATATTATCCAGTTCTCTATAATCAACGCATAGCCACATTGATCCATACTTCTTTTTCACAAAGAGAATTGGTGCTCCCCAAGGAGACACACTTTGTCAGATAAACCCCTTCTCCAAAAGATCTTGGAGTTGTTTCTTTAATTCACCCAGCTCCACATTTTCTATCCTATAGGGGGTCTTTGACATCAGATGAGATCCCATTACGAGTTCAATTGAGAACTCTACCTCTCTTTCTCGGGGAGGTCTCGGTAACTCCCCAAGAAATACATCTACGTATTCTTAGACAATGTGGACATTTTCTAAAAGAATAAATCCTTTGTGAGAAACATATTTAATTTACGAATATTTTAACTACAAAGAATTTTATGTCATTAAACGTCATGTTTATACATTTACATTTTTCTATAATTCCATTATAATGATTCATAAAAAATTGTGATTAAGCAAACATATCCCCTCAGCGTGTCGTTAAAAAGAGTGCAGCAAGGCCCGTTGTCATGTACCAGTTCCCATCCGAGTCTAGATCAAAGCGGTGTTTTCAGGTTTTACCCCTATGTACATATGTGCCAGAGCCGCCTCTACCTGCTCGTATCCAGACATGGATGTATTTTTTTGATAAACCACTAACTCTATACTCATCAAAATACAAGGAAGCATTCCGAAATTTAAACTTTTCAATAGGGTTCATCCTAAATTTTTCATAGCCTATTTTCCATAAATAACTAAACTATCCTTTGATACCAACTTTGGTATACCGCATTTTTAATACATAACATTTCATTACATTTTACATATAGAGGATCTTTAAAGATTAGTGTCTAGGAAATCAGGAACATAAAAAATGAAAACAACATGAAACATTCTTCAAAACAACTTGTAAGGCTTCATCATCGTTTCATCCCATGTACAATTACTGAATCTCATATCTTGGAGACATACATCAAAAGAAAAGGTGAGCAGAAGGCCCATTAATGGTAAACATGGGAATCAATGTACTTGTGATATCAATAAGAACATGAATAAAAACATAAAGACATGACCAATGGAAGAATTGGCATATCAAAAAGAAAATAACTTGGAACATGATATTGAATTTGTGGCTAAAAATTTTCATTTAGATATTCATGAACATATCACCAAGGTCCATCCCCAAGGTTTCATAAATATTACCAAGGTTATTCACCAAGTTATCATAAAATGTGTCATCTCTACAGATTAATTCTTTACCCAATGAATTGGAGTTATCTTAGGGAGAAACCTTAATATGTCTTCACATTCATGTGATCCACATAGATCATACTCAAAAATTTCATAAATAACTCAATTGGAATCAATGAAATGGGTTTCAAGCCAAAATTTTGATGTTTAAAAAGAGATTAAAAATAAGATCATTATGTCATTTATAAACAATGGAAAGGGTGTGAGGGTTATATTTGTTTCAATTACAGAATAAAATATATCATCTTTATATATTTATGAACATATATGGAAACGAAAAAAGTCTGGGTATTCACATAAATAAACAATAGAATTTCGTGTGAGAAAGAGATAGAAATTTTGAGATGAAATTTCTGCAGCATAACGGCTATGTAACATGGTTTTAGAAAACAATGAAAAGATAGGGGACATGGGCCACCCACTCATAAATAACTCATAATAAATTATGGTTACTGAATAAGATCATGGTATGGATATTTTAATGACATACCACAAGAAAAAGGAAACATGAAACAAAAGAGAATATAAGATTTCTTTAACAAAAAATTCGACAGCATAACGGTGTAACATAAAAATTCAGAAAAACAAATTGATGAGAGCATAGAAGGTATATCAATAAGTATACATGAAAAAGGAAATAATTGAGAACATATAAGATCATAACTGCATCATAAAGAGATGGTAATTATAAGACACAACCTAGAAGAACTAATGACTTAAAAGAGGAGGGAGAAAGGATCCCTTACCTTGAATAGTGACATCGAAAGGTTGAAGGTCAGGACCATGGCAGGTTTGAGAGTACCATGGGGGGACTCCATGGGAGGTAAAGAGACCAGAACTTCGTTGGGGATGAATTAGAAATGAAATGAATGTGGGAATGACTTGGTAGTTATTGGAGGAGTGAGGGAATAATGCATTAATTGCCAAGGGACACCTCATCGGTGGTATTGGAAAAACCATGGGCTTTACCATGGTATTTTCCCATGGTATGGGCCACATGGGACACTTCATACCTTATCTTACTATTCATAAGTTGACCATAGTTATTGCATAATTATTATATCCTTACTGATGTCATTAAACACCCCAAACTCAAAACTGTATTTTCACTATTCACAAAAAATTCATCTTTCTCAGAAATATCCCAAAAATTAACTTTAACCAAATATTGATGCTCTAATTTAAAAAGTCAACTCTATTTTAAGAAAATAATTTTTTAAATATATTTAATTTAATATTTAAATAAAAACGCTATTTATTGAAAATGCAACTGTTTCAGAAAAATCTAAAACATTCACCTTAACCAAATATCGATGCTCTGATTTCAAAAATGAACTCCATTTTATGAAAATAATTTTCTATGTATTTTTAATTTTGTTTCTAAATAAAAAACACTATTCACCTAAAAAAACTAATACATAACCAATAATTTCTGAAATAGTTATTTACCTATTTTATTGAATCAAATTTCTTAATCAAGGTGCCTAAATCATATTAATACATTCTTAAGTGAGGTTACTTAATCCATTTGGTCACATTACTAGTCATAAGTGTAAAATAACTATTCATAATTTACTATTCACAAAAAATTATGTTGATCTTATTAGACTCTAAATTTCAAACTGAACACAGCTGTAGAAGACCATATTTTGAAAATAAATATACATTTTTAATTATTTAAGGTTTTCATAAATATTTTAAATTATCTTATTTCAAAAATTCATCAATAATATATATCCCATATTTATCCAGACACTTGAGATTCACAAACTTCACCATAAGAAGAAATGACAATTTATTTATCTCAGAGGATTACATAAAGCAGCTAATGTCTCGCTACATATCCCCTTATAACACCAGCATAGAACCTAAGTGTAAGGTGTGCTGAGGTGATAGAATCCTATGGTGGATTGACCAACATTTTACGAGTAGTGATTTCAATTATCATCAACTTCTCTTGAAGGAAATTCCGTTCCAGCTTCACACGATGATGTTCGGCTTGGGTTTGGTCCAGAGAAAAGCCCAAAGTGCTACCGCCTTCTTGAGTTTCGTCAGATGGGCTTCGATCAACCTGAGACTACGGGATGGGGACATCAAATCTTCTTTCTATATTAATTAAACAAGATCACTTGTATTTATAGACAATAATAACAACATATAGTTTCCAATTTTCATATTGACCAACATTCATATAATAGTAAAAACCAAACGGTCTCATTTTAATTATACTTATTTTATTTAATGAAATAGTTTTTTTGAGTATAAAATAAAATAACTCACAATTTTAGGAAAAAACGTTATTCAAAATTTCATGTCATTACAAATGGTCCCTCTATGTCTCCAAAATTTCAACCATCAAGACCCAATCATTCCTTTGGGCAGATCAATCAACTATATCCCTCGTCAAACTTTGAAGACAACTAATCTACATGAAATATGATTCTTTTAATAAACAGGATACGTAGGACGCTTTCCTAATGCCTAATATCAATTAAATATCCTTTTTTATTTAATACCCAAGTCTCTAGAATATCATCAATCAGGACCCAATCATTCACATGGGATGATCAATCTACCTCATCTCTCAGTGGACTGATAGATCTGATGAACATGATGAATCAAAATACTATCAATAATCAGGATATGTCAGACACTTCTTGAAGGCCTTGTCTCTATATTTAATTCCAAGAGATGTATTAGTATAACATTTATATATCCATATGCAATAACGTTGATTACTTGATATCATTTTTTCATCACACTGTGAATATATCATATATTCTTATAAAGTTGTAATGAACACATCATTAGCATCATGAATCTCAATCTAACATGGAAATCCCATTATATAAGCCACAATTAGTGGATTGAAATAAACACCCTTACACATTTGGGAATCTACCATGGGGCTAGGTCTAAAGGTGTGATTGAACATGATAAATATGATTCTTTCTAAAACCATGATGTGTAGGATGTCTCTCCGTGGTTCGAGCCTAATCATATAGTGCCTCATTACCCACACATTTTTCCTTTATACATGATGTATAATTACATGGTTTTAAAGAACTATGTGGGTTTCTATTCATGAAAATAACAATGTTAAAAAGGATGCCTCCTAATGTAACATTCCTCTCCATGGAATATTAACCACACCAATACATTTCATAAAATTCCATATCACATGTTTATACGTATTTAGCACATAAACAGATACTTATTACTCGTAAATAGATGAATAAAATCAATTACATATTAATGGTTTCAATAATGTGATCACATATCCTATTTTGTAAAGAGAGTTAACATAGAATCATTTTTTAGGGAAATTGGTATTATATTGAAATTAGGAATTCATTAACATACATATTTTAAATACATAAAAGTATCAAAAATCATGAAAAAATCCCCCCAAAGGGTATGATGAGAATTAATTCCAATTATCTAGATCAATTCAACCCCTTATGTGTCATTGGTTCTGAAACCCCATTTGACCACCTCCCTTTGGAAAGTATGCGAGTAACCAATTATGGACAAGAAAACTATTAGGAGTATCCATTATGAAAAAATACTGCCCTGATTTTGATGATTTTATAGGAATTCAATCCCCTCTCAATTAAATAATAGTTAATATTTATCCCACCTCAATGGGGGTTCCCCAAGTCATCTATTTCCTATCGAAATAAGGTCAATGAGTTTTAATGTTGGTTAATTTTTTTGAAAAAATCATATTCAAAAGATAACTCATGCAGTTGAATTAATCCAGCACGAAATTGTTTTATAAGTTGAAGATATCTGAAATGGCTTGTAAATAAAATTATTTGGAAATGGGTGGGGATTTTATTTAGACCTTATTGAGAAAATGGATTTTCAAATTTTTTTAAATGATTTTGAAAATGTGAGTGATTTTCATAAGAATTATTGATTATGATGGGATTTTTAGATTTTATTTTTTGGGGGGAAAACCTTCGGTTCGATGGGATGTTTTAATAAATATGGAATTTTTTAGTGTGAGTAAAATGATATGAGTTGTTTTTCTTAATAATAAAAAATTAACAATAACAATGAAACTACATGGGTTTTTTGTTTTCACTATGACCAACTGAGATTCATGAGTTGCATGTTTGGATGATATGTTATGTATTCATGGAACCTATAAATAACATTGGATGTTATGGAACTGGTTTTGTATGATTGTGGGAAAATTTAGTCAATGCCTATGTATATCAATATTTCATGGGTTTATTTGGTTGATTGGGAGAGGCCAAAGTGAACCATAGTGAATTTGGTAAGTATGTTGAGTTCCTTTTGATATATCCATTTTCTTTTATGTTCATATAGCTTATAACTGCTATCAAATTAGTTTAGGGTTTTTTAGCTCATTGAATTATCTATTTTCTTTAGGGACATTTAGCTCGGACCTTCTATCACTATATTTTAGGTTCTCTTAGATAATAACTTGAAATTATGTTATTTTATCTTGGAACATTTATCTCTTTAGTCTATGGTCATTTATCACATACCTTTAATTGCATTAGCATATAGTTTAATAGATACAAACTATTATTACTATAGTTTAGGGTCTTTTAGCTCAGACCATATATAGAATTATTGTATGTACTTTTACCTGGGACCTTATCAATGATCATGGAATGTGGAGAAAACATTCCATGAATGACCCATCACACACTAAGGAGTTGTGTTTTATTGTGGTTTTCTTGAGGCTTACGAGTAGCAGATATCAATTTTTGAAGAGTGATGCATTAGGATAATGATCATAGGTTCATATGTAGGAGCCAAACAACTACATGAATATTCATGTAAAGGATATCCCGCATTTGACTAACATTTATAGGGGATAAATATTATTTTTGGTGGTAATATCATTTTTGGGAGAAATACCAGGGATTCTGATGCATTTATATAGTAAGATTTAGGATGATATAACCCATAACACAAAATATTGTGTCTGTGAATATAGGATCCGGAAGGAATATTGGGGATTACCCATAAAACTCTGAGGTGGTGGGATGTGTGGTAGTGTTTCTAGTTCTCATAAGGATTACAACACTTTTTTTTCAAGGAGTACATGCCTCTAGATGGTGGGTCATGGACCTTACTCTTTAGTAGGATAGTCATGAAAGTTATTATCACCACTTACATTCAAGGTCCGTGAATGAATTTTAATGTCTCAAATTACATGATGATGAGGTTGGGTGTAAAAGGAAATAAATACATGATTGATCATGTTAACATATGGAAATTAGCATTTAAATTGTAAAGCTCGATCCCTACACCTTGTTGTTTCACATCTCAATGTTTGGGATTATAATGATTATAGAATGAGGTTCCTTACTCCAGCCTCGAGAAAGGGTTCTGAATACAGGGATTTAACATCACAGATGTATAATTTATTTGTAATGTTTGTCGTGGGGATTGTAAGTCATGGTCTATTGTGCTCAGATAAGGAGAGTGATATTGCTGAGTCATAAAGATTTTCTTCATGATTCTGTATAGTGGGTTTCGATCAAAAATACCTCCCCCAATTTATGAAATAGATAATTAATGAAATCTAATTGGTCATGAAATACTTCAAAATAATTCTTAGTAATCATGTAGTGAATCTATTTCCAGCTTACCTTACATTGTTTCTGAGCCTAGGTGACGAATGAAGTAGGTGTGGCAGGAGGAGAAATGAATATTTGGGATTGTAAAGTGGTGGGATAAAATACCTCATATGTTATTATTTCACAATGAGTTTCATCCATTACTTATGTTGTAGGAATAATTTGTGCAATTAAATTTGTCTCACTATTGGAGTAATCATCTCTAGAATGAGGTAACTTCCTTGATTTATCACCCAGGTGTTCAATAAACACCACTGTCAACATGAAAAAAGGAGTTGGTGAGGAACAAGTTATATATACATGACAAACTAAATGTATTTTCACACCATCCGAATAAGCTGCTACACAAGTATAACGACCCACACTTTACATACATTGTTAATACTTCAAAATTGAATCACTCTTATTACAACATATGACAAAACCACAAAGGACCGTATAGGTATAGTGTATTTAGAAACTGGGGAAACATAAACAACTGGTTCATAAATCTTCTACAGTGTCTCCCATTTATTTCATCATATCTAGGGTCCCTTTTAGCATATTCTACTTAATATCCATCTTCCTGACCTGGGGAAAAGAAAACATAAAAGGGTGAGCTCAAATGCTCAGCAAGGGAAAATAAAGGAAATATAAATCATATCATATCTTTATGAAAATCAAAACCTGCAAAAGAGATCATAATATCTTAACATGGAATAAATCATAGAAGTGAAAATGAGATCCCCATAACATAAAACTTGAAACTTTGTGGCATGCACACATAATCATGGAAAATCATTTCTTGTTAGTCATGACTCATTGCCAAGACTATCTTAGTGGACAAAGTCCCTTTCTGAACCGAGTTCACTCCTCGTTTCAGTCCTGTATCACTGAACCGAAATAACCTTCCGTTCCAGCCATGTCTATCTCATGAGATATAAAATCATTACCCAATGCATTGGAGGGAGATATAGGTCCCACCCATCTTATAATGAATCCTTTCTTATGTGTGCCACATAATCATAAAACATACATCATCGCATAACACATATAACAAAAATGGGATTCTTGAAACATCATGACATCATAAATCAATTCATATATGATAAAGGAATTCATAAACATAATTACATCACAACATAGTCAAACCAATGTAAAAATATGGATAGAAACAGAACCCTTTATTATCTTAGATGGAAAATAATTTTGATAAAACACTTGAATTGAATTCTTGAGGAAAATATCCTTTCTTCTTCAAAAAACATTTTTCCTTTCATAACATGTCATACAACTTTAAAATAAAAGAAGTTGATTAAAAATAAACTTGAAAACTTGTAAAGGAAGATTCTTTGAAGTAATGTTTTAAAAATCCATTCATGCCGTATAAGTTAAAAAAAAACATTCTTCGTACTTTTGTCGGAAAAGTCAAAAAGTACCTCGTACGGAAAAACGACAAAAGATTCCTTTCATATTCTTTACTAAAAACTCACCTAAGGGTAAAATTGGATTTTAAACTATTTCAAGTGGATGGAAACAATATTACATATTGAGGGAACATGGATGTGGATGATAAAGTACACCCCAGTAAATACTTACGAATAAACAATCTCGGATAAAAATGAGATTGTGATATTTCCCTTACCTTAGGTCCGATTAGCTTTGTTCGTGTCCGAAGCTCCTGTATAATGGTTTAAATAATGTTATTGACTTATTCCAGAATCATACATATTGATATGATATCATATATGGTCATATTATTAGCTTCTTGTTAGTAATATTTCATTGTTACTTGTTACTCGGGTCTTTATAACTTTTTGTTCTTATGCGTGTTTTGTCGAATAAATTCTTATTCTTATCTTTAGGTTATAGATAATTAATTTCCAGAATGGTATTAGTGTAGTATATACCATATTCATTCATTCAATTCATTTATACAATCATTATGAAATGAAGATCATGTAGAACGAGTCGCATCACATCGTGGAGACGGTATTCCGTACGTACGCACGAGTGATGATATCGTTCCTATGATCGTGGAATTGTATTGGAGTATATATATATATTATTTCAGTATCAATATTACTTAATAATAATCATATATAGTTACTCATTACACCATTATACCCATCCTTGTAAGGTGATGGTGGAAAATAGATTACACCACGGCGTGGAGACGGTATTCCGTACGTACGCACGCGCGGCGATTTCATTTTTCCGTAGGATGGATAGAAGGTGAATTAGGGTTGTTTAATATTTATAATAACATATCAGTATGTAAGTAATACTGATGTTATTACTTTATCATGAAACAACTGAAGAAGAAGAAGTTGAAGAAGAAAGAAATTGAAAAGATCGGTAATGGATATTACCTCTTCTTTGGAACGCCTTTTTGAATCCTCCACTTAAGGAACTAAGATTGGTCTTTGGAGAAGACCAGGACCTCTAGGATTATTCTAGGGAAGTGGAGAAGGGAAAATGGCAGGGGTTGGCCGAGCTTGAGTGCTCAAATTGGTGTGAGGAGGAGGGGGAGGAGGTGCCCTTTTATAAGGGAGGAGAGGGGCACCTTAGGAATATCTCAAAATATTATTTTATATTAAAGTCAAAATCGGTTTATAATGGTTCCAAAGGGTCTTATTTCGAAGATAAAGTGGGGAAGGGTCGAAATCCTATCAACCAATAGGATTTAGACAAGTTTAGGGTATTATTTTAACCTTATCAATTAGATTTAACTCTAAGTTAATTAATTTAACTTTTACCGTGTCTTTTTGTTTTCTTTCACTATATGGTTAATAAACTTTCTATAACATGCCAAACGAACCCCAAATTGTTTATTATTAATATATATATCCTTATCTATGTCATTTGGCCGAACCTTAGATTTTTAGGAATAAAATAACAATTAATAATATAATATTTGATTTAAAAACTATTTTGTGTCAATTTTGACACTATTTGATATATGATTTTTGTGAAAGTCATAACAGAATTATATGTTCGAACCAAGTTGATTAAATCAACACTAATATATCATAGTAACCTAGAAAATTAGTGTAATTCATAAAAAGTCTCAAATTACATTTATTTTGGTATTTATATTATCAATTGTTTCAATATTTCATTAATAAGATAATTACTGCATCATCTTTGTGTCATAAATAAATTAAATTATTTGATGTCTAAAAATTACAAATAAAATACCATCATGTAGGAAATCTTTTTAGCTTTCTAATGAATATTTACAATCGAATTTATCTTATGTATAACCCTATATTAAAAATGGTTTACTTGTTAAACTTTGATTTTAACTATTTTAACCCTTCTTTAAATAAATTAATAATAAATGTCCTAATCTAATCCAAGTGGGCCTAAATGGTCATATTTTATTCCTAAGTTTGTTTTTGGTCGAATTACACTTGTCCAATAGTATTAGGACATGTGTTAGGGTAATATTGATATCATATTTACCCTTAGTTACCCTATTTACTATTAACCGCGGTAAAAATAGTAAAAAGTTACTATTCACCAAAAAATTATTTTCATCTCATTGAACCACATTTTAGTCCTTGATATTAACCGTGTCTCTCGGATTTTTGAAATTCCATTCACAGAAGCGGTAAAATTAAGTTTTATGCAAAATTCAGTTTTTAACCTACCACTTAGTGGTTTCACTATTCATCAAAAATTGAAAGTTTTCAGAAAAATACCAAAATTTCACCCTAGGCTAATTTCGATATTCTGAGTCCAAAAATGAAGTCCATTTTGAAAAATAAAATTTATAAAATTTCAAAAAGTGGTTATTACTATTCATAACGGCTAGTTTTAATAGCATATTGTTGTTTAGTGAAACTCGGTATTGCGTACGACGCAAGCTATCGAGGAAGGTCGTGATTGCGTGTAAAGCAAGTCAAGCAAGTGTTGCGTAGAAAAAGATTCCTTTGATAATTTATATAACATAAAAGTCTCGGGTGTTACATTCTACCCCCCTTAAAAAGAATTTCGCCCTCGAAATTCGTCACTTTGTAACAAATAGATGAGGATACTTCTCCCTCATCATATCCTCAAGCTCCCATGTAGCTTCTTCAAGTTGGTGGTTCCTCCATAAAACTTTCACCAAGCGAGTGGTCTTGTTTCGTAGGACTTTTTCGCTACGATCCAGAATCTCTATCGGCTGTTCTTCATAAGAAAGATCTTGCTCCAGCGGTACAACTTCTGAGCTGAGTACATGTGAAGGATCTGGTATGTACTTTCTCAGGAGAGATACGTGGAACACATCGTGAACTTGAGAGAGATTCGGTGGAAGCGCCAATCGGTAAGCTACCTTCCCAACACGATCCAGTATTTCAAAAGGACCGATATATCTAAGGCTCAACTTCCCCTTCTTTCCAAATCTCATAACCCTCTTCCAGGGAGATATTCGTAAGAACACTTTATCGCCCACTTCAAACTCTAGGTCTTTTCTTCGGTTGTCGGCATAACTTTTCTGTCGACTTTGAGCTGCTCTTATGTGTTGTTGAATAGATCTAACCTTTTCTGCCATTTCATCAACGAGATCAGGTCCTAATAGCTTTCTTTCCCCAACTTCATCCCAGCAAGTTGGAGTCCTGCATTTCTTTCCATAGAGAGCTTCATAAGGAGCCATCTGAATACTGGAGTGAAAGCTATTATTATAAGAAAATTCCACCAAAGGTAGGTGTTGATCCCAACCTCCTTTGAAATCCATAGAGCAAGCTCTCAACATATCTTCTAGGGTTTGAATTGTTCTCTCAGACTGACCGTCTGTCTGGGGATGATAAGCAGTGCTGAAACTCAACTCTGTATCCAGAGTATGCTGAAGACTTCGCCAGAACATCGAGGTAAATCTCGGATCTCGATCAGATATAATAGAAAGTGGTACTCCATGCAATCTTACCACTTCCTTTACATATATCCTGGCAAGCTGATCTAGAGAGAAATCCTCTCTAATAGCAATGAAGTGTGCAGACTTTGTAAGACGATCAACTATGACCCAGATAGCATTATTGCCTTTGGATGTTTTAGGAAGTCCTGTGACAAATTCCATAGTGATGTTTTCCCATTTCCATTCGGGTATGGGTAATGGTTGTAACATCCCCTTAGACTTCTGTCTCTCAGCTTTAACTTGTTGACAAACCAAGCATCGAGAGACATATTCAGCAACATCTCTTTTCATGCCATCCCACCAGAAGTACTCTTTCAGGTCCCTATACATCTTCGTGCTTCCAGGATGAATAAAAAATGATGAACTATGAGCCTCATCCAGCAGCTCATTCTTTAATTCGGGGATGGGAGGAACGCAAACACGATTCCTGAACTTTATTATCCCATCACAATCAAGGTTGAATTCAGGAACATTTCTCACCTTCTTTTGTAACTCGACATCTTCTTTCTGTGCCTCTTTAATCTTCACATGTATAGATGGTTGAACATTCATTTTAGAAAGATAAGATTTTTCCCCTTCCATTATAATTCCAAGATCCATCCTTTGTAAATCCATAAATATTGGATCTTTTGTGATCCTCATCATGGATAAACTAGCATGGTCTTGTCGACTTAATGCATCTGCCACCTTGTTTGCTTTCCCAGGGTGGTAATGGATTGAGCAGTCATAATCCTTAATCAGCTCCAACCATCTTCTTTGGCGCATATTCAACTCCTTTTGTGTGAAAATATACTTTAAACTTTTATGATCAGTATAAATATCACACCTTTCACCATAAAGGTAATGCCTCCAAATCTTTAATGCAAAGATTACCGCAGCCAACTCCAAATCATGTGTTGGGTAATTTTGCTCATGGATTTTCAACTGTCGTGAGGCATAAGCTATCACCATATCATTTTGCATAAGAACACACCCCAATCCCTTCTTGGATGCATCACTGTAGATCACAAACCTTTCTCCACTACAAGGCAGTGTGAGCACAGGTGCACTGGATAACCTTCTTTTCAACTCCTTGAAATTCTCTTCACATTCCTCTGTCCAGACAAACTTAACTCCTTTCCGAGTCAACTTGGTGAGTGGATTAGATAATCGTGAAAAATCTTTTACAAAACGTCGATAATATCCAGCCAAACCAAGAAAACTTCGGATCTCAGTTACTGTTGTTGGTCTTGACCATCTTTCGATAACCTCTGTTTTTGCTGGATCCACAGATATCCCCTCTTTTGAGATTATATGACCCAAAAATGCAACTTTTTGAAGCCAAAATTCACACTTGGTAAATTTGGCATAAAGCTTCTCCTTTCTCAGGGTCTTCAATATAATTCTCAAGTGATCTTCATGTTCTTCCTTGCTCTTTGAATAGACAAGAATATCGTCTATAAAGACTACCACAAATTGATCAAGATAGTCTCTAAAGACTCTATTCATTAGATCCATGAAGATAGCAGGGGCATTAGTAAGACCAAATGGCATCACTATAAATTCATAGTGTCCATACCTTGTACGGAAAGCCGTCTTTGGTATATCCTCCCTTTTGACCCTTAATTGATGATACCCTGAACGAATATCAATCTTGGAAAAGTATTGAGCTCCGTGTAGTTGGTCAAATAAGTCATCAATGCGTGGGAGAGGATATTTGTTCTTGATAGTGATCTTGTTAAGTTCTCGATAATCAATGCAGAGTCTCATTGATCCATCTTTCTTCTTAACAAATAGAACAGGTGCTCCCCAAGGTGACGCACTAGGGCGTATGAATCCCTTATCAAGATTCTCTTGGAGTTGCTTCTTCAATTCCTGCAACTCAATTGGGGCCATTCTATAAGGTGTCTTTGAAATAGGCAAAGCACCCGGTACGAGTTCTATTGAAAACTCAACTTCACGATTTGGTGGAAGACCCGGCAATTCCTCCGGAAAGACATCATCAAACTCCCGTACAATGGGCATATTCTTAATCGTGAGTTTCTCACCAACCATTTGAGATAAATAACCTTCATTTAGTGGAATCAATACCCATAAGATGGAAGAAATTTCCACTGGAAGGTTATGTTCATCCTTGCATTGATAGACGATCGTAGGTTGATCTGGAATATGAAATGTGACTTCCCTTCTTTGGCAATTGATATGAGCTCCATGTAGAGAAAGCCAATCCATGCCAAGAATCACATCAAATTCCACTAAAGGAAGGATCACAAGATTTGCAGGAAGCACTTTCCCACAAACTTCGATCGAAGAAGAATTATAAACTTCTGATGCGATTGATGTGCCATTAGGTGTTGTCACAGCTAACTCAACATCTAATTGTTGAGGTAATACGGTGATACCCTTAGAAAAATTTTCAGAAATAAAAGAGTGGGTGGATCCAGAATCAAATAAAACATTTGCTACTTTAGAGTGGATGGTAAGTGTACCTTTCACCACATCGTTATCGTACTCCACATCGCTGATAGAAATTGCATGTGACTTTCCTTTGTCTTTAGCCTTAAGAGTTTGTTGACGTCGACCATCATCATCAACCCTTGGATTTGGGCATTGATTGGCATAATGCCCCATCTCCTTGCACTTGAAACATTGAAGTGTAGCAGGTTCATTCTGTGTATCCCTTCCTTTGTTTGCATCATTAGACATCTTCTTCCCATTATCACGACATTCAAATTCCCGATGGCCTTCCTTTCCACATTTAAAACATTTACTTGTCCCTTTAAGACAACTCCCTCCATGTTTCTTTCCACACTTTGAGCATAAGGGAAAGTTCATCTTCTTTTCCGTGTGCTCTTTAGATTTTTCTTTGAATTCCATCTTCCTCTTCTTATCAAACCCATGTGACTGATGGGTTACTCCAATCTCCATCTCGACATTGAGAGCACATCGAACGATTTCCTCGTAGCTATTGAAGTCCCTTATGGCTAACGCCCTTCGAAGACTTGGTTTTAAGCCACTAAAGAATCGATCGATCTTACTCTCAGGTTGGATAATAATACCAGAAGCGTACCTTGCAAGTCTTGTAAAATTTGCTTCATAGGTACTAACAGATTCATCATCCCTTTGCTTCAGTTCAAGGAACTCTTTCTCCATCTTTGTTCGGAGAATACGAGGGAAGTACTTATTGAAAAATAAGTTCTTGAACTCGTCCCATTCCATAGACTCAATTTCATCCCTTTGCCTCGTATTCTTAACAAGATTCCACCATTGATCCGCATCTCCTTCCAAACGATACACTGCTAGGATGACTTTATCATGCTCAGAACATTGAAGAACTGAAAATATCTTTTCAGTAGTACTAATCCATTGTTCAGCAACTAATGGATCAGTAGACCCGCTGAAAGATGGTGGACGCTGCCTCATGAAGGATTCAACAGAATGTTGCTCCCTTCTTTGTTCGTTTGGAAATCCTGCATGATTCATAGCTTGAGAAAGTTGTGTGAGCATGGCTACAAGATTTTGCATTCCAGCTCCCATATCGTTTGGTTGCTCAGGGGGACAATCATTGCATTGCCCATCGCATTCCGCATTAACACGGTTCCTTTGGGTTCCAGCCATTGACTAAAACCAAGAAGAATAGTGTGAGCAACACTAATTATAATAGGAAACCACATAATTCAAGAATAAAATTTTCATGCTTAAGGTCTTATCCTAGGTTATTCAAGGCCATTTCTAAAACACTAAGATTGTGTTCTATGCTTAGACTTATCCTTAGGGTTCTTACTAAGGCTTTCACATCCTAGTTTCCAAAGGTTGACTATACCTTTCCTCTGATACCAACTATAACGACCCACACTTTACATACATTGTTAATACTTCAAAATTGAATCACTCTTATTACAACATATGAAAAAACCACAAAGGACCGTATAGGTATAGTGTCTTTAGAAACTGGGGAAACATAAACAACTGGTTCATAAATCTTCTACAGTGTCTCCCATTTATTTCATCATATCTAGGGTCCCTTTTAGCATATTCTACTTAATATCCATCTTCCTGACCTGGGGAAAAGAAAACATAAAAGGGTGAGCTCAAATGCTCAGCAAGGGCAAATAAAGGAAATAAAAATCATATCATATCTTTATGAAAATCAAAACCTGTAAAAGAGATCATAATATCTTAACATGGAATAAATCATAGAAGTGAAAATGAGATCCCCATAACATAAAACTTGAAACTTTGTGGCATGCACACATAATCATGGAAAATCATTTCTTGTTAGTCATGACTCATTGCCAAGACTATCTTAGTGGACAAAGTCCCTTTCTGAACCGAGTTCACTCCTCGTTTCAGTCCTGTATCACTGAACCGAAATAACCTTCCGTTCCAGCCATGTCTATCTCATGAGATATAAAATCATTACCCAATGCATTGGAGGGAGATATAGGTCCCACCCATCTTATAATGAATCCTTTCTTATGTGTGCCACATAATCATAAAACATACATCATCGCATAACACATATAACAAAAATGGGATTCTTGAAACATCATGACATTATAAATCAATTCATATATGATAAAGGAATTCATAAACATAATTCCATCACAACATAGTCAAACCAATGTAAAAATATGGATAGAAGCAGAACCCTTTATTATCTTAGATGGAAAATAATTTTGATAAAACACTTGAATTGAATTCTTGAGGAAAATATCCTTTCTTCTTCAAAAAACATTTTTCCTTTCATAACATGTCATACAACTTTAAAATAAAAGAAGTTGATTAAAAATAAACTTGAAAACTTGTAAAGGAAGATTCTTTGAAGTAATGTTTTAAAAATCCATTCATGCCGTATAAGTTAAAAAAAAACATTCTTCGTACTTTTGTCAGAAAAGTCAAAAAGTACCTCGTACGGAAAAACGACAAAAGATTCCTTTCATATTCTTTACTAAAAACTCACCTAAGGGTAAAATTGGATTTTAAACTATTTCAAGTGGATGGAAACAATATTACATATTGAGGGAACATGGATGTGGATGATAAAATACACCCCAGTAAATACATACGAATAAACAATCTCGGATAAAAATGAGATTGTGATATTTCCCTTACCTTAGGTCCGATTTGCTTTGTTCGTGTCCGAAGCTCCTGTATAATGGTTTAAATAATGTTATTGACTTATTCCAGAATCATACATATTGATATGAGATCATATATGGTCATATTATTAGCTTCTTGTTAGTAATATTTCATTGTTACTTGTTACTCGGGTCTTTATAACTTTTTGTTCTTATGCGTGTTTTGTCGAATAAATTCTTATTCTTATCTTTAGGTTATAGATAATTAATTTCCAGAATGGTATTAGTGTAGTATATACCATATTCATTCATTCAATTCATTTATACAATCATTATGAAATGAAGATCATGTAGAACGAGTCGCATCACATCGTGGAGACGGTATTCCGTACGTACGCACGAGTGATGATATCGTTCCTATGATCGTGGAATTGTATTGGAGTATATATATATATTATTTCAGTATCAATATTACTTAATAATAATCATATATAGTTACTCATTACACCATTATACCCATACTTGTAAGGTGATGGTGGAAAATAGATTACACCACGGCGTGGAGACGGTATTCCGTAAGTACGCACGCGCGGTGATTTCATTTTTCCGTAGGATGGATAGAAGGTGAATTAGGGTTGTTTTATATTTATAATAACATATCAGTATGTAAGTAATACTGATGTTATTACTTTATCATGAAACAACTGAAGAAGAAGAAGTTGAAGAAGAAAGAAATTGAAAAGATCGGTAATGGATATTACCTCTTCTTTGGAACGCCTTTTTGAATCCTCCACTTAAGGAACTAAGATTGGTCTTTGGAGAAGACCAGGACCTCTAGGATTATTCTAGGGAAGTGGAGAAGGGAAAATGGCAGGGGTTGGCCGAGCTTGAGTGCTCAAATTGGTGTGAGGAGGAGGGGGAGGAGGTGCCCTTTTATAAGGGAGGAGAGGGGCACCTTAGGAATATCTCAAAATATTATTTTATATTAAAGTCAAAATCGGTTTATAATGGTTCCAAAGGGTCTTATTTCGAAGATAAAGTGGGGAAGGGTCGAAATCCTATCAACCAATAGGATTTAGACAAGTTTAGGGTATTATTTTAACCTTATCAATTAGATTTAACTCTAAGTTAATTAATTTAACTTTTACCGTGTCTTTTTGTTTTCTTTCACTATATGGTTAATAAACTTTCTATAACATGCCAAACGAACCCCAAATTGTTTATTATTAATATATATATCCTTATCTAAGTCATTTGGCCGAACCTTAGATTTTTAGGAATAAAATAACAATTAATAATATAATATTTGATTTAAAAACTATTTTGTGTCAATTTTGACACTATTTGATATATGATTTTTGTGAAAGTCATAACAGAATTATATGTTCGAACCAAGTTGATTAAATCAACACTAATATATCATAGTAACCTAGAAAATTAGTGGAATTCATAAAAAGTCTCAAATTACATTTATTTGGGTATTTATATTATCAATTTTTTCAATATTTCATTAATAAGATAATTACTGCATCATCTTTGTGTCATAAATAAATTAAATTATTTGATGTCTAAAAATTATAAATAAAATACCATCATGTAGGAAATCGTTTTATCTTTCTAATGAATATTTACAATCGAATTTATCTTATGTATAACCCTATATTAAAAATGATTTACTTGTTAAACTTTGATTTTAACTATTTTAACCCTTCTTTAAATAAATTAATAATAAATGTCCTAATCTAATCCAAGTGGGCCTAAATGGTCATATTTTATTCCTAAGTTTGTTTTTGGTCGAATTACACTTGTCCAATAGTATTAGGACATGTGTTAGGGTAATATTGATATCATATTTACCCTTAGTTACCCTATTTACTATTAACCGCGGTAAAAATAGTAAAAAGTTACTATTCACCAAAAAATTATTTTCATCTCATTGAACCACATTTTAGTCCTTGATATTAACCGTGTCTCTCGGATTTTTGAAATTCCATTCACAGAAGCGGTAAAATTAAGTTTTATGCAAAATTCAGTTTTTAACCTACCACTTAGTGGTTTCACTATTCATCAAAAATTGAAAGTTTTCAGAAAAATACCAAAATTTCACCCTAGGCTAATTTCGATATTCTGAGTCCAAAAATGAAGTCCATTTTGAAAAATAAAATTTATAAAATTTCAAAAAGTGGTTATTACTATTCATAACGGCTAGTTTTAATAGCATATTGTTGTTTAGTGAAACTCGGTATTGCGTACGACGCAAGCTATCGAGGAAGGTCGCGATTGCGTGTAAAGCAAGTCAAGCAAGTGTTGCGTAGAAAAAGATTCCTTTGATAATTTATATAACATAAAAGTCTCGGGTGTTACACCAAGCCTAGTCATAAACATAGGTATGGAATGGTTGCATCATCAGAATGACAATAATCGTAAAAGTGTAACAATATTGAAATGTTATAGTATTAAAATTTCAAACTCATATTACTTATTATTCTTATTTTTAGTGTCCTAATTTCATAGCAACATATAGAATACATGATCTCTACTATTGAATAAAGGCATGATATCACTAATATTTCCTCTTTCTTCGACAACTTGTGAGAAAATCGATGAGAACATGAAGATATCAGAATATAAGAATGTGGAATATGTGAGATAAATAAAATAAAATCCGGTCAAAATAATGACATAATAAACCAGTACCATCATGTGCATCGTACGAATTAGAAAGGGATTCCAGAATCACATAATTAATTTGTGAATATCCTAACACCTAAAGTAATCACAGGTCTCATAACCTCATAGGGAATGTCACAATTGTATGACCCCTTGGATACTTGCAAGAAAATGACCTTGACATGGTCCTACAAGAATTATGATATTCAATTGACTATTTTATCATGTTAGTAGAACCTGTGAATCATTCGATACAATCACAATCCCCGTAAAAAAGGTTAATAAATTACCGAAATAATGATTGTAGTTGGTTCAAGTGGGTGCTTGAAAAAAAATAGATCTTTTTGAACTATCCTCCAAAATGTTGGTCTCATGGTGGGGTCTCACGATGGTGTCTTGCTGAATACTCATGTGATGAGGGTACATGATAGAAGAAAGGTGATGGAACTCAATAGATATGAATATATATTATAATTATTTGTTGTTTCCACCTATTTATTGGTAATCCTATAGAATAAAAACTGTATCATGAGACATCGAATCATGACTGTGCCAACAAATCGAGCAGGCATTTAATTACACAGGACTGAGCCCTTTTCCCCATAGACATCACTCCAAAGGGTGAGAATTTGTTGACACTTTCTAAATGAGAATATTAAAATTCACAAATAAATAAAAACCATGATATGGGTATCATTTCTCCAAAAATGTAAATGAAGGAGAAGTAGGTTGATACTCACATATTGTATGATTCCACCAAAGGATACATGATCATGTGACCATTAGGAGGTCATGTAATGGCACTATAAGTATATAATATCATATAGATTTTCCCACAATGTCCCATATAAAAAGTAATTACTCTATAGAGTAGGAGACCCAGATAATCAGTGGTTTCATGGAGATAGACATATATTCACCCCCATGTCATGCAGATTCATAACCAACATAAGCCTGATATACCATCCATAAGTCATTAGAAAATATATGGAATATATCCAAAAGGCTGGAGCCTCATGAGATTTTATATGTGAAGTGATGCATCCCCGATGTGGAGGATTATTTTCATCAACAACATTAAAACAAACCTACGATACACCCAACCATTTAAAAAATAAAACAAACGTAAATAAAAGTAAAGTAGTATAGATCCACCCATGGACATAAATAACCCATAATTAAACCCTAACAATCCATGTGACACTGCAAGTCCATGGTGACATATCTAAATCATCTCACAAAATCCTGCTAGTGTGTCCTCTGTATCACATGAGGTATCTCGGTTATGTTCAAGAGACCTCAAAATCCCGATATGACTCCCTAAGAAAAAACAGCTAAAATTTAAAATTATATGTTAACACATCTCTATAAAAGTTTTATTGGCCACATGCTTCATCAATACATGTAAGAGTATTTACCTTTGACACATCTTATTAAATATAGTATTATTCTATTCATTTGTATGATAAATAATGTAAATGAAAATAGGAGGTGTTGGGAGCCTCCTTCAATCATAGAAACAATATGATGTGGTATGGCCATCCGCAACATGTTCTTGTGAGACCCCTTGAAATGTTAGCTTCATCTCAGGAAGGTCCCTTCAACATCCATCATTGTCTCATGGAAATCCCCATAATGGTAAAATAAGTTAATGTCAATGCCTTTCAACATACACATAGATCCATTAAAGGAACATGGACTTGTAAATAATACAATATAGATGTCATTATGCAATCATGCGTGATTTATAATGTCACCAATAATTGGATATAATCTAATAAAGGTGGCATTGATGGGATGTAATCACGGTCACTGTCACGACCCGTCTCTCGGGGCCCGTGCTGTGACTACACCAAGCCCACCTTCTATAGGCTAGGGGCTGACGACTAGCACCAAAGGCATAAATCCCTAATACATGTCAGTCATTACATTTATAAATCATAAAAAAACACAACAGATTACGAGTTGAAATAAAAATACTTTGTAATGCTGTATACAAAATAGTGCTGAAAATGTAAAGGGGGTCGGAAATACAAGCCCAACCGGAAAGTACAAGTACAAATGATGAAAAGTAAAGCAGTCACAGGATCATCCTCTGGGGTTCAAACCTGAATGGTAGGTACAGATGGCCCCCTCAACACTCCACGTCCTTCAGTCTCCTCTGTACACCGACTCGTCGTAAGATCCACCTCTGGGTACCATCCAATCCTGCTACTAATCCTTAGTCAGCATTGTCTGTCATCTGCATCCAACACAACGAGGTGCGGGCGTAGCCTGTATAGGGGTGAGTATAACAATACACAATAGGGACCCTAAGACCATGAATCTATCAAAAAATCCAACAAGGATAATCCATAGATTATGAAATCAACAGATAACCCCACTTAGTTATATGTCCATAAATATACCTAACTTATCAAGTAATCCGTCTCAATCACGAGGAAACACAAGACTTAATGAATCAACTCAACAAGGTATACAAATTTTGTAGAGTGATATAGATGATCATATGTAGTCACTGATTCATCTAAGCTGTCAGACTCAAACAGGATCCAGGACTACCATTTGGAACTGTCAGACAAAAACAGGATCCAGGAACAGTAGTCGGAGCTATCAGACCAACACAGGATCCAAGCCCAGCTAAGCTGTCGGGCCCAAACAAGATCCAGGACCATCTATTCTTTCCGAACCACACAAGATCCAGGAATAGAAGTCTGAACTGTTGGACCCACACAGGATCCGGGATTAGTAGTCAGACCTGTCGGACCCACACATGATCGAGGAACAATCATTAGAGTGCAGCCAGCCACAGGGTTTCTACAAATCCTGCTAGATTACTGGAGAGTCTTCTCCTCAATCCAAGAATTGATATGTCAACTGACACAAAGTCCCATAAATATGTTCTTTAAAGGTCCTCCTCGTCATAGGGGTCTCAACGCAACACACAACGTGTCAATCAGACGCCCGGTTTGTGAGTTATTAGGTTTTTAGTCCCGGGGGCACGGTTGGATTCATGTACGATCAAACCAGACCTTTTCTCAACTTTACCCTGAACTCCAGTGGGGATTTTCTCAAAGGGGTCATCATGCTCTAAGATTCCCATCACTATTGAGGGTTCATAAAATGGATATATGGTACCAAAGATATGGACAAAGAAAATTAAAGGGTCAGTAGTGGGCCTAGGCCCTCTCCTACACAGTTGGACCCGCTCAGCCAAACCCAGTATGGGCCGACCAAGTATGGGTCATCCCGGTGAGTTGGGCCCCACCGAGTGGACTGCAAGGGTGGTTTTGCCCGGAGGCCACCGTGTAGGCGGCTCAGCCAGAAGAAAAGGGTCGGTTCGGCCAGTGATGTGAGGGGCGCGGCTCGGCGACTCGGTACGGGAGGTCGAGCCATTTCAGCCAGTGATGCCATGAGGGATGTCTCGGGTTGGCTCGAGAGGCCGGCGGCTCGGAGGCCGGTGGGATGGCCGGCGGGGTGCGGTCAGGCCGTGGGTTGGTGTGGGAAGGTGCATGCAGTGCACCGGGCAGCGCGCCAGGAGGCTGCGGGCAGGTGGTCATGGTTCTGGGTAGTGCGCAGGGAGGTCGTCCATGTGCCGGCCAGCGCTATAGGAGGCCGCGAGTTTGGTTGGGGCGGGCTAAGCACCACAGGCGCGATGCCATTTACGGAGGCCGCAGGTTGCATGACCTTGTCGTTGCCGCTTTTGTCGCCTCATCATAGCTAAATCAACATGCCAATGAACACCAAGAATGAAAAATCGACGGAGGGTGTTGGGCAATGTTAGGTTGGCCAGCACCCTCCGCATTTAGGGAGGTATCAATTATCACAACAAGAATAGTAGATGATCCACTACACACCCTCAACAATCCCTTTTTATACAATGAATATGGTAAGAAAAATGGTAAAACATAAACAAGAAATAAACCCCCAACCTTTTGATTATCGGTTGTCAGTATTTGATGGAGCCACTAGAAGAAGACGAAGAGAATATTCATTCATAATGTCTGCTACATAGTTCCAAATCCGAGCTACACCAGCTCATGGAAGACGCTCCACATCGGTAGGATTCGAGGAAGGAAGTCAAAGAAGAAAACGTCCTCTGCATTCTTCCAGTTCTTCTTTGGAAGCATTCTTCATTGGGAGCCTTCTTTTCTCCCAAGCTCTCCTCTCAAAGCTCCCACCAAATGAGAATTTCCAATCCAAAAATAATATATGTTGTCTATTATTTTATTGGAACAACAATTTCAAATTGGATAAATAAATTAAGAGTCTCCCCTTAATTAATTCACACGCATTGGCACAATTGATTAATGGGGAGGTCAAGAAACACCTCTTAAATAAATTACATGTGTTGGAAAAATAGATTAATGGGGAGGTAAAAAGGCTCCCCTTAATTAAATTGCACGCATTGGCGCAATATATTAATGTGGAGGTAAGTGGCTCCCCGCCCCCTAATTAATGATGGGAGTTGGGAGGTTTTCTTCTCCTCCCATTAATATGGGTTAAACCCTATGTGGTCCCCACCTCATAACCTCTCACCGGAGGTTATGCTCGGGTGGTCCCCACAACCATATCCTCCTAAGAAAGGTTAAGGTGTGGTGGCCCCATATACAACTCCCATGAAGAGGTTTTAACTACCCAACCACTACATAGAGGTTAAAAATAAAATAAAATGACCCTACATTATTTTATTACTTCACTCGAAAACCCAAAAACTAACATTCATTACTAACCAACTTCCGTCGAGGTAAAAGTCTACTTAAGATAATACCGGCGCTATGAGTTCAATGATGTCCTCAGATTTCAATTCCGATCTCCAGTTCAAAAGTTAGAAAATCTCGCCCATACGTTTACTGAACGTACCTGAACAAACCATCAGAAATTTATTCCGGGCACACCGGGCCTCGGAATCAAGCACTGTAAATTTTTGCAGACTCATAAAATTAACATGTATTTAAAAAAAATTCCATAATATATCTAGTTCATTATATTCTCCCCTCCTCATGGATTTATGTCCCCAAAAGATACAACTCAAACTAAGGGATCAAATGGGGGTACTAAGAACACATCTGATCCTCCCACTTTCATGTTCTCTCCTGGAGGATCTCATGCTTCCAATGAATGCACACCAGAGGTATCGACCTTCCAAGTTGGACTCATTCCTGTGAATCCTCAATCTCCACTAGAACCTCTATAATAGTTTCCCCATTATTGAAGTTCAGATACCCATGGTCGATGATGTGTGTAGCATTGTGCATGTATCTCCTCAGCAGGGATACGTGGAAGATGTCATGCACCCAGTGCAACAGAGGTGGAAGAGCCATGAGGTAATCCACCTCACCTACTCTACTGAGGACCTGGAAAGGTCCGATTAACCTCGGAGATAACATGTTTCCTTGTCCAATTCTCTGTAGACCTCATAATGGTTAGACTCGTAGAAATATGTGGTCACCATCCTCGAACTCCATAGATCTCTGTCTCCAGTCAGTATACGACTTCTGCTTGCTTTTTGTTGTCTTCATCGACTCCTGGATGATCTTCTCAATCTACATGGAAACCCGTACCATCTCTACACCGAGTAGTGCTGACTCCCTAGGGTCTGTCTAGCACATTGGCAATCCGCAAGGTCGACCATACAAGGCATAAAAAGGTGCCAACCTAATGGTGGTATGATAGCATTTGTTGCAGGAAAACTCCACCAATGGTATGTGATCTTCCCAACTATGAACAAAGTTGAAGACACAAGCACACAACATGTCCTTGAGGGTCTGAATGGTTCTCTTAATCTGTCCATCTGTCTGTGGATGGAAGGCGGTTCTCAGATGAAGCTGCATCCCGAAAGCTTCCATAAACCCCTTCCAGAGCAGGGAAGTAAATCATGCATCAAGATCAGAGACAATAGAAAATGTTACACAATGTAGACGCACAATCTCATACACCTATAGTCGTCCCAAGATCTCTACTAAACCCTTCTCTTTGATCGGTAGGAAGTGGGATGACTAGGTGAGTCAGTCAATGATCACCCAAATCGAGTCATGTCCCATGGATGTAATTGGGAGACCTGTCACAAAGTACACGGATATCCCATCACTCATCCACTCTAGGACCTATAAAGGCTGGACCAAGCCTGCTGGTACCTGGTGCTCCAGCTTCACTTGCTGGTAAGTCAGGCCTCGATTGACAATCTCCTCTACTACCTTCTTCCAACATGGCCACCAGTGCTATCGTCTGGGGTCCTGATACATCTTCACCACACCTGGATATACCGCTAAAAGGGAAATGTGAATGTCCCTCAACACATCCTCCTTAAGTGGTACTGGTACCATGCTACAACCTCTAAACAGAATAATGTGCTTCCAACATTCAAAAAATTCATCAGGTGTCTGCCCTATGGATATCTGATCACATCGCGTCTCACAGTCAGCATCCCCATGCTATGCCCCCCTGACATGATACATAATTGGGGGAGTGGTCATAATAGACTGTATAGAGTCTGCTCCCTCTCTATCTACAAAGGATAACTTCAAAGTGTCTTGTTGCTCAGTCTCCACTCCTAGAAGTTGAATACGAGACCTCCTGCTGAGTGCATCTGCAACAACATTCCCCTTCCTAGGAGTATAGACTATCTCGACGTCGTAGTCTTGGAGGAACTCAAGCCATCAGCGTTGTCTCAGGTCCAGGTCCTTCTAAGAAAATATATATATGAGACTCTTATGATCAAAGTACATGGTAAAGAGATCGACAATGAGATAGTTTCACTACATATTCAAGGAAAAGACCACTGTTGCTAAATACAGGTCATGGGTAGCGTAGTTCTGCTCATGTTTTCTTAGTTGCAGAGAACCACACGCGATCATTTCACACTCCTACATCAGGACACACCCAAGTCCGGTCCCTGATGCACCATAGTAGACTACGTAACCAACGCCTTCCTCTGGAAGCCTCAAGATCGGGGCACTAGTCAGCCTCTGCCTCAGCTCTTGAAAGACCTCATGGGATCTCTCCGAACATACGAAGGGTTTCCCCTTCTTCTTCAAGGTTGATAGCGGTGCTACAACTCTGGAGATGTCCGGTATGAATCGCCGTTAATATACAGCCAAACCTAAGAAAATTCATACCACTGTCACACTCATGGGTGGATCCTAAGAAAGTATCACCTCAATCTTCACTGGATCCCTTGGAAATCCTTCCTCAGAGAAAACATGTCCGAGAAAGTGAACCTCTTCGATCCAAAACTAGGACTTCGAGAGATTACCATAAATTTGGTTCTCTCGAAGTGTGTCCAGTACCACCTGCAAATGGTAGGCATTCTCCTCCACAGTATTCAAGTAGATCGATATGTCGTCAATGACGAATACAACAAAGAGATCGAGGTACTGTGGGAAGAACTTGTTTATTAGTCCCATGAACACTGTTGGAGCATTGGTTATTTCGAAAGGCATAACCAAGAATGTGTAGTGGCCGTACCAACACCAGAATGTCATATAATGCCAATCGTCGTCTCGAACTCTGATCTGGTGATAGCCTAATCTGAGGATGATTCTCGAGAACCACCATTCTCCCTTCAACTGATCAAAGAGAATTTCAATCCACAGATGTGGGTACTTGTTCTTCACTGTCACCTGTTTCAGGTGACAGTAGTCTACACAGAGCCTCAAGATCCCATCCATCTTCTTGGCGAACAAAATTGGGGCCGCCCAGGGAGAAACACTGCGCTAAATGAATCCCTTCCCCAACAATCCCTCTAACTATACCTGAATCTCACAAAGCTCAGTGAGAGCCATCAGATTTCATGGATTAGATAATGGGGTTGTCCTGGGGTATAGTTTGATATAGAAGTCCACCTCTCGGTGAGGGGGTAGTCATGGATCATCTTTAGGGAAAACATCCGCGTACTGGTCCATCACTAGAGGAGAGATCAGACTCACCACATCTAATGCTTCGAGTGTAAGGCAGGTCAACTGATGAGTGATCGTCTGCACCCTCCTTCGAGTAAGTATTTCCTGCATTGCAAAGGCGCCCTTCTCACTGGTGAAGGTGAACATGGTCCCATCCATGCAGACAAACCACACTTTTCACCTAATACACTCAATCTAAGCATGGACTGTAGATAACCAGTCCATACACAATATGACATCGTAAGTCCTCGATGCCGCTACGAGTTGATCCCAGCCAATGCTCTTGCCTCCTAGAGTAATCTCACACTACCAGCACCCGTGTGAAATCGTCGACTCTTCTCCCATAGGGGTCACTAGCTATAAGGATCGAGCCAAAGACTCCATCAGAATCTCTGTGCTTCGAACGAGGGCAATTGAAATGAAAGAGTGGTTGACACTGGTTTATATATGAACTAGTAAAATGTTAGATAGACACATATCATACCTTGAATAATCTCTGGAGTTCCATGATCATAGGCCTCAACTGCCTAGAGGTGATCTCTCCCATGTCCACCTACTCCCTCTGGTGGGGGTGGACCTCCTAGTGGTGGTCGCAGTAACACCTCAAAACGTCACCACCTCCAGATGCTTGACCACATCCTCTACCATGTAGCTTGCTCCATGTGGACCGCCTCAATCGAATATCTGTCTTTGCCTGTGTAGTCATTCAATCATCTGTTGATAATCTGAATGGCAGTTCAGACAATAACGAGCCACGTGACCCTTCTCGCCGCATGTGAAACACTTCTTTCTCCTCAAATGGATGGAACTTTCTCATGTTCCTCGCACAACTGATCCCGTGTCCTGAGGTCGTCCACAGGATGGTGTGGTCCCCTTATACCTCTGCAAGATCTGTCTACTGCCTACTAGAGAAGACTCCAATACGTGATGTCCAGTGGTGGGTCTCACTGCTTGTGACTTCTCAGCAAGGAAACTCTCCACTAAGAGGGCTAACTTCAACACCACAGCCTGTGTCGTGATGCTGAGGGAGATCATCGAAGCTCTGATCTCTCTCCTGAGCCCCTACTCAATGGTCTGTGCCCTGAAGAATGGGTCTCGTACCATGTCTATGGAGTGGAAAGAGATGTCATTGAACCTCACTGAGTACTGATCTACTATCACACTACCCTATCGTAGATGTTCTAGCTCCTGGATCCGCACCGCACGTTGGGTGGCTGGGACACACTTTGACCGAAACAGGCTCTCAAAATCTGCCCAGAGAAGTGTCGCCTTGTCATTCATCTAAAGCATCATGCTCCACCATCTGCTTTCTACTACCTGATGGAGACTCATGACAAGGATCGCCATAATGTTTACTGGTGTCCCTACCAGTATGAAAAATCTCACCACAACCTCTAGCCAATCCTCAGCTTCCTGCGGGTCTGTCTCGCCCATGTACCTAGGCGATCTCTGGAGCTGGATCTCATGCAACGTGCTCAGGTGGCATAAAATCTCGGCTGTTGGGGCTAGCGGCATCGGTGGCTCAATGGTTATTGGTACTGCTGGTGTCTCTGCTGTAATAGAGCCCTACACTGAGGCCTCATCGCTCGGTGGGATGTCATCTTGTACAACTCTTGGAACCCTGGCTAGATGTCTGCGTGGAGGAATCCTGAAAATAAATAGGCGCTCCAAGGTCAATAAGTTATACCTGGTGAGGTGTCTCAAGAAATCACAAGAAATCCCTTGAAAAAACATGTGCAATCAGTGTTTTCATGCACTGAGACCGAAACCAGATGGAAAGGTCCTGGTGTATGGATACGTTGGCTGCAACAACAACACTGGACTCCATGAACTGAAAACCACACAAAGTAAACTTAACGATATTTCTTCACAGAAAAGAGAGATCGGAGTCCTAATTTCTACAGTGGAACAGACTCCTCTGATACCAATTTGTCAAGACCCATCCCCCGGGGCCGTGCGGTGACTACCCCAACCCCGACATCCATAGGCCAGGGGCTGGAAACTATAACCAAAGGCGTAAATCTATTAAACTAGGGAGGAATTGCCTTTATAAATCATAAACACACAAAAGACTACGAACTAAAAGCAAAACACTAATTAAAGCTATATACAAAAGAGTGATTAAAATGAAAAGGGTGCTGGAAGTAAAAGAACAACATGAATGTAGAAGTACAATTGAAGAAAAGTAAAGCATCCACAGTATCATCCACGAAGGTTCCTACATGATGGGTAGGTACAAATGGCCTCTTCAGCACTCCACATCCGTCAATCTCCTCTGTGCACCGACTCGTCGTAAGATCCACTTCCGGGCACCATCCAGTCCTATTACTCAGCCTCAGACAATGCTATATGTTTCCTATATCAAACACAACGAGGTGCAGGCATAGATCATGCAAGGGTGAGTATAACAATACTAAGTACGTACCCTGAGACCCTCAAGGTCTAACAAAATTCAACAAGGATAAGCCATAGAGTATTAAATCCACAGATAACCCCACATAGGTATATGCCCATACATATTCCTAAGTTATCAAGTAATCTATCTGAGTCACCAGGCAACACAAGATTTACTGACTCAGCTCAACCAGTTTTACCACTTTGTAGAGTGATAGAGATGATTAGATGTAGTCACTGATTCATCTAAGAAGCCGGACCCACACATGATCCAGGACCAGTAGTTGGAACTATTGGACCCACATAGGATCTAGGAAAAGTAGTTGCAGCTGTCGGACCCACATAGGATCCAGGACCAGCTAATCTGTCTGACCAACACATGATCCATGACCAGTAATTCTGTCAGATCCACATAGGATCCGAGAACAATTTTCAGAATTGTCCGACCCACACATGATCTACGAACAGTAGTCAGAGCTGTCGGACACATATTGGATCCATGAATAGTCATGAGAGTGCAGTCAGCCATAGGATTTCTATAAAGCATTCCGGATTATAGGAGGGTCTTCTCCTCAAGCCAAGAGTCGATATTTCAACTACTATAATGTCCCGCGAAGAATTTTCTCAAAGGTCCACCTCGTCATAGGGGTCTCAACGCAATAGATGGTGCGTCAATCGAACGACAAGTCTGTGAGTTATTAGCTTTGTAGTCCCAAGGGCCCAGTTGGATTCGTGTTTGATCCAACCTGACCGTATCGTAATATTACCCCGAACCCTAGTGGGGTTTTCTCAAAGGTACTGTCATGCACAATAATTACAAGTGCGGCAGATAGTTTTTTAAATGGACCTCTAGTGCCAAAGATATGGCCAAATGAATGTAAAGGGTCAGTAGTGGGCCTATGCCTAGTCTGACCTGGTCGAACCGATACCTCCCAACCCAGTCTGGGCTAACCCGGTCTGGGTCGACCCGGTCAGACCTGCTGGGTCTGAAACAACCCATTGGTAATGTCAGCCCGTTAGGCTCAACCCGGTCTACTGGGCCCGGCCCTGCGGACTGTGAGGGTGGTCCGGCCTGGAGGCTGCCACGTAGGTGGCTTAGCCTAAAGATCGGGGCCTGTTCGGCCAGTCCCGCGAGGGGTGCGACTTTGCGACTCAACACAAGAGCTCAAGCTGGTTCATCTAGCAACACCATGAGGGACGCCGCGGGTTGGCTCGGGAGGCCAGTGGCCCTGAGTCCGGGCTGCCCGGAGGCCGGTGGGCTAGCCGACAGTGCACGGGCAGGCCGCTGGCTGGCGCAGGCAGACATGGGAAGCGTGCTGGGAGGCCAAGGGCAGGCGGCCTGGGCACCGGGCAGCACACTAAGAGGCCATTTGTGCGCCAGGTAGCACGGTGGGAGGCCGCGGGTAGGCAGGCTCGGTGACGGGGTCCGCGGGTTTGGTCGGGGTGCACTGAGCATCATGGGGGCGACGAGGTTCACAGTGGCCATGTGTAGAATTTACGTTTCGTTTCCGCCCCGTTCACCTTGTCATTGCTACATCACCATGCCAAAGAACACCAGGAAAGAAAAATCGATGGAGGCTGTTGGGCCATGTTAGTTTGGCCCGCACCATCCTCATTTAGGGAGGAATCAATTGTCCCACCAAGAATAGCATATGATCAACAACATTTCTACAACAATCCCTTTTTATCTAATGAAGAAGATAATAAAAAAGGTATAACATCATCATGAAATAAACCCACTATATTTTTATTATCAGTCGTCGGTCGTGGATGGATCCAAGGGAAGTAGGTGAAGACAATATTCGTCTGTCGCATATGCTACACGTTTCTAAATCGGACCTGCGCCGGCTCGTGGAAGACAATCCATGTCCATAGGATTCGATTAAGTATGTCGAATATGAAAATTTCATCAGTGTTCTTTGCATTATTCGTTGGAAGCATTCTTCATTGGGAACCTTTTTTTCTCCCAAGCTATCCTCTAAATGCTCCCACCAAATGAGAATTTCCAAGCCAAAAATAATATAAGTTTTCTATTTTTTATTGGCCCAACAATGTCAAATTGGAGAAATAAATTAAGAGGCTCCCCTTAATTAATTCACACGCTTTGGCGCAATTGATTAATGGGGAGGTCAAGAGACTCCCCTAAATTAAATTACATGCATTGGCACAATAGATAAATGGGGAAGTCAATAGGGTTCCCTTAATTAAATTACACGCATTGTCATAATAGATTAATGTGGAGGTCATGAGGATCCCCCCATCATTAATGAGGGGAGTTGGGAGGTTTTCCACTGCTCCCATTAATTGGGGGTTATGCCTCGTCTTGTCCCCACCTCATAACCTGTCACATGAGGTTATGATCGGGTGGGCCCCACCATCATATCCTCCTATGGAAGGTTAAGGGGTGGTGGCCCCACCTCCAACTCCCATGAGGAGGTTTTAACCACCCATCCTCTACATGGAGGTTTAAAATAATATAAAGTGATCATTACATTATTTTATTAATTCACACAAAAACCCAAAAACTAACATTCATTCCTAACCAACATCCATCGCGGTGAAAGGCTTCTTAAGAAAATACTGGCACTGTGAGTTCAACGGTGTCCTCAGAATTCAATTCCTAGCAACAGTTCAAAATTTATAAAATCCCACCCATACATATACGAGACGTACCCGAAAAAATGTTCAGAAATTGATTTCGGGAACACCGAGCCTCGGAATCAAGCATTGTAAATTTCCGTGGACTCGTAAAATTCCCATCTATTAAAAAAAATTCCATGGGATTTCTGGTTCATTAAAGTCACTGAAAATTAGTTGATTCCCATAGAGAGATCCAAGAATAGACTTTTGATTACGTCTGATATTGAATCCCTTTGCAGACTCCGACATGGGATTATGTGATATCTTATGCTCAAATTGGTGAACAACCAGGTTCATTAGCCCTATAAATATGCATCCCTAGTAAGAAAAAATACCACTACCCTGGCCAACGTCACAACCACTACTCTTAGTGGATGGATAAGCTCTTAGAACCTCACACCGATACAATAGAATATTTCTAGTAGCAGTTGATATTGTAACTGGAATGTTTTCTATCCGGATAGATATTTGAAAATATATGGAACAATAATGAAACCATCATAGGCACTTCATGTGATCACTTATAGATCACGTGATTTACATCTTGTAGGATAGGTAAAGAACATCCCACAAAAATGATTGGTCACATGAGGCTTACAACAAACTAATTCTTATTAAATATAATAATTTTAAAAAATAAATTCTAGAAAAAGAATAATAGTTGGATTCATAAGAATAGAATATATACGTTGACTATCATGTGCTTTGTTTATGCCACCTAGTATAAGGGATAAACTTGGACAAGATTCCCTAATCTCACAAAATCCCATCCAAATACTATTTGGGTAATATGAATTCCATTGGACATGCTAAATCATGTATCATGGTTATCCTCAAGCATTTCACATAGGGCTTGAGAACCCCTATGGTAATCCAGTTCATTTCTCTCAATGTTCTTCATATGTGTCATCAGACTCCTATGGTGGAAAAAATTCATTTCATCTAGGACTTGTGGTACCACCACAACTTGCCAAAATGATGTCAGAAATGCCCTCCAAACATGACAGTTGGGTCTGTGATGCCCTCCACACATGCCATCCAGGACTCATAGAACCCTCTAATACATGTCACATAGACCCCCACGACTCCCTCTACACATTTCATCCAGGTCTCATGATGACACCAACGCATGTGAGTAGCATCATACGACACTCTCTAGACACCCAATTTGGGGTCATGCAATGGTTTCTAGGGTAAACCAGCCAGGTCTTGTGATGTCCTCCATAGGAGTTTTCCTTGGTCATGAGAAAATTCTCATACATTCTATCCATGATATGCGTCATCCCCCAGACAAGAAGTCATGATTATTTGATTTCCTTAGGACATGAATTGATGAAATCTTATGTCATGTGAATAAAAAAATAAAATCGTTTATTTGGATAATCAATGCATGTCAAGAGGCGAGAAGGATAGGTTATTAGCTTATCCAATGGCTTAATAACATTGCCAGGACCTGGTGTGTATTCCATACCTAAAGGTAACTGTCAATGTATAAGCCCCAATTTAGTGAACTGTGTGGTCTCTAATTCCTTTCATTACTAGGATACATAGGACGTCTCTCTGAGGCCCTAAGCTCTATATTAACCATCCATTGGGATATCTTAGTACAAAAACAACAAATATATATGCATTGGGACAGATCATTTTCTACTCCTAGTTTATCACATCGAGCTTAGCTAACATGGGATTATGACATAGAAATAATCATCTAATTTTAATTTTAATCCTCAATTGCTTCATGGACAATATCATTGTGAACGCCCTAATCATGGATACACTGAGTACTCTATGTCATTCCATAGCCATGATACATATGGTTCCTCTCTAGGTCCCACCCACCATATTAACCATATAAAGATATATATTAGTACATAATGCATGCATCCATAAGTTGTGATACAGTTCATTTTCCAAAACATGATTCTCATGTTGAACATAGATCATGTAGAATTATGGTGGTATGACTATCATATCATTTTCATTGTAATCCTCTTCTGAGGCTTGGGAATCAAAATTTTGTAAGCCTCAATCAAGGGAACTATGAATACTCTAATTATTGTTATAACTAGGATATATATAACACCTCCCCACGGATCATTCCCTATCTTAATCTTCTAAGGGGGTATCCATCACATAATTCCCACATCCATAAGAAATGAATTTAATTATTTTCTGTACCATGTTTCTTAAAATAAGAATGGATCACATGGTCATAGGAATTTACAATGAACATATCTTATTCATCATAATCCTCTACAAAGTCAAAGGAAAAGATATTGTGTAAGCCCAATTCCATTAAACTCTGAGGAATATGATTATTTCCATAACCTAGATATGTAGGATTCCATTTTATATACCGATAAAGAACTCAAACGAGTATCCATCTAACTATGGGTCCCTCAATGTCTCCAAAATTTCAACCATTGGGACCCAATCATTCCCATGGGATGATCAATATACTATATCCCTCAGCATACATAGAAAGAAACTAATCTACAATAACTCCAATTCTTTCAATAACCAGGATATGTAAGATTCTTTCCAAAGTCCCAAGATCAAATAAATATTCATTTTTAGTTAATAACCATGTCTCTAAAATCAATCAATCTGGACCTAATCATTACTAAGGGATGATCAATCTACCACATCGCCCAATGGACTGAGAGATCAGCTAGACATGATAAAAAAATTCTGTAAATAATAAGGATACATAGGAAACCACTTCATGGAATGATATCCATATTTAATTCTTAGTGATGTCTCATTATAAAATTTCCATATCTATACAAAATGAGGTCGATTACATGATATCATTTTGGTTCTCACATCATATATAGATAATATGGTCTTATTGAGATGTCTTGAATACCTCATAAGCATCATGAATCTCAAACTGACAAAGAAAATCATTTATGGAATCCCTAATAAGTGGAATGAAATAAACACCCAATAAAATGTGGGTATCTACCATGGGTCCACTACAAAGGGTGTGGTTGAACTATGATAACATTGATTCATGCTATAACAATGATATGTAGGATGAATCTTCAAGGCTCAAGCCTAAACATACGGTGCCTCATTGACCAAACAAATTTCCTATCAACTTGATGATAAATTAAATATTGTAAAATAATTATGTGGGTTTTAATTCATCAAAATAACCAAAATACATCAGATGCCTCATAATGAATCATTCATCTACTTGAAATATTAACCACTTTCATACCTTTCATAAAATCTAAAATCACCTGGTTATATAGAATTTAGAACATTAAAAAATTCCCATTACTCAGAAATAGATGAAGAAAGACAATTACATATAGATGGTTTCACTAATGCAATCATGTATCTCTTTTATGTAAAAAGTGTTAACAAATAATAATTTTTTAGGGATTTCATTCTTGTATCAAAATTAGGAATTCAGTCACAATCATATATTTAATCTGTAAAGGATTCCTAAATCATGAACCACCCCCAAACAGTGTGATGAGCCGAAATTCCAATTATATCAACCAAACAAAACCCCTTATTTGTCATTTGTTCAGAAACCCCATGGGAACACCTACCTTTGGAAAGTAGGTATGTACCTAGTTATGGATAAGAAACCCATTGGGAGTATTCATTAAGAAAAAATATAGTGACATGATGTTGATGATTTTACAAGAATTCAATCCACCCGTAATCAACTATCTGTCCAAATCAAACACACCTCTGTGAGGGATTCCCATGACATCTCATTCCTATCGAATTAAGGGAAATGAATTTTTAGGTTGGTTGATCTATTAGAAAACATTATTTTGAAATGAAAACACATGCGGTGGAAATAATCTATCATGAGGTGGTTTTTAAAGTTTACCTTTCATGAAATGGATCGTAAATCAAAATATTTTTAAATGGCTATAGATTTTTTTGAGAAAGTATTTGGAAAATGTATTTTCAATTTTTGGTTTAAATTGTTTTACAAAATTGATGTGGTTTTCATTCTAAAGATTGAAGAAGATAGTATTTTTGTTTTTTTGGATGGAAATAATTGGGTTCCATTGTTTGTTTAAAAAAATATGGAATGTTTTAGTGAAAGTAAAATGATATTAGTTGGTTTTTATAATAATAAAAAATTAGCAATAAATATACACTACTTAGGTTTTTTGTTTTAACTAGGGCAATCTCATATTCAAGAATGGAAAATTTGGATGTTAAGTTATGTTTTCCTAGAACCTATAATTGAGATTGGTGGGTATGGAATAAGTTTGGTATGATGGGGTGTAAATTTAATCAATTCATAGGAGGATCAATTTTTCTAGGTTTTCTTGTGGTTGATTTGGAGAGGCCTAAGTGTTACATAGTGAATTTGGTAAGTACGTTGAGTTCCTTTTGATATATCATTTATTTTAAAATTTTATAATAATAGTTTATTACGAGAATTGAGTGTCCTGATGTGGGTGTTTTCAATTTTATATTTTGAACATCATGCGATAAATTATCAATATATGATTATTGTGGTAGGGATGACCGTTTTCTAGAATCAATCATTGAAACTGTAGTCTTATGGTTGAGAGAACCATAACAGTTAAGGTTAATTAGTTAATGACACTTTAGTTATTTTTAAATATGGTTGTTGTTGAGGGCCGTCTGGGTATTTGGTGATCAATTTTTCATAATGTAGAATGTGTATGAGTGGGGTGAGGAAATCCACTCAATATGATTGGTCTTGTGTCGAAAATGTAATGTGATGGGTAGATATTTTTTATTATTACGTCGATGATAATGATATAATTATAATGGGGATATTTAATATGATCATATGTGTATAACCCTCATAGTGTTTTGGGTCAAGGATATGATGGAGTCTGAGAACATGTGTGGTTTGAAAGTTGTTTGTGCACTAAGATGGATTATGATGGTTGTTATGGTAGGTTAATGAAACAACCATAGTGTTATGCCAAGTATTGAGTTCAACAATTTTTCTGTGGAATGGAATATTCGGTGATTAATTCAAGGGTTCATGATTCTTCATCAATTGATGTAGTTGAACATTACTAGGTGAGTCTAAATACATTTGAGGAAATTAATAAAGGGGATGGAAGATTTCTTTTATTATCAAGAATTAGACACAGTATGGTGAATCCCACAATAGGAGCTGTTTTGGGAAGATCATAGTGGAATGAATCTATATATATGTTGATGATCAAGTATAGGGTTCTAGAAATATTAGTGTGAATGTGGATTAGATTGTTGTGAAAAGTGTACATGGTGTTGGGAGTTGTGTTGTAGAGGTGTGTTGGGAGTTCGATGATGACACATAGTGTGTTGGTAATGAATCAATGACTAAGGTGGATAAGATTTATGTTTTGAATACTACAATAAAATCACTAGGATTATAAGATTTTTGGTAGGGATTTTAATGACATATTCTGTTACTAATTGTGAATTTCAAAGGATATTGACTTTTTTGGTGTAGAAGAAGGGAATGTATCATGATTTGGGACATAAACTAGAATTTTTATTCTTAGTACATATCTTGGAGATGTCATTGTATCTGTATCTATATCGAAGAGGTGTTTTGGGTGCACATGTGATTGTCAATGTGGGGTTAGGATGACCCCTTCGGCGGGTTTTGATTGAATCCAGAAGACCACACTGAATCCTATGGTCATTGCAACATAATCATATAAAGGGAGATATTTTTTAGAGGGAGGAATAGTAGATTCATTGTGGATGATGGTATTTCATAAGGGGTTATTTATACGGGAATGACCAAATCACAATCAATGGCATGCTCCATGGAGGATTCATAAGAATTAAGTCAGTCACAATTTCCCTATTGGTGGGTTGTGCCGCACCCCGTGTACCATATGGTAGTGTCTCCCTACTATATAGAGACCATGGAATTTCCTATAAGAGATAAAACATTGGGACCGACTGTAGGGCTAACCATGTTTCCATTTAGGGGTTGACCATGCAACAACATTTCCTATATGTGGGGAGCTTTATATGGTCATCATATCTACATCTTTTCCCAGGTGCTGGGTATTTTTTCTACATGGGCCTTTTGGTAATTTCAAGGGGGCTAATTTGGAACCACCTTAGGTATCTTTTATTTTAGAAATGATAAATTAAGGGGGAGAGCACTCTTCGGATCTCCTATCTAATAGTTTGTTTCCCCTTTAATCAAGATGGGGTAAGAAGATTTATCCAGATGGATTCAAAGTATGTTCCTTCAACTTCTCTCTCATTTTCATCTCCGCACACATCATTTGATTTTTGAATCACCATGTTAGTGTTTATAGATATTACTTACCTAGAGCAAGATGAAAATATTTTTCATGATGTGGCTTCTGTATGCTACATGTAATGAGATACTACAACACAAAAAATCTAATTAGTGGTTCTTTTTTATAATATTGGTGTGTCTTAAACCACCTATTAATAGTATAGTGGTAGGTTGTAAAACCGCAGTGTATTGCACAGTCTCTAGTCATTCGGAAAGATGGTTGTTGATTTAACAACAACTTTTTATATTTCATTTTAAGAACATTTAGCAGTGGTTTTATTAATATTATGTGGTGGAATTTTAAAAAAAATGTAAGGAAATATAAATTAAATGAATAAAACTGCCACTAAATATAGTATCTGCATTTTTTTGCAGTGGTTAATCGAAACCACCACTAAAACATATTTTATTTAATGTATTTAATGGATGTTACTAAAAACTACCGCTAAATCAGTTTTTTCAATTAGTTAATAAAAAAATATTATAAAATTAATAAATCAAAATTAATATATTCAAACATCCGTATTCATCATAACCATAGTCTTAGTCAACCCAGACATCTTTGAACAAAATCCTCTGTCATCAATATATACATATAAAATATCTCCAATTATAACTGATGCCCATTATACATCGATAGGAAAATGAAATTTGGAATGAAGTGTAGATGATTCGAACACATAATTAATGAATTATCAATTATTTTTTAGAATTATCAATATAATCCAATTTTGTTTTCTTGGTTTTGAGTAGTCCAATGTATTTTTTTATCTTAAATAGATGTCAATATAAAATTAAAAGACATACTTGGAGGAATACTGGGAAAATCGTTCATCGGATTGAGTAGTGATTGATTCTTACACATTAAAATAACTATTGGATCATTTTCATAAATTATAAAGACAGATTGAATGTGTTTGGTAGGCTTTGAGTATGTAATTTATCATTTTTACTAAAATGGATGTAAAATATAAATAAAAAGATGTACTTGGAGCTATACCGGTCACGTTTTATTGGATTGAGATGTGGTTGATTCCTACATGTAAAAAATGACAATATGGATCATTTTCCTATACTATTAAAACAATAATAATTCATTTACTTAGTTTTGAGTTTGTCATTTGTCCCTTTTACTAAAATTGATGACAGTTTTAAATAAAAATACACAAATAGTGTCATATTTGTCTTACTGTGAATTGTATTGAGGTGCGGATGATTCCAATAGGTCTCAAATGACTTGTATACTTTTTCCTAACGTATCAAAGAAAATACATATTCGTTTTCATGGTTTTGAGTACATCACTTGTGTTTTAGAAAAATTTATCATTTTAAACTAAAATTGCACACATTGACTCATACCGATTAGATAGTGTATCATTTTGATGTGAGACTAATTCATGCACATCTAAAATGATTTTTCAATCGATGTATCAAGTCATAATTAATATAGAATCTTGTTTTTCACTTTTCCATCAGTGGTTATTTTTGAATTAAAATGTTGATTTTAAACATATAACAAAAACAATGAGTTGTACCATGAACATCCTGTATTAGATTGAATTGAGAAGGATACTGAAATATCAGAAATGACTGATGGAAGTCTTTACTAAAGTATGAAAACCATCAAAATTTTTATTTTGTGTTCTGGGTAGGTCAGTTCTCATTTTTATGAAACTGGATGTAAAAATTAAATTTAAAAACACACATGGATGTTTATTGAAAAAGTAGTTCATAATATTATGGTTTGGTTGATTACTTCATGTCGCAATTGACATATTGATCATTTTACTAATGTATCATGATAATCTAAGTGTGTTTACTAGATTTTTAAAATTTTATCCTTTTTTCTTACTAAAAAAGATGTCAATTTAAAAAAAAGACACCCTTTGAGACATACTGGCGACACCATACATCAGATTGATATGTGGTTCATTCTTAGACGTGTCAAATAACATATAGATCATTTTCCTAAAGTATAAAAGTAATATAAATGTGTTTAATTAGTCTTGAGTTCTCAATATTTCATTTTTAGTAAAATTTATTTCACTTTAAATTAAATGATTCTCTTAGAGGCATACTGGTCACACCATGTGTCAGATAACGGTGTTGTTCATTCCAATATTTCCCAATTGACATAAAGATAGTATTTTTTGATGTATCAACTTAATTGAAATGTGTTTTCTTAGTTTTGAGTACATCAAATTCTGTTTAAAAATTAACATTTAAACTAGAAATATACCCTTTGACTCATTCTGATTATGTTGTGTATCGGTTTGACCTGAGAATGATTCCAACTTGTCAAAAAATGAATTATCAATCGATTTCATAAATTTAATGAAAATGTGATGGTGTTTTTCCAGTTATCTGTGAGTGAAACTTTTTGAACTACAAATACCAATTTAAAAATGATTACAATGAAATTGAATCATACTGGACACATCACATATCACATCGACATGCAGTTGATTCCAACATGTGAAAAATGACATATAGATCATTTTCTAGAAGAACCAAATCAATACGAAAATGTTTTCTCAATTTTTTGTTGGTCATTTACACATTTAGTAAAATGGTTTTAAATTTTAAATAAAAAAGACACACATGGAGCCAAACCGAAAACAAATGTACTTTAGATTGAGGTTCTGTTGATTCCTACATGTCTCAAATGACATATAAGTCAATTTTGTAAATTATATAGACAATCATAATGTTATTTCCGAATTTGAAGTAGGTCATTTTTCAATTTTATTTAAATTGATTTCAATATTAAATAGAAAGAAGCATATGGAGCCATACCTATCACACCATGGGTTATATTGATATGGGGATGATTCTTATATGTCTCAAAGGTCACATGGATCATTTTTCAAAAGTATCAAAATAATCCAACAGTGTTTTATCAGTTTTGAGTACCTCACATGTCTTTTCATCTAAATTATCATTTCAAAATATAATGAGACACATTGACTCATACTGATTGAATTATATATCATTTTGATGTGACAATAATTCATACACATCATAATTTAATATTTATTAGATTTCTAAAATTATCAAGATATGTCGATCTATTTTTCATAATTTTCAGTGACTTGCATTTTTTGAACTGAAATATTGATTTTCAACGAGTAACAGACACATTGAGTTAAACTAGATCATCGACAATTGGATTTATGTTAAGATGTTTCATACCCATCATATATTTAATATAGATTGTTTTCCTGAAGTATAAAAACAATATAAATGGGTTTTATCAGTTTTGAGTATTTATGTTTCACTTTTTACTAAAATGAAAGTCCAATTTAAATCAAAAAAGTATTTTCAGATAAACTGGGCACATCATGAATCATATTGAGGTTTTCTTGATTCATACAAGTCAAAAATATATTATGTATCAATTTCCAAGAGTATCAAAACAACCCAACTTCATTTCCATATTGTTGAGAAGGTTATTTTACATTTTTACTAGAATGGCTGTCAATATTAAATAAAAAGACTCCTCAACCCATACCATCACTCTGTGAATTAGTTTTATGTTCGATTGATTCACACAAGTCAAAAATTATGTATAATTGTTTTCACAATGTTTAAAAAAAATTAATATGATTTCATGGTTTGGAGTACTTCTATAATCTTTTTTACTAAATTTCCCTTATAATTTGTAATCATGGACATTTACTCATACTGATTTCCTCATGTATTGGTATGATGAGAGACCAATTAAAACATGTGAATAATTAATTACAAATCACTTTTATAAATTATCATGTTAATAGGAGCATGGTTTATTAGTCTTCTTTTAGTGGAAGTTTTTTAACTAAAATACTGATTTTAAAATAATAGCAGACAATTTGAGTTGTACCGTGCTCATATTGTATAATATTTAATTTTGAATAATTAATACATATCATACATGACTTATGTTTCTCTTTTATATTGTATCAAAATAATATAATAGTTTTTTCTTGGTGTTGTGTTTGATAGTTTCCATTTTTACAAAACAAGATGTCAAATTTAAATAAAATAAAACACACAATGCCATACAAGGAACATCATGCATCATATTAATGTGATATTGATTCACATGGGTCCAAAATGACATATAAATCATTTTACTAAAGTATCAAAACAGTCATAATTAATTTTACCAGTTTTGATTTTGTTATATAACATTTTTACTAAAATTAATGTCTATTTTAAATAAAAAGACGCAGATGGAGCCATATTAATCAAACTATGCATAAGAATGGGGTGTGATTTATTCCTACACATCTCCAATGACTTATTGGTAATTTATATAATGTATCTAAATGATAGGAATTATTTTTAACCATTTTGACTACTTCACATGTCATTTTTAATAAAATTTTATTTTAAGCTACAAACATGTAGTTTGACTCATAATGAGTACATCATGTATATGTTTGATGTGAGAATCACTCCAACCTGTCAAAAATTAATTCACAATCAATGTATAATATTATCAATAAAATAAAATCATATTTGATTTATTTCCAGTTAGGGAAAATTTTTGAACTAAAATGTATATTTTAAACATATAATGGAAATATTGAACCTTATCGGGCACATCGTGTATCATATTTAGGTGCGTCTGATTCCAACACCTAAAAAATGACATATAAATAATTTTTTTAATGTATCAAAACAAATTTAACATGTTTTCATTATTTTGAGTATGTTGGTATTCTTTTATACTAAAATTAATGTAAATTATAACTAAAAGGAATAAATTTGAGTCATATGATTCACACCGTGTATCATATGAAGGTGTGAATGATTCTTACATGTCCTAATGTCACTTAAAAATTCTAACTACAAATGTCACGATGATTTCCATTGGCATTAATTTCCTATATTACAACATGACATATTAAATTGATGTTATTTTCTGAAAAAACATTCTCATTGTGGAGGGATAAAAGAGTAGAAGAGACTCATAATACAATTATATCATGAGAATTCACCAAAATGGAGACATGAGATTCCATTACTGTTCTAGATTTCTTCAATGAGAATGATTTTTTAGGTAATAAAATCAAATCAATTTGTAGTATATGAAGTTTGTCGTAGATAGGAAAAGAAAATAGAAATCATTGTATCATTTGAAGAATGAGATATTTTATCTCATGGGTACGATCATCATCGAACTAACAACATCATCTCAAACAAAAGAAGTCATATGTATAAGAAAACAATTATCCATTGATTAGTAGTAGAAAGAAACAAATTAAACATAAATATGAAAAAATACATATTAGAAAAAAGGAGACCCCTAAATATTCTAAAATATATCAAATATATCTTTTTCAATTTATATTTGGAAGATGGTGTTTCAATCTCGATAAATATATAATTATTTGATCATATATTTTTAATATTATCTTTTTATATTTACAGTTGTATGATGTTTTTATATATTTAAATTTTTTTTACGTAATATAGAAAATAACCCCTTTGACTAAATTTTTGTGTGTTAATAATTTTTTAATGAATTTAATATAATTTTATTTATAATCATGATAAAATAGTAATTTAAAATAAAACAAATTTAAAAATTGGAAAACTATTTTATGAAGAAAGACAAAATTAATAATATTATTTTTTCTTAATATTATAATCAATTGACTACCAATAAAAATAATGTTAATATTATAATATATATTTGTAATCTTCATTATAGTGTCAAAATTTTAAAAAATAATTCTAATTTATTAGTTACATGTTACAAAATAATATGAAAAAATTTTTATCTAATGTAATATTTTTATCATTATCATGGCCATCAACATTAATCATTGAATTTATACATTTATCTCAGAAAATACACTATAATTATTACATAAGATGATAATATTTATCTTAAATAAAATTTACATTTTTTGGATATAATTTTAATAGGTGAATAAAATTAAATTTAAATTTTAGTCATCTAAATATATATTATTACTAAATTTTTTTTTTTTAAAATTTAAATACTACTGTTTTATAAATAAAAAATGTATATTTGTTCCTTTATTATATTTATATTTTTGTTATATATATTTCATCATAAAATTTAATATACTCTTCTATTATATTAATGTAATGACTGTTAATGTTTCTGAAAAATAGTAATTTATTACTATTTAGTTATGAAACAATTATTTATGAAAAATGAGAAAAATTATAAATATGATAATATTTTCATGTATGAATCCAAATATCAATGTTATTTTATAAAAAAAAATAAACAGTAATATTTATAATAAAACACACACACACACAGATATATATATATTGAAATGTTTTTTCATTTGGAAAATACAATCAAAAAAATATTCCTCTCTATTTGACATCACGAAATGACATGCATACCAAAAATATTCAACTCATTATTTATACCATGATTATTAAAGATAACATACCCCCTTCTACATCTATTGATAATGTGTCCCATAGAACACCATTTGTCTTGGTTATACATAGTTTTTCTACCGATATAGAGGATTCACCACTAACTTGTATGTTATATAAATAAACTCTATATAAACGAGTTTTCTCAGAGAAGAAAAAAAAGACAAAAATACAATTAAATTTCCACTAACTAATATTTTGTAATAGAATACAATATGTACAAATAATCATAACCATAGTAAAAAAATAGAAAATAACACCTTTGAGGAATGATAAATTTTAGACAATTATGAGGAGGAGGATGAAAAATTTAGGGGATGTGCATTGCCGCCGAGGAGAGGATCTGAACTGAGAAGAGGGGAGTTGGAGGGGAGGGGGGTTCATCATCAGTGTTTAGGAGTGGAACTAAGATAGTGAGATTGAGTTCAGAGGGGGGATCCGAATTGCTAGCGATGTGGGTAACACAGTTATTCGGGTGAGGGAGGTCGAGTGTGCTTTGGTGGTCGAGGATGGAGGGGATTAATACAGGGGTCACTATATTCTCCAAGAATGGGTGAGGTAGGTATGTGGGGTGGGGGTAATCGGGTTCACAGAGTCAGGGTCACCACTGGTGTAACAACCAAAATGGTTTTAAATAGAAATTCCCTTATTATAATTATTCCATAAAATAACATGAAAACAAAACATAATGAAATACTAAGTGATAAGTGACCTTTATACATTAGTTTTTCACTTCTGTTTTTTGAATTTTGAAAATCTGATATAGGCGGCTCTGTTAAAGATGATTTTTGGAGTCCAATAAAATAAAAATATTTTTTGGTGGATAGTAACGTACTCTTGTGAATAGTAACATACCCTTATGAATAGTATTATGACCCTTATGAATAGTAAATAATCCAACATAAGATTAACATTACCTATGAATAATTAAATAAAATTTAGACATCTTAGAAATTGAAAATTTGACCATAGTAAAGGTTTTGGTATTTTGTAAGTCATAATTAATTAATTAATTAATCTTAATGAAATTTTATTTTCCTAAAATGTATTCAAAAATTATTGAATCAATGTCTTATAGTTTTTAGATAATTTTATAAGACCCTATTTAATTTTTGAAAGCACTATAAAATCAGTTTTAATTATTAAAAACTATTTTTTAAGTAAATTATGATTATAATTAAATATTAAATTAATAATATATAGAAAATTATTTTTGAAAAATGGACTTCATTTTTGGATTCTACAAGTTGAAAAATGGTTGGGGTAGATTTTTGGGATTTTTTTAAACTACTTGAATTTTTTATTAATAGTGAAATACTGTAATTTACAAAAATAAGCTAAATAAGCTAATTATAGAGTCATGTGTGATGTTCTGCTGATGTAATCATACTTGGTTTGGGATCCCATGATAAAATTTCTATTATTGGTCATTCAAGACTCACTATTCCTTGTCTTAGGGGAAATTAATTAACTAATGACTTTTATATTATGGAAACCCCTCTCCCCTCCAATATAAAAACCACACTCACTCTGTCATTTCCTCACACCTATCAATCTCCAAGCCTTCTCTAAACACTACCCAAACATCTTCCCTAGCCCCTATCCCACGTCCATGAGCTTCTGGTCTCATCAAATACCAATCCTAGCTTCCTTATGGAGAATCTCAAGAGGAGGATTTAAGAGGTAATTTCTCTCCCACTTCTCCTTTAATTTCCTTTCAAGTTCAAGTTCATTTCTTGATCTCTCCCCACTAATCTTCATCCAAATGATATTTTAACTCGAGTATTATACATGTACTGTAATTTTATGATTCTAATTGTATATTATATCATCCAAACCCTTTTCCCTTTTCCTTTTATTTTATTAAAGAGAACGTTGTTCGTGAGGTGTTGATTTATCACCTTCAAGAACGACATGCTTTCTTCTTCCATTTCTAACTTCAGATATGGCCATGAATCATTTTTTATGTATGAACCAGAATATTTAATATTTATTATCTTCTATTTCATGTTCTGGATCTAACTTATGACCATATTTATAGTGATAAAATTAAACAAGTTCAGTATGATCGAAAAATCACTTAAATTAACCCAAATAATCATCATCCAATTCTTATCTATTGATTCATCCACATGGATATAATATAATTCATTATTAAATCATTAAAACTCCGTTAATATCATTAATAACATGTAATATCATTTCTGGATGTTTACCCATGTTCTACCCAAACTTCAATTTAAGAATACATGTGAACCACTCAAGAAAACAATAAAAACATACATTCTCGAATATTTTATTTAAACTCCAGAACTCATCCTAAGGAACATATAATCACTTAATGAAACCATAATGAACCATATTAATTTACACAAGGTTCTGGGTTTCTCATTAATTAATATAATGTCCTTATACAGGAAATTAATGAGAAGGAAGCATTATGATACAAGGTAAGGGGAAATTCTTGAACCCAACTTTCATCCTTCGGGTTCCCCCTCTTTCACTCCCTTTTGATATCGTTACTCCATAAAAATATTTTGTTCATCATTGTATTTCCTTTTTCTGGGATATACATGTTTGTCACTTGTATTTCAGAAAAATCAAATGTTTTCCAAAAGAACTCTTCTTTCAAGATCACACCTTTTACTTCTCATTCAAGATTGACGGTTCTTGTAATATATATGTTATACACTCATTCTTTTAGGAGCCAAATGTTTATGAATGTGTTCTTATGTGATGAAACCCATTCCATTTCATGGGTTCATTATGTTCATTTATGTTATATGTGGCATTCTTGGTAAATGATAATGTTATGATGTGACGGGTGCACCTGGAATTATATAGCGCAAAATGAATGATTAAATGTTACGGGTGTGCATGGAATTATACAGCGCTACAATGAATTGGGTAAAGTGATGAATATCATGTGTAATTGTGAAATGATGTGTGAAATAGATTCTATCTTGGTTCACATGTATGTTTGGTAGTTAACCACTAAGACATGATGTTTTATTTTTATGCATTGCCACATTTCAAATTTTTTATTTATTCCCCTCTCATGTTCATGATCTTTTGCCTATGTTATGATTATTCTCACCCCATGTTATATTTTGCTTAGCTATCCACTTACTGGGCTTATAGCTCACCCCTTTTTATGTATATCCTCAAGTGTCTACATGTACTAAGGAGAGGACAAGTTCCAATAAGAATCTAGAGAATACGAAATTAAATAAATGTTTATGCTTGATGTTATTTATGTTATGTGTGGTCCTAGTTTCCCCAAGACACTAAACCTTTGGATCCTCTATGAGTAATACTATTATATTTTTTATCATTAAAATGATGTAATAGTAATGTAAGAAAAGGCTCGGGTCGCTATAGTTGGTATCAGAGGAATGGTTTAGTTAATTTTGGAATTAGGATTAGTGAACCCTAGAGGAAACCAAAAGCATGAGACTAAGAACAAATATACAGAGAAGAATATTTACCTAGGGATCTCATATGTTATGTTTTTGGTATAAACCATTTAAATGAATAAGTTATTCAGGACTATTTTACTTATGTTATAACCTTTACTATTTTAGAAAATTGAGGGAACCAAGAGAAATCATGCCAACAACTTATGCGAGGGCCAATGCAAAGATTGCCCGAATGACCTCTCCAATCATTTTGGAGGTGGATTTCAAAGCTTCATGGCAATGCTTACCCAATTATCTCAGGGTATGAACAATAACCATAATGATGTGGAACTTCCTCTTTCACCAAAGATAGAGAAACTAGTTATCGAATGTTTTATGCGGCAACGACCACTGACATTTTGTGGATCTTCTGATCCACTAGTTGTGGAATAGTGGGTCAACTCCATGGAGAAGATCTTTTATGTGCTTCACTTTTCTGAGACGGATAAGGTGACTCTAGCCATTTATTCTCTAGATAGAGAAGCCGATCATTGGTGGGATTTTATTAAGAACACTAAGCCAAGGGGGGAAATAAAAGACATGGAATGGGAAGACTTTACGATAATGTTTCTTAATAAGTATTTCCCACGAACTCTTCATATGAAGATGGAGAGAGAATTCATAGAGCTCAATCAAAAAGAATCAGAACTTGTCGCAACCTATGAAGTTAATTTCACTAGGCTTTCAAGGTACACTTCCAGTTTTGTTATAAAAAATGATAGCAAAATTGATAGATTCTTTAGTGGATTAAAACCACACCTTCGAAAGGCCATTTCAATTCGAGACTTTGGGAGTTATGAAGAAGTTTTTCGATGTGCTCTCAAAGTGTAGATGTATTTTGGAGAATGGTCCCTTTGCTAAGGTGATATGAAAAGAAATATGGAGTTTCATGCTGGTGGATCTAATGATAACGATGGGAACAAAACTCAACGACCCACATGCCAAAAATGTTTGAAGTTGCACCATGGGAACTTCCTCAAAGGGATGGGGAAATACTTCAACTATGGTAAAGAAGGATATCATGATCAAGAGTGTATAAAAGTCAGAAAAAGGAAGGATAATGTAGTTGATGGAAGGAGTGAACCACTCATCGTTCAATGCTACAACTGTAGGGAGCTAGGGCACTATGCAAACCAGTGCAATAAACCTCTAGTTCTCAAGGGTAATCAGCATCAGCAGCCACTGAAGCCAAAAAAACAAGGGATGTCTTATGCCATCACAGCCGAGGAGGAGGAGAAAGATAATGAATCATACAGGGTACACTTCCTATTCACTCAAGAATGGAAAAAGTCTTATTTGATTTTGGTTCTACGCATTCCTTTATATCTTGCATGTTTACTAGAACTATAGAATCGAAGACCCGAAACCTTGATGTAGAGATGTCTATAAAAACACTAAGTGGTGAAATAATTTCAACTGAAGTGTTTGAATCTTCTCTTCTTGGCGTATGTGGGAATATTCTTCTGAAAAATCTCATAATACTTCCCTCGGTGGAATTCAATTCTATAATGAAAATGGATTCTCTCTCGTTATATAGAGCACATATCAACTTTCGGGAAAAAGAAATATTTTTTCATATTACGAACCATCCCATGCTTCTCTACAAATTCAAGGAAGATCATGAATATCTTTTGAAAAAACCTTCAATGGTTTGGGTGTTGATTCCCTATAATGAAGCATACATTTCCCAAATAGATGAGTTGAAGGAAATTTCGAGCCTTGGGGAAATGCCCATCGTGAGAGAATACAATAATGTATTTCCCAAAGAGTTACATGGAATTCCCCCAGATCATGAGGTACAGTTCTCAAATGAACTTTTACCTGGAGCTACTCTTATCTCAATGTGTCCCTATTGGATGGCTCCTATCGAACTGGAGGAGTTAAAGAAGCCGCTGCAAGAGCATCTGGACACAAGGTTCATACACCCTAGTGCATCACCTTGGTTTGCGCCAGTGCTCTTTGTGATGAAGAAGGATGGAACAATGCGGCTGTGTATCAATTATCGGGAACACAAAAAGATCACCATAAAGAAAAAGTCTCTCCTCCCTAGGATTTATGACTTTTTCGACCAGTTAAAAGGATCTCAATAATTTCAAAGGTGGATCATTGTTCTGGATATCATCAGGTAAAGGTTAAGAAGGAAGATATTCAGAAGACTGCCTTCCGAACAAGGTATGGGCATTATGAGTTTTTGGTGATGCCCTTTGGACTTACTAATTACCTTTAAATATTCATGGATTTGATGAATATAGTATTTAGATATTACCTCGACAAATTTGTGGTAGTGATTATCGAAGATTTTCTCATCTACTCCAAGAGCAAGGAGGAACATGAAGAACATATAAGAGTTGTGTTGGTGACATTAAGAAAGGATAATTTGTACGCCAAGTTCATAAAGTGTGACTTTCGGATAAAGAATGTCACATTCTTGGGGCATGTGATCACAAGTGAGGGAATTTCTGTAGATCCTTCAAAGAAAAAGGTGTTCGAGGAATGTCCTAGGCCCTCTAGTGTCAAAGAAATACGTAGTTTTCGTTGATTATATGGGTAATACCGACGTTTTGTCAGAATCATATCACTATTGTCAAACCTACAAACTAAGTTAACCAGGAAAGGGGTGAAATATTTCTGGATGAAAGAATGTGAGGGAAGCATCATGGAGCTAAAGAGAAGGCTGATCACCACACATGTACTCACACTACCCAAAAGTAGAGAATGTTTTTTGATATACAGTGATGCTTCAAAGAAAGGCTTGGGTTGTGTACTCACTAAAAATGATAATGTGATAGCCTACGCCTCATGAAAATTGAAGATCCATGAGCAGAACTACCCGATGCATGACCTAGAGCTGGCAGCCATGATTTTTTCTTTGAAAATATGGTGGCACTACCATTATGGTGAGAAGTGTGACATTTACACTGACCACAAGAGCCTAAAGTATATATTTACACAAAAGGAGCTCAACATTCGTCAAAGGAGATGGTTAGACCTAATCAAGGATTACGATTGCACTATTCACTATCATCCTGAAATGGAAAACAAGGTAGCTGATTCTCTAAGAAGAAATGAACATGTTACTCTAACCATGTTGTGGATTGAGAAAGACCTTATCTTCTTGGATATGTCGATAATGGATTTGGAAATCATAAGGGCAGGGGATACATCCTACCTTGCCCAAATGATTGATCAACCATCCATCTAAGAGATGACCAAGGAAGCACAAAGGGATGATGTGGAGATACAAAAGAGGGTGAATGCAGTAAAGGAAGGGAAGATGAAAGAGTTACATATTGACTGTGATGGTGTGATTTGGTTTGGAACGTGGCTTTGTGTGCCTTCTTCACCCGGGATATTGAAGTAGATATTGGACAATGAACATAGCTCAACCTTCTCTATCCATCCTGAGAGTACCAAGATGTACTGTGATCTCTAAGAACACTTCTAGTGGGATAACATAAAGAAGGAGATTGTGGAATATATATCAAGGTGCTTGGTATGTCAGAAAGTTAACGGTGAGTGAAAAAAGTTCAAAGGTATGATGCATCCATTGCTTATACACATATGGAAATGGGAAAATGTTACTATGGACTTTGTCATGGGTGTCCCGAGGACGTCAAAGGGAAATAATGTGATATGGGATGTGGTTGAACGACTCACCATGACTGCCCATTTTATCGCTATTCGTGAAGATAGCTCACTTGAACAACTTTCAATGATATATGTGAAGGATGTGGTGAGACTGCACGGTGTTCCGCTCTCAATTGTCTCTGACCATGATCCAAGGTTTACATCTAAATTCTGGAGGACCCTTCAACATGCTTTGAGTAATGAAATAAATTTCAGCACGACCTATAACCCCAAACTGATGTCCAGTCTGAAAGGAATATTCAGACACATGACGATATGATAAGATCCTTATCTCTTGAAATCAAAGGTGGTTGGGATCAGAATCTCCCATTGGTTGATTTCTCATACAACAATAGCTTCCACTCGAGTATTCATATGGCTCCATATAAAGCTCTATATGGAAACTGATGTAGAACTCCAACTTGTTGGGATGAAGTTGGAGAAATAAAGATATAGGGACCTGATCATGTTCAAGAGATGATAGAGATGGTTCAAGTCATCGAGAAAGAAATCAAAGCTGCTCAATGTTGGCAAAAGAGCTATGCTGACAACCATCGAAGGGACTTGGAGTTCGACGTTGTTGATAAATTCTTCATTCGAATATCTCCATGGAAGAGAATCATGCGATTCAGGAAACGGAAGCTAAGACCATGGTATATTGGCCCCTTTGAGATCATTGATCACATAGGAGTTGTGGCCTATCATCTCGTACTTCCAAAAAATATGTCTCATGTTCATTATGTGTTTCATGTATCACTACTGAGGACGTACATACCAGACCCCTCATATGTACTAAACTCAGAGGTGGTGCAGCTGGAAGATGATCTATCCTTTGAAGGGCAGCCAGTAAAGATTCTGGATCGGAGAGATAAGGTTCTACACAACAAGACAACCCATCTTGTCAATGTGATGTGGAGGAACCATATGTTTGAAGATGCAACATGGGAACCATAAGTGGCAATGGAGGAGAAACACCCTCACATGTTTGTGTAATGTGAAATTATGGGGGAAATATTTCTTAAGGGGGGAAGAATGTAACGACCCAAAAGTTTTTCAATGGAAATTCCCTTCTTATATTTATCTAATAAAATAACATGAAAACACAACATAATGAACTATTAAGTGATAAGTGACCTTTAAACATAAGTTTGTCACTTCTGTGTTTTGAATTTCGAAAATACGATATACATGGTTCTGTTCAAGATGATTTTTGGAGTCCAAAGAAACAAAAATAATTTTTGGTGAATAGAAACGTACCCTTGTGAATAGTAACATACCCTTATTAATAGTATTATGACACATGAATAGTAAATCATCCAAAATAAGAGTAACCTTACCTATGAATAAATAAATAATATTTAGACATCTTAGAAATTTACAATTTGACCATAGTAAACGTTTTGGTATTTTGTAAGTCATAATTAATGAATTAATTAATTAATTTAAAAGAAATTTTATTTTCTTAAAATGTATTCATAAATTATTGAATCAATTTCTTATAGTTTTGAGATAATTTTATAAGACCCTACGTAATTTTTGAAAGCTCTATAAAATCAGATTTATTTTTTAAAAACTCTTTTTTAATTAAATTATGGTTTTAATAAATTATTAAATTAATAATATTTAGATATTTTTTTTTGAAAAATTGACTTCATTTTTGAATTCTACACATTGAAAAATGGTTGGGGTAAATTTTAGGAATTTTTCTAAAATACATGAATTTTTGATGAAGAGTGATATACTGTAATTTACAAAAATAAGCTAAATAAGCTAATTATAGAGTCATGTGTGATGTTATGCATATGTAAGTACACTTGGTTCAGGTTCACATGATAAAATTACTTTTCTTGGTCATTAAAGACTCACTATTCCTTGTCTTAGGGGAAATTAATATACTAATAAATTTTATTTTATGGAAACCCCTCTCCCCTCCACTATAAAAACCACCCTTCACTCCCTCATTTCCTCACACCTCTCATGAACCAAGCCCTCTCTAAAATCTTCCCAAACATACTCCCTAGCCCCTATCCCACTTCCTAGAGCATCTGGTATCATCAAAAGACCAATCCTAGCATCCATAAGGAGAATCGCAAGAGGAGGCTTTAAGAGGTAATTTCCCTCCCACTTCTCCTTTAATTTCCTTTCAAGTTCAAGTTCATTTCTTGATCTCTCCCCACCTATCATCATCAAAATGATATTGTAACTTCAGTACTATAAATATACTGTAATTTTATGATTCTAATGGGATATTATATCATCCAACCCCCTTTTCCTTTTCCTTTTATTTTAATAAATATAACTTTGTTCGCGAGGTGTTAATTTATCACCTTCAAGAACGATATGATTTCTTCAACCATTTCAACTATCAGATCCGGTCATGAAACCATTTTTATGGTTGAACCAGAATATGTTATATGTATTATCTCCTATTTCAAGTTATAGAAATAACTTATGACCATATTTCTAGTGATAAAATAAAACAAGTTCATTACGATAACAAAATCACTTAAATTAACCCAAATAATCATCATTTAATTATTATCTAATGATTCATCCACATAGAACTAATATAATTCATTGTAAAATCATTCAAAATCCTGTAATATCATTTATAACAGTTAATATCATTTTTGGATGTTTACCTATGTTCTACCCATAGTTCAATTTAAGAATACAAGTGAACCACTCAAGAAATCCATCAAAACAAACATTCCTGAATAATTTTTTAAAACGCAGAACTCATCCAAAGGAACATAAAATCACTTAATGAAACCATAATGAACCATATTAATGCACACAAGGTTATTTATTTCTAATTAATGAATATAATGTCATTACATTTGAAATTAAAGAGAAGTAAGCATTCAGATACAAGGTTAGGGGAAATTCTCGAACCCCACCGACATCTCCCGACATCATTCTAGCTGCCTCATCTCTGTCTGACGACACACCCATGCGCTAGTGTAGTAGCTCATCCACCTAATATTTTGGACCGTTGGTGCTGCTAGACCCCTCAACACTTTTTCTGAATCCCCACCTCCTGTCCCAGGCCCCGCAAGTGCTGTTTTCCCTGTGCTAGTTTGGATTTCCAGGAGTTTCATCGACCGGCCCCACTGGTGCAGAATTCCTGGCACTCCATCCATCAACCCAATCTGAGTTATTCATCTGCTGCATCCATGAAATCTTCCATCCATCATCCTAATGGGAATTCAACGTTAACATTCGGGTTCTCCCTATTTCACTCCCTTTTGATATGGTTACTCCCTAAAAATATTGTGTTCATCATTGTCTTTCCTTTTCTCGGATATACATGTTTGTATTTGGTATTGATGAAAAATCAAAGGTTTTCCAAAAGAACTCTTCTTTCAAGAACACACCATTTACTTCTCATTAAATATTTACATTTCTTGTAACTTTTATGTTATTCCCTCATTCTTTTAGAAGAAAAATGTTTATGATAGTGTTCTTATGAGATGAAACCCATTCCTTTTCATGGGTTCATTATGTTCATTTATGTTATATGCGGCATGACTGGTAAATGATAATGTCATGATGTGACAGGTGCACCCAGAATTATACAACACTCCAATGCATTTGGTAAAGTGATGAATCTAATGAATAAATGTGAAACGATGTGTGAAAAAGATACTAGAAAGGTTCACAAGTATGTGTGGTTGTTAACCTCTAAGATATGATGTTTCATTGTTATGAATTGCCACATTTCAAGTCTTTTATTTATGCACCTCTCATGTTTATGATATTTTTCCTATGTTATGATTATGCTCACCTCATGTAATATTGTTCTTATATATCCTCTTACTGGTCTTCTAGCTCACCCCTTTTGATGTATATCCTCCGGTGGATACATGTACTGAGGAGAGGACATGTTCCAATAAGAAGCTAGAAGATGAAGAAATTAAATAAATGTTTTTGATTGATGTTGTATTTGTTATGTGTGGTCCTAGTTTTCCCAAGAAACTAAACCTTTCGATCCTTTATGTGTAATAATATTATATTTTTTATCTTCAAAATGATGTAACAATAATGTATGATAACTCTAGGGTCGCAATAGTTTGTGAATATAAAGGAGGAGGTTGGAGGGGTTGTGGGATTAGGGATCACGAGGTCTTGGCCACCATTAGGGAACTGAGTAGAGGAGGACTGAGGGGTTAGGGGAAAATGGGTTGTGTGGTCAAGGCCTGTTCATGTGAATTCCCTGGAGGAGTTCAGAGGTATGGGAGTAATGGTGGTCATAGGGTCATTGTCAACATTTGGGTACCGAGAGATGAATGTTAGAGGGGTGGCAGAAACGTGGTCATGCAGTTAGGGTTTCTTCCGAGGAACCAAGGAGAGGATGTTTGAGGGGTGGGGGAAAATTGGTCACATGGGTAGGATCATCACTAATGAAGAATGTGAAATAATTCAAGGGGGTGAGTGGAACAAGGAATGGGGGTCTAGGTCAACGCCATAGAACCAAGTGGAGGATGATGGAGTGGTGGGTGGAAATGGGGGTCACAAGATATAGGTCACCACCGAGGAACAAAGAGAAGTCACTTGGGAGAAATATGTGGTGGAGTGGGGTAACATTCATGTAGACGGAGTGGGCGATGGGAAGGAATAAGGTTTTTTAAAACATTTAGTGGTGGTTTAATTAAAACCCCTAATAAATGTTAAAATATGAAAAACATGGTTGTAGATTAATAATACCAGCTCAATGTTATACTTATTTTATTATATTTTATTACAAGATGTTACATGAATTTAGACTAATAAACCATGTCTATACATATATTGTTTTAGTGCTACAATGGCTTATTGATGGCATTATTCAGCATCTTATTTAAGGTATGTTACATTATTTTTTAAATTGAATTTTAGGTGATTTTTGGTGAAAAAATAACATCAATTCTGGTGTTTAATTGTGTGTTTTTTATGGAATATTTAAGATTGCATATTTTTCAGATATTCCCCTTTTAAGTTTATTCCTCCTTTTTCAGGGTTTTCCTTCATTTTTGAACCATGGTGGTTGATTCCCTCTTTTGGAATAGAGAGTATTTTCTGAAAGGAAATGACCTAATGTTTAGTGATGTATGTTTGTTTGATTTAATGGAGTCCGGGTATTAGAGTTTCAATTGATTAGAAGGAATATCCATGTGTTTGGAATGATTTAGAGGGTGTTGAGCTATTTCTTATAAATTGTTCTTAGTATTGTCTATAACATATTTACATTCCATGAACATTTTAGTCGACATAAAAATGTTTCCTGGAAGAATTCATAAACATGATTACGGTGTGAATGGTTCACAAACCATGAAAATATTTAACATAATTTGATGTTCGTATAGGGCAAATTTACCTTGAGGAGATGATTTTTTTATTTAAATAATAAATTTTGAAATACACAATGAGAAAGAATTACACGTCATGAAATTCTCATGCCCATTAGTTTTAAATACGAATATTGAATTTAATTCATTGTCTATCAATCATAATTCCATATCTCTTAAAAAATAGAGAAACTCCATGTGATTTTGGAGTGCATTATTCCCTTCAATATTTCTCAATCAATATTTTGATTCAATGTGAGTTTTTTCCTTGATTTCCACTAGATTTAACTTGTTCATTGATTCCATGGTTGAATTTATTAATGTGGTCATTTTGTGATTTGATTTTAATCTTGTGTTATCTAGGACCGTCTTATAATCTATTAACATTCATAATTTGTTGATATTTCATATTGATAATAATTTTTTTATTTCTTGATTAATGTATGTTGTATAGAAACAAATCTTATGGTCTTTATAAATTTTTTCAAGTGTGTCTATAATTATGTGATTGCATCAAAACACCTAAAAATATTCAAATATCCTAATAAATCAATTTGTTGCACTACACACTCGTTCCCATTGGATATAATGGTGATAAGAATCATATTGCAGCTACCCATAGGGTTAGCCCACTGATTAATAACAATGAACTAGCTAATGGATTAATGTATGTTTTAGAATTCCATGAAATCTATGGTTCATGATTATGATAGATTCACATGAAGCCTAATACACTAACCATGATGATATTTCATAGACTGCAGGAAATCCCGCTCCCTTTTATAGACAATTCAAATATATATATGTTTGGTAATATAGTAGGATGTTTCCATTATTTGAATAGTAGGACTGGAGTAGATTTTTTAACAAATTCCCATGAGATTCAATGTTGAAGTGGATGTTTCTAAATAACATGTTGATTCTTTTTGGGTTTCTTTTAGTGGGGATATTTTGTATAATCAAACAATTGTTTTTGATTCATGGTATGAACTCTCATCTCTATGCATGAAAATTAGCCATATACCGGCATTGTGCATACATGGGATGTCAATCGAGAAGATGAACAAGGTATTTAGGACTGGTGATGGAAATTTGGTTTCAATATATGGTGAAAACCAGACTAATTGGGATTTAGTTGGGGTGGAACTGGACCAAGGAAGTTTCTCATATGAGGGTCGAGAGTCAGTACAGAATCGTATTGTCCATGTTGTGGATCCCATGAACACGGTCTGGTATGTTATGGATATCCAAAATAAGGTAATGGATATACAACTAAACATGAGAGTTAATGATTCCTATGAATGTTTGAAGTGAAACCTGGAGGGGGTGTGTGGTCTTGGGGTTGTTCTGAGTAATGATATTCTAGTGGATATTTTTTTTGGAGATGAATGATTAGCTTCTTCCCAACTGTTGGAGCACATTTAGATTGGGATGAGGAGATGGGGGATGATCATGTTAGTAAAAAGGATATGTGAGTGTCTCAATATGGTGGTTCATGTGGAGGAAATCATGAGTGGTTGAAGTGGGTTTCCCCAGCCATGTGTTTATATGATGGACTTGTGGTTGTAGTGACATTGTTAAATTACATAATTAAATATATTTTTGAATGGTGAAGAAGTCAGATGATTTTTTTTATTTTATTAATTGATTAATTAATACACATCTTTATTTATTTAATTCTTTATATTATTATCCTACTAGTGTTTTTAGAAATTTTAGTGTTTACCTACCACATTTTAATCACACCCTATTTTTTCCAACATTTGTTACTTGAGGAAATTACCTGGATTTAAGCTTGTAAAAGTGCAATGGACCATGTTGGTCCTTGTTTCATCTTTTATGGGATTGATTACGGAGGTGGAATCGACATGGGGTTTGATACATGGGGATTTTGAGTTATTTGGCGTAGCAAGGTATTTTATTTGTATTAAATTTAGTTTAATATTTTGATACATTTCTGCCAGACTTTACAAGGTTTATTATTTTACCTACTTTTTTCATCATTTATCTTTAATAAGTATGTTTTATTGATTATACTATTCAGTTACACTAATAATTATTTATATATATATATATTTTAAAACCATACCAGGGAGTATAATCTCCCCATTATGATCTTTACACTCCCGGTCCAAACAGTAGCCAATGGAGTACGAGGATGTGCGATCGAGGTCCCGTAACCAACCTAATGTTGTCACATGAGAGAGTGACATATCATGGTGCATTTAAATTCTATATCAGAGTATAATGGTGTAATTTTCTAGTGAATTTCAATTTGGGAAAGATATAAAGGTGATTAAGATGTGTCAGGACATGGTAATGAGATTGTGCATGTGAGTAGTTAACCCATGTGTTGGTGAAAAAACATGTTCATGGGAATGGGATTGTTGTTCATGTTGTTGGTTATTATGGATTAATTCATTTCACCTTGGGTGGTTTATATGTTTTGTGATTTTATAGTTGGTTTATATTTAAACTTGTGGCCATGTATGGAATGAGATGAGTACACATGAATCATGGTAGGAACATAGTGATATATCATGACATGCGTTGTACATGATCGATACTTATATATTTCATGTGAAATATTTTTATGTATGAAATGTTGAATGAGATACATATTATATAAGATACTTCAAAATAACATATCTTTTTTTCATGATAATTATTTTTTATAACAAGTTTAGAGATACCATGATCTAGTGGTTTTCTATATCTACCAACTGCTAAGGTTCATAGTTTTGAAAACTAGGGTTTTATGGAGTGTGTTTTTATTTTAAAGGAAATTAATACTAATATTTTTCGAATTGGACATCATGGGATCAAAAAATAGCACAATCATAATGAATTATAATTATAGATTCTTGTAGCTCTTAAGGATCAGATCTATGTTCAACATAATAATGGATTCCTTTGAATTATGTGATCCACAGAAAAAAAATATTGATTACACCGAGCCATAGATGATTGGGATAATGAAATATTATCAATTACAACAACTTTCTATATTAAATAGGGATGGAGGCCCCTAGGTAGTTGGGTTATGGATTAAGATAATCCAGACGATCTTCATAAATAACAAGGGACCGGCTGATAGGAGGGTGAAGCTTGTTTTTTACACGCATTATAAATATTTCATGCATTGGTGGTACATTATATTGAAATATGGGTAGAAATAACATTTATTCAAGATGGTATTAAAAGAATATTAATTGATAAAATTTTATACCAAGACATTGAGAGATGATGGGGATCATGATTTCATGCATATAACACATGAGGGAACGTTAGTGATGGACAATACTAGAAATTTCACCGACTTATCCTGATTGGATACATCAATGAATCCTACTGAGATCTCTGGGGATAGAAATTTTCTACATGGGATTCAATATGTGAAAATATCATTGCTGAATATATTTCTCATTAATAAAATTTTGGATGTTATGACTTTAGAACTCGTCATGGAAGGGAATCTTAGAGATCCCTATAGTAGAAGACATGTTATATCAGCTTGGAAAATGTTGATATCTTTTTTTAGTGGATATGATCACCCTAAGGATAGTTCTCACTTTGGAAAAAGTATGTGTACTAGTTTGGAATGTTTGTGTCCATCTTAGTACATTGTTCAATTTTCTTATTGTTAGTGTGGAATGTTTTTTCACAAGAATCCGTGGTGTACACACCTTGATTTTTAATTCCATGACTATGATAGGTTTGGCCACCAATAAATCTTTTATACCAGAATGAAACAATAGAGTAGTGATAGGGGATCATGATAGGTACTGGTGTTTGGGAAGGACACATATACCCCTCTACAGACTAGAATTAGTTGTTTTACATGATGCTTAAGTTGTAGAAGGGGTTGAGCTTCTCTAGTGTAAGATTAGTTGTATCGTGTAAAGAGAATAGTCCAATGAAGTCATTCTAGATACTAGTGTAGGTGGGAATCAATTTCATGTAATGTATTATACTCTATTTAGTGTGAATCTAAGACCTTATACCATTAGAGGAAATAATTACCTATCATATACCTTATATTTTATAATTTTATTATGGATTATTTCATTGCATTTTATCTACTCATTTTGAAAATATCTATTCATGGTTATGGAAATCATGGATGGTGTCTTAACTATTGAATAACTTCTAGGAGTGCATTTACTAAATTTCAAATGGTACACATATTTTTCTCTACAAATTAGAATATATTGATTATTTTGAGAACCATTCATTCTGGAAATGATAGTTTTTATATTTGATTATTGGTATCAACTAGATATTTATAATTGACAATCATATCGAATATTATTAGACTATATTTACAATTATATCATTAGATAGAGATCGATTATATCACTAGGGTGAGTGGGTCTTCAGGATGGTCTGGTATAATGAATTATGTGATAATTTTTTTGTCTCGTGGATCTTATAGAATGAATTTCTCCATATGATAATTGAATGATGTCAGATAATTTTCCTCTATTTTAGAACATTTTTAAGTTAACTTTTCTAATGAGTACAATAGATTACCATGTGAATTAGATATCAAATTCACAGTTGAGTTATTGTTTTGGATAGATCCAATTTCTAATCATCCATTCAGGATGGAACTAGCATAGCATTTGGAATGGAATTTTTTTTGGAAGATGATTATTTCATATGTTCTAGTAAATCTCCTTGTGTTTCTCTAGTTCCATTCCATTAGAGGGTTTCTAAGAATTTGTGTTTATATGTGTATTATTATATATTGAAATATATGATGGTCTAGAAACATTATCCCCATAAACACAGTGATGATCTATTCAACAAGATGAGTCTTGATAAGGCCTATCTAAGAACTATTTCAGATCACGATTCCACTTATTGAGGTTGATACCATCATACATACCTCAGAAAAATTTTAGGAGATGGTGTTGATTGTATGATTTCATAGTGAATGTTTCCATTATAATGAATTCCCTAATGGTTTTCATGGTTTTGGTGAACATAATCATTTATCCTTTTCTGGACTAGTTTGTGGTGCTTTTCATCTATACCATATTTGTGTAATAACATTCATTGTATAATCATTCATATCATATTGACATCATCATGAGTACATTAGGAGATAAATAGATTAATTACATGCTAACAAAATGTTGTTTCATGATTGATAATGTGCCCTTCATGCATCATGTAATCTCAGAGGTAGGAGAATCAATGTACACATAGAAGGTAAAAACAATGGTATCTTGGGAGAAACATAATAAATTCATTGATATTAATAGTTTTATCTATTTAGTAATTTATTATCTATTTTTTATCATGGAATCTTATTTCCTGGATGCAGCAATGTCTAGGCAGACAAACAACGGGGTAAATATTGTTTTGTCAGATTCTTGTGATAGATATTTTTAATAGATGAAGAGAATGATGACCTCAACAACTATCCTCAATATTCTTATTCTATATAGTTTATATATCATGTATTGAGCTATATTGGGAGTTATTCTTATATGAGTTTTTATAGGGGAGGTTAGAGTTGTTGCATAAGACTCTAGATAATTGAGCATGTTTGAGAGGAATTATTATACACATAGTCAAGAGTATTTTTTCAGTGGTATATGACCTGATATATTTGACATTATATCTATCGAGATAATTTATTTGGTGTACACAAACCATAATAGCATCAAGTACATTTTTTATCAGTGGGACCTAAACCATTAGTAGGGGTGGTAAGTTACGTAACTATTGTAATTAAACCTTTAGTTGGATTATTCATTGTAAAAAAATCATCTTCTATTCCTTGGGAAATAATACAAAGAAAATGGATATGTGGGAGTCTTATGATAATTTGAAAATGATAGAACTCTTTTCGTACATTCATTTATTTGATTAAATGACTTATGGGTGAGTAGATTTGAATTAAAAATTTGTTCTACTAATTCTATAAGACCATATCAAGACTATAAGTAATCGGATACGAAGATATTAGTTTCCTGAGATAATGTATATTGTCTGTAGACACCATCAGGATGGACTTATAGTAGAAATAATTCTCTTCTTTTTTGTTTTTTAGTATGCATTCCAATGGGATTAAGCGAAGTGATAATGAGAGATTTTTTTATATTTCATAATAGCTAGTACATCCAAGGATGAAATATATGTGTCATGATCTTCGTAAACAATATTTACTCCCATTAATAATGAATGAGGTAGAAATATTGGTGGTGTTATTTTTCAACTATCCATAGGTGAAGTCTGAGCATCCGAGGCATGCTCAGCCGTTACAGCCTGTACCCATTCTAGAATAGAAATGGGATTATGTCTCTATGGATTTTGTGATAGTATTTCCTAAGAATCCCTAAAATAATGATGTATTATGGTTGATCATATATTATCTAAAAAATTTATACCACTTCTAACTTTTCATGGAGACCTTTACTATTTATTATTTGTTTAATATAAACATGATGGATATGGTTATGTTGCATGGTGTTCCATGGAGTATCTATTCTGATTGATATACTCATTTTATGTCTCAATTATATAATCAACTTTATAAAAATGTTGGATCACATGTTCATCTGAGCACAACCTATCATTCATTGACTGATAGTCAATATAATTTCAATATTCAGATCCTGAAGGATATGTTAGGAGCTTGTGTTTTGGATTTCAATTGATCGTGGGAGGGAACATTTTCACATTTAGAGTTTAATTATATTATCAAATTATTTTCGTCATTCCAAATGGACCCTTTTGAGTAACTATGTGAGAAGGTTATTTCCTTAACCTCTTTATTGGTGTGAGATAGGTTATTCAATTCTTGTCTGGCCTAATAAATGTTCACCTTGTTGACATGGGTTGTAAAATATAACCTTTTCAGCCCAACATTTCATGTATGTTGCACACTCAACCACATTAATTTAAAATTACCTAACTATGGATCCCTAGACATGAACCTATTTAGTTCCACTACACTTTTAGCTAGGTATTTCCACTGATACCAATATAACAATGGAGACCCACTGAAATCACATTCACCCATCCTTAACATGGTCATTTGGTCATGGCCTTATAGGATCCACCAATTTCCCCAAGGTCACATGGTTTCCAACATGGGGAACATCTATGTTCCCTAATGGCTCATCTATCCAATGAGAATCCCCATAATCCAACAAATTTTATTTCTAGGATTCTTTTTCATCACATGGTGGTTGCCCATACACCCTTCCATAACATGGTCATTGGGTCCTATCCAATTAGGTGCCACCATTTTCCCCAAAGACACATGATTCCCTACATGGGGGCCCATCCATGCGTCCACACTAGCTATCTAACTAAAAACTATCCCCACTGACCAACACATGTTTTCTCCAGTTTTCTAATTTCTCACAATAACTCACCTTAAGAAACATCTAGAAGGTCACCCATACTGATCACTTCTCCAGTCCAAGCACTCAAACATTGGATTTATAATTAGGTATTATCCCAAAATAAAAATTTAAAATTGTAAAAATGGATTGTATCATACATCCTATTAAGTCTCACTTTTCTAGGGTATTAAAAATGTATATTGTAGGAGACATATATGCAGGTTTAGTTGATTAAGATCTGGTTGGTTTACAAATAAGGAATGAAAATAACCTATAGTATCCATAAACTATGAACTATTGAGTTTGATATTGGCCATTATATTTTCATTTAGGAGTCACATTTGTTGAGATAACACCGCATCTAGAAATATGTAAAGCTAACACCAAGGATTGATGGGTTATATGATATAGTAGAATAATTCAGCACATCATTGCACTTCATAACCCTTTTAATATATTTTTGTTCCATGCATGATGTGTTTAACCTACCATTGATTTTGATATATCATAATGATATTTATGATATGGTAAACATTGATGACACCAAGATTGGTGTATATTTGTACTTTGAGTAACATCTTATTTCGATCGAATATCATAGTGATATGTATCTTAAGGGGAAGGAAATAACTCCAGTTCATGTGAAATGGTTGAATGGGCATGTTCAAGATTACACCTAGGAGAGGAAATATGATATGTTATCATCGTGGAAAGGCTTGTTCGTAGATACCCCATAGTGATTCTTGGAAAATCAAGGGGAAAATGTTTTATGGTAGGGAGATTGTAAGATCCCTTTTTATTTAGGAACATCCCTATTTTAGTTTATCATTAAACCTCTTTTATCATGTTATTTTAATTTACATTAAAACATTGCGGTTGAGTCCCTTTTTGGGAATAGAGAGAATTTTCTGGTCGAAAATGACCTAACATTTTGGGATATTTTTTTTGAATTAATGGATTCATAGTTTAAGCATGTCAATGGATTTTAAGGATTTTTCATGAGTTTAGAAGGAATTAGAGGTTATTAGATCACATATTTAAAACCCAATTTGACATTTGTATATTGGGAATTTACACAAAGAAAAAAATGTTACCTGATGCATAAATGTTTCTAATATATTGCCCACAACTGGTTCAGGGAAATACATTATTACACCCTGTGAAACTAGTTCACATCTTGTAATGTTTGATCATGGTTATTTTAACTTGATGAAATGCATATCTCAATTTAAATCATAAATCAAGAAATACTTAATTTAATAGGATTACAAACTATGGTTTTCCTAGGCTCATTTTCTTTAAATCCATATGTTCATTTTATTTATTCTTCATTCATCATGTGCCTCTCCCGCACTCTCAAACCCTATAAAATCTCAAAGTAAAATTGGAGTTAATTATTACCTTATAGACATCCTTATTAACCAGTTGATTTCTGGGGAATTTTTTTTCATTGGTTTTCCCCTATCATCCACTTACTCTTTATTGTAGCGGTAGAATATCTTGACATATAATTTTTTTAGTTCTATCATAATGTTCGTGATCATGGTTATTCTTATGACCACCTCACCTTCGTTCATTGTTGGTATATCATGAAGTATATATTGATTCAATCTCTAGATAAAGGTATCTGGTCTATAACTAAACCACTGTTATGTTTCTATTTGATCATATATGTACAATATTATGTTTTTTTTCAAAAACATGTTCATATAATAATATTAAATATACCATAATGTTTTTTATTAATCATTGGACCAAATTGGATTCATTAGTTTTGATACATATCTCACGGCTGCCCATTGGTTGAGGATACCCTTCAATAATATTAATTTTTATAATGAATTAATGTATGTTGTATCGTTACATAACATCATAGTATCATAATCCAAAATGGTTAATTCAGGAAAACCATTTTTCTTTTCATTAATCATTCATTAATTAAATGATATCATTCTATAACCATGCCCATTTTCACACCCATTTTAACATCATAGTATCACAATCCAAAATGGTTAATGTATTTTGTATCGTTACATAATATCATAGATGATTTTTAAGATAGATTCACCATGGGAAATGGATTAATGTATTATGGAATGACTAGTTGTTATTTGATATTAAAATGGTTGTGAAAATGGGCATGGTTAGAGAATGACATCATTTAATTAATGAACGAGTAATGAAAAGAATTTTTTTTCCTGAATTAACCATATTGGATTGTGATATTATGATGTTTTCTTCATTTCATTTTGGCTCATGTTTTTTTTATTTTGAAATTATTATATAAAATATTAGGTCTGGAGATGTTGAAATGTATATATAAAAGGCTATGCCTAGTAAAGATGAAATGCTAATATAAAGGGCTTGGCCTAGATGATAAAATTTTTATATATAGGCTCAACTCAGACACTAAAAAAATTATATAAACATATTTCCATGTTTACTAAAATGACTACAAATTGGGATTTTACTAGTAATGTGATTTTACCTTTGGACATGTGGTTTATGTTGTCATGGTTGTGTTACATTCTCAGATATATTGAAGCATGGCATAGATAATTGTTGACTGTGGTATTGTAATGATTGATTAATTAATACATATATTTACTGATATATTTCATGAACTTATTATCATGATGGGGTTTTTTTTGAAATGGTGGTTTTGAACTATTGTGTTTTTCACACATCTTACTTGGGACACATTTTTTTTCTTGAGCAGATTACATGGATATAGGTTTGGATAAGGGAAATGAACCTTTTTGTTAATCATTTCTTATTGTAATTGTTAGATTATGGTGGTTGGACAGATAAGGGGATCAAGACTATGGTATTCCGAGATTATTTTTGTCAACAAAGTCTTTTCTCTGTATTAATTTCAGTTTTAATGTTTGATACATTCCTATGATACATTACACAGATTATTTTTTTATCATATTGGTTCCTCCTTTACCATATATTTGAATTTCATACTAATTTCATTGTTTCTGTTACCCAGATAATTATTATATTACATATTATATATTTAAAAATTTTACCATGGGGTATAATCACCCCACAACACTCTTTACAATAATGCATCTTTTCAAAATCATCTTGAATAAGGTGATACATGATTTAAGCCCTATAAACAACTTTTTGTGTCCATGTGATGGAATATCATATCGGATAATGTTACAACATAGTATCTGATTAGTGTTAGGAGTGGACCATACCCCACTGATCATGGTTTTAGAAATTGTGATTTTCTTCTATGGGTTTGACTTTGAATATAAAAATAATGTATTTCATTGTTAAATGATCATTCCATTAATTTTATGGTATTTATTCTTGATATATGTGTACATATTCTTGAAGCAGGTCAGTATCTTCTTGGGATTGATTTATGGATCACCATTTGCGGTTGGTGGCCCTGACATTTTTAAACCTCCTACACATTTTGTATTTTATATTCACTTGCCATCATTATTATTATAATCTTAATTTCACATGAATTATGTGATATCAATCATATATTAGGATGGTCTTATATTATCATAATTGTAAATGTGAATTTCATAGCATTATAAATGGTTTTATTGTGGAACATAGAATGAATGAGTACTAGTATGCCTCATTATAAATTTCATGGTAGCCTGATTTTGTTTTCAAAAAGAAAGTGGGATTATTTTTAAAATTTATTTAATATGGGGGATGACATTGGGGAAAATTTAAAATTAAAATTACTGATTTGATAAATGTGTTTTGAAATGAAATCTAAAAACAAATGTAGGTTTTTCTAATGAATGTTTTGAAATTAATTTCTCTAAGGGAGATGTGTGAGTAATATGACGCATGGTTAATTATATAAATTATTAAATAAAATGATCTTTATTATCTTTTAACATAAATTTTATGGAAATTGATTGTGTATTCTTGATATTTTCGAATTTCTAATGTAAATGCCTTATTTTATATGTGTGATTGATTTGTTGTGGTCCTTGTTTGAGAAATTCAAATGACTATATTGTTTGTTGATGATGTATTATTGTTCATGTGGTCTGAGGATATTGTATTTTGGTATCAAATACTAATTTGGGTTGATATGATGTATCTTTTTGTAGTAGAGGGTAGAGATGGGGTCATTGATTTTTTTTGTTATTTGTGATGGATTTTGCTATGGGTGATATAGACCCAAAATCCCAGACATACCTTGATTGAGAAGAAACTAGGATAACTGTGATGTAATATATGTGGTCCAAAATAATTGTGAATTCATGGCCAACCATCTGTGATTATGCGTGTCTTCAGAGTGGATATGTTTCCTTCTTTGAGGGAGAATTGTTTTCTAGGGTAATTAATTTGTGACATACCTTGAGTGATAAGGGATGAACATGATACACAATATAAAACCTGCCAAGAACCTTAACATAGTGTTAAAAACATGATATGTCAACCTATAATGGACCTTCTAGTATATATTGTGGTATAATATGACACCCTACCAAGATTATTTATACATGTGTTAGATTATTATATGAGGTGACCATTTACCTTCTATTATAGAGACAATGTAGGTAAAATTATTTGTCATAGTGGTCCATTTTTCTAAAGAAGACCTGAATTTTATTCTCTTGTGTTCATTGTGTTTTGTTTTATATGGTGGGTCTGTTACATAGGTGGAAGTACAATCATTATATTTGTGTTCAAAAAATATCTTCATAACTAAAATAACACTTGATATCATTAGGGTTTGGGGGATTTCAAATTTGTCATTGGACTCACCCTCTACCCACATACACAACAATGGTTTTCATGAATGTGGGAAAACCATTATCCTTTTTCTCAGTGTATAAGTATCTCATACATATAAAAACATGGTTTTGGTTTGAGGTTTTGGAGGTTTATGATTTGGTACGATTATTATTTGAGTTAGTTATGAGTACAATTTAATTTATGTTATTATTCAACTTTTGTATTGTGTCATGATCCATTATTTTATTTATATATGGTTTCATGTTAATCGTCAAGAATTATATTATGTTTTGATGCATCATGTAGATCGTTTTACTGACTTTATTCTATAATTTGTATTCCATGTTGGAATATTTTTGACTAGAAAGTAATTTTTTGGAATTAACATATATGGATGAGTCATGACTAATTTTTGGTTCCATTAAATATGACCCCATTTCATTGTTTCATAGGGAACCATCTATCACATTACATTTTTAATCCCTAGCCACTAGTTAGCATCAACTAGATTGTGGGTAGGAACATACGAGGTCATGTATCTTACCTTGTTGGTATTCATATCAGTGTTCAATACCTAGGAATTATATGTACCATCATTAAATAAATAATGAAACATAATAAAACAAGTGAAGAATTCGTTTTTTACTTGTGGTGGCAATCAATTTCACACAACTTGAATCAAATTTATAGTCTAGAGTTAAACATATGTAGAGAAATCTGACAACAATATTACACCATGTTATTAATTTGTATTCATTATATTCACGGTGAATTTTTTTTGGAGTTCAAATATTAATTTCCTTGGTAAATTATAAAATCATTAATGACTTATTGTTTTTGAATGTATGTGAAAAATATTTATTTAATTCTTGTTTATATATTAATCTCTTGTTTATTGAAATATGTACCTAATTAATGTGATAATGCTTTTTTATGTGTCATTGTTATATTGAAATAAAACTAATTAAATTTTTATTTTTATGTATAATTTTTTAGATAACATATTAGATCATGACCGAGAACATTGAAATTGATTAACTGGTGAATTAAGAGTTGAATGGTTCAACATCCTTGAAGTATATTTTATGAATGAAATATGGTACCTTTATGTTTGATGATATTACTATTTTCAGTTTTGGGGATGATTTATTCAGGATAACCCATGATGGAAAATGGGTATCATGTAAAATGGATTTAAATGATGTATCCGAATAATATATTCAAAGTTAAATCATTTTTTTGGAAATCAAGATGACAGGGGGGTATTATAATTGATCTTAATGATAATTACAATATTCATAAGGTAATATTACTTACATTATTTCTATATGATTATTGTGGAAGGAATATTACTAATTATTTCAATTCAAAAGGGTAAAATAATCCTCATGGATCCCAGAAACTACTCAACCCTAAAAGGGGGAGTGTAAAGCATGAGAGTAGGAAGCATTATAAGGACGTGTAGTAGTGTTGGATTCATTTGTTTTTCCAAAAAAATACAGAGGAAAAAAATGTTATCATTAAATTAAGGATTTATGTTTGTATGATGTTGGAGTTTTTGTTAGGTATTTTTTTCTTGGTTTTTGTCCACATATATTGGTTTTTTGTACTAGATATTTTACAAACAAAGTGAATAATTTCATATTTTATTAGGGGTGGTGGTGTATGATGATACTGTAGATAAATTGACCATGACCATGGTGATTCAAAAATTCATATAAGTCTTTTACTATATCGTGGGGAATGGAATATTGATATAGAAGAATCATCATTTGTAATGAAGCATCCCATTTTTGGAATAGTTGAATTTGTGGTCCAGGATTAAAGGTTGAGTAAAATATATGTTCTCGAGGATCAAAAGAAAAATTAAATAAAGAAAAATTGATTGATTAAACTTATATAACACTTCCATATAATGAAAACCCACATGAAGTAGTGGAAAAAATCAATAATTGTTCATGGAATGCGTGTAATGAAGAATAAGAGGAGAATACCATATGTATGTTTGAGATTATGGAGGATGGAACATATTCAATGTGAATCAGAGTTGGGCATGTTGTATCCATTGTTAATGGTGACACCATTAATGTTAGATGATAATATATGGATTATTGTGGCCTATTAATGGTATTTTAAACAACATGTATTTCCAATCTAAGATAAAGGAAAGGAAGAAAAGTAAATATGGACAGATCATGTCAAGGAGAATGAGGAATATTATATGGTGGAGGCAAATCATATGGTATATTTTCACAATGTAATATTTGAGGTTGAGGGTGTGGTGGTTTTTCATATATGACTAATGAGTTCATAAAAATAGAAATTTTAAAAATGTATTTGAGTGAACAAGGAAAAATGGTATACTAGTAGATACCATTTTTTTTATATGTCTTGGTGAGTTTTTGAAGTCCCTCTTCAAATGTTGGAGGCCCACTATAGCATGACAAATAGAGCCATGTTATAAATTTGTCTAATATGACCCTAGACCACTCATCTAGCCAACATTCAATACCTAAATCAACCCATAAACCATATTTTTGTAATAATTCCCTTTTAATGCTATGAAGAGGTTTCTATTGTATTTTTCAACATCCCCAACACTCCTAAATCCTCAAGTGCTCATATGAACACTATAGAAATCAATAAGACCTCAAAGAACATCCCATAAATCTTTTCAGAATATTCAAACTCTGGTAATCTCAATTTGATTATTGATTACCCAAATGAACCTTCCTCCAAAGGAAAATTTCAATTTCCCCAAAATATTTTAACTCATCTTGACACTTTTTATTACACTTCTCCCCACAATAATTCATGTCAATTGATTCCCTTTCCTCAATGACATCTATCCTGAAGCCTCTTTATCATTATAACATGAAATATGTCCCATTACATGTCAATAACTATTTTATGGTGTGTAATTATTAATTAATGTAATTTCCTCAGGTTATCATTGGATTAATTTAATAACATTATGTAAAGTTTGTGATAAATTAAAATAAATAATTGAAAGTAATCATTCATATGATTAAAATTTTAATAATGAATGTATTTCACACATTGTTGATAATAATTAAATATCCATGTTTGATTAAACATTTCAATTATTTTTTCAATGTAATGGGATGAAATTTCTTATCCAACACTTATGGACAATTTTTGGATTATTTTACCCAAAAAATATCTTAGAATGATAAGTGTTTGTAATAATTTTTAGATTATTAAAATTCAAATTGATCAATATATCTTGTAATAAAATTTCCAAGTAATTATTGTAAATTCATGTTATGGTTGAATAAAAATAAATTATGTAAGAACAAGATACTGAAATGGTTTCCTTCATAATATGTATGTTGTATTTGGAACAGAGAATTAAATTTTAGGTATGTTTAATTTAGTTATTATATTTTTAATGAAACATAATGTGACCATACTAATAAAATTTTAGTTTGAATATTTTTAAAAATTATAATTTGATTTATATGTCATGACCCGTCCTCGGTACTCGTGCCGTGACTACCCCAAGCCCGCCTTCCATAGGCCAGGGGTTGGCGACTAGCACCAAGGCATAAAGTCCCAACAAAAAGGGGAAGGCATTGCCTGTATAAGTAAACAAACACCATAGAGTAAGCAAGCAGAAGTAAACACTAAGTAACACTGTATACAATAGAAGGTGCAGAAAAGTAAGTGGGCTAGAATACAAACCCAAACTGAAAGTAATGTACAACTGGAATGAATGTACAACAAATGAAAGTAATGCAGCAATGTTGAGTCGTCCACTAGAAGTCCCACCTCATGGGTGGGTACAGATAGCCTCTTCAGCTCCTCGGGTCCATCTGTCCGCTCTGTGTACGTCCCGCCCAGTGGTCCACCTCTAGGTACCGACTTGCTCCACAAGCCACAACCACGATCAGCGCTGTCCGTCATCTGCATCCAACACAATGTATTGCGGGCATACCCCATGTAGGGGTGTGTATACGCTACTCAGTAGGGACCCTGAGACCCCTGAAGGTCTCCCATAATCCACAAAGGATATTCCACAAAGGAAAGATTCAATCACGAAATAACATCCAACACTACTTAGGTATATACCCATAAAAATACCTAAGTCATCAATTCCTGTTCGGCTTCAACATCTGAGACCAAGTTCGATCACGTCCACACAAGATAGTACAACCCAATCCACACAAGAAGGCACAACCCAATCCACATAGGAAAGAAAGTCCATCATATCGAAGATAATGATTGAAGGTCAAAACTCAGCTCACACAGGTATATATCATTTGTAAAGCAAAAGTAGATGATCAGGTGAAGATACTGATTCATCTAACTAGGACCCACATAGGATACTAGTACTGTAGTCATCACCATCGAACCCACAGGGGATTCCAGTACGGTTGTCGTCGTCGTCGAACCCATGAAGGATTCCAATACGATAGTCATTACCGTCGAACCCACGATGGATTCCAATATGAAATTCATCACCATCAAACCCATAGCTGCTGGGGAAATCCTCCTATATTGAGTACAGTGGGCCTACCGCTACAACCAAGTGATTCCCACTAACCTTGGACTACTTTAGTACTCCACCTGTCGACTATTGTGGGACAACTGCTACAACCAAGCGCTTCCCACCATGTGTCTGCCACTACAACCAAGCGCTCCCCATCAATGCCTACAGAGGTACTCCATCTGTTGAGTACCATGGGTATGCCGCTACAACCATGCCCTCCTCCACCGTGGGTCTTCCGCGATAACCAAGTTCTTCCCAATAGGCTGTCGAAACACTCCGAGTCGATTGTTCAGCAATCGTCAAGTCTCATCCAGCTCTAGGGTTTCCGCACACAACACGCTCATTCAGGGAGGGTCCGCTCCATGAGCCAAGAGGTAGATACATAAACTGTCACATAGACCAGAGTTGATGTATCGCAATGTTCTGTCACGATAAAAGGAACTCAACGAGACAGACGGCGCGTCAATCGGACGCCCGGTCTGAGAGTTATTTGCCTTTTCGTTCCAGGGGGCTGGTTGGTTTTAAATCAAAACCAACCCGATCATACTCCAAATGCATCCAAAACTCGAACGTATTAAGCCAAAAGTTCCGTCTCACTAAGAGGAATCCATCAAAGTCGACGACACGTCAATCGGACATCCGGAACACAAGTTATAAGCATTTTCGCTCCGAGGGCCCGGTTTGTTTCGTGTTCAAACTAAACCGGCCTTACCCAAAGTTCTCCGAAACCTTGAGTTTAATATACCGAAATGACCGTCTCGATCCAAGGATCACATATCAACTGATGGTGCGTCGTTCAGATGTTCGTAACCATTTTATGGGCATTTAAACAAACCTGTCCGGTTTTAGGGGGTTTTGTGCCCGGACCGACCCAGGTCTGGGTCCGGCCCCCTAGGGTGCATCCCGGCCTGGGCAGCCCGACCTGGTGCAGCTGGTCCAGACAGGGCGGCTCAACGTTGGCCGAGCTGTCACACAAGGGGGGGGGGGGGGCGCTGTCCCCCTGATCGAAGAAATGGCCCCCAGTATGGGGCGCCTGCCCTTTGGCAGTCTTGGGTTACGACCTCCGGATTTCAGATCTAGACAGCCGTTACGGCTGGCCAGTGTGTCACGCGGAAGCATCCGGTCCCGCCCCCTGAGCACCGGCGGCCGTCGGCTCCGGCCGCCCTCTCCAGCACTGTCGCGGCCATAGGCCGCGACCTTGGTCCGACTAGGGAGGCGCGATGGCGCCGCGCCCCTCTGCCACAGCCTCGCTCCAGCCGCCACCATTTCATGGTTCTCCAGCGCGGCGCGCCGGCACCGCGCCGCTTCGCCGCGACCCTGCTCTGGCCGCGGCCTTTTCGTGGTTCTTTGGCACGGCACGACGGTGCCATGCCCCTTTTCCGCGGCCCGACTCTGGTCGCGACTTCGTTCAGCATCAATTGCACGACGCAACGACACCACTCTTCTTCGCTGTGTTCCTCCTTGATTTTCGTGTGGTGCTGTTGCACTGTGCCGCCTTCGTTCGAGCTGCAAAGAATTCAACAACATAGGGGGAGGAAGGTCGGTTGTGTTCCTACGGTCTGACCTCCTCCCGTTATAATGATATCAGGTGGCCCAAAATAAAATACGATTAATGGTAATGGATATTCACGAACAAAATTAACCCCTAGCTCAAGGAGTTCTCGAACGATGGTCATCACGGAGAAACGGCGTTGCGGAAGACGATGTCGCAGAAGACGACATCGCGGAAGACGTGTAAAGACCCGGAAATTTCAAGGAAATTTTTTTCTTAATTTTATTTGGAATTTTACAAGAACGCAGTTTCTGACGGCACCTGATTCTGAGGCCCGGTGTGTCCGAAATCATTTTCCGAAGTTTGCCTCTGGTACGTTCAGTAAACGGACGAGCGGGTTTTTCTAACTTTTGAACCGGTGCTCGGAATCGAATTCCAAGGGCACCGATGGAACCGTAGCACCGATAATTGTTTAGGAACGCCATTTTCGGAGTTACGTTTTCACGAGAGAAGGTGATAAAAATTGTGTAAATTTAATTTATAAATTAACTACAATTTTTATTTTCTTTTAGTGGTTTAAGTATTTGGGTGGATGTTGGGTAACTACCCAACTTCCCAAGAGAGATCACGAGGGTGGTGGGGCCCACACGAACCCCACCCCTTCATATTCTTCAACCCCCCTCAACTCACCATTAACTCTTGATAACTTAAACATTAATAACTTTTGTTATTAATTAAGTGAGTTAAGCGTGACTTTTTAAAATTCAAACTCTTGAAATTCAAAAGTTATGTTATGTTATTAAAATAAGAGGTGAGCTTATTTTATTTTGGGTTAGTTTCTTGTGGTGGAGTCTTGGGGAGAAAAAGGATAAGTATTGAAGAGTTTCTTCATCTCCTTCATCGAAGAACACGAAGAACCCGAAGAACGTGATGAACGCCGGATTCCTCGGAGGTCGACGTATCCTTCCGCGACGTCTCCTTCCGCGACGCCTCTTACCGCGACGCCGACGACGTCTTCTTTCGTGACGTCTCTTTCCGCGACAAATCCTCGTTCGACGAACCTCTGTTCAAGCAACGTTGAGTTAGGTAATTGTTTTGTGAATATTAATAAACCCCATGTTACTTCCTTCTAAATCAAAGAACGCGGATCAACTAAACATCAAGTTGATCCGCGAAGAATATGTTGCATGTTGAGAATTCTTGTTCGCGGGAAAACTGTAGGGGTTTATTTATTTAATTTGTTCAGGATTATTACCTTGACGTTCTTCATGAAATATGACAAATTTCTATCAATTAACGAGAGAGGGCCGGACCGCACAAACACGGCCGACCCTCCTCTTTATCCATGTTGGTTTCTTTTGGGGATTGAAACGGGAATGGCATGGTGCTGTCGCATCGCGCGTAATCGTGCGGCAAGGAATGCCCGGCATCGTCACGCCGCGCCGTGAAAACGAACAAGGACGTGACGCCATCGCGTTGCGTTGGAGAAACCCGAAGACATCTGCGGATGGAGTTGGGCCATGGCGAAGGGGCGCGGCGCCATCGCGTCGCGCCGGAGAACCATGAGGACGGCAGGATTTTTTGATTGACGTGCGGATTGACAGGCGATGACAAACGGGACCACAAGGTTATTTTGAAGCTTCCGCATTAAAGTTGGAGACCCGAGATGAACACCGGCATAGATGGTTTTGAAAACGGACAACCGTAGCAACTCTGGTGGCCCGCGGAAAACCAGGAGGCGCGGGCTGCCGGCGCGGCGCCGCCGGCGACCGGGGGCGACGACCGGAGCCGTCCGGCCGCCAGGAGGCGGCGGCGCCCGAGCGCGCCGCTAGAGGAATCATCTGCCGTGGCTTGCCGTGGCGGTGCGGCACATGGGATCCCGCGGCCGCGTGAGATCCCGGAGGATTGGCGGCGGCGCAGACTGCTGCCGGCTTCAATCAACAGTGAGGGGGGCCGCGCACCCCCCCCCCCCCCCCGCTCCGCGACTTCCACTCGGCCACGCTGGCTGAGCCGAGGCTGGCCCAGACCCAGACCCGAGTCGGGTCGACCCGGTTCGGGCCGACCCAGGGGGGATTGGGCCAGGCCAGGCCGACCCAGGGGGGGGATTGGGCCGGGCCGGGCAGGGCCCAGAACCCCCATTTCGGTTTGTTTCCGATCGAACACCCATAACATGGGCTATGGACCTCCGATCGATGCACCGTCAGTGGCGATGCGATCCTTGGACAGAGACGGTCATTTTGACATATCGCACTCAAGGTTTCGGAATACTTTTTGTTCGGCCGGGTTGGTTCGTGAACGGAACCAACCGGGCCCTCGGAGCGGAAAGGCTCATAACATGGACTCCGGACGTCCGATTGACGTGCCGTCAACTTTGATGGATTCCTCTAAGTGAGACGGATCTTTTGGCTTACTCCGCTTGAGGTTTTCATGCTGTTGGAGTGCGGCCGGGTTGGTTCGCTCACGAAACCAACCAGGCCCCTAGAACGAAAAAGCCAATAACTCACAGACCGGGCGTCCGATTGACGTGTCGTCTGTCTAGTTGAATTTCTCTTGATGAGATGGAACTTTTGGAATACTTCACCCAAGTTTTGGTTGCTGTTGGATAGTGGCCGGGTTGGATTATACCTGAAATCCAACTGGGCCCTTGGAACGGAAAAGCTGTTATCTTTCAGACCAGACGTCCGTTTGACGAACCGTCAGCGGTGTTGGTGATCTCGTTGAGAAACGGTCCCTATGAGTATACCCTATGAGAGTTTGGGGTACAGATGAGATACGTCCGGGTTGGTTCACTCACGAAACCAACCGAGACCCTGGGATGAAAAGGCTAATAACTCACAGACCGGGCGTCTGATTGACGCGCTATCTGTTGCGTTGAGACCCCTATGATGAGGCGGTACTTTGAGATACTTCTTTGTGGGAATTTTAGATACTTGGAGTATCGACATCTAGCTCGTGGAGGGGACCCTCCCAGAGACGAGCGTGTGGAGTACGGAGACCGTGTAGCCGACTGAGACCTGACGACTGCTTGACCGACTCGACTTGGAGTGAGTCGAATAGACCAGTGGATGGAGCACTACATTGTTTGGGTGCAGACCCATGGCAGACAGAGCACTACCTGTGTGACAGTGCAGACCCGCGGTACTCGCACGGAGAGTACCTCAGCAGGCTACTAGGGGGTGTGCACTACATTGTTTGGGTGACATACCTCGGTGAGAAGCACTACTATGTTTGGGTGGCTGACCCGCAGTACTCGACAGGAGGAGTACCTTAGCAGTCTTAGGTTAGTGACCAGTACCTCAGAGTCGTGACAGGACCACTATACACTCCAGAGACGGAGCTCTTCAGTAGTTACGGTTTCGATAATGAAAATCCTGGTTTGAGCTGAGACTTGACCTTTGTGTTTACCTCATTATTGAGATGGGTCACTTGATAACTTAGGTATATGTATGGGCACATACCTGGGTAGTGGTTATCCATTAATTTCATGATCTTGGTGTTTTCCCCATGATTGAGATGGGTTACTTGATAACTTAGGTAAATGCATGGGCATATACCTATGTAGAGGTTATCTGTTGAGATCTTCTATGTGGTTATCCATGTTGGTTTTAGTGATGCCTTGAGGGTCTCAGGGTCCCTACTGAGTATCGTTGTACTCAACCCTACACGGGCTATGCCTGCACCTCGTTGTGTTGGTTGTAGACGACGGGCAATGCTGACGAAGGCCAAGTATTCGAGGACTGGATGATACCCGGAGGTGGACTACATGACGAGTCAGTACCCGGAGGTGGACTACGTGACGAGTCAGTATCTGAAGGTGGACTTCACGGCGATACGACACTCGGAGGAGGTTGATGGGAAAGAGCGTTGTGGAGGCTATCTGTACCTACCCTTCAGGTAGGATCCGTGGTGGACGATCCAGGAGCTGCGCCATCTGTACCTACCCTTCAGGTAGGATCCGAGGAGGACGACCCAGGAGCCGCTTCCATTCTTCCAGCTGTTGAACTTTGTTCAGTTGTAGTTGTACTTTCAGTTGGGTTTGTATTCTAGCCCATTTACTTTTCAACACTTCTCTTGTACTTAGTGTTTTACATCTGCTTGTACTTTGTTGTGTTTTGTTTACTTTATAAAGGAAATGTCTTCCAAGTTATTGGGATTTACGCCTTTGGAGCTAGTATCCAGCCCCTGGCCTATGGAAGGCGGGCTTGGGGTAGTCACAGCATGGGCCCTGAGGACGTGTCGTGACAAGACGTCATCGCGGAAGACAATGTCGCGGAACAAGGCTCCGTAAACATCATCGGTGTTCACCTGAAGTAGGATGCGGCGCGTCGATCATTCTCTGAAGAAGGTGTCTCTCACCAGCTGTGAGAGTTGAGGAGATGGCACGACGATTCTCTTGTGGTGATGGAGTTCTTCTTCATAATCTCGGCGTTCTTCGTGTTCTTCGACAAGGAAGAAGATGTTCCTCAAGAGCGCAAGAGTCCTCTCCTTGTTTCCGCACAAAAAATCAACCCCCAAATAAAATAAGTCATTGCATTATTTTATTAATACACATGCAATCCATTAATTTGAAATTCAAAAAAGATATCATTCAATTAATTAAATTAATTGAAGATCATTTAATATTCAAATTAAATTTTGAGGGTATACTTGCCATTAAATTAGGGTGTGGGTGAGTTACAAAATTAAATTCACGTGGGAGGGTTAAAAGAATTTGAAGGGGTGGGGATCGTGTGGACCCCACTTCACTAATATTCTACCTTGGGGTGTTAGGATGTAGTGGGTCCCACTCCAACCACCATGAATAGGTTATATGTACATAGAATAGAAATAAAAATTGTTGCACAAATTTTTATTTCATTCCGTAATTAACCCATTTTTTAAAAAAACTCACCCGACCAAACGCAACTACGGAAAATGTGTTCCTAAGAAATTATCGGCGTTGTGATTCCATCGGTGCCCTCAGATTTCGATTTTGAGCACCGGTTCAAAAGTTAGAAAAACCTGCTCGTTCGTTCATTGAACGTACCTGAGCTTAACTCTAAAAATTCATTCCGAGTACACCGGGCCTCGGAATCAGGTGCTGTCAAAAACTGCGTACACGTAAAATTGCAAAAAAAATTAAGAAAAAAATTTTCCTTCAAATTTACTGGTCTTTACATTACTGCAACCTCAGGTAATTACATCCCCGTAAAGATATATCATAATCTAAAGAAACAAATGTGGGTACTGAGCACGCATTTGAGCCTACCGCTCCCAAGTGACCTCATGGAGGTTCCCATGCTGCCATCTGATGCTCTCTAGAGGAATCGACCGCCCATGTAGGACCCGCTCCTGTCGATCCTCGATCCCAACCGGGACCTCCACAAATGTCGCCCCATAGTCAATGTCCTACTCCCTATGGTCGAGGATATGTGTTGGGTTATCCACGTATCTCCTCAGCTGAGATACGTGGAAGACGTCGTGCACCAGGTGTAACTGAGGTGGTAGAGCCAGGCAATAAGCCACCTCTCATATCCTGTTGAGGACCTAGAAGGGTCCGATGAAGGGCGGAGATAACTTGCTGCCCTGGTAAAATCTTCTTAATCCATGTCGAGGTGAGACCCGTAGGAAAATGGGGTCTCCATCCACGAACTCTAGTGGTCTCTTATTCCTATCAGCACAAGACTTTTGTCGGCTCTAAGCTGTCCTCATCCGCCCCAGGATGACCTTGACCTTCTCTGGTTCTACAAGAACTGCTAAGATTTCATCATTGTCGATAAAATAAATCGGGTCTCATCCCTAGGATGAACCACTTCTTTGCCTAATACAGTCAATACTGACATGGATGATACTAATACATACCAAGGATGACGTCGTAAGGCCTCGACGCTACTACTAAGCGATCCAACCATTACTCTCACCTCCAAGGGTTGAGTCACACCGTCGGCATCAGTGTATGGTCACTGGGTCTCCTCTAGTAGGTATCATAGAAGTGAGGGTCAAGTTAATGGTTTTAAAACTAGATCCTCTTAGTAACAACATAAAGAGAGGTCGAGAAAGTAAATGCCACAATGAAAGGTGTCTTTTATTACTACAACTCAAAGTACAAAGACACATACAACCACAACATCAACAAAAATAAAGCTAGAAGCACCAATAACAAGGCCTCCATTACTGGAACTAGTTTTTCTCCTGTCCGCTAGCTTCTAGAGCTCCATAGTCAAATTCCTCAGTTTCTGGAAGCTGAGCTCTCCAATGTCCAGATGTTCCCTATGGTCGTGGTGGACCTCCTGGTGGTGGTGGTTGCAACACCTCGAAGCATCGTCCACCTCCAGGTGCACGGACAACACCCCTGTCTTGGTCTCCTGATCCTTGAGATCCACCCGGATTGAACATCTGCCTCTGCCTGGGAGGTTCTTCGTTTATCTGCTGGTCATCTGTTTGGTGGGTCGGACAGTCACGTACCATGTAACCAACCCCACCATAGGAGTAACACTTTCCACTCTTGGTAAGTCGTTTTCTACCCCAGGTGCCTCGCACACACGATCTCTTGTCATGCAGTCGATCCCCTGTAGGTCTGGTCCTCTTGGACCTCTGCGTCATCTGTCTACTGCCCACTGCAGAAGACTCTGCTGCATGCTGGCTAGTTGTGGGTCCTGCTGCTGGAGACTGCTCAGAAATGAAACTATCCTCTAAGAGTTCTCGCTCCAACACCCCTGACTGCGTCGGGAAGCTGTGAGAGACAAATGAAGTTCTAATCTCTCACCTGAGCCCTTGCTTGAAGGTTCGAGCCCTGAATAATGGGTCTCGTACCATATCTGTAGAGTAACGCGAGAGATCGGTCATCCTCACTGAATACTAAGCTACTGTCATGATGCCCTACCAAAGCTCTAGTAGCTCCTGTATGTGCACCGCTCGAAGGGTGGCTATTACAAACACTACCCGAAACAGGCTCTCGAAGTCTGCCCACAGAAGGGATGCCTCATCCTGCACCTGGAGAATCAATCTCCACCATATGCCTGCTGCCACGTGCAGTAGGCTCGTGCAAGGATCACCATGAGGTCAGCTGGTGTCCCCACCAACCTGAAAACTCGAACTACAACCTCCAGCCATTCATTGGCTGCCTGAGGGTCCATCTCCCATCGGAACCTGGGCAGTCTCTAACGCTAAAACTTGTGTCGTGCACTAAGGCGATGTGCACTCTCAGCGTCTTGGGCTGGCGGCATCGGTGGCTCGGCGGGTAGAGGTACCACTAGTGCCTCCGCTGTAAAAGGGCCCTGCACCGAGGCCTCATCGCTCGGTGGGTTGTCATCTCAAACAAAGCTCTAAACCCTAGCTGGCTGCCATCGTGGGGCCATCCTTAAAAAGAAAAGGTGCTCCATAGTCAAAACAGTATACCTGGTGAGTTGACACAAATTAATCACAACGAAAACTTTTGAAACACACATGCAATCAATGTTTTCGTGAACTGTGTCGGAAATCAGAAGTTAGGGTCCTGGTGTACGGATACATTGGACTCTACACCAACACTGGACTCCCTGGACTGATAAACACACTCAATACCCATAACACTATTTTTTCACACAGAAGAAAGTTCAGAGTCCTGAGTTCTGCGGTAGAACCGAACTCCCCTGATACCAATTTTTCACGACACGTCCTTGGGACCCGTGTCGTGACTACCCTATGCCCACCTTTCATAGAACAGGGGATGACGACTAGCACCAAGGTGTAAAATCCCGACAAAAAGGGGAAGGAATTTCCTTTATAAGTAAAAAAACACCATAGAGTAAGCAAGAATAAGTAAACACTAAGTAACATTGTATACAATAGAAGGTGCGGAAAAGTAAGTGGGCCAGAATACAAACCCAAACTGAAAGTAAAGTACAAATGGAAAGAAAGAACTGAAACTAAATGTAAAGCAGCAATGTCGAGCCATCCACTAGAAGTCCCACCTGAAGTGTGGGTACAGATAGCGTCCTAAGCTCCTCGGGTCCAGCCGTCTTCTCCATGTACGTCCCGCCCAGCAGTCCACCTCCAGGTACCAACTTGCTCCACAAGCCTCAACCACAATCATCAATGTTCGTCGTCTGCATCCAACACAACATAGTGCGGGCATAGCCCGTGCAGTGGTGAGTATATTCTACTCAGTAGGGACCCCCGAGACCCATAATGGTCTCCCAGAATCCACAATGGTTAATCCACAAATTAAAGATACAATCACGAAGTAACATACAACACTACTTAGGTACATGCCCATATATATACCTAAGTTATCAATTCCAGTTCGGCTCCAACATCCGAGCCAAAGTTCGATCACGTCCACACAGGATAGTACAACCCAATCCACACCGGAAAGCACAACCCAATCTACATAGGAAAGAAAGTCAATCATATCCAAGATAATGATTGAAAGTCAAAACTCAGCTCACACATGTATACATCATTTTAATGAAAAAGGAGATGATCATGTGAAGTTACTGATTCATCTAGCTATGACCCACATAAGATACTAGTACTGTAGTCATCACCACCGAACCCACGGGGGATTCCAGTATGGTTGTCATCGTCGTCGGACCCACGGAGGATTCCAGTACGATATACTATACCGTCGAAACCACGGAGGATTCCAATACGAAAGTCTTCACTGTCGAACCCAGAGATGCTTGGGAAATCCTCCTCTATCGAGTTTAGTGGGCCTTCCGCTACAACCAAGCGCTTCCCACTAACCTTGGACTGTAGTAGTACTCCACTTGTCGAGTACTGTGATCCTGCTGCTACAACCAAGCACTTCCCACCATGGGTATGCTGTTACAACCAAGCACTCCTCCTCATAGCCTATAGAGGTACTCTTTCTGTTGAGTACTGCGTGTCTGCTGCTACAACCAAGAAGTCCTCCATCATGGGTCTTCCGCTACAACCAAGCGCTCCCCACTGGGCTATCAAAACACTCCGAGTCGATCGTTCAGCAGTCGTCAAGTCTCATCCCGCTCTAGGGTTTCCGCACACAGCACGCTCATTCCAGGAGGGTCCGCTCCACGAGCCAAGAGGTCGATACATCAACTATCATGTAACCAGAGTTGATGTATTGAAAAGTTTGGTCACAACAAAAGGAACTCAACGAGACAGACGACACGTCAATCGGACGCCCGGTCTGAGAGTTATTGGCTTTTTCGTTCTAGGGGCCCGGTTGGTTATTAATTCAAAAACATCCTGACCGCATTCCAACTGCGTCCATACCTCGATCAGATTAAGCCAAAAGGTTCGTCTCACTAAAATGAATCCAACAAAGTCGACGACATGTCAGTCGGACGTCCGGAGATCATGTTAATAGTGTTTCCTCTCCGAGGGCCCGGTTGATTTCGTGTTTGAACCAACATGGCCATTCCTAAAGTTCTTAGAAACCTTGAGTGTAATATACCAAAACGACCGTCTCGATCCAAGGATCGAATAAAAAATTACGGTGCATCGTTCGGAGGTCTGTAACCCATGTTACAAGCATTTAAACAAAACTGTCATGTTTTAGGGGGTTTTGGGCCCCGGACCGACCCAGCCCATGAACCCCTGGGTCGGACCGAACCGAGTGGACCGGACCCGGGTCCGGGTCTGGCCCAACAGGGCGCGGCGTGGCCCGGTCTGGCCGACGGTGCCCTGCCCGGTCTGGGCGGCATGGCCCGGTGCGGCCGGGGCAGCTCGACGCTGGCCGAGCATGGCGGCCCGCTGCTGGCCGAGCGGTCATGCCAAGGGGGGGCGCGCTGCCCCCCGGATTGAAGAAACCCCCCCCTCCCCGCATGGGGGGCCCTCCCTTTGACACCCGGGGGTTACAACCCCCGGATTTCAGATCTGGCCGGCCGTTACGTGCTGGACCAGCCGGTCCCGCCCATTGTGCACTGGCGGCTGGCAGCTCCGGCCGCACTCTCCAGCTCTGCCCTGGCCGAAGGCCGCGACCTTGGTCCAAGAGGCATGGCGCGATGGAGCCGCACCCCACCGCTGTGGCCCCGCTCTGGCCGCGACCTTTTTGTGGTTCTCCGGTGCAGCGTGATGTCGTCGCGCTCCTTCGCTGCGGCCCCGCTCCGGCCACGGCCTTTTCGTGGTTCTCCGGCGCCGCGCGACGGCGCCGCGCCCCTTCACAGCGGTCCGACTCTGGACACGGCTTCTTTTGGCCTCAACGGCATGTCGCGATGGTGCTGCGCTTCTTCTCCATGTTCCTCCTTGATTTCCACGTGATGTCGTTGCACCGCGCCGCCTTCGTTGGAGCCGCAATGAATTCAACATCAAAGGGGGAGGATGGTCGGTCGTGTTCATGCGGTCCGACCTCCTCCTGTTATAACAATATCAGGAAGCCCAAAATAAAAGACGATGAATGACAAAGGATATTTACGATCAAAATTAACCCCTACCTCAAGGAGTTTTCGAACGATGGTCGTCGCGGAGAAACGACGTCGTGGAAGACGGCATCGCGGAAGACAGCGTCGTGGAAGACGGCGTCGCGGAAGGAGGCTCCGTAAACGTCATCAGTGTTTGCCTGATGAAGGATACGGCGTGTCGATCATTCTCTAAAGAAGGTGTATCTCACCGGCTACGGGAGGTGAGGAGATGCCATGACAATTCCCTTGCGGTGATGGAGTTATTCTTTGTAATCTCGGCATTCTTCGGGTTCTTCAATGAGGAAGAAAATGTTCCTCAAGAGCGCAAGAGTCCTCTACTTGTTTTCGTACAACGAATGAACCCCCAAATAAAATAATTCATTGCCTTATTTTATTAAAAAAACACGCAAGCCATTTATTTGAAATTCAAAAAATATCTCATTCAATTAATTAAATTAATTGAAGAGCATTTTATATTCAAATTTATTTTTGAGGGTTGACTTGCCATTAAATTGGGGTGTGGGTGAGTTACAAAATTAAATTCACGTGGGAGGTTTAAAAGAATTTGAAGGGGTGGGGCTCATGTGGGCCCCACTTCACTAATATCCTACCTAGTGGTGTTAGGATGTAGTGGGTCCCACTCTAACCACCATGCATAGGTTATATGTACATAGAATAGAAATAAAAATTGTTGCACAAATTTTTATTTCATTCCATAGTTAACACATTTTAAAAAAAAATTCACCCGAGAAAACGCAACTCTGAAAAAGGTGTTCGTAAGCAATTATCGACGCTGCAATTCCATCGGTGCACTAAGATTTCGATTCCGAGCACCGGTTCAAAAGTTAGAAAAACCATCTCATTCGTTCACTGAATGTACCCGAGATAAACTTCGGAAATTGATTCCAGGCACACCGGGCCTTGGAATCAGGTGCCGTCAGAAATTGCGTACACGTAAAATCCGAAAGAAAATTAATAAAAAAAGTTCCCTTAAAATTTACCGGTCTTTAAATTATAGGTCACGATGACCATGATTTTAATAGTTCAATAGAATAATAAATTTATCCTAAGAAGGTTCATCATTCTCAGAACATCAATAAGAAGAAAAATGAGTTTTATAAATTAATTGCTATAGAAATAAATAATTATAGGAAGGGTGTTCTAAGTATTCAAAGATTTTTTTTATACTAATGCTATAACATATATGATTCTCAATGAAATTTATGAAACATCAAAGTAAAAAATTCAAAAAAAAAAAATTGTGATCTTTGATCCCTAATAAATTATCATAGAAGGAAAAAAACTATTGATTTCACCTCCAACGTAACTAAATTTTTATTATTGTTACGGCCATATAAAAAATTCACAAATATTTTGTGATGTTTGACCTATAGTATATTATCAGACCAATGTTCCTCAATAATTTCATGTCATACTACAAAATATGGTCTCCTTTCCACAAGGCAATATGTTGTATTCAATGCTTCCATCCAAATTACCTTATGCAATCTTGAGTAAAGCCTCATTCTATGAGAATTAGTTTGTGGTATCTAATTCACCCTCTCAACAATTCCATTTTAATTACGAGTCCCTATAAAAATATTCTCAAGCATGATTCCCTTTTTCTGTATGATGTTTTGAACATTTTGTGGTGTTAATTCCCCATTATTGTATATCCAGAGACATTTCAACTTTCTTTCACACTCATTATTAGTTGTAACTACCTATTAAAAAATGTGAAAAACACAGAAATTAAATTTTCAGGAATTAAGTCCAAATCATTTGAGTCAAATAATCAATGAAATTAAAAAAAAATTATAGATAACCATTACATAATGGAATAGGAGATGGACAATAAACATCAGAATAAACAAGTTAAAATTTTAGGTTCTTTTTATTTATACCTTCCATGTTGAAGGAAAATATATTTTCTCCCTAACATATAATTATCCCATTTTACATGATTCATGAGATTGGTTTTATGTATTCTATTAGATAAATATCTTATTGATTTTTTTAAATAAGATGATAGAACAGGAAAAAAACGTTTTTGAACAATATGATGATGTTGTTCCAGTACATTCAACATTATAACATCATTTGGTAATATAAAAGCTATTTTGATTTAATCTGTGATAAATCAGGATTGGAACTCTTATGATCTTCCAAATTACATTCAAAAAAATTCATTTTGATACTATTATATTTAATTTTCCCCTTGATATGCAGTTATTCTGACGTACTAGAATTTTTCAATGATCTTTCTGTTCATGATACTTCTATGTTAAATATGTATGTTCAAATAAACATTATATACTATATCCAATAATTGATCATCTAAAATATATATTCATTAAATTCTTCCAATAAATTAAATAAACATCTACCCTCACCCACAAGTTGAATGAAAATATTCTCTTGAATCATTAACACATTATTCTTATTGAATGACCAGTATCTTTATTAGGATGGATCCACTATCTGTTGTTCTAAACTTGTGTGTCCATTCATATGTGGAAGACTCTGTTTGATGCCTAAAATCATTCTTGATATTTTTATTCCTCTCACAATGTTGAAATGTTTGATCTGAACATGTCATGTTACATATACTTGTTCATTGGGACATATCATCAATTATTTATTCTTTTGAAGGTCTTTTTGATGAAATTTAAATCCATATATTTTAGTATTCATATTAATTGTGGATAATTTTTTTATTACATCTTCATTAATTCTTGATTAAAGATCATGTTTTAATATATGGTATCAAAAAATACTCCTTCCCACTAGAGTTTATCGCTAATATCCCCATGGAATCCAAACATTTATGTAGTGAAGAAATAAATCGAAAATCTGATTCATTGTTTATGAATTTTATCAAAAAAAAATTTAGAATCCCTTAGATAATATTTAAAACATTAACATGTTCAAAATTTTTCATTAAATTCTTTAACCCCATGTTTAACAACATGTGAAATGTGAAAACATTTTATTATTATTTGGAATTTCTTACATTTCATTAAATAGTTTCGTAAGATGAAGAGAATTATTATTATGCTTAATGATGAATTACACATTTCATGCAAGAGACATCATAATAAAGTCAAAATCATTAATGTTCATCCACCAACTCTTGGATTTATCCTTTTTTCAAATTTTTTTAAAAACAAAAGAGCTCCATGATATTTCAATATCAGAATATATTCTTGGTACATTATCTAAAATGAAAATTGCATTCCATAAAAAATATCGATATTACCTTATCCTTCTTCTTAATTACTTTACATGGAAAAAATAAAATGAAATACAATATAATGTGTTTAAATCCAAGAAGTTAAATCACATGCATATTTTTTGTGAAGTAGTAAAAATATGTATGAATTCCTTTGAAACCACAATTTTAGAATGGATAACCATTAGATGTAAACCTCTATCCTATCAAACTAACAAATAGTCCTAGTGAGAAAGAATTACTAAATAGATATGTTTATTTGATCTCTTGAACATGTATAGTAGAATAGTTCAAAATAGGTTTACTAGAATCATATTTATCTAACATTCACCACCACATGAGTTATGTCAACTGGATGTAGGAAGAGTGAAACCAAACATATCATCACACATAATATTAATGCTCTCACTTCAGAAAAAGTATAAAAAAAAAAAAATTATACAAGCAATATTCCTTGTAGTTTGGAAATTGCTATAAATCTAGGGGGAAACTGTAAACATTTTCATTGATGTGATAAAAGAATGTTATAACACTATGTATCACTTCTTATCGTAGATATCATACTATATTATTTCAAAATACATGAAAAATTTATATACTCATTAATATATATATATATATAATTTTATAGCTGGGTAGCCTCCTCTTTATAATGGTTTTTCTTTGGTCAATTGGTTTTTACTGAGCCCCAATATTCATGGTTCATTACACATTGACATGAGAAACAATTGATACCTAGTTGAACCTTCCATTGTAGTCATCTATTTCCAGTCATAAAAAAAATAATATAATTGAGAAAGTTAATATTTAATGATATTCATCCAATCATAAAGCCTCTCTATAAAAAAACTTCTATATAATTAAACTTTTTCAACTAACCTCAATATAATGGATTATCTATATGTTAAAAAAATTATGTTCCAATACTCTAAAACAACATATTTCAAAATGAAATATTTTTTTGTTCTATCTAATAATCTAAATCTATTCATCATGGTCTAGAAAACTATGTTCAACCATATTTTTCTAAAATACTTCATCTGATTAATCCGAAAAAAGTTCTATAACCCTAATGAATTATTCATTTCATATAAGACAATATATAATATAAAGTGTAATTCTATGGAAATTAACAATTATCAATTTATTTGACATTGAAAAGATTCAACATCATTGGAGGTGTTTCATTAAATATATATTGATCATAATAAGAAAAAAATTAATAGAGATATTTAATTGAAAATGTTATTGAAAGTGTTATCTAATTTATATGTATTAGAGAAATTAATGAATGTTTGAAAATAATTTGTAAAATGTAACAATTTGAAAGAAATGGGAATGATTATAAGCAAAAATATCCAATGTAGTTGGAAAACAATAGCGGTTGAAAATGAATATTTTTTTTCAAACATCCTTACATGGAATTTAATTTTCAATTTTATATTATAAATTCAATTCACATTGAGGAGAACATATTTGAATAAGTAATATTTACATTTTTTAATGTGAAGGGTTAATCGAAGGATCACATTAACGGTTGTAAGGATATATACGAAATGATTATGAAACATTGTTTGTTGGAAATTGAGTATATAATGTGTCTTTTTGATATTATTGTAAGGACAAATAAGGAAACATGCATGTTCCTTTTATATTTAGAGAATAAAAAAGTGTCCTTCAGATTTTTAAGCAACATTTATTTTTGCATTGACTTAAAACATTAAAAATTTCATGGATTGAAAATCTATTAATCACATATTTTTATTGAGATGTTTCTACCCCTATTATTGTGTTATACATTACATGAAATTTATATGGAGTTATAATTGAGTTTTTTCCTTGTTCAGACATATTTTAAACACTAAATAAAATTATGGTTCACAAAATTCTTGAGAGAGTTATATTGATACCTTTTCACATGGATATTCTATGTTTCCTTTTAATTTAAATTTCAATGAATTATTTAACTGTTCATTTAGATGATGAAGCTAAACATAGTGGACTGGTACACTTTTGATAGATGTTACCAATTGATAGGTATATTAATTTTTTTTCATTGTATAATTAAATTTTATTCAATAATTTTGTAAAAAATTTAAACGGTTTATTATAATTTTGCATTTAGTATATAGTTTATTTGACATCATATGTTTGGAATAAATCTCCATAACAAGTCTATATCATTTTAGGTTTTATAGATGAATAGTTTATCAACCTTAAATTCTAGGAATTTGGATGCAATAGAATCTAGATTCAATCTTGTTGGATATTTTTATGACATTCCATATAAGTTTCATTTCAAAAAACTGTAATAATTATTTCTAAATTTTGGGAATCTATTTTGAAATGGATATAATTTTACAAAAAATATATTGGAAATACATCATGAATGGTAATTTATAATACCCAACAGTCTTATATCATATCCATATTAATGAAGAATTGAAATAAAAAACAAATATATGGATAAGGGGTCATTATTTTAAATATTAAGAATTAATAAAAGTGGTTAATAATGATATTATAGATTGGTTTTCTCATCATGTAAATATATAAACATATAAATAGTATTGACATGTAGCTATTTTTTAGTTAAAAATATTATATTTTATATTAGTATTTATTAAATGAATTTTGAGAATATTGCTAAAATATTAAATCCATTGTATTTTTTGGTTCATATTCCATAATGGAAACCTAAAAGATTTAATTCATATAATATTAATGGCTACAGGTAACATATAATAAACAATAATGAAGTCTCAAATACTCATTATAATGTATATTTACACTTTTAGAGGTATCATTTTATGGAAATATGTTGTATATCATTGAATTAAACTATCATGGTAAATTTTTAGTTATTTTATTCAAATGTTATTGTTTATTCATTGATATGGGTATAATGATAAACTTATTGAATTTAAATTTTTTGAATTATCCTATATGATCCACACCAGTGAGTGTTAAGAACGTTATATGTTTGTTTTATATTCACAAGTGAATATAAATATTGATATGGAAGATAAATTACATGATTTTTGAGTGTTATTATACACTTAAAACATATATATATATATATATATTTAATTTGGTAGATGAAAATGAATTTGTAATTTTTTATATAGTGAACCTCATTAACCATATGAATTCATTAATTTTCCCTAATGATATTGAATCAATTGAAAATGTAATTAAGTGTTCAAATATTGATATACTATTCATAATTAATTTTGATAATAATGTGGGAAATCAAGATGTATTAGTATAAAAATATAATATTATATCCAAAATATATTATAATTTAATATCAATAAATGGTTTTTATATATACAGTATAATATAATTTAAAAATTTGTAATTATTATACTTCTATTATTTTATGGATTGAATTTATTCTAACCCATTTGAAATGTTATTTTATTGAGAGGAAAAAATTCTAGGATCCTAGATCATCATCATGTTAGAGTACACAACCTCTACCATCACCTTCAATAGTTCCAAATGTTTCCATTATTCTAGAGACATTTAGCATGCCACCCTCTTCCCAATATATTGTTGGAAGATAGCTATCATAGGAACCTATATAGAGTTATTGGAAAATCATACATCTAAGGGATATTAATGTGATACCATTACTAGTGTATAATTCATTGTAAAGAAACAATATGTTTTATTATAATATTAATTCTTTTTTAAAATAGGATAAGATAAATAAATGAGGAGATAAAAATATGAATACATGAGTTACATGGGACTAGAAATAGTATAAAATTATTATTCCATTTCATGATTTCATTTTGTTAGTTACTGATGCTTCCGAAATCTGTGTACATATTCCTTAGATGATTTTTTGAGATATGGTGATTTCTCCCCTTGATTATAAATATAGGAGGAAAATTTAAATATCATGGAAGAAGGAGTTTGAAAACAAAATAATGTAAATTCTAATTTAATATTCATTAATGTCTAAATTAAGTGACAAGAGAAAAATAGAAAATATAATTATAAAGTATTATGTTTTTTATTTCTAGATGTTTTTTATTTTTAGGCCCCAAGAACCATTTTTTTGCATGTACGATGAAAAAATTTGGAAAGAAATCATGAGACATTCAGTGGATAGTATGTCATGATTTTAATGAAACTTCTTTAAAAACTCGACAGATGTAAGATAATGTGAATACAGGCATGTCACATGGGTAGTGGTAGTATATTATTGATAATACGAGGGTTATATCTCTTGAGATACTAGCATATTTTATTGTAATATAATAATAGGATCAAAATAAATTTATATTTATTTTTAATATTTCTATTTTATAGGAATTATCTACAAAAATATATTAAATTGTGAAAAATAAATCATTCCTCATATCAATAAGTAATAGTTTTTACATGAAAAAAGTAAATCTAGGTTGTATTTTATTAATAATTATTTATATAGTTTTGTTACACCTAATGGATTATCTCTAACGTGATATGTATATAAATATATTACAAGGGTTCATGATTTTAGAAACCTAGTTGGGGTAATGGAAATGTGGCATAATATTCATTGAAAACATGATGGTAATTTCTTGAATGATCATACTAGTGGCATTAGTGCAAGTACATTTAATTGAAATTAAATATTATTTTATTTCTATAAAAACAAAATAATGAAAAATAAAATAATTTGATAATATTATAAATTTAAGAGATTTGGAAAAACTTTATTAAAATTATTGCATTAATATATAATATTTAATGAATAGTTGGATGTGAATCCTACTCACTCATCATCAGTTAACCGGGCAGATTATGTTTTAATCATTTCCGTGAATGATAACATCATGAATGTATAAGAAATAGGTTATGTTCCAACTCAATAAATTTTTTTTGGTAGCTCACCATAATCCTTTCATATTACACCATATAATGGGGGTTTATGTAGTGTCATTAATCAGGAAGTGCATAAGGAAATTCTATGTCTGCAAGAAAAAGTGAATGAACAAGGCTCCTAATAGGAAATAATTTGAAATGTGTTCATCAGATATGGAAAATTACTTTGTTTCTATATTCAAGATGATGAATGGAATATACCCTATGAAAATTTCTACTCTTATAGCTAATCCTATATAATAAATCATAAACTCAATTAATGACATGTCTAAATGTCTATTTTCATTATTGGCATGATGATACTATATCATATTGGGGTTGCTTCTAAGAGAGGGGTTCTTCATAATGTAAATTTAGTTTTCTCTTAAAATTATGTGGGTATTTTTTCCACCTAAACTTTTTTATTTAATATTTATAATAAAACAAAGAATACCCATTATGGCTAAGAAACTATAAAACCCCTTAAAACTGGTGTTTATTTAATTATAATGAATATACCATAATCTCCACACAAATTGAAGTTCAAACAGACTAATTAATAATCCCCTACTTATCCCGTAGGTTATTTGGAGTAGAAAACACATCAATATTATGTGGAGTTTGCTTGGATTGACTAGATAAAAAAATTTATTTATTAGACACTCATTGAAAATGTGTCAAAATCTAAAATCTAAGCAAAAGACCTTATATTTTTTTTAAATCATATTGAAAAACATATAGAATTATTTTTAAAACTTTTCAACTAAAGCCACATAAATTTTATTTTTTCCAATACTCAAGATTATCGTAAATGAATTTTTAGTGTTTTAAAACACAAAAACTTGTGTGTAGTAGTCAAAACCATTTAAAAAGTACTCATATTGTTGTTATATCATAGGAAAACTATATTTAAATTATTATTTTATGTTTCTAAGTAGATGAAACAACAATCCATAATATAGTTTGCTCGAACTGATAGAATAAGAAGTTATTAATGATTTGATAGTGTTAATAAATGTTCAACATAGGGTCAAAACCAATAAAACATCCTCTTATTTCATTAAAATATCACAAACCCCATATATTTATTTCTTAAATAAATTAATTGGATCTATTTTAATCTGAGTTTTCATTTTCATGGGATGATGGAAAATTCATTTTTTTTGTCTTTTAGAACACTAAATTGTGATTATAAGAGTCAAAACCATAGAAAAGACCTCATAGAGACATAAAAACATGTAAAATATATTTAAATCTAATGTGATTTGTAAAAGTATACATAACATCAATTTGATGTGATGTGGGATCATACTTATTCAATATGAATTTTGTAAGGATTTGAAAGTCTTTATAAGTGTGCATAAGGGGGGTGGTAAGAACCTAAAAAATAACATCTAATTACGATGTTATAATAGGGAAAACCCATATATTTTTTGATAAAATGTTGTAACATTGTACAAATCAACCTCATTTTTTTTGGGATAACCAAAACACATTTTTTTTATTTTTCAAAACACTATTACATGTTTTCCTCAATTACACCCATAGTTAATGACCACATATTAATGTGAAACCATTGAAAAATAGAATTTTTATTATTTTCCACATGTATGATAATATAGAACATCTATTAAATATTTGGTGATCTTTGACTAATATAAAAAATAACTATTAATGATTTTTTGGTCTTCAAATTCTTTTTGGTCACTCAAAACAAGAAAATGATCTATGAGTATTGTGACATCATAGAAAAGAGAAATATTTTTTCAAATGTAGAAACTAACTACACAAAATTATGAAATATTATTTTATTGATATGAATAAAAAAAATTAGTGTTTTAAATCACTAAAATGTGCAAGAAATGGTAAGAAAACATCATTTTATTGATGGGAAATCATAAAGAACAATAATTGAATTATTTTTGATGTGTATGAGTTTAAAAAATAGTAATCTAACATGTGGTGTGCTTATAATGAATGAGTAACCATTTTTTATGTTTTTATAATTTTTAAAAACATGTTTCAATGCATTAGAACCATGTAATAAAACTCTAATTTATATGAAATAATTTGATGACACACATAGATTGGTTTTTGAAATGAAATAAATATCATGATGCCAGTATTAATTTTCATTTCTTCAAAATGACTATAAATTAATTATTATTTTGTGTTTTTAAACACAAATGGTGTATATAATTATTAAAACCATATAAAATAAACATACATTTCTATTAAGTAATACGTCAACTGTGTTTTATATATTTTTATTTGGATGCATCACTAAGAGTGAATTTTGTATATGTGGATTTTGTTTGTAGTGGATATTTTTTATTTTAGACACTCACACTAGGAAATTTCCTAGATGGAATGCATGATTTAGTTTAATAGTAATATTAAGAAAATTTTGTGAAATGAAGATCCAAACATATCTATTTTACCTTAATAGATTTATCAGGAAATTATATAGATTTTATATGTGGTGAATTCTATAATTTTTAATTGATAATGTAAAATTATATGCATAGTAATGGAAAAATAGGTATGATATTTTTATTATTATAAAATAATCAATATTAAGTTCCAATTATTGAAACCTATCTTAAATATGTAAATTTATTTTTTCAATGTTTTGTTGGTGAGTTTTGAGAAATAATATATTGTAAAATATTAATATATTAATTTAATCAATTATATGTGGATTGATATATGATTTTCTGTGTGTTGGTATATTTATATTTTATTAATAAATTGTGAAAAAAATATAATTAATTTTTTACGTTTTCATCAATTTTTTTGTTTTATTTCTTATGATAGTGGTCTGTAAAAGATTATCTTTATCATTCTTTTTATATAACATTATTTGTAAGGAAATCATGTTAATTTATTTTTTTTGGGGTATGGGTAAACAATATCATGAATTCTACTATAATTTTTATTTTTTATGTTTAATTTTCTTTATTTTTTGTTGTTTTTTTCTATAGATATGATAATGATGTGGTTTATTTCCGTGTAATGAGCCTTGATAGGGAGCTGTTAGATGTAATGTAGGTGGAGATATAGATGTGGGGAAATAAGGGTGGATGTTGGACTTATGCTATTTCTATGATAACTATTTTTTTCAGATGATGGTTATTGACATGATTAGATATTCATATATGTCTTTTATATATTGGTTATATATGTGTGTTATATATATGTGATTTATATATAATATTTTTTTACATTTTATCCAGTATAAATTACTTTTTTAAAATTTCTTTGTTTATAATTTTTATATGTTTAACTGTATGTCTGTATTTTGTAGAGCCGCTTCTATATATATCATTGGTTGTTCTTTTTAAAATTCTTTATTTTTAATTCATCAAATAGTGGTAATTTTTATGGAATCCCACAAAATAAAACTATCACTTCATTATTTAGTGTAGGCTAGTTTCATCTTGTCCCATTTAATAAATTAAAAAAATAAATAATAACCACTGGTCAGTGTAATAAAAATTACTAAAAATTATCGCAAAAATACAATTTTCTAAAACGCTACTAAATAATTAAAACAACTAATATTTTATATTGGAATATAAAATATAATATTTTTTAAATAATTACCACCAATTGGTCTTCTATTGGTTTAAAACACTACTAATTGGAAAAAACAACCTCTATTAATTGGTTTTGATGTAGTGAAATTATATACTTTTCTATATTTATTTCCAGGATAATATTAATAATGATAACATTCATGTTCATCCTGGAATTAAAATAAGTTTTATAAATGAAAATAATTCTATTTTATAGCACTGATGATTATTACATATCTCTAATTAATGCATTTAGAGCATAATTCAAGATAGGGTACTTAGTTCTCTTGATTTTAATTAATTTAATTCCCACATGGATTCCATTATGGGGATGAAAACTAGTAAATCAATGACAGGTGATAATTGAAGTTCAACTATATTATTAATCATATATATATATAGCTAAATAATGTATTTATCTGACCACAATTCGTTATTCTATTTATTGATGACTATTCATGATATATGTATCTCTATTAGAATCATTTTAAATGTTAATCTATTTATGGGTTTAATGTTTTATAGTCCAATGAAGAGAATGAACGTGGTAATAAAATTAAGATCAAGAGGTTAGTTAAATGTGGAGAATATTTTTGGAGATACACTGAGGATATATAATTACATTTATCATTTTCAAGGTTTCTTCATGAAAATGAAGTAGTTTATCAATACACTAGACCAGGTTCACCAAACCAAAATGGAATACCATACTGAAAAAAAACATTTATGGAAATATCTTGAACTATAGGTAATGTCCCCAAACTAGATCACAATCTAGTAGCCTTATTAGTATACCAATTAATTATAGGATCACCTCCCTGTATGGTAGATGTATTCTACTAGTACTAGGGTTCTAGTTAAGTATGGTGGGTAGACTATACCACCTTATTAATCTGTTTAATAACAAAAAAAATTAACCAATAATCATCTATAACACTAGTCATAAAAGTTGGTAGAAGTAATAATCATAATTATTCTAAATCAAAATAAATTATTGAAGAATGAATTCATTTAAACTCATGGTCATGCTATCATACAACAATAATTTTTTCCCACTAACAAGATCACATATACAATATAAAAAAAGAATAAAAATACATGGAATCCCCAATTATATACATAGTTTCATCTCATCCCAATCAGTGAAATATCCTAATATATCCGAGTTTACTAAAATACATCATGTATCTTCCACCCTTGATCAGAAAATATTGATTTCTTCATTGGTATAAATATGTCATTGCTACCCAAGAAGGTTGTGAGTACAAGTAAACACGAAACCACAAAAATGGTTCTACAAATAGCACCAAAATATAGTGTTTAAACATGTGAAATTCTTATAAATAAAAATAAAAATACTATAGATCTCTAAATAAATAATCACTTTTGATCATCAGGTTATCCCATGGCATTATGGAACGCACCAAAACTTCTTTTTAACACCACCATTTTTTATGGAAATTTTTTTCTAATGAATTAATTTTAGATAATTTATTTTATTTCAATATGTCAAATTTCCCTTCACAATGAAACTACACGTCTTTTTATACATGCAACACCAACATGGCATGCGTTTTAGGCAACACTGAGTTTCTATGAAAAATCATTTTTATTGTTATAATTATTTATATGTGGTAATTATAATCTGGAAATTAAAAATATTAATATGAATTTAAATAACTAATTTTCATATATAATTTATTATTTTATCTCATTAATAAGAAATAATGATAGTTAAATATATTATTTTTTCAGTGTCTTTATATTTTTTAAATTTCCATTTTCTTAAAGATACTACTTTATTCAACCATCAATGAACGATAATAAAATAAATTTTAAACAATAATATATATATAATTTTATAAAATCATCTTCATTTTATTATTTATAATGATGATATTATCTGATGGTTAATTTTTTGGTTTTTTCTGAGCAACATAATTTTATGTTGAATAATTAAAATTACTGCAATTTAGTTAAAAACTACATTATCGATTATATAATGTTTACTATTAAATAATATTTTAATATATTTTGAAGTCACAATAGATCAATTATGAATATATTAATTGAATTTAGGTAATTTGCATCATTTTTATATTGAAATTAGATATAAATACTCTTTTACTGTTTAATATTTTTATTTTAAAAACCTACTTCTGCATCACATCTTTAGGGTCAACGTTAATCTAAATTTACTCCTCTTATGTTATTTGAATTATAAATAATTTACAACAATAGTTATAATCTGAATAACATTTATTTATATTAAGATAAACATATTTTATAACAATATAAATTGTTGAACATGATTAAAAATAATTACCGTGATTGTGGTAAAATTAAGCTTAGTAAGAGACTAATCCACAATTATAAAGACCAAAATGAATTGGAAATGTGTCCAAAAATCATTAGAAGAACATTTATAGAACATTTAACCTATTGGTTCAAATTTTATGGGTTATTGGTATGTTATTAAATAAATTTTCCCTATATGAAATTTTTTGTATGGAAGAAGACAAAAACAGAACATTCCTTACCAAAAATATTTAATTTTTTTTATTATGTCAAAAACCGCATATTTTCAGTTTCACGTATCATTTTGAAATATAAATATCTTATTTTTATCATATAAATTTATCAATAAATTTTATTGATTATTTATATACTTAAAATTCTGATAATGCTGCATTATAATGATTATTTAGTTAACAAATAACTAATTAAAAGATACTATAAATATTAAAATTGAAGTGTATTGATGGATTTATTATATATAATTATTTTTTATGATTAATATATAATTATAAATATATTTCAACTTAATATGTTCTAATTACAATATTATTTTGATATTATAAAATAAAAATTAAATAAAAAATATCAAAACTGACATTATAGTTATTTCCCAATTAACGATGTTTTTTAAATTACATAATCATTAATAATAATCATATATTACAACTAGTTATTATTAATGGATAAAAATATTAAATTTGGGGTATTAATGGACCAATTATGCTTATAAAATATACAAATTGACCCCTAAATGGTAAAAAAATTGTTTTCGATGTCCGTGTTTACTCAGTGTTTTTCATGTCACATGAACTTTTTAAAAAAAATATACAATTGGGGGATCTAGGGAGTTAAGGATCCAAATAATTAAACTGAGCATGTTTTTGGTTGGTGTTGATTGTTTTGACCATAATATCAAATGAATATGTTATTATTTTAATTTCCCTATATTTTATTTAAAATATTACTTTATTTTGATTATTTATGATTAAATAACATTGGCTATAAAAGTAGATAGTTTAATAAAAACCAAAAATAAAATAAAATTGGGGGACCTAGGGTGTTAAGGATACACTTAATTAAACTGAGCAAATTTTTGTTTGGTGTTGATTGTTTTGACCATATTATCACATTAAATTTTTATTTTTTCATTTTTTAGAAACATTATGTAAAGGATAACCCCATTATTGAATTCTTTTTGGTATTTACTAGAGTACCACTCCCCCTCCACAATGCAAAATAAATGCACTATACCATTCTCTCACACCTATAAAGAAAATTTGTATCATAAATACTCTACCAAAATAGATACTCAACACCCCTTACATATACATATAATACTCACTTTGGTATCAAATCCTTCCACATAAGCACTTCAGTGCACTCCTAAATGATTTACCATATTAAGAGATAACACCCTTCCACAACTCCTTTTTTTATTCTCGTTCTCAGCCTTATCGAATATTATAATTCCATGAATTTATAATAACACCAGTATACTAAATATTAATTCATTTTATATTATATCTTTTTATCTAAAACTAAAGACCCTCCCATATAATAGTTATTAATAATATTGTTTACGTGTTTGGAAAACCATCATCTCACGAAAAAATGATTTTTCATTATTCCTCTACCACCTGTCATGGTGGAAATAATTATGGAATATATATATATATATATTATATTAATAATGTCTTTTTTATTATTTAATTTTTACTTATACAATAACCTTATGCTTTCCATCATGTGAAAATAAGATAATTTCATTTCAAAAGCGTGGAGTATCATTCTCTCAAAGCGATCTGATTCATTCACATGATACATAGAATTTATTAAATATATGTTTACCGAACATATATGATATATATAAAGTAATAATCATTAATTATTTTATTATTTATATATTTTTTGTCTGTGTCTGTGTGTGTAATTTACTTTGTTCCTTTCAATATGTTAATAAAATCGAAGCAGCGTTTATATGTACGCACTTTCTACCTTCTCCATGAATGGTATATTAATTTTTTATACTTAAAGATTCTATAGATTAATATAATAGACATATAATGAATATAATAAATATTTATTGTTTGTTTTATATTATGCAAATCCTGATATAACTATATTGACCAAATATATAATAGATTAAGTCACATGCGATGCTTAAAGCAGATATTACACGAAATGCAACCTTAATATAGAATTGTTAAAAACAGCTAATAAAATATCCTAATAATACCATATATGGTATAAACAATAATAATATGTATTTTTATATATTTATACTAAACATTTATTTATTATACATAAGGTTTTAATGTATACGATGAGATTCAAGACACAAGGTAAGGGGATTTCATCTCAACTTTGTATATCCTAGGGATACATTCTTTAATCACAACATGACACATTTTTATGGTGTTTATACTGACAATGAATGCATTTGATGATTATTATTTGTAAATATATTGATATTAAAATATCCATTGTATTATTTTTACTTCAATGGGTTTCTGTTTTTAACGTTATGAAATATGTATGATAGTTTTGTTTCAATTTTGATTCATTAAGACACATGGCATGTTATGCACACATATTTTTCCATCGTAAATATAGTGTACCTTTGAAATTATATATCATAAATATAATTAACTTCATGATATTTTATGATTCATTTAATTTCGTTTTTTAAAATTGGATTGGGGTCCATGTTACCAAGTGGTAAGAGTTCAATGAAAAGATCCCGTTGCTTTTCAAGATTGTATATGTTTATGATTCTGTTGATGAAATATTTTGATTCACCTCATCAATAACACTCATGATATTCCTTCTCATATATTTATTCAATAAATATCCATGTATTAGTACATATTTTCTTTCATTGGTATATAATATAATTAAGAAACAAAAATATTAAAAATATTGCAGTTTTAATCTCTTCATTCCGAAATATATTTTATTTAAAATTCCATTTATTAAGATAATTTTTTTTAACTAAGAACGTTTTTATAAAATTTTTCATGATTATTTTCTAGGTTTTTAAAGAAAAATATTTTCAAAATGATTTCATTTTTAAAAATAATTTTTTAAATCAGAGTGGTCATTTTCCTCAATAAATGTTTTTAATGATTTATCAAAATTATATCCCATCTAATATTAAATTCATTGATGTTACTCAATCCATTAAGGAAATGATTGAATGGTTTAATTCAATTTCCTTTTCTAGATGGTTATTGATTTGATGTCATGACATTTATGAAAACTCGTATCTCTTTCACATGTAATATGATTATGAAATATGGTCTTCTTCTACTGGTTATATGCTTATAAAATTCATTTATCTTCAATGGGTTATTCCATGATAAATTATTATAAATGTTGCTGCCTTTTGTGGGTTATTACTATATTAAATTATTTCTAAAACAATATATTTTTCATAGGTTAAGATATGATTAAATTTTTATGATACCCATTTAATTTCATAGGTTATGAAATGTTATTTATTCATGCATCATGATATGATCATTGGTTTGTTTTCTTGTAGAACATGTATGTGTGGTTTCATTATTAGACAGGTGGGATCTATATATATCTCTAATTAATTTGGTAATGATATGTTTTATATGATCTTTAATGGTTCACATATTTTATCCCATTCCCAAAAACTGGATTGTAAAAGTGTTATATTCCATGTTAGAATGAAAGAGGGTACACATGTGGATTGCCAAGCCCAATAACAATAAGGTACATGGGTTGATGCCCAAGACTGATTTTATGATGGTACACATGTTATAGCCCAATCCTTTAAGTTAGTTGTTACATGGGTTGTAGTACAATCTGAACATGATGTGATGGGATTGTAGGCTTTATTGACATATAATTTTATATGTTTATGTGTGTGCCCAAAATCTGATTTCTTATTCCAATGTTATGATTTCAAGGATTATGTTCTGTATTTACTCATGATTCATGTATTATGAACTGCCAATTTTTATCCAATTATACAGGTTTATGAACCGTTATATGTAGGTTGTGATCATATAATGTTATGATCAGGTTCTCAAACACCTATTCTCATGTTTCTGCTTACATGTATCCCTTGTTTACCCTTATATAGCACCTAAGATCACATATTATTATGTTTACTTCCCAATGTAATTAATATATGTATTATGTATGTTCTGTCTAAGATGGGTTATAGTCATTATGAACCTATTGGGAGATAATGGATCTCAATTATATATCGGTTTTTATGCTTCCATGTTCCCAAAGGCACTAATCTAAAACGATATTTGGGAATCTATTTGTAGAGTGTTTTGAGTATTCTCATATGTTATGTAATGTTATTTTATTAGAATAGAGGGTCATTTTATCCATAATATAGAGTTAGGGTATCATTGGGAATGTCATATATCCATTTTAACAAATATAATCCTGGTGGATGATTCATAGGAGAAATGAATAAGAAATCTCATAGTATCAATCTTGACATTTAATTCGAATGACCATTTCATAGGAAATTAAAATCAGTACCAGATTCTAATTGGGATATTCACATCCACAAACCCAATTCAATGGAATATATACAAGGAAATCTAACAAAATCATTGATTCCACCTGGTGGGGTCACATACCCTTCTTGAATCAAATGGAACAAGTCCATGTAAATCCAAATCATAATATCAATACTTAAATCCCATGAAAAATCCAATATGAATTCTATAGTAACTGGAAAGAAGGATGTATCTAAGGAAAACATCCATGTAATCCCTTGTATTTCAATATATCGTAGTGGGTATTTTGTGCCATCTGAATCATCTCATAATGAATATCCTGACAAGGTTAGGAACTAGTACAAACCCATCCCACCAACTAAAATCATCTTCTTGAGTGCACACCCCAATATCATTATATTGAAAAAATGATCATATCACCAATTTGGTTTGTTTGGTTAAACCCAAATTTGTCATTTCATTTTCACATATACACACTATCAAGGTTCATTATATAACTCGGGAACCATTTAAGGTCCCTTAGGTCACACCATATTTTGGATCAATCATATTGCCTCCTCAGTATCAATGCCAACTCATAGGTCAAAATACATCACTAAGAGGCTATTACATTACTTATTTCAACAAAATGATTTCATCGATTTATTTTGATTATAGTAAATCAAATATCAATATCACACCGGGGATATTGCTTCAATCCCTTCTCACATCTTAATATGTATGATGTTTTTCCACTCAATTAAAATATCCATAGTGTACCTATAGACTAATTTTAGCACAACATGTTTACACGTTATAATAATTTTTAAATAAATTCAATTGATTTTGTTATTCTCCACACCAAGATAACTTGTGCCACACAAAACATCATCTTTTCATGCACTACACGAAACACCTAGTATGAGGGCACCATGACCTATCAAACAAGCCGTTTAAAAAGTATGTTATGAAAAATATTATCCACATTTTGAATTTTATTTATTTTATATATAATTTTCACATTAATCTTATATGAATCTTAGACATATTATAATGACAAATTCCATTTTATATATAAAATAAGTATTTTCTAAAATTGTTGATCTCTACCATTTCATGGAGAACACTTTTTATATTTAATTCAAGACACTTTTATATAATAAATTTGACAAAATTAAATTATTATTTTGAAAGGGAACATAAAAATTTAGTTTGGTGAAATATTTGGTATTTTTCTAATAAAATAAGCATTTTAATGAATAGTGTGAAATAATGAATATTAATTCAAAACTTCCTTTTCATATATTTTATCTTTATAGATAGATTTTACTCTTAGTTGGTTTTAAATTGTAATTGAATTTTATATCATTTAATCCATTTTTTCATTTTATGTAATTTAACATTTTAATTGGACATATACACATGATAATCTTTTGATAGTTTTTTCTTCTTAAAAACCTGCTTTCTATTTTTCACAAGAAGAATTTATTTTTAATTATTTTTTCTAATTCTATGTTTTAAATTTGGAAAATGATAATTTATATATGGAATTTGAATTTCAAATTTTTTAAATTGTTATCTTTTATGTTTGAACCTTATGATTTGTAACTTCAGTAATTATTTTTACATACCACGGTTAAAGGAAAAATAATGTAAATAAGGGTAAAAAATAATATATATAATAATATAAAACTACCCTAACACATATACTATTATTATTTGATGTCATATATCCAACCATTAGAATCCTTTGGTTTATATTAGGACTCCATAGAGCCACTTGGGAGTGATAATGACCTTTTTTAATGTTTTATTTACAAAAAATGAAATATATCATAAATATGTATCTATTAAATAAATCAATTTTAATTTGGTGTATATAAAATATATATTCAACTATAAATATAAATATGAATATAAAAATATATCCTATATCATGGTATTTTAATTATAATTGTGAGCCATTAAAAAATAAATTTCGTCACAACACAAGGTTGATGTATTGATAACCATATTTATTAATAATTAAAATAATTGACAGTATAATTTTTTTTATAAATGTATGTTGTGTTTTTTAATGACATCCCCCAATGTTTTGGATCAAATTTACATGTTAGGGATGTGTGGATTCATTTCTTAGAAGTAATTATGTTTTTATGAATTAAACAAAAAACAATTTCTAACTAATGTCAAAATTGATATAAATGAATTTTTAAAATAGACAAATTTTTATTAAACAATATAATTATAAGAAAAATAAAATATTCGTCCAAAATACATATATAGTGTTATAAATTTTATTAATAATCCACATGATATTATGTTGTAATTTTATAGTAAATATATTAACCATATATTATACAAATATAAGAATACATTGTAAGAGTTATTTAATTTAACTAAGGTTTAATGACAAAAGAAAAGGTTATATTCAGGAACTAAACTAGTTTAAACCTTATTGGTAGAAAGTATTTAGAATCATCCTCATCTTACCCTTGAGATAAATTAATTTTGAGGAATTAGATCCAGAAAATAAATTTATAATAAATTAATATTTAATGTCATTCCAACTGTGTCCCTCATCTCTCCTATAAATGGGAACTTCTCCTTCTCTTTTATTCACACATCCAAATCATTTGGATATACCCAATCCCTTCCCAAACCTCCTCCCCAGATCCCTCAATTCATCCCAGATTCCAATTTTATGGATGAAAAGCAAATTATGGAGTGGTTTTGTGCATATCCAAAGGAGACAAAAGAATAAGATGTAATCATTTTATACCTTTATTCAATGTTATTTTATGCTTCTACTTCCTCTTCCAAGGTTGAAACCATACTAAAATAATAAATCCAGCATCTAATATATAACTATATTTTTCTATGATTATGGGAAAATTGTATTCCTCCTTTCACTCATCTTCTAAAAAACAATGTCACCAGATGTGCGTATGTACGACTTACCGTATCCACGCAGTGGTGTAAACTGTTTTCATCTATACATTATTTAGATGAGTATAATTATGAATAAAAATGATTTAAATAATATATATAACATGAAATTTTAACTTTAAAATTCAGATTGCATACAATTCCATACCATTTAACCATTAAAGAAATGATGATGTCATTCATGTGTACGTATAAGTTACCGTCACCACAACGTGATGAGAGTCATCTTCCACATTCATCATCCTATATTGATTATTAAAATATATATATTATGAATAATTATGATTGATATAAAATAATAAGGCTACTGGGATAATATTTATATATATATATATATACATACATTTCATTCACTTAATTCTATTCAATATGATAAGAAAAAAATTGCTTTTAGGCATACGTATGACTGACTATCTCCATGAACGGTGTATTCAATTTCATATATATGTTTATTATATATATTTATATAATGAATATATATGATATATAAATTTTATTATGCATTCATTAATTTAGTAAATTGGTATCTATATAAAATGATAAAAAATAACAAGTCAAAACACATACAATAAACAAAGCGATTATTACACAAAATGTTTCATAAAAATGGAATTGATAAAAAAATATAGTTAACAATAAGTCATAAAAGAATAAAATATGATAATATAATGATTATTTTGATTATGATATAAGTTAATATTATGTTTATAAAAATTATTCAGGAGTTTCAGACACGTACAGAGAATATCAGACCTATAGTAAATGTTAATTTCAAAATATCATTATTATTCAACATTGTTAAAGCGTAAGTATCTACAAGAATGTCTTTATCATCCAAGTACAAGATTCAAAAAATGTTTTCAAATTTTTTTTTTACTATTATACTATGTATTGTGAAATTCATTTTTACCAAACTTTTACTTTTAATAATATTTCATGAAAGGAATAATTTGGAAGTTTTACAAAATGAGGTACTTGATGACCTTTTCATAATAATAATGAAAGAATGTTTTTTGACATATACAGTGAAAGTAGATATTTTACACCAATTTTTCAACTTACCATATTGATGATTTCCATAAAATATTACAATGTTATTTACTAAATGAATTTTCCATTTTAAAACTGCACCACGTTTAAATTTTTTATTGTAAAATTGGATATTTTACATAGTGAGTTTTAATGAATTATTCTAATCTATGTCAACATACTTTGTAGGATTGTTTGTTTATTTGATGATTATTTATTATGATACAATTGTCCATATTGTTTTGATGATTTGGTGATATGTTTGACTATGAATATGATATTTTAATAACATTCATGGATTGTAGTTAATGTATTAATATTTCGTATGGTAGTTTTTAAAATGAATACATATGTTTGGTTTCGACCTTTCATTGTGAGGAATTCATTAAACATAGTAAGTGACAGAGAGTGTGTAAAGACCCGTAAAATTCAAGGAAATTTTTTTCTTAATTTTCTTTGAAATTTTACAAGAATGAAGTTTCTGACAGAACCTGATTCCGAGGCCCGGTGTGCCCGGAATCATTTTCCGAAGTTTGGCTCGTGTACGTTCAGTGAACGAACGAGTGGGTTTTTCTAACATTTGAACTGGTGCTCGGAATCGAATTCTGAGGGCACTGATGGAATCATAGCGCCGGTATTTTCTTAGAAACTCCTTTTCCGGAGTTGCGTTTTCTTGGGTCTGGTTTTTAATTCTTGGGGTTAAGTTATGAAATAAAATAAAAGTGTTGTGACACTTTATTTTATTTCACTTATAACCACTTAAATCCACTTATGCCAGGTTAAGTGGATAAGGTGGGACCCACGATATCCTACCCACATGGTAGGATATTTGTGAGGTGGCGCCCGCACGAGCCCCACTATTTCTTTCCCTCAAAGTAATGCACCCGCGAAAACCTCTTTTAAATAATGTCAACCGGTGCATTTTTATAAATTCTAAACACCCCTATTAATTGGGCAGTTAAGTCATTAAAATTAATTCATCGAATTAATTGTTCGTTTCTTAACATTGAACTTCTAATTGTTGGCATTGGAATAAAATAAGACCAACACTAGCTTTGTTGAGGGGTTGCTTTTTGATAGGTTTTGGAGAAACTCTAAAGCTTGAAGATCTTCATCCTCCTTCGTCGAAGAATGCAAAGAACGTGAAGAACGTGGAGAATGCATCGTCACCGATGAAGAACGCCGGCCTTCGACGAAGAACGCCGAACCCTCGGAGATCGACGACGCGACGTCGTGTACCGTGATGCCGACGATCCTCCTTCCGCGACGTATCTTCCACGACGTTCCTTTCCCGCGATGCCGTGTACCGCAACGACAGCGACGCCCCTTCCGGGATGCGACGATCATCTTCTTCCATGATGGTCAATTCCGCGGTGAACTCACGTTCGACGACAACATTGAGGTAGGGGTTTTGTTCATTTTAATCTATGTGATTATATCCGCAGTTTGTTTAAATATTTGTTGTGAGACTTTTATAACCACTAACGCGGTGGGTGCGGACCAACAAACAATTTCGAACCCACCGTCCTTTCGTTCTTGGTATGTGGATTGGCGGGCGACAACAGAGTAAGCCGCACGGGCTATGTGAGGTCCTCGCAGTGAAGGACAGACCCCGGGAGGGCCATTGGCGATGATGACACTAAATTCCGACCACCAGAACTCATCCGGTGGTCTGCGGAGCAGCCCGCCGGTGCGCCTCGCCGGCACGGCGGCGCTGGTGGCAGGGGGCGCGGTCCCGCGACTGCACGGGACTGGAGGGGGATATGACCCAGCAGCCGGCCGCGTCTGCTGGCAAGGGCGGCCCCAAGCGGGGCCGCGACTCCTTCACGCGGGGGCAGCACGCCCCCCGCTTCGCTCGGCCGTAATGGCCGATCCGACCCACTGGCCACCCGGCCTGCGCCAGCCGGGCCGCACCGGCCGGGCCAGGTCGCGCCATCCAGGTCGGACCCAGACCCGGGTCGGGCCGACCCGGGGGGGGGGGGGGGGGGGGGGGGTTGGGTCGGGTCAGCCGGGCCAAGACCCCCTGTTTTTGGACCTCTTCGGTCTTTTGCCCATATCTTGGGCTGCAGACCTCCGATCGATGAACCGTCAGCGGCGATGTGATAATTGGATCGAGTCGGTCGTTTCGACATATTACACTCTTGGTTTCAGAGAACTTTTTGTTCGGCCGGGTTGGTTCGTACACTGAACCAACCGGGCCCTCGGAGCAGAAACGCTTATAACTTGAGTTCCAGACGTCCGATTGACGTGCCATCGACTTTGTTAGATTCTTCTAAGTGAGACAGATCTTTTGCCTTACTCCGCCCAAGGTTTAGACGTAGGTGGAGTATGTTCGGGTTGGTTTTGCCTAAAAAACCAACCGGGCCCCTGGAACAAAAAAGCCAATAACTCTCAGACCGGGCGTTCGATTGACGCGCCGTCTGCGACGTTGAGTTCTTGTTGACAAAACAGAGCATTTGGATACATCAAATCCGAACTATGTATCAGTTGATGTATCAGCCTCTCGGCTCGTGGATCGGACCCTCCTGAACGAGCTTGTTGTGTGTGGGAACCCTAGAGCTGGATGCCACGGCGACAACGACTGTACATAGATCCTCAGTGGATTCGACGACGATGACTATGGCACTCAGCGATCCTACGTGGATTAGTGCCACAGATCCTGTGTGGGTCCGATCCTGTGTGGGTCAGCGCTTAGTGGTCCTATGTGGGCTAGTGCCAACAGATCCTGTGTGGGTCCGATCCTGTGTGGGTCTTTGCGGGGGTTAATTACCTATCGATCCAGTGTGGGTCAGATCCTTTGTGGGTCATTGCGGTGGTTAGTTACCTATCGATCATTTGTGGGTCAGATCCTTGGTGGGTCATTGTGAGGGTTAGTTACCTATCGATCCTTTGTGGGTCAGATCCTTTATGGATCATTGCGGGGGTTAGTACCTTTCGATCCTTTGTGGGTCTGACGGCTTAGATGAATCTGTGGATATATCGGATCATCTCTATCATCTTACGAAGAAGTATACCTTTGGGAGCTGAATCCTTTTTTTTCATTCCTATGTGGATTGTGTTGTGCTATCCTATGTCGATTTATGTTTTTCATTCCTATGTGGACTGGGTTGTACTTGGACTCGGATGTTGGAGTTGAACGAGAATTGATGACTTTGGTATATGTATGGGCATATACCTAAGCAGTGTCGAATGTTACTTCGTGATTGTATCTTTTCTTTGTGGATTATCCTTTTTGGATTCTAGGTGACCTTCGGGGGGCTCGGGGTCCCTACTGTGTAGCTTATACTCACCACTGCACGGGTTATGCCTGCACTACGTTGTGTTGGCTGCAGACGACGGACAGTGCTGATTGTGGTTGAGGCTTGCAGAGTAGGGCAGTACCTGGAGGTGGACCACTATGCAGGACGTTCTCGGAGCAGACGGATGGAGCCGAGGAGCTGTGGAGGCTATCTGTACTCACCCTTCAGGTGGGATTTCTAGGGGACAGCTCGACGTTGCAGCTTTACTTTCCAGTTGTTGTTTTCCCTTCCATTTGTGCTTTACTTTCAGTTTGGGTTTGTATACTGGCCCACTTACTTTTCTGCACCAACTGTTGTACCCAGTTTTTAATTAGTGTTTACTTCTGCTGCTTGCTTGCTCTATGGTGTTTGTTTAATTTTCAATGACAATGCCTTCCCTTTTACCGGGATTTACGCCTTGGTGCTAGTCGCCAGCCCCTGGCCTATGAATGGTGGGCTTGGGGTAGTCACGGCACGAGCCCCGAGGACAGGTCGTGACAAATTGGTATCAGAGGAGTTAGGTTCTACTGCAGAACTTTGGACTCTGATCTTTTTTATATTTGAAGCAATAGTGTTAAGCGTATTGAGTGTGGTTATTAGTCTAGGGAGTCCAGTGTTGGTGCGACAGCCGACATATCCGTACACCAGGACCCTGACTTCTGATTTCCGACTTAATGCACAAAAACATTGATTGCATGTGTGTTTTATGTTTTCTTTGTGATTACTTTATGTCAGCTCACCAGGTATATTATTCTGACTGCGGCGCACCTGTTTCCTTTTTAGGATTGCCCCACGACGGCAGCCAGCTAGGGTTCTGAGAGTTTTGCGTGAAGACATCCCACCGAGCGACGAGGCCTCGGTATATGGCCCTTTGACAGCAGAGGCACTGGTGGTACCACTACCCGCCGATCCACCGATGCTACCAGCCCCGACCGCTGACGATACACGTTGCCTTAGTGCACTGCACAAGTTCAAGCGCCAGCGACCGCCCAGGTTCTATGGGGAGACGGACCCCCAGGTAGCCGAGGACTGGCTGGAAGCAGTCATACGGGTATTCAGGTTAGTGAGGACACCAGCAGACCTCATAGTGATCCTCGCAGCGAGCCTACTGCACACGGTAGCGGGCCGATGGTGGATATTGTTACTCCAGGTTCATGATGAGGCATCTCTTCTCTGGAAGGACTTCGAGAGCATCTTCCACTCAGAGTTCGTCCCATCCACCCTCCGTGCGGTGCGCATCCAGAAGATTCTTCAGCTGCGGCAGGGCAGCTTGACGGTCGCCCAGTACTCGGCGAGATTTACAAATCTCTCACGCTACTCGACAGACATGGTATGGGACCCATTCTTACAGGCCCAAACCTTTGAGCAGGGATTGAGGCATGAGATCAAGGCATCACTGATCTCCCTCATCATTCCGACCCAAGCAGGAGTACTAGAGAGAGCCCTTTTTATCGAGAGCTTTTTTGCTGAGCCTTCTTCAGCAGCGAGACCTACCACGGGGCGGCACGTAGCAGAGCATTCTGCAGCAGGCTGTGGACGGATGACTCATGGGTCCAGGAAGACCAGACCCTCAGGCAGACTTCCTTAGGACACTGGCTCAGTAGTGCGGGGCACACAGCGTGGAGCCAGTCTTTCAATAGGCATGCAGTGCTACACATGCGGCGCGCAGGGCCACATGGCTCGTGACTGCCCGACCCACCGTGACGAGGAGCTGCAGACGGTTGAGGGGCAACCCAAGCAGAGGTAGAGGGTCGACCGTGGTGGTCCGCAGGGAGCAGGCGGACGAGGCAGAGGAGCTGGCCAAACAGCTGGTGGTGGGCGATGCTTTAAGGCTCTACCACCACCACCACCAGGAGGTCCACCCGACCACAGGGAGCTGGCGGGTAGAGACAGGCACAACTCTAGGAAGTGGAGGCCTACGACCATGGCGCGCCCGAGATGATTCTAGGTACTATCTGTGTCTATTTCACCCTTGTTGCAGTTCTTATAGACACAGGAGGGAGTCATTCTTTCATAGTTGCTGCCCTTGTTCGGAGCTCGGAGATTCCGACAGAGCCATTGGCTCGATCCCAACTGCTAGAGACTTCTACGGGAGCTGACTCGACGATTACGCACTGCTGCCGGCAGTGTGAGATTACTCTAGGAGGCGAGAGATTCGGCTGGGATCTTCTTGTAGCGGCGTCGAGGCCTTATGACATCATCTTGGGCATGGATTGGTTATCTACAGTCCATGAACATATTGACTGTATTAGGTGCAATGTGAGATGTGCACGCACCGACGAAAGCAGGTTCATCGTCACCGACGTGATGGGAGCCTTTGCAACACAGCATGGACTTCCGCAGAGGATAGGATAGCCAATCATTCATCAGTTGGCTAGCCTCATCCTAGGACCAGTTGACGTACAGAGTCCTAGTTTTCCTGTAGTGGTGGATCAGTATGCCGACGTTTTTCCCGATGACGTTCTAGGACTACCTCCTCACAGAGATGTAGACTTTTATATTGATCTGTACCCCGGGATAGCCCCGATATCCACCCCAGCATATCAGATGGATCCCGCCGAGCATCGAGAGCTACGGGTACAGTTGGAGGACTTGTAGGGCAAGTGATTCATCTGACCCAGTGTTTCACCCTGGGCTTCCCCGATATTGATCGCCAAGAAGGTGGACGGGAGCTTGAGACTTTGTGTCGACTATCGTCGCTTGAACCATGTGACAGTGAGGAACAAGTATCTGCTACCGAGGATTGATGACCTCTTCGATCAGATCAAGGGGGCACGGTGGTTCTCAAAGATAGACCTCGGGTCAGGCTATCATCAGCTCAGAGTTCGGGATGAGGATGTGCAGAAGACGACCTTCAGATTTCGGTGTGGCCACTATGAGTACTTGGTTATGCCATTTGGCATAACCAATGCTCCACCGGTGTTCATGGGCCTCATGAAAAGGATCTTTCGTTCGTACCTCGATCGATTTGTTGTGGTCTTCATCGACGAAATTTTGATATACTTGACGACTAATGAGGAGCACCCCTACCACTTGCGGGTTGTACTAGACACACTCCGAGAGCACCAGATTTATGGAAGGCTCTCTAAATGTCAGTTCTAGATACGTGAGGTCCACTTCTTGGGGCACGTCATCTCTTAGGTAGGAGTTGCAGTGGATCCTGTGAAGATCGAGGCAGTGCTAGCTTGGGAGCCACCCAGGAGCATGACGGATGTGCAGAGTTTCTTGGGACTAGATGGATACTATCAGAGATTTGTGCCAAACTTCTCCAATGTTGCGTCACCACTCTCAGCATTGACGAAGAAGGGGAAACCCTTTGTGTGGTCAGACAGATGTCAGCAGAGCTTCCAGGAGCTGAGACAGAGATTGACCAATGCCCCTAACTTGAGGTTGCTGGAGGAGGGAGTAGAGTACATAGTCTACTGTGATGCATCAGGGACCGGACTCAGATGTGTCCTGATGCAGGAGTAGGCAGTGATCACCTATGGATCACGTTAGTTGATGCCGCATGAGTAGAACTACGCTACCCATGACCTGGAGTTAGCAGCATTGGTCTTCACTCTGAAGACATGGTGGCACTACCTGATGGGCGAGCACTTTAAAATCTTTTCTGACCATCAGTGTCTCAGGTACATCTTCTCTTAGACAGACATGAACCTGAGATAGCGGCGATGGCTCGAGTTCCTCTAGGACTACGACTTTGAGATAGTCTATACTCCTGGGAAGGGGAAGGTAGTAGCTGATGCTCTCAGTAGGAGGACATGCATTCAACTACTTGAGGAGGCGACATAGAAGCTAGCCTCTTTGTAGATATCCTTCGTGGATAGAGATGGGGCATCCTTCCTTTCAGTCTCTCACAGTTACCCATCCACTACTGCGGCGGGTCAGAGAGGCCCAACGTGGGGACACTGACTGTGAGACGCTGTGTGCATAGATATCCTCAGGACATGCACCTGATGGTTTCTCCTTTAGAGTAGAGCACGACCTCCTTTTCGGAAGACGTACCTTGGTACCAGTTTCTTTACGGGAGGAGGTTCTGAGAGAGTTTCACACTTCTCCTTTGTGGTACATCCTGGAGTGGCGAAGACGTACCAGGATCTCAGACGACAGCACTGGTGGCCGGGCATGAAGAAGGATTTGGCAGAGTTTGTTTCTCGATGCCTCACCTGCCAGCTGGTGAAGGAAGAGCATCAGGTACCAGCAGTCTTGGTACAACCCTTGGAGGTCCCGAAATGGAAGTGGGATGGGATACCTATGGACATCGTGACTGGAATTTCACGCACTTCCAGAGGTCACGACTCCATTTAGATGATTGTCGACCGACTCACCAAGTCGGCTCACTTCTTACCCATAAGGGAGTAGGGCTATGAGGAGAGCTTGGGACATATCTACGTTCAGGAGATTGTACAGCTTCATGGTGTTCCATAATCTATCGTCTCTGATCCAGATGCTTGCTTTACTTCCCAGCTTTGGAAGGGGATGCAAGAGGCGTTCGGGACGCAGCTACGTCTGAGCACCTCCTTTCACCCTCAGACAAATGGTCAGACGGAGAGGACCATACAGACTCTCGATAACATGCTCCACGCATGTGTCCTCGACTTTGGTCACAGCTGGGAGGACCACGTACCCTTGGTAGAGTTTGCGTATAACAATAGCTACCACTCCACCATTGGGATGGAACCATACAAGGCGTTGTACGACCAACCTTGCAGATCTCATTTGTGCTGGACAGACCCTGGGGAGTCAGCACTCGTGGGACCAAAGATGGTCCAGGCCACGACAAAGAAGGTCCAGGTCATCCAGGAGCGGATGAGGACAGCTCAGAGCCGGCAGAAGCCTTATGCTGATAGGAGGCAGAGGCCACTAGAGTTCGAGGATGGTGACCACGTCTTCTTGCATGTATCACCTCGACTTGGATTACAGAGATTTGGCTGAGGTAGAAAGTTGTCTCCACACTTCATCGGACCATTCCAGGTCCTCAGCAGGATTGGTGAGGTGGCTTATCGTCTGGCTCTACCACCTCAGTTGCATCGGGTGCACTCCGTCTTCCACGTATCCCGGTTGAGGAGATACACGCACGACCCGACGCATATCATTGACCATGGGGAGCTGGACGTTGATGATGGGGTGACTTTTGTGGAGGTCCCGGTGGAGATTGAGGATCGATAGGAGCGGGACCTACGTGGATGGTCGATTCCTCTAGTGCGCATCAGATGGCAGCACGGGAAACTCTAGGACAACACTTGGGAGCGGGAGGCTCAGAAGCGTGTTCAATACCCACTTTTGTTTCCCTAGTTTATGATGTATTATTACGGGGACGTAAATCCCTGAGGTGGAGTTATGTAAACACTCGTAAATGTCAAGGAAATTTTTTACTTAATTTTAATTTGAATTTTACAAGAACGCAGTTTCTGACGGCACCAGATTCCGAGGCCCAGTGTGCCCGGAATCATTTTCCGAAGTTTGGCTCGGGTAGGTTTAGTGAACAAACGAGCAGGTTTGTCTAACTTTTGAACCAGTGCTTTGAATCAAATTCTGAGGGCACCAATGGAATCACAGCGCCGATATTTGCTTAGAAACGCCTTTTACAGAGTTGCGTTTTCTCGGGTGTGGTTTTTATTTTTTGGTGTTATGTTAAGAAATAAAATAAAAGTGGTGCGACACTTTATTTTATTTCAATTAAAACCACTTAAATCCACTTAAGCCAGGTTATGCAGATAAAGTGGGACCCACGATATCCTACCCACTTGGTAGGATATTTGTGAGGTGGGGCCCGCACGAGCCCCACCATTTCTTTCCCTCTAAGTAACGCACTCGCGAAAACCTCTTTTAAATAAAGTCAACCGGTGCATTTTCTTATGTTCTAAACGCCCCTATTTATTGGGTAGTTAAGTCGTTACAATTAATTCATCAAATTAATTGTTTGTTTCTTAACATTGAATTTAAAATTGTTGGCATGGGAATAAAAAAATACCAACACTAGGTTTCTTGAGGGGTTTCTTGTTGAGAGGTTTCTTGTTGAGATGTTTTGGAGAAACTCTAAAGCTAGAAGATCTTCATCCTCCTATGTTGAAGAACGCGAAGAACGCGAAGAACGCGAAGAACGCATCGTCGCCGATGAAGAATGCCGGCCTTCGATGAAGGTCAACAAAGAACGCCGAGCCCTCGGAGATCGACGATGTGACGCCATGTACCGCAACGCCAATGATCCTCCTTCCACGAAGTTTCTTCCGCGAAGTTCCTTCCCCGCGACGCCGTGTACCGCGACGACAACGATGCCCCTTCCCTGACGCGACGATCCTCTTCTTCCACGACGATCAATTCTGCGATGAACTCATGTTCGACGACAACGTTGAGGTAGGGGTTTTGTTCATTTTATTCTATGTGATTATATCTATGGTTTGTTTAAATATTTGTTATGAGACTTTTAAAACCACTAAGGCGGTGGGTGCGGACCAACAAACAAGTCCAAACCCACCGTCCTTTCGTTCTTGGTGTGCGGATTGGCAGGCGATGACAAAGTAAGCCGCACGGGCGATGTGAGGTCCTTGATGTGAAGGACGGATCCTGAGAGGGCCATTGGCGAAGACGGCATGCAATTCCGACCACTAGAACTCGTCTGGTGGTCCGCGGAGCAGCCCATCGGCGCGCCGCCGGAAGGAGCCGTCGCGGCTGAAGCCGCGATGGCAGGGCGCGGTCCTGTGACCGCGTGGGATCGGAGGGGGAAAGGACGTGGTAGCCAGCCGTGTCTGCTGGCAAGGGCGGCCCCACGCGGGGCCGTGTCTCCTTCACGCGGGGGCAAGCCGCTCCCCGCTTCGCTCGGCCGTAACGGCCGAGCCGACCCGTTGGCCACCCGGCCAGCGCCAGCAGGGCCACACCCAGGCCGGGCAGGGCCGTGTCGGCCGGGCCGGGTCGCGCCTTCTAGGTCGACCCAGTTCGGGCCGACCCAGGGGGGGTTGGTCTGGGTCGGTCGGGGCCCAGACCCCTCGTTTTCGGACCTCTTCGGTCATTTGCCCATATCTTGGGTTGTGGACCTCCGATCGACGCACCGTTAGTGGCGATGTGATCCTTGGATCGAGACGGGCATTTCGACATTTACACTCCTGGTTTTGGAGAACTTTGGGTTCAGCTGGGTTGGTTCGTACACGAAACCAACCGGGCCCTCGGAGCGGAAACACTTATTACATGAGCTCTGGATGTCCGATTGACGTGCCATTGACTTTGTTGGATTCCTCTAAGTGAGACGGATCTTTTGGATTACTCCGCCAGAAGTTTGGATGCAGGTAGAGTACGGTCATGTTGGTTTTTCCTTAAAACCCAACCGGGCCCCTGGAACGAAAAAGCCAATAAATCTCAGACCGGGCATCCGATTGACGCGCCGTCTGCGACGTTGAGATGCTTTTGACGAAACAGAACATTTGGATACATCAACTCTGGACTATGTGTTAGTTGATGTATCAGACTCTCGGCTCGTGGAGCGGACCCTCCTGAATGAGCTTGCTGTGTGCGGGAAACCTAGAGCTGGCTGCGACGACGACGACGACTGTACAGAGATCCTCAGTGGATTCGACGTTGACGACTACGGCACTCAGATCCTACGTGGATCAGTGCCACAGATCCTGTATGGGCCTGATCCTGTGTGGGTGAGCGCACATCGGTCCTGTGTTCGCCAACGATTACAGATCATGTGTGGGTCTGGTCCTGTGTGGGTCTTTGCGGGGGTTAGTTAACTATCGATCATGTGTGGGTCAGATCCTTTGTGGGTCATTGCGGGGGTTAGTTACCTATGGATCCTTTGTGGGTCAGATCCTTTGTGGGTCATTGTGGGGTTAGTTACCTATCAATCCTTTGTGGGTCAGATCTTTTGTGGGTCATTGCGGGGGTTAGTACCTTTCAATCCTTTGTGGGTCTGACAGCTTAGATGAATTAGTGGATATATCTTATCATCTCTATCGTCTTACGAATATGTAAACCTTTGTGAGCTGAATCCTATTTTGTATTCCTATGTGGATTGTGTTGTGCTATCCTTTTTGGATTTATGTTTTTCTTTCCTGTGTGGACTGGGTTGTACTTGGGCTCAGATGATGGAGCCGAAAGAGAATTGATGAATTAGGTATATGTATGGGCATATACCTAAGCAGTGTCGAATTTTACTTCATGATTGTATCTTTCCTTTGTTGATTATCCTTTGTGGATTCTGGGAGACCTTCAGGGGTATCGGGGTCCCTATTGAGTAGCTTATACTCACCCCTGCACGGGCTATGCCCGCACTACATTGTGTTGGTTGTAGAAGACGGACATCGGTGATCATGGTTGAGGCTTGCGGAGTAGGACGGTACCTGGAGGTGGACCACGGGGCGGGACGTTCTCGGAGCGGACGACTTGACTCAAGGAGTTGTGGAGGCTATCTGTACTCACTCTTCAGGTGGGATTTGTAGTGGATAGCTCGACGTTGTGGCTTTACTTTTCAGTAGCTGTTTTCCCTTCCTGTTGTACTTTACTTTCAGTTTGGGTTTTTATACTGGCCCACTTACTTTTTCACGCCTACTGTTGTATCTAGTTTTTTATTAGTGTTTACTTCTACTGCTTGCTTGCTCTATGATGGTTGTTTACTTTACTAATGCAATGCCTTCCCTTTTACCAGGAATTATGCCTTGGTGCTAGTCTCTAGCCCCTGGCCTATGGAAGGAAGGCATGGGGTAGTCACAGCACGGGCCCCGAGGATGGGTCGTGACAGAGGGCCTGCTATAGCCACTTAATTCATTGGTACGTCTAATGAGATAGACTAGTGTATTGGAATAAGGCCTTGATATAATATTTTTTATGGTCTTTGGACAAAGCATTAACATAGTGGTAATGATGTCTAGCATAATGTATTCTATCGTTATGAGGTTAGTTATTGATTTTACATGTTATTATTCCTCTAGTATAATATCCATTAGATTTTTTAAATTAAATTATTTGATTTAATCATTCCATTTTTTTTCAAAATATAACCATTTAATAGGTTTTTGTTTTATTTTGGTACCTTGGAATAATAGTTTATTCTTATTTTTATAGCTTCATCCATATTATTTATCCTTACTAAGAATCTGATCCTACACCTTCCATATATTTTTATTTTCCATGGATCCCAGGAAGTGTTTAATGATTGATATGTAGGGATAATATAGGGTAATAATGGTGTTCTCACTGGAATATCTCTGATGTGTTATATGTTAGAAATTTCAATGTAATGATTATGTATGTAATCTATTTTCCATGACAAATAAATTGACCTGCCCATCAAGATTTGATTATTTGTAATCTTGCCAATGTATTAAAATAGTGCACTGGATCTAGGATTTGGGTGTCAGGGAAATAGAGTTGGTATCAATGTAATTTTTGCATTAACATTGTAAATAGATTTAGAAAACATAGATTATGGATCATATCATTAAGATACACTTTTATTATTAGTATAGAGGAATCCCCTATAATTTTGGAATCAATTATGGATAATCTAGGATTAAACATAATATATTATATATTGAATGTTACATCCACGGATCAAGGTGAGTTTGCGGATTGTGATTCTTGTTGTGGCGTCGTCGTGAATCGAGATCTAGGTTTCAGTGTAGTCAATAGTACGGGATCCTTGGTTTCGAGGGTTTGCTGGATCTATGGCGGCGTCGTGGGTAGTTCGAGCGTCTACGACGTCGAAGGCTCGCAATCTTCAGGGGGATCGGATTCTCCTTGGCAGCACGTTGGAGGTCAGTGATCGAGATCCGATTTTCTGCGGTCTGAGGTCGAAGTAGTGTGTCTTCCCTGAGAGTTTGGGTGGATCATCAGTCTTCATGAGTGGTGGTGGCGACGAGATTTGGTTCAGGTCATTTATGGCACAACTTCTTCTGGTTTCGCCCAGTTTGGGTGGTGATGAATTCGATTCGTTGATTTTGAGATTGGTTGTGGGTGGTTCTGCTTCTCATTGGTTCACATGAAATGAACATGTTGGTTCCTTGAGAATGATTGATTTGGCTCAGGTTGTTGAAGGTAATGATGGCAATGAACTCTCTGCGGTGCTGTTTCCGGTAATGCGTCTCGCCGGCGGCCTGATTTGGTTATGAAGCATGATGGCAGTGAGCTGGGATCGAGGAGGCACTGCATAGGTGCAATCACTTGCTCTTGTTGAATTTGATCTGGTTTGAGTCTGATGATGCGGTTGAAATTGTTGTGTGGTTTTTGGGTGTTAATGTTGTTTTGTGGTTTTGTAATTGTGAAATCATGATGTTGTGAAGTGGTTAAGTGGAAGTGGTGAATTCATGTATTGGTTACCAGCAACCCTTAAATCGGCCTTTAGAAAATGAAAAATATATGATTTGCAGTTTGATGGAAAATTTGCTGATTTTGAGAAACAAAATTGGACAATGACTGGAGAGAATGATATTGTGAATATGTTGAATTAGTAATCACATTATATGATTAACTATGTGATCTTTGATTACATTCCTAACAAATTTCATAACATAAAGAGGCATGTTTATAAATTTTCATATTTTAAGAATCATAGAGGAAACAAGATTTGGATTCAAACATGTCAAGAGGAAGTGAGTAGGTACTATGAGGATTACCTCAAATGGGGGGAAGTTGTTATCTCTGTGGGAAAAAGGGTCATAGAGTGACCAATTGTTTTGGAGTTCAATTTCTTATCTATTTAAATCATGGGCATTACAAAACTTAATTCATAGAAATAGGAATCTACTTATAAATTAAAGAAGGACCTATTTTATGCAAACAAATAAATTAGAATCATTTATGAATTTCTGTATTTTGATCCATGAATTCTTAATAGTAAATTATATAAGGATTATTCAATTTATGTTTTCCTCTATAGATTTCTATGAATATGTTTAATAGTTTCAATGAAAAAGAAACTTTATTTATGGGTTACATTTTATTTGGATAACATATGATTAAGGTAATGGTTAAACTAAAAATGTTACTTATGTTAAGATAATAATTATTGGGTAATGATATGTTGGATTTGAATAAGTAAATTGGATGATTCTAGTATCTTGATAACTAATTATGAAATTTTAAACAAGATTTTAATGATATCATTGATCATGTATACCAATTTTTGGGACATAAGGAATCATCCCCTATGTTTTGGATCAACGGAACATGATGGTTTTCAATTATGAGATTTGATAATTATGGTTGTTATAGTGACTCTAGAGAATAAAAAATGAAGGTGTTCAAATGTTTGGAATGTGACAACCAAGAACTGCCCTATGAGATATTGGAGATAAATGATAAGATTATTTGGTTTAACTATTTATAATGTTGTAGATTTTCAGTTTTTTTAGGATTGTAATGTTATCCATTTATGGATAGTATAAGTTATACTCTGGTTGAATTTTGTTTTACTAATGTTTTATCTCAATATATGTCAACTTATGCATATGTGGTAACATGTTATAACATTTTTTTGGTTAATATAGATGGAATAACCCATAATTTTATTTATGGATGTCATGTTCTTCAAACACTTTAGGGATGAAAAATTAAACTTCCTTTCATTGAATAATAGATGAAGTGGAACATGATTAGGACATGGAAAATGGTGAGATTGTACTAAAAAAGTATGTATTTATTCACATGTTTTTCAACATTAGGAACTGATATTAATAACCAAAATAGTTTTCCTAGAACATTCTTTTGTGACGAATCAAATGTTCCCTTTGATCATTACAGATTTATACCATTATGGTTTTAACCTTTTCCTAGCCATGATCTATATATCTATCGAATAAAACATGATCATTAGTTTTTTCTGTCCATATCAAAATTTTCCAACATGGAATACTAGTATATGTTATCTTTTGTAACCTCCTTAAATTCCATTATTTATTTTAATGTGCAGGTTATATCGTCCAATTTTTCTGATGTGTGATTGCAATAATTGGATTTTGAATAATCAAGCATTAGTTTACATACCCAAATTTAAAAATTTAGAAGATGAAATATATTGAAGGAGTTGTTAATGTAACACCATATTATTAGATTGAATGTTTCTTTTTAAATAAATTCAACAGCTCTTGTTGTATGCTACACCAACATATCCTTGCACTATACGCTACACTATAATTGCTTGTGCTACATGCAAGACAGAGTTTGGGTGCACCATGACCTATCAAACTAGTCATTTAAAAAGTTCATAGAAATATTATTAACCACATTTATTATTTTAAATATATCACATATAATTTTAACATTCATATTATGTGTTTCTCAGATATAGTATAATGATAAATTGAATTTTAAATATAGAAGATGTATTTTTTTAAAATGTAGTTTTTCCACCTATTCATGCTATTCCCTTTTTAAATCAAATATTTGAAAATTTTATATATTAAATTATAAATAATTAAGTTCTGATATAGAATTGGGACAAAAAATAGTTTGGATTTTTTTTCTGACCAAACCAATTATATAATGAATAGTAGGAAATAATATATTTTTATTCAGAACTATATTTTTATGAAATTTATAAATATATTTATATTTAAATTTTATTTGGTTATAATGTGTAATTATATTTTTTTATAATTTAATTCAATTTTTCACGTTTGAAGTAATTTCACCTTGAAATCAGACATATAACGATGTTAATCTTTTGATAGTATTTATTTCGTAAAAGCCTTCTTTATGGTTTTGGAAAAAGAAATTAATATTAAATAAATTTCGACAAATTATATGTTGTGAAGTTAGAAAATTGAATTTCAAATTTGGAATCATAATTTCCATATTTTTTAAATAGTTACCTTTTATTTTTGGACATTATGAATAGTAACTTTGGTAATTATTTATATTTACCATTGAAAAATGGTAAATTAGGTAAATAAGGGTAATAAATTATAATATAATAATATAGAACTAACCTAAATGATTTCTTATCCCATTGGATGATATATGGGTGACCATTTGAATAATTACGACACTTTTAGGATCCCATGGAGCCCCATGGGTGTGATAATGACCTTTTATACTGTTTAATTTAAAGAAAAGGTAAATATAACATAAAATTTTATCTCGTAACTAAAATAATGTTAATTATTTTTATATAAATGATATATTTAACTATAATTATTCATTATAAATCTAAAACTATTTCCTACATCATTGAATTTTATCTATAATTTTTAGACAATAAATTAATTAACTTAATTATGAAACAATGATGATGATGTGATCACCCTATTAATGAATGATTTATATAAATGTAATTATATTATTTTAAAAAATTTAATTTGATATTTTTGTTGTAATACATGATTTTATTTGATAAAATTGTCATGTTAAGGATTAATTAATGTTTTTGTTTGATTAAATCAAGGTGTTATTAGTTAGAAACAAATCAATTACTAAATAGTTTCAAAATAGACATAAAGGTATTTTAAAAACAAAAACTATTTATTGAATGATATAATAGTCATAAAATTCTAGGTTTTGTCCCTCTAACTTATATAGTGTTAAAAATTTCATTAATGATCGAATTGTTGTTTTCATGGAATTTTATAGTAACTATATTAACCATGTAGTATACTAATACAAGAAGACATTGTAAGAGATAACATATTTAACTAAGGGTTAAATCCAAAAGATAATGATAAATTCATGTTCAAAACTTGTCTAAATAATATTTGGTGAGAGGATTTAGGCACATCATTTAAATGTAATCTAAATAAAACTAGTTGGATCCATTAGAACCTAAAACTCAATTTATAATAAATTAATATTTCATGAATTTCTTATAATGTCCCTCATCTCTCCTATAAAAGAGGTCTTTTACTTCTGTTTTCTTCACACCTACAAAGACCAATGGATCAGAAAACACATTCCAAACCCTCCAACCAACTTCCCTCAATTCATAATTGAAGCCACCATTTGAGAATAAAATTAACTTAAAGAGTACTTTTGATCAAATTACAAGGAGACACATAAAGAAGAGGTAATCATTTTATCCCAAATTTCATTGTTATTTTCTTCTTCTACTTCCACTTCCTATGTTATTACCATACTAAAATCATAACTCTATAATTTATTATATAATGATATATTTTTATGATTCTGGTATAAATGTATTCCACAGTTTACCCATCCTATGAAAAACAATATCATCATGAGTCTGTATGGATGGCATTCCGTCTCTACACCATGGTGTAAAATGTTTCTCATCTATACAATATTTTGATGGGTATAATGATGAATATAACTGACATAAATAATAAATATAACATGATATTATTTCTTTATAATTCATCATCAATAAAATTTCATACAATTCAACCATTACGAAAATGATACCATCACTCGTGCATATTTACGGCTTACCTTCCCCACAACGTGATGAAACTCATCTTCCACATTCACCTTCCGAGATTGATTATAAAAATATATATTATAAATAATTATGAAATATATGACATAATAAGGAAAATAAATTAATATATATATATATATATAAATATATGGCATTCCCTTACATCCATTCAATTCGATAGGAAAACCGAAACAACGTTCATGTGTATGTACAAACTATTGTCCCCATGAATGGTGTATTCCATTTCATATATCTATATATCATATATACTTATATTATGAATATATATGATATATAAATCTTAATATACATTATAAATGTAATTAAATCATGATCTATGTAATATGATCGACAGTAACAAGTCAAAACACATACGAGAAACAAAGCGATTATTACTCGAAATGTTGTATTAACATGGAGTCGTTTATAAAAGGTATTATAATGTAATAAAAAAATAATATTAGATTTTATAAATTTATTTTGATTGTGATATAAGTTATTAACTTTTTGAAAAACATTATATGGTAGTTCCAGACGCATAACAAAAACATCATACATATGGTAAGGTTTTATTTCACAATCTCATTATTATTTGAGGTTGTTGTGGTGTTATTATCTATAGTGGAATCATTATCTCTGAGGTCCTTGAATATAAGAATACTGAAAAATGTTTTACTATTTTTCTCATGATGTGTAATGCCATTTTTTTCATTTAATTATATTTTATAATTTTTTTGAATGGATACTTTCGGTCATTTTCCAGGCAAGGAATTTTTGACATTTTTAAAATATTAAGGAATGATTGGGATTTTAACTTATATGGCGCAATCAGCTATTTTACAACATTATGTCACCTTACCATTTAGAATATTTCCTTATAACATTTCATTGTTATTATCAAAATAAATGTTTCATTTTAAAATGAATAATTTTTAAGTGATTTAAATTAAAAAAAATTTATTTTCCTGAAATAGTTTTAATGGATTGTTTTCATCTATTTCAACTTCATTTGTTGAATTTTATTATTTAGTGATGTTGATTTATTATGATAAAATCTTCCATATTTTATTGAATTTCTTTTGATGTGTTTTATTGTTGATATTCTATCATTATATTGTTCATTGTTTATGGTAAGATTACTAAAATTTTGAATGAAAGTTTAAAATATGAATGACTATATTATGTTTCAACCTTTTCATATGAGGAATTAATTAGAGTTAGTATGTTATGTTGGGCCCCCTATATACCCTCGATGCATCAGTAGTTATAATGTTATAAAATAGAGTATTAGTACCTGGCCTTCATAGAATATTTGTGCATGGTCTTGGCATGAGGACTTGATGTAGTGGTTAAGATGTCTGAAATTATGCATTCCCTTGTTATTAGATTATATGCTGATTTTTAAATGTGATTGTTCGACTAGTATAATATCTTATTGAATTTTCAAATGGAATTATTTGATTTATTCGTTCCATATTATGTCAAATATAATATTTTAGAAGGCAATTGTTGTAGTTTTTTTAATATTCCTTAACAGTTTATGATTATTTTAGATAGCTTTAGCTATATTGTTTATCTTTATTGAGAATATGATCTCACTCCTTTATTATGATTTATTTTCCCAAGATGCCAAGAAGTGTTTTATGAATGATATGAAGAGATAAGATGGGGGAATAATGGTGTTCTCAATATATTATATATTTTTTTTTATGTTAGAAATTATAATGTAATATTTATGTATGAAATATATTTTTCAGGACTGCTAAATTGATCAGTCCTTTGGGATTTGATTCTTTGTGAAAATGCCAATGTATTAAAATAATGCATTGGATTCAAGATTCTAGGGTTGGAGAATTACACTGCTCAAACAGTTAATCACACCCCAAAGAGTGAGGGAAAAAACACCTTGTACCTCTCATCTAGATCAAATGATTTAAGGCTTCTCAACATTTTCACACGGCTAATCCCTAGGTAATCTATCACAATTTATCACTCACATCTAAATAGATGTCATTAAGGTCCATCAACCCTGCGGAAGTTACATCTCAAACTTTTCACTTTATTTAATTATTTTCATTTATAGCATTTACGGGTCAAAAAATCTCAAGGAACAAAATTATAATCACGACCTCTGCATTCACTGGAAAAAAATTTGACTACTTTTAAATTTCCATCGTATCCCTTGAGAAATTTTTCTATCTGAAAGAAGTTTAGGTATTTTTAAATATAAATAGACCATCAACGTTTGTGGTGAGAAATGATATCACAAAAAAATAAATAAAATTCATAATACCACAATGGTATGATATAGGAACACCTACCTCAAAAAGGATTTATTAGCTTCAATCACAACCTGAAAACTCTTAACTATTCTCATCCATGTCCAACCTTCCGTCACCAATCATCATGGGGAACTATCCCATTCCAAAAAACCAAATTAAATAAATATATTAAAATTTTTATTTTTAAAAAAATTTATATTAAAAAAAATTAATGTCATTTGTAATAATAACTAAATAAATCAGCAACAATCCTTGTTACGCAAAACTATAACCTACCACAAACAGAAGCCTCGTGTTACAATCCCAACATCACCTCATAAAAAATTCCTAACATATAACAAAAAATCAGTCACCAATTTCATCCAATTTAATCCAAATAATTATAATATTCATACAGATATATACTAATGTCGAAAAGCAATGCAATGATGTGTAGAAATAGTCATGGGATGTCCTCTAACAAGTGCAAGAAAAATAGTAATCATTTTCTTCTAATTCCACAATCTTTTATTAGAATTGGAACCAAATCATAAACCAAAACTATAAAAAAATTGGCATAAATTAAGTGTAATAATAATGGAAACAATGGTTAATAGAAAATCACCTAGAATCTTTTTTAAAATACAATCAAAATCATCTCTAGTGGAGGGGATTCAATAGATGAAATGGGTTGGGGGTGGTAAAAATGGACTGCTCTCATTGCCTAAGGCCCCCCAAAACCCCCAAACCCTAATATTGAAAAAAATACCAATTTTCAAACATCACTACACACCATTCATGATGTGGAATATGTCATTCGTAGCATAAATCAATCATTTTATATGAGATATTCTTCTATCTTGACACAACATAGTGTTATCCACTATTCACAACATGAATATATTGAGTCATGGGAACCTCCCTTAGTTATCCCATTCATGGATTAAAAGTAAAATGCAAAGGCTCTTTATAATGTGAATAGTTGTTTCACTATAGGAATATATTAAGGAATCCATTAATGTTCAAGGATTGAACATCCACCTTAATTCTATGGTGCACCATGTATTCCTCATTCGTGACATGAATAACCCATCACAATGTGAATACCCTCTTTCTGTAAATTTTCTATAGCCAAGACAATCTAGCACAACTTTGTTGCTTCTTTTAGCACAAAAGGCATCCACCAATCCTCATTTCACATCAAAACCCCCCTGTCTGATATGTAAAAACACTCAGAGCTCAGATCTGAGTCCCATATCAGAAAATGAAACTATCAAAAAACACAAAATTTGAATTCTCCTAAGAATACAGAACACAAAAATGCACAGGGTTTTATAAACATACCATCATAGAGCTTCTCATATTTGATAATACTCTTAATTATTTTAATAGTTAATCCTAACCTAAATTGATCATGAATACATGCACACTTTTCCATGTTCTATATATAAATGTTGAACAAACATCCCCAATGAAACACCAAACATGAGTCACACTATTCAACATAAACATTACTTCCTCTAATCACCATCACAGAATCAGTGAGATGAGACTTACATGTATCAATAATCTCTAAGATAAATTGGTTTCATCAACAAATTTATATCTCGGATTATGGAACTCCACACCTTAAATATGAACTCCCAATGTTTGATCATATGCCACGATGCTACCCACCAACAGAATCACCAGCAGAAATGAATTTATAATTTCCTATAAACCACCTTGAGGAGGTTTCTATCTTGCCACATATGATTATACCAATAATTCTATTCATTCATTCTTAAAAATGATCTTCCACCCATGCTACCATTTTATCACACCAAAAAATATCAATGCCTTAACTCTCAAAGGAATCTCAAAATCATTTAAACATACCACAATAAAATTTAAACCTTTCTTCTGGTGTGATTCCATGGTTGTATCCCAAATCAGTCAAATCGCCCGTCATGATCTCACCCATGCACCATCAAACCATTGATATGATGCATGAATGGATTACATCAATTCCATCACGAGACCAATACTAACACTCATACTCTAAGAAACATCACATCTGAATTCCACGTTTGGAATCTCTAATGAATATGGATAAATTTTTATTAACATACTCATAGATTTTTGAAAGGAACCACAACCATCAAACGATTGGTCTCATCATGCCCACAACCCTACAAACACATGGTTGTATCTTCATGGTTCACTCCCTCTCCATTACCAAATATAATTATTGAATGTATCCCTCTCATCCTTAATTAAGAACAATCTTGAAACATCCAACACTAATCAATCCCTACATATAAAAATTGAATCCTTCACACCCAATAACAATTATTCTTAATGAGGGCCATATAATAAAACAACATATGGGTCACTCTCCACATTATGGATTCTATTATATTACACCATGAGTGTGACCAAAATGGGATCTATCATCTTATGTTTTTCACTCCCGTCAGTCCACACCCATCCACTATATACAACATTCATTAGGGAATTTATTGTGTCATTCCCATCATATGAGGAGTCAATACAAAGACTAATTAAATAAGAATATCCCTTGATTATCCACTTAAAAATCATGGCATTTCATCCATGGAAAGGTCTATCAAATGATAAACATCCACTTGAGTTTTGTTCTGAAAGAAATATCATAAACATGCGCTCAATCCATCCATGATCCATCCATCTAGTATCAAAACCCGCTATCACATAACTAACCATACCCAAAATCAAATGGTATTTTTTTCTATAAATAATTCCCAAATAAACCAATCATAAATACAAAATAACCTAAACTTGTTTAATCAAATGAGATCAAGGAATATCCTCACATATAAAATATAACAATTAACACATCACGTACAATAACCTCAAAACTAAAATAATTAACCCTTGCTATCCACCACTAAGTCACTAAAAAATAAGTCTAGGCCCCACACTAGAGTTACCCTCATATACATCACTTATCATCTCAACCATAAATAAATGCTCGCTGAATACTCGAGTCATATGACAGATGTATCTAGCCTCCCCCACCCATCCCATATTTCATATCTCAAATACACCACAACATAGATGAAACACCTCACAAGTCCTTTGTAAAACATCTATTGGAAACTCACATTTCAAAAACACCCTCTATGGGGTTCTCATTTTGGTAAATCACATTCAATGTCTCAGTAGACTCATGAAAAAGTTTTCTCTCAAGGAATTCATATATAGTACTACCTTGTGATAATAGTGATCTCATATTAATAAACATATATATAACAACATCTTCCGATTACAATCAATATAAGGAAAATCATAATCTTATTCTTATGTTAAGTAAAATTATAACAATAAATATATTGGAGAAAATGATATATGTTTTTATAAAGACATTAACTATATTATCCAATATTTATTTCTAGAACTAGTAAGAATGAATAAAAATCCAATACTGACCAAAAATGGTCACTTTTAACACAATGAGAATGAATATTCATCATCAAAGTGAATCTCATTCCCAAATTTTCATGAAATAACATTATATGAAATATATAATATGGTTCATTTCTGTAGAATTCCACCACCTGTTTTTTTGGGAAAACACAATATTATTTGCTTGTAAAAAGTAAATAATTGGACCCTCATAGTCAGCTATATCAGTCACCCATAGGTAGTTGACTATTTTTTGAATCATACATGGAAAATATGATGTTTTAAAAAGGCATGTTTTTAGTAGGACAATTTCTTATAACTTATAAGTCAAAAATCTAAATACTCATATATGTTATCCTATGAGAAATCATAAATTTGAAAAATAATAATATTATTAAAATATTCTTGGTAACCGAGACATTATACAAGGTAAATGTTTCTATAGAAAACCATTCTAATATATTTCACAAGCTCTAACACATTATTATGCTACAATTACACCATCTCTTGAAATAGTTTGACAAATAACCCTGATATATTTTTCGTTAACCGTTAGAAAAAATCATTGATTCCACTTTGTAACATCTTGCCCTTGGTTAACTATATAGTAACTGAATTGTATTATCTTTTGTCATCAAGTGTAGATCCCCATATTCTGGAATATGCTGAATTGTAGTGACGTTCTTGGGTAGTACCATAGGTAGAATGTACACACATTTCAAAGTTTGAAATAAAATAAAATGAATGAAATTCCATCAATATTACAACACATAAAATTATATGGAATAAATAAACATAATCTTGTTATATTGAATAATCATGCTAATTAATGTTTTCCAAAAGACTCACATGAATTCGAGTGTACACCATTCCCAATCGAACACTAGCCAAATCACATATACCTAGTAGGTTTATTTATAATAAGGCACAAATGATCTAATTCTGTCCCCCAGCCAAACCTTTTCCCAATAAATGGTTCACTATTGGGAAATCATATTATATTTTTGTTACTTCATGCCTCTAAATAACATTAACAAGTAAAATGTGATGTCTATATAGGTAAAGAAGTGTAATGGTTTTCCAATAATGGTTTCAGTACAACTCATTATGGAACCACCAATTGGGTCTTATACTTAACCATTTAATAAAGGTCTTCCACATGTGATATACCAAGATAACCAAATAATTAAACAATATAATCATAAATTAATAACCATCATAAATCCTCATGTTCGACTATTAATCCCAAAATTTGACTAATCCAGCTTCAGCCAGTGTAGGAGGTCATCGAGGGTGTCATGAAACTATTCCAAATAATATCAGGACCATTTGTAATTCATAAAATATTTTTATATAAAATCTATTTGTGCCATCCTCAACAGCCAGTATCTAGGGTCATATCACAGTCAATCAAAATCAAGTTTGTAGGCTAATTGGGAGGGTTGTATCCAATCCACCAATTATAAGAAAAAACTCCAAAGAAATTAAAATCATTTCTAGAGGCAATTTTGGATGTTTTTATACACTACACCGGTTCTAAGGAGAAATTACAAGGAAATAGCAAACTAAGGATCGAAATATAAATCATAGGTGATCAAACCTCTGAATTAAATTGTTGTGGGAACAAAGGTTGGGTCCAAAGAGGACATAAATAGAAGCCCATGTATCTTAATCCAACATAGTGGGCATTGTGTCCCACATAAATTATATCATATTGCACATCTCGATAGGGTTTTCCAACTCCCCAAACTCATCTCACAATCAAAATTTAACCTCTAAAGTGCACGACCTAATGTATTTATAGCTATAAAAGGATTAAATAATCAATTATTGTTCTAACGTGATAATTGAAATCATCATTACCCATTCATGTACACACCCTATCAAGGGTCATGTTGTCATCGAGGAACCCTTAGAGGTCCATTATATCTCCCCATAATCTGGACCTATTACATGTTATCCTTATTTGTTAGTCTCATATCTCAGGTTAACACCTATCACACATAGGGAATTATGTCCCTCAACATATTTTAATCATCGGATTGCCTCGTTAGCCTTTTAGGAAATACTATATTTTTATGATATAAAAATAAGATGGCCTAAAACCCATCTCCCTTCATTAGTTTACTCTGGTTGGTCATCTCACCCAGCCTATCATTATTATACCATGGGCTTACCCAACTATTAATTCACATATCAAAAGGGTAGGAACAATCACGTCATGCTCATCTCTTCAATCCTAGAGGTTTTAAGGAATCTTAGGTTTCAGACATGGCTAATCCCAAAGTTATTAATCTCAATTGATAACTCATATCTAGATATAGGTTAATAAGGGAACTTATCACCTGTTCAGATAAATATAATCTATTTAATTTATATTATTTGTTTTATTTATTTACATTTCTAATCTAATTATATAAAGGAACACATTTATAATTATATCCTTGGACATCGGCCAAGGCATCATGTAGTTTTCAATTGTCTGTTATGGCCTATGAAACTTTGTTATATCCCTACACAGTAACAATTTATTTGTTTAAGTAAACTATTGATAACCCTCGGTGATAATAGCTAATATCATATTCTAATAAAAATGCATAATACCAAATTTTTGTACTCCAAGATCACCAACCTCAAACAAGGAGTTATTCCCATTAATTACATCCTAAATAATCTCACTCATGAATATCTACGCAAAACTATCCATCACCTATAATCCAAAGGCTCTGTCTCTTTACAGAAATCCATATTTTTTAATAATTAAACATTATAATTAATTAAACATTTTTATTTACATACACAATATAATTTCATTTGGAATAATAACCAAATAACTCAACGAAAAACCCCATCACACCGAAAATTAACCAAACAACCCATAGGAGGCATGTATCACATTCCCAACATCACACTAGGAAAAATACATCATATATAACACTAAATAAACTGCTAATTTAATTTAATTTAGAGAAAATCCTTAATAATATTTAGATGGTGGTGTGCCTAAACAGAGAAAGTATTGTGCAGTGTACATTAATCATAATGGGATGTCCTCTAACCAAAACAAGACAAATCCCCATCATTATCACAATATTCCGCCTTGATCTAGTAGAGTCATCATCATACCCATATCTTAAACAACAAAAAAAATCAAATATAAAATTGGGAATCAATACTAAAAGTGTTCTTCTGAATGGGGATACATATGATAGCCACAAGGGGTTGAATTATCCATTGAAATTATTTTTAGCATAATGTTTATTGAGTTTTTTTAATCAATTTAATGACTGGGAAAATTAAATAATTGGTCACAATGACTTTTTTAGTGGTTCATATCTAAATGATATCAATCAACTCTCCACCACAATAATGAACTAAGGGTGATTCCACCCACTATATCCAATACAATGGAATCCTACAATGACTTATTCACCTATAGAGTCACTAACCAATCACAAATACACCCCCCCATGAAGTGTTATACCAAAAAATCCAACATTAATCAACCTTTAGGAACAGCCTGAATAATATTTTTTTCATCTCAAGTAACATCCCAATGCCTGACATTTATATTCATCTAATAATCCAAAATCCTATCTATTAATTGGTTGTATAACCCCTTAAATTTTCACACACATTAATGATTAAATTATGTAATTCTATAGAACTAGATATAACACATCACAGTCTGATTTTCATGGACATAAGAAACTCTCCATCAAAAAATGATCAAATTATTCTAGTTTAGTTGGGAGCAGTAGATGATGACCAAAGAATACAATAAGTTTATAATTACAAAATAATCCCCAACCTAATATCTCACCTCCAATTGTTGTAACAAATATAAATATATATAGATACTTTATGCACATCATCATTCAAATTTCAAATCCACATCATCTTTATTTTTCCAATGAATTAATTAAAAGTTATTTTTTCTTGTCACCTAAATAATATTCCATGTTTAAATAAAGGGATAATAATTATAAGAGTATTTCTAGATATTTTTTAAAAATAAAAAAAAATATATTCTTCAATTTATTTCAATAATTAATAATTTACTAAATAATAAGTATTAATAACATGGGAAACCTCTATGCTAATATTCATGACTGACCCATCATATTTTATCCAATTTTAATTTGGATATTTAAATTTTCAAAATTTCATAATATCAATACATATATAATAACATCTTAATCTAATTTAATTAATCATAAAACAATCTAAAACTTATTCACATAGATACTTGAAAATTGATGTGTGATTAAAAAACAATTTCAATTTTAAATTTTTTTTGAAATAAATATGCATCAGGATGAAATGTCAAAGATTATGTAAAAGAGATCATATTTTCAGTTTCTATCAGTATATATCTCAATTAGACCATGTGAGTTCATAACAGATGCTAAAATTGATTTTCCTATAATATCAATTCAGTACATGTATAAAAAAATAAAAAATACTTTGGACCCATGAGTATATTTAATTTAAGTGATTTAAATATAATTTTTAGTTATAATATATTTCATATTACCAAATTATCCTAGGTTAAAAAATTATATATATAATTGATTTTCATGGAGTCAAATTGATCAAGTAAATTATTTAAGATGATAAAATTGATCATATAGATGATTCATTTAAGGAAAGAATGTAGGAAAATAATTTGGGTGATAACATATGTGAATTTACATTATAAAATTCATGTAGCTGATTTTCGAAATTTGTAAATATCTTGGCATATCAATATTCGAACTCAAATAATGCCTTCTCAATGTTAGAATTAGCTATGGCCCAATTAAATATATATTTATAAAATTTAATTATATTTCCAATTTATCCAAAATCACCTTAATGAATTATTTATATATGAATGTATCATAAAAATTTAGTAGCAAACCGGTTTTGAAAAACATTCGAATTCAGATTAAAAATAAAAATTAAATTCTATCCTTATGTTGGTTATGATAAATATCTATTAATAATTTTATTTAATCTAATTAAATGTACTTAATTTTATTATATATCTTACTCAATAAGAAAACACTTGTTTTATTTATATAACCAATTTTACATGGGAAATTATTACTTTAATAAAATCTATAAATTTGGATACATTTTTTTGAAACATTTTTTGGCTACACAAGATAATTGCCTACAAGGTTTTCCTATGTGGGAAACGTAAAAACATGTAAAATGATATTTAAAGGTACTATATTTCATATTTATCCTAGGAACATAATATGAAACTTCTATAACATTTCTTGTTCTATCAAAATATGAAATGTAATTTTATTTTATGTAAATAAAAATTATGATATAATCCATGATAAGGAAACAGTAATCAATATATAAGATAAGTTATTATAACTTTTAAAGAAAATAAAACAAATAAATATTTTAAATAATAAAAAATTAAGGAGGATTATGTATCAAATGATCATTCTCCCCCAATTTGACAGTTACAAAACCTAGTACAATTTAAAAAAATTACCCCTTTTGTAAATTTCCAAAAGACAATGTTTCAATAGATTATTTAATTCTTTGAAATGATAATTATTCTTAATAAATTATATATTTACAGAATAAATATTGAATATTAAATTCCATTGAATTCATATTTCAAAACACAAATGAAGAAAAAATGATAAACCCTTCAACTTTAAGAACTTTTAATTGTATAGAGTAGGAATAATTTTATTGTTATTTGTGAAGAATAAGAAGAAAGCTATACTAAACAATACTTTTATGAAAAATAAATTCATAAACAGTCAGTTAATTTGAGCTAGTGAGTATCATAATATTTAAAATAGTAATATAATAAAAAATATCTATTGAGATTAAAAAATTGAAAACAAAAAAAATACTCCAGATTAATCAAATTTCATGTATAATAGAATATTTAGACATATAAACACACTTAAACTCCTCATAACATAATTCCAGATAAAGGATAATTTAAATCTCCATCACACCGATATATAAATTTAATTTCTAAACCCCATCAAATTCTATATTCATAATAATAAATAAAAATGTTAATTTTCTATAGATATAAATTTCATACTAAAATTTCATTTTTTAACATGATATCCAAGAAAATGAAAATTAATATATCTGTACATTGTCCTGGATTTTTTTAAAGGATGTTTATAAATAAAAATATTAGAATTATTGTCAAAACAATTAAGAATCTTATTTAACTGAATAAAATCTATAAATTGTTTTCATAATACTAAATGATGGAGAACAAGAAGATGAGGTAGCTATATAATCATATTCAAGAGTTCAATAACAAATAGAATTTGGTTTCTATAAATACCTTGAAACTATAGTTTTACCATGTAAATATAAAATAGCTAAATTGATTTTATTACCTATCTTTAATCCACCATAATCTGAATTAGAATATATCATCAAATCAAATTTAGTTTTAGTGGGATAAAATAAACTATGATTCAAATATAATATAAATTATCTAATAATTCTCTTAATATATTTAATATATCTTTCTTTAGGTTCACATTGAAATCTATGACACAAAAGAATGGAAATAATTAAGTTAATCATAAAAGTAGTAAAATATAATAGACATCCAATCGTCACATTATAATATTTATTGTTAATATTTTTCTAACATTATATAAATATATTTTAAAAGTACTTCACTTGGAATTATTTGAAATTTTAAAATTTTCTAATCTAAATATATTAACTAAATATTTTTCATAATTTAATTGATTAACAAAAATACCACTATTTTATTCAATTATTTGAAAACAAAGGAAACATTTAATTTACCCCTTATACTCATATAAAATTCAAAATTCATCAATTATGAAAAATAATTATTTTTTTTTCAAATGAAGAAGAAAATATAATATGATCTATATAAATTTGTACATTAAAAATATAAACAAAACATTTTATAATAAAAATGATCGATCAACCTTTCTGTTAACAAAAAAATTCAACATAAAACAAGTTAACATTTAATACCAAGATCAAGGATATTGTTCCAATCCATATAAATCCATATAAAATTTAAAAAAATGATGTATATTTTTTTCATTTTCAAATCAAGGGGTTTTGTAACATATAATTTTTCAGAAATATATCCATTTGAAAAAGCTGGTTTAACATCCACATAAATTAATTAAAATCAATTAAATGGGGAATAACCAAATAATATCATAATTTAGTATAACCAATAAACAGGGGAAATATATTATTCAAAATCAATACATTCTTCTTTATAACACCAATGAAAATTAAATCTCTTATTATTTTTAACTATATTTCTAGATTCATCACTTTATTCTACTAAAAAAATACCTTTTTCCAATAATATGAGAATTAATTAGTTGAACAAATACGGTCCACACTTTATTTCAAAAAAGATTATTTAATTCATATTGCATAACTGTTATCCAATTAAAATCACATAAAACATCATCAATATTCATTGGTACATTAATAGAAATGAAATCATGTTAAAAAAATATTTAATACACTTTTTTGGTTTGATTTTTTTATTCAATAATACAAATCACATTTTATGTTGGATAATATCTATTATTTTTATACAAATTTTTAATAATATGTTAATATTTAGATGAATTATTCCCTCTAAAATATTTTATTCTTTATGTTGAGGTTTTACATCTTCATAATTAAAATATGTTCATTCATCCTCGAGATGTTCAACATTATCATATATTTTATTCAAATATTTATTATCAAATTAATCATGATTTGATTCTATTAAAAATAGTTCTTTTATTATATACTCTGTATGAATTACTATTATTTCAATATACTAAGAAAATGAATCTATCATATTTCATGTTAATATTTTTCTAAATCATAGATTTTGTTAATAATAAAAACATTACAACTAATGATTCTAAAATAATAAATTTTAGAATTTATAACCTTCCAATGTACTGATGTTGTCATTTCTAACTAGTGTTTTGAAATAATTATAATGGTTACACCAAAATACGTGTCCAAATATTGTACCAATAAATTTTTAGGTAAATTATACACATTTATCAAGGTTTTATAAAATTCTCGATGTAATCTATTATTTCTAAGTACTTCCCCATTTGGTTATGTTATCCATGGGGATAAAAATAGTTAATATACACATTTTCCTAAAAAACTGGATAAATAAAATATTTTATAATTCACTACCACGATCATTTGTAATTGATATAATTTTATTTCCTTTATAATTTTGTCCTAATTTATAAAATGTGATAAACTTAGAAAAAGTTTAAGATTTAAGAGTAAGAAATTAAGATGGTGTCTGTCTTGTAATGTCGTCAATAATAATGAAACAATATCTCCTTCCAAATTAAATTTTTGGTTTGGTATGACAAACTAAAACCAAATGAATAATATCAATAGGTTACATAATTTTTATTTATTTAATTTATTTGAAATTACATAAATGTAATTTCCCTTTGAAGCATGATTCTTAAACAAAGGTGTTTCACACAATTAGTTTAGGAAACTACAAAAAAAATTCTTTTTTGGTGCCTTGTGCATCAACCTAAAATTAAAATGTCCCAAAACTTCGAAATCATGAAATGTTTTCATATTGTGTAGTAAATATATATTTTATAATTTTATCAGTTAAATCAACAAAATAAAATTGAATAAATATTTTATTTTATGTTTTCATAAAATAAAATGGATTTATAATTAAACAAATGCATTAAGTTTTTTGAAATTCATAAAAAATTAACTCATCGCATATTTATGAATGTATTACTAAATTAGGATTCAATCCATTAATATATTAATCTTCAAAAATATCAACAGAATTTTAAATTCCAACCTCAAAAAAACATTTTACATTCCATTAGAAAATTCCCCAAACGTTTCAATAACTTAATATTAATTATTAAATGAAAAAATTTCAAATATGAAAAGGTTAAATGTCTTGAGAATCCACATTCCATATAATACATAACATTTTTTATAATCCAACAGAATATTTCCATCATAAAAGTTGGCAATATTTGGTGCCTGTGAATATTTCGGTCCAATAGGAGTATCATAATATTTTTTTTGGAAACCAAACTAACTTCATTAACTTATATACATGAAATATTTAAGATAATGATATGTAAATTAATGAAATAATTAATACAAGATATTGGGTAAATTTCAAGGAAAGCCCATTTTTATAATGGCTATTCATATTATATTTAATCTATTAGTGTTATAAGTCCATACATTTAATCTCTTAAAAAATAAAGTCTTGTAAATTTTAGGTAAATTTTTTTTATAACTATGACAAATTATATTTTTTTCACTTTATTGAATCTCATTATCATTTCGATGTTTTCAAAATCGTGAATAAAAATTAAAATATTAGAATTTAGAATTTCAATATTATTTTTGAGTAGTTCATTTACATTAATCACATTATTATAATTCCTTATTTCAGTTTCATGACATTTTTCAATGAAATCAACTTATAATCATAATTTTTCTTTTTCATCATGAGAATAGATTTTATTTTCTTGGTTAATTTCATGATCAATTGTAGAACATATGTTATCATCTAGGACAGTCTTCCTCTAATATTTATTTTTCTTTAGAATAACTTTATAATGGCTCTTATGATTCATGTGTAAATTTTGGATTTTTTAAACTTAATTTTCATGTCAATCAACATTTTAAACTAATTCTTTTATATTTGTGTTTATAGAATCATATTAAGATGAATATAAATTAGTAGACCGACATAACTAATATTAATAATTCATCAAGGAATGATTTATCTTTTCCTTTTTAGAGAAAGATTTTCCATCAGGATTTGAATCCTCAATACAACACCATGTGGAGGCTATTTTTATTATTTTATTTTATATGTTGATACCTATAATTTTATTCATTATTTATACTTTGAAATTATTCTTATTATTCCCACTATTTCATCGCCAATAATAAATTACTTCTTGATCATTATTAAAAACATTATTTCATATCTTAATATTCTTTTTAATCATCTTTAGGATAGTCTTTTTTGGAATATAATTGAATATATTCTTTTCCTTTTATATCATTCCTTGGTGAAATTTGTAGTGTCATCCATATCACTACTCTAGAATACAAAACCATAGGAGTAATTAGAATCATTTTTCTTAAAGTAATTTATATTATTATTTTAATTTTCTTCTTTTGAAATAATAATATATTCTAAATCATATAGTAATAATGATCAAATAATCTCATCCTGAGTATATTCCATGAAATTATCAAATTAATAAATAGAATATTTTTTATCATGCCACTTCTTAGTATGTTATATTAGAACTCATTCAATGACTAAAATATATTCTTGACTTTCTACTTTATAACTCATAGACCTAATATGACTAGAAAATATATAGAATGTCTGATTAATAGATTCATCTTCACAAATTTTATATTCATTATATTCTTATATTCACATTCCCAATTTTTATTTAAAAAATTACCTTATCCAGTATGAGTAAAATTTGTCATTTTCTAGATTTCATGAGCAATCATACAAACATAAACATTAATATGAATATTTAATTTTATCTCGTAATATAAAATGTTCATAACCCTTTAATTCAATGGATAATTTACCAAAAAATTGAAAATTACTGACACAATGACACTTTCATGTAGGTTTAGTGGTTTTTTACATTATTATACAACGATCAAAGCTATGATACATTAAGAAATATTATATTCATCTTTTCTAATAGCCATAATTATTACCATCAAAATGATGTGTTGTCTGATATGGTGATCCATCATTCACCCGATTTACTTCAATATTACATATATATTTTTTCCTAGAAGTTTATGTTATTAAATTGTTAAAAATGAAAAAATATTTATCATGGGGTCAAGATATGATACCTATTTTTAGACCCAAATAGATGATGAAAGATAGCCAATAGGGTGGGAATTGATCTTTTTAAATGATTTTTAAATTTAAAGGTTATTATATCAGCGTTATTTTGTTAATGTCGTGGGAAAATAAAATAAAAGGACATAATTATTTGTATTTTGGTTTCTATAAAAATGATATTAGTCAACTTTTCACACCTCCCACAAATTAAGTGATAGAACCAACTATAGCCAGAATAATGGAATGTTACAATGAATTTTAAACCCATGGAGTCCCAAAAAAATAGAAATCAATTTTCTAACTAGAGGCATAAACCCATATACACCGTCCTTTTTCCCACCTTGAGGAACAACCTTAATAACTTAACATTATCTCTCCTAGGTGCATAACCTAACAGATAATTTTTTTATTAGGTAGTTGAATGTTATTTGAATCATACATGACAAATATGATGTTTGATACAGGCCTATTTTTAATAGGACAATTTATTAAAACTTATAAGTCAAAAATATAAATACTCATATATGTTATCCTATGAGAAATCATAAAATCAAAAAATAATCATAATATTAAAATATTCTTGGTAACCTAGACATAATACTATGTAAATTCTTCTATAGAAAACAATTATAATATCTATCACAAGCTCTAACACATTCTTATGCAATAATTACACCATCTCTTGAAATTGTTTTACAAATAACCCTGATATATTCTTCATTAACAGTTAGATAAAATCATTGATTCCACTTTGTAACATCCTGTCCTTAGTTGACTATATAGTAACTGAATTGTATTATCTTTTGACATTAAGTGTAGATCCCCATATTAAGGAATATACTGAATTGCAGTGAGGTTCTTGGGTAGTACCATAGGTAGAATGTGCACACATTTTAAAGTTTGAAATAAAATAAAATGAATGAAATGCCATCCATAATACAACACATAAAATTATATGGAATAAATAAACATAATCTTTTTATAGTAAATAAACTTTCTAATAAATGTTGTCCAAAAGACTCACATGCATTATAGTGTACACCATTCTCAATCGAACACTAGCCAAATCACATATACCTAGTAGGTTTGTTTATAATAAGGCACAAATGATCTAATTCTGTCTCCCAGCCTAACTTCTTCACAATAAATGGTTTACTATGGGCAATCATATTATATTTTTGTTACATCGTGCCTCTAAATAACATTAACAAGTAAAATGTGATGTTTATATAGGTAAAGAAGTGTAATGGTCTTCCGATAATGGTTTCAGTACAACTCATTAGGGAACCACCAATTGGGTCTTATACCTAATCATTAAATAAAGGGCTTACACATGTGATATACCAAGATAATAAAATAAATAAACAATATAGTCATAAATTAATAACCATCATAAATCCTCATGTTCTACCATTAATCCCAAACATTAACTAATCCAACTTCATCCAGTGTAGGAGTTCATCGAGCGTGTCATGAAACTTTTCAAAATAATATCAGGACCATTTATAATTTATAAAATATTATTATATAAAATTTATTTGTGTCATACTCAATATCCAGTAGCTAGGTTCATATCACATTCAATCAAAATCAAGTTTTTAGGCTAATTGGGAGGGTTGTATCCCATACACCAATTATAAGAAAAAACTCCAAAGAAATTAAAATCGTTTAGGGAGGACATTTTGGAGGGTTGTATACACTACACCAGTTCTAAGGAGAAATTCCAAGGAAATAGAGAACTCAGGATCGAAATACAAATCATAGGTGATCAAACCACTGAATTAAATTGTTGTGGGAACAAAGGTTGGGTCTAAAGAGGACAAAAATGGAATCCCATGTATCCTAATACAACATAGTGGGCAGTGTGTCCCACATAAACTATATCATATGTCACATCTCGATAGGGTTTTCCAGCTCCCCAAACTCATCCCACAATCAAAATTTTAACCTCTAAAGTGCACGACCTAATGTATTTATAGCTATAAAAGGATTAAATAATCAATAATTTTTCTATGGTGAGAATTTAAATCATCATTACCCATTCATGTACTCACCCTATCAAGGGTCATGATGTCATCGAGGAACCCTTAGAGGTCCATTATATCTCACCACAATCTGGACCTATTACATGTTATCCTTCTTTGTTAGTCTCATATCTCAGGTTAACACCTATCACACATAGCCAATGATGTCCCTCAACATATTTTAATCATAGGATTGCCTCATTAGCCTTTTAGGAAATACTATATTTTTATTATATAAAAACAAGATAGCCTAAAACCCATCTCCCTTTATATGTTTTCTCTGGTTGGTCGTCAATCCCAGCCCATCATTATTTTACCATGGGCCTACCCAACAATGGATTCACATCTCAAAGGGTAGGAACACTCACGTCATGCTCATCTCTTCAATCCTAGAGGTTTTAAGGAGTCTTAGGTTTCAGACAAGGCTAATCCCAAAGTTATTCATCTCAATTGATAACTCACATCTATATATAGGTTAATAAGGGAACTTATCACCTCTTTAGATAAATATCATCTATTTCATTTATATTATTTGTTCTATTTATTTACCTTTCTAATCTAATTATACAAAGGAACACATTTATAATCATATCCTTGGACATCGACCAAGGAATCATGTAGTTTTCCATTGTCTGTTCTGGCCTATGAAACTTTGTTATATCCCCACACAGTAACAACTTATTTGTTTAAATAAACTATTGATAACCCTCAGTGATAATAGAAAATATCATATTCATATAAAAATTCATAATACCAAATTTTTGTACTCCAAGATCACCGACCTCAAACAAGGTGTTATTCCCATTAATCATAGCCTAACAAATCTCACTCAAGATCATTTACGCAAAACTATCCATCACCTATAATGCAGAGGCTATATCTCTTTACAAAAATCCATATTTTTTAATAATAAATCATTATAATTAATTAAACATTTTTTATTACATACAAAATATAATTTGATTTGGAATAATAACCAAAAAACTCAACGAAAAACCCCATCACACCAAAAATTAACACAACAATATATAAAAGGAATCTATCACATTCCCAACATCACACTAAGAAAAAATCCATCATATATAACACTAAATCAACCGCTAATTTCATTTAATTTATAAAAAATCCATAATAATATTTAGATGGTGGTGTACCTAAATAGAGAAAGTGTTGTGCAGTGTACATTAATCATAATGGGATGTCCTCTAACCAAAAAATGAAAAATCCCCATCATTATCATAATATTCCGCCTTGATCTAGTAACGTCATCATCATACCCATATCTTAAACAACAAAAAAATAAAATATAAGATTGGGAATCAATAATAAAAGTGTTATTCTAGAAGGGGATACATATGATAGCCATAAGGGGGTTAAAGTATCCATTGAAATGATTTTTAAAATAATTTTTATTGTGATTTATTAATTAATTTAATGCCCTGGAAAATAAAATAATTGGTCACAATGAATTTTTTAGTTGTTCATATCTAAATGATATCAATCAACTCTCCACCACAATAATGAACTAAGGGTGATTCCACCCACTATATCCCCTAAAATGGAATCCTAAAATGACTTCTTCACATATAGAGTCACTACCCAATCACAAATCCATTCCCCCCATGAAGTGTTACACCAAAAAACCCAACATTTTTCAACCTTTAGGCACAACCTGAATAATATTTTTTTCAGCTAGATTAACATCCCAATGCCTGAAATTTATATTCGTACAAGAATCCAAAATCCTATCTATTAAATGGTTGTATAACCCCTTAAATTTTCACACACATTAATGAATAAAAGTAAGTAATTATATAGAACTAGATATAACACATCACAGTCTGATTTTAATGGACGTAAGAAACTCTTCATAAAAAAATGTTCAAATTATTCTAGTTCAGTTGGGAGCAGTAGATGATGACCAAAGAATACAATAAGTTTATAATTACAAAATAAACCCCAAACTAATATCTCACCTCCACTTGTTCTAACAAATATAAATATATATAGTCACATTATGCACAACATCATTCAAATTTCAAATCCACATCATCTTTTTTTTCCAATGAAGTAATTAAAAGGTTTTTATTTGTGTTTCCCAAATAATATTCCATGTTTAAATAAAGGGATAATAATTATAAGAGTCTTCCTAGATATTTTCTTAAAATAAATAGAAATATATTCTTCAATTTATTACAATAATTAATAATGTACTAAATAATAAGTATTGATAACATGGGAAAACTCTATTCTAATATTCAGGACTGACCCATCATATTTTATCCAATTTTAATTTGGATATTTAAATTTTCAAAATTCCATCATATCAATACATATATAATAACATCTGAATCTCATTTAATTAATCGTAAAACAATCTAAAACTTCTTCAAATAGATACTTGATAATTGATGAGTGAGTAAAAATCAATTTTAATTTTAATTTTTTTTGAAATAAATATGCATCATGATGAAATGTCAAAGATTATGTAAAAGAGATCATATTTTCAGTTTTCTATCAGTATATATCTCAATTAGACCATGTGAGTTCATAACAGATGCTAAAATTGATTTTTCTAAAATATCAATTCAGGATATGTATAAAAATATAAAAAATAATTTGGACCCATGAGTATATTTAATTTAAGTGATTTAAATATAATTTTTAGTTATAATGTATTTCATATTACCAAATTATACTAGGTCAAACAATTATATATATAATTGATTTTCATGGAGTCAAATTGATCAAGTAAATTATTTCACATGATAAAATTGATCATATAGATGATTATTGTAAGGAAATAATGTAGGAAAATAATTTGGGTGAATAACATATGTGAATTTACATAAGAAAATTCAAGTAGCTGATTTTTGAAATTTATAAATATCTTGGCATATCAATATTCAGACTCAAATAAGGCCTTCTCAATGTTAGAATTAGCTATGGCCCCATTTAATATATATTTATAAAATTTAATTATATTTCCAATTTATCCAAAATCACCTTAATGAATTTTTTTTATATTAATGTATCATAAAAATTTAGTAGCAACCCGGTTTTGAAAAACATTCGAATTCAGATTAAAAATAATAATTAAATTTTATCCTTATGTTGGTAATGATAAATATCTATTTATAATTTTATTTAATATAATTAAATTTACTTAATTTTATTATATATATTACTCAATAAAAAACAATTGTTTTATTTATATGACCAATTTTACTTAGGAAATAATTTGTTTAATAAAATCTATAAATTTGGATACATTTTTTGGAATCATTTTTTGGCTACACAAGATAATTTCCTACGTGGTTTTCCTATGTGGGAAATATAAAAACATGTAAAATGATATTTAAGGGTACTAAATTTCATATTTATCCTAGGAACATAATATGAAACTTCTATAACATTTCATGTTCTATCAAAACATGAAATATAAATTTATTTTATGTAAATAAATATTATGATATAATCCATCATAAGAAAACATTAATCAATATATAAGATAAGTTATTATAACTTTTAAAGGTAATAAAAAAAATATATTAAATAATAAAAAATTAAGCGGGATTAAGGATCAAATGATAATTCTCCTCCAATTTTACAATTACAAAACCTAGTAAAATTTAAAAAAATTACCCCTTTTGTAAATTTTCAAAAGATAATGTTTCAATAGATTATTTAACTCTTTGAAATGATAATGATTCTTAATAAATTATATATTTATAGAATAAATATTGAATATGACATTACATTGAATTCATATTTCAAAACAAAAATGAAGAAAAAACGATAAACCCTTCCACTGTTAAAACATTTAATTGTATAGAGTAAGAATAATTTTATTGTTATTTGTGAAGAATAAGAAGAAAGCCATACTCAACAATACTTTTATGAAAAATAAATTCATAAACAGTCAGTTAATTTGAGCTAGTGAGTGTCATAATATTTAAAATAGTAATATAATAAACAAATATCGAATGAGATTAAAAAATTGAAAACTAAAAAAAGACTCCATATTATACAAATTTCATGTATAATAGAATATTTCGACATATAAACACACTTAAACTCATCATAACATAATTCCAGATAAAGGATAATTTAAATCTCCATCACACCAATATTTACATTTAATTTCTAAAACTCATCAAATTCTATATTCATAATAATAAATCAGAATGTTAATTTTCTATATATATAAATTTCATACTAAAATTTCCTTTTTTAACATGATATCCAAGAAAATGAAAATTAATATATCTGTACATAGTCTTGGATTGTTTTAAAGGATGTTTATAAATAAAAATATTAGAATTATTGTCATAACAATTAAGAATCTTATTTAACTGAAAAAAAGCTATAAATTGTTTTCATAATACAAAATGATGGAGAACAATAATATGTGGTAGTTATATAATCATATTCAAGAGTTCAATAACAAATATAATTTGGTTTCTATAAATACCATGAAACTAAAGTTTTACCATATAAATAAAAAATAGCTAAATTGATTTTATTACCTATCTTTCATCCACTATAATCTAAATTATAATATATCATCCAATCAAATTTAGTTTTAGTGGGATAAAATAAACCATGATTCAAATATAATATAACTTATATAATAATTATCTTAATATATTTAATATATCTTTCTTTAGGTTCACTTTGAAATATATGACACAAAAGAGTGGAAATAATTATGTTAATCATAAAAGTAGTAAAATATAATAGACATCCAATCGTCACATTATAATATTTAATGTTAATATTTTTCCAAAATTATAAAAATATATTTTAAAAGTACTTCTCTTGGAATTATTTGAAATTTTAAAATTTTCTAATCTAAATATACTAACTAAATATTTTTCATAATTTAATTGATTTATAAAAATACCATTATTTTATTCAATTATTTGAAAAATAAGGAAACATTTAATTTACCCCTTCTACTCATATAAAATTCAAAATTCATAAATTATGAAAAATAATAATAATTTTTTAAATGAAGATGAAAATATAATATGATCTATATAAATTTGTACATTAAAAATATAAATAGAACATTTAATAATAAAAATGATCAATCAACCTTTCTATTAACAAAAAAATTCAACAGAAAACAAGTTAACATTTAATACCATGATCAAGGATATTGCTCCAACCCATATAAATCCATATAAAATTTAAAAAATTGATATATATTTTTTTCATTTTAAAATCAAAGGGTTTTGTAACAAATAATGTTTCAGAAATATAACCATATAAAAAATATGGTTTTACATCCACATGAATTAATTTAAATCCATGAAAAGGGGAATAACCAAATAATATCATAATTTCTTATAACCAATAAATAGGGGAAATATATTATTCAAAATCAATACATTCTTCTTTATAACATCAATGAAAAATAAATCTCTTATTAAATTTAACTATATTTCTAGATTCATCACTTTATTCTACTAAAAACATACTTTTTCCAATAATATGAGAAATAATTAGCTGAACAACTACGGTCCACACTTTATTTCAAATAAGATTATTTAATTCATATTTCATAACTGAGATCCAATTAAAATCACATAAAACATCCTCAATATTCATTGGTACATTAATAGAAATGAAATCATGTTAAATAAAAATATTTAATACACTTTTTTTGTTTGAATTTTTTCGTCAACAATACAAATCGCATTTTATGTTGGATAATATATATTCTTTTTATAAAAATTTTCAGGAATATGTTTATATTTAGATGAAGTATTCCCTCCAAAATATTTTATTCATTATGTTGAGGTTTTATATCTTCAAAATTATAATATCTTCATTCACCCTCAAGATGATCAACATTATCATATCTTTTATTCAAATATTTATTATCAAATTAATCATGATTTGATTCTATTAAAAATAGTTCTTTTATTATATACTCTGTATGGATTACTATTATTTGAATATACTAAGAAAATGCCTCTATCATATTTCATGTTAATATTTTTCTAAATCAAACATTTTGTTGATAATAAAAACATTACAACTAAAGATTAAAAAATAATAAATTTTAGAATTTATACCCTTCCAATATACATAAGTAATCATTTTCAACTAGTGTTTTGAAATAATTATAATGGTAACACCAAAATATGTGTCCAAATATTTTATGAATAAATTTTTAGATAAATTATACACATTTATCAAGGTTATATAAAATTCTAGAAGTAATCTATTATTTCTCAGTACTTCCCCATTTGGTTTTGTTATCCATGGGGATAAAAATAATTAATATACCCATTTTCCTTACAAAACCGGATAAATAAAATATTATATAATTCACTACCACAATCATTTTTAATTGATATAATTTTATTTCCTTTATAATTTTTTCCTAATTTATAAAATGTGATAAACTTAGAAAATGTTTAAAATTTAAGAGTATGAAATTAAGATAGGGTGTGTCTTGTAATGTCATCAATAATAATGAAACAATATCTCCTTCCAACTTAAATTTTTGGTTTGGTATGACAAAGTGAAACCAAATGAATAATATCAATAAGTAGTATAATTTTTATTTAATTAATTGATTTGAAATTACTTAAATGTAATTTTCCTTTGAAGCATGATTCTTAAACAAAGTTGTTTCACACAATACGTTCAGGAAACTACAAAAAAAATTCTTTTTTGGTGCCTTGTGCATCATCCTAAAATTAAATTGTCCCAAAACATACAAATCATGAAATGTTTTCACATTGTGTAGTAAATATATATTTTATAATTTTATTAGTTAAATCAAAAAAATAAATTTGACTAAATATTTTATTTTATGTTTTCATAAAATAAAATGGATTTATAATTATAAAAATGAATTAATTATTTTTAAATTCATGAAATATTAACTCATCACATATTTATGAAAGTATTACTAAATTATGATTCAATCCATTATTATATTAATCTTCAAAAAAATCAACAAAATTACAAATTCCAACCTAAAGAAATTAACATTCCTTTAGAAATTTCACCAAACATTTTAATAGGTAAATAATAATTATTAAATGAAAAACATTTCAAATATGACAAGTTAAATGTCTTGAGAATCCACATTCCATATAATACATAACATTTTTTATAATCCAATGGAATATTTCCTTCATAAAAATTTGGAATAGTTGGTGCCCGTGAAAATTTCAGTCCAATAGGAATATCATAATATTTTTTTGGAAACTAAACTAACTTCATTAACTTATATATATGAAATATTTAAGATAATTATATGTAAATTAATGAAATAATTGATACAAGATATTGTGTAAATATCAAGGAAATACCATTTTAATAATATCCATTCACATTATATAAAATTTATTAGTGGTATAAGTCCATACATTTATTCTCTTAACAAATAATGTATTGTAAATTTTAGGTAATTTTTTGTTATAACTAAGACCAATTCTATTTTTTCACTTTATTGAATCTCATTATCATACCAATGTTTTCAAATTCGTGTATAAAAATTAAAATATTAGAATTTAGGTTTTCAATATTATTTTTGAGTTGTTCATTTACATTAATCACATTATTATAATTCCTTATTTCTGTTTCATGTCATATTTCAATGAAATCAACTTATAATCATAATTTTTCTTTTTTATCATGAGAATATATTTTATTGTCCTGGTTAATTTCATGATCAATTGGAGAACATATGTTATCATCTAGGATAGTCTTCCTCTAAACTTTATTTTTCATTATAATAACATTATAATGGATCTAATGATTCATGTGTGAATTTGTGATTTTTAAACTTAATTTTCATATCAATCAACATTTTAAACTAATTATTTTATATTTGTGTTTATAGAATCATATTAAGATGAATATAAATTAGTAGACCCAAATAACTAATATTAATAATTCATCAAGGAATGATTTAACTTGTCCTTTTCAAATCATGATTTTCAATCAGGATTTTAATCCTCAATACAACTCCACATGGAGGATATTTTTATTATTTTATTTTATATGTTGATTCCTATAATTTCATTCCTTATTAATAATTTGAAATTATTCTTATTGTTCCCTATATTCCATCTCCAATAATAAATTACTTCTTGATCATTATTAAAAATATTATTTCATATCATAATATTCTTTTAAATCATCTTTAGGATAGTATTTTTTGGAATATAATTGAATATATTATTTTCCTTTTATATCATTCCTTTGTGAAATTTGTAGTGTCATCTATATCACTACCCTAGAATACAAAACCATAAGAGTAAGTATAATCATTTTTCTTAATGTAATTTAAATTCTTATTTTTATTTTCTTCTTTTGAAATAATAATATATTCTAAATCATATAGTAATAATGATCAAATAATCTCATCCTGAGTAGATTCCATGAAATTATCAAATTAATAAATAGAATATTTTTTACCATGCCACTTCTTAGTATGTTATTTTAGAACTCATTCAATGAATAAAATATATTCTTGAGTTTCTAATTTATAACTCATACACATAATAATACAAGTAAATATATGGAATTTTTGACTAATAGATTCTTCTTCACCAATTTTATATTCATTATATTCTTATATTCACTTTCCAAAAAAAATTAAAAAAATTATCTTATCCATTATGAGTAACATTTATCATTTTCTAGATTTCATGAGCAATCATACAAACATAAACATTAATATGAATATTGAAATTTATTTCATGATATAAAATGTTCATAACAATTTAATTCAACAGATAATTTACTGAAAAATTGAAAATTACTGACACAATGACACTGTCAAGTAGGCTGAGTGGTTTTTTAAATTATTGTACAGTGATCAATGCTATGATACATTAAGAAAGATTATATTCATGTTTTCTAATAGGCATAATTATTACCATCAAAATGATGAGTTGTCTGATATGGTGATCATTCAAACTATTTACTTTAATATTACATATATATTTTCCTCTAAAAGGTTATGTTATTAAAAGGTTAAAAAGTAAAAAAATATTGATCATGGGGTCAAGATATGATACGTATTTATAGACCCAAATAGATGATGAAAGATAGCCAATAGGGTGGGAATTGGTCTTTTTAAATGATTTTTAAATTTAAAGGTTATTATACGTGAGTTATTATGTTTATGTCGTGGGAAAATGAAATAAAAGGACATAATTATTTGTATTTTGGTTAATAAATAAATTATCTTAGTCCACTTGTCACACCTCCCTCAAATTAAGTGATAGAACCAACTATAGCCAGAATAATGGAATGTTACATTGAATTTTAAACCCGTGGAGTCCCAAAATAATAGAAATCAATTTTCTAACTAGAGGCATAAACCCAAATACATCGTCCTTTTTCCCACCTTGAGGAACAACCTTAATAACTTAGCATTATCTCTCCTAGGCGCACAACCTAACATATAATTTTTTTATTAGTGACAACCCATTATCCCACCTTTTATTGGGCATTATAAATATTTAAATATATATATATATATAAATTATTAGAATGAAGTAATTTAACATAAACATATTGAACAATATAGTGTCCATGTGTCAATCCAGAATAAAACTCTCCAATAGAAAATGATCAAATTATTTTATTTTGGTTTGGAGAAATATTTAATCACTATGTAATGTAGAACTTGTGTGGTTCTAGAATAATACTAAAATTATATTACCACAACAGTAGTTCTAAAAACAAGAAATATACAATGTCTCATTATGCATTGTATCATTAAAATTTTACCATTTTTCACATGTCATTTTTTATTAAACTATTGAAGTGTTTTCTATTATTTTGTTCCACATAATACTCCAAATGGAAATGAAATAATAATAATTACATGAGTCTTCTTAGATATTAAATAAAATCAAATAAAAATATATAATGGAATTTGATAGAAAAATCAATAAAATAGAAAATAATAAGTATTATTAACCTATGATGTATCCCTAATATTATTCCTGATTGTACATTAATTTTTCTACTAATTTAAATTTATATATTTCAATTTTTAAAAAAATCATCATTAATATCAATATATGATTATCCTTTTTGGGATATCATTTAATTAATCATAAAATAATGATAAAACATGTTCACATCGATTAAAATGAATTAATGATTAATTCCACAATAATTAAAACCCAAAAAATACATAAAATAAATATATAGTGAATTGAAATGCCATAGATTATGTTAAAATAGAATATTTCATGTTTTATGTAATTATATATCTCTGAGAACATATACGAGTTATTTATACATAAAAAATGCAGTTTGTTCAAAAATAAATTTGATATCTATATATCATAGATCAAACAAATTTATATCCATGAAAACATTTATTTATAGTGATTAAAATTTCATTTTGATAGATGATATATTTTATGTAACTGAATTATATCGTGTTAGAAAATTGACTTATAGAGGTGATTCTCATGTGGGATAATTGATAACATAACAAATTTCATGTAATAAAACTCATCATTTATAAAATTCAAGTAATTGAATCATGTATGTGAATAAAATAAGCTAATTCAAATCGGATAATCATGTAGGTTAATTTACATTGAATATTCTATGTAATAGATTATAGAAATATGTAAACAATTTGACATAAAATATTTCATCCCTCAAAAAGTACTTCTAAATGATATTATATGATTTGTATGTAGTTGAATTACATTTATGAAATTTCATTATGTTTTTAAATAATCATGGATAACCATAATATGACTATTATAGTTAATGTTATCATCATAATATTGTAGAAAAAATGTTTTGAAAATGTGCAGAATTCAGACTGAAAACATGACATGAATTATAATCAAAATTTTGATATTATTGAGATTGATTTTAATTTTTTTATTATAATAAAATGTAGTTGATTCTCTAATTTTTTAAAATCTATTAGAATAAATTATTATGGACATATATTTACATGTTATTTATGACGTATAAATTGTAACCGCATCTGAAAATTTGGATAATTGGATTGGTTATGTGACATAACTTGCTATATGGGTTGGTTTAGTGAGAGAATTTACAATGAGATTTTCCTTTGATAACAATATAAACAATGTAAGAATTAACTATTATGGTATGAAATGTATTATTTATCATAATATTTCCATCTAAAACCTTTACACCGTCTTATGGAAAAGAAAAACAATAAATATAAAGATATATTATGAAAATAAATATTATGAAACAATCAATGTTCAAATACATGAAGAAATAAATAATATATGATATTATGAATTGTATTAGAAAAATATAAGATTTTAAATTATCAAAACACAATAGGGTTATAGGATTCACTTGACAAGATGGGTGGGAAGAATGTCACCTAGAAGTATCATTGAAAATGCACTCAAAATCATTCTATATTAAGAAGAAATGAGAGAGGAATGTGGGGAGATAGAGGCCATATGAAACTTCCTCCTTTCTTTGGATATTCCTATAGAAACCCAGTTTTTTCACTATAAGACTTTGAAATATTTGAATATAAATTTCCATATCATGAACATGAGACATGATTCTATTCTATGTCTGGGTGTTACTAGAAATATTTTAATGAAAATATTAAAAATATTTTATATTTTGAACACATAGTTTCTTTAAGAAAATGGTATAAATCATAAAAGGAATTTTGGATCGAAAATCGGAGACCACAATGAGTCTAGAATTAATTTTTTACCCTAGGTGCGGCCAAAAAATAGGTCGTTGTGGGGTGTTCAGATATCTCACATGTTAGTGGTATGCTTAGTTGATAAACTAATTATTTAACTAATTCATTCATTCATTTAATCTAAAATACTTTCAATAATAATATTTCCATAGAAAATCCTCTAGTGATGTCCACATAAACCTTTGAAGGATTACAGTGATTCTTCTTCTCCTTCCATTGCTGAATATCTTCAGACAAAGATGAAAAACTGTATTAGAGGAGAATGGAGTACATCTAACGCAATGTATTGCTTTGATCATTAGAGGTTGTGTTTTATGATGATGGAAGAACCAATATCCTGGTAGGACTCATAAATTAGTGGTTTACTTCTTATTTTATTAAATTTATTGATAGAAATCACTCATTTTATGATCAATTCCTATTGTTGGACCTTTTCATGCACCTGTTTGTTGATTTTAATTGGTTTTGTAGTTTTTTTCTAACCAATATTTCTATTTTCCTGATCATTGGACAATAAAATATATCCAATAACAGTAAAACAATTTTTAATATTCCTTTTACCCTAAATTTTTAAATTTTGTTCACTTGTTGGACCCCACGGTCCATGTTTAACAATTTTTGGAAGTACCAGGCTCAATCAGACCCCAAGAATCATGAAACATTCACATGAAAGGGACATATTAATGAATTATATAGTTATATAGGACGATTTCAGGTTTTTTATTAGTTTTTGGATGATTAGTATCCAAACATTTTAATTCATAAGGTTTCTTTATTGAAATTTTATGAAGTGAACCGCAACAGTATGGAGGGTTCAGAATACCAGATAATGGAATTTGGAAACTACGATACATGGCCATATCCACTATCTTCATAAATCATTTAGGCTAAAAATAACGTTGGAAGACCTGTCTAGGCATGTGGATGATAATTTTGAGAAAATGTGAAATACATGACTACACATTGGGTACCTTGATGAACACATGCATGGTATCCACATTGCTGTGGTGGCTAGGGTTTCTTATGATTATAGTAATGGTATGACATGTAACCCTCCAACACACCATGTTACTCAACCAAAATGAATGAGTCACGTGGTAGAGAACACAAGAAATACCCCATGTGGGATTACAAGGTCAAGCACGTGGTCATGTACCAAAGTACACAGTGACGGGTTCAAGTACATTGGCATGGGGTCCAGAACACAACTATGACTAGAAGAACCCAAATAGATCCACGATAGTTTGGACACACTATGAAGTGCACCTACAAACCATGTACTTCTACATAGAAAGAGGTATATATAATGGTTTGGGACATGAATTTTTGGTGGAGTGGGAATACATGTTGTGTGGGTACCCTCACACACATTCTACACCTCAAGTCCTTTTGAGGAAACATGGAACTCATTTATCACGTTCTTTTGATCTCTCATTTTGGCCCGCAAGTTGAACATATTGAATTTTGACCCACTTAAAACATGAATCTTCACTTGGTTTTGGATTTTGGGATATGAAATGGAATGTTAAAAGAATTATGTCTGGTTATACAATGATAAGTGATAGGAATGATCATGCAGGATCAACCAAGCCTCCTAAGTGGAACCCTCCAGTTGGGCTACACAAGGGTCATCAATGACTACTGGGTATACCCCTTTAGTCGGACTGGACATGGGTCCTTGATAACTATTATCTTGGAAGCCTCATATTAACATAGGAAATGGGTCCCCTACACACTTCTGAATGTATCCCTCTAGATGGTCTAGGCATGGGTCCTCAATGACTTTTAGAGTGTAACATTTTTATTGGAAGAAGAAATGGGTCCCTTAAAGACATCTGAGTGAAACCCTCATATTGGGTTGGGCATGGGTCCTTCATAGACTTCTAGAGTGGAACCCTCCATTTAGGCACGACGTGTGTCCTCCTACAATATGTGTAACCCTAATATTATTCTATGGCATGGGACCTCTATATAGATATTATAGCGCCTCGACTATGCAGAAGAGTAAAAAGGAATGGTTTGACATGGACTGTTACTTTTTGTCAGATTCATGAGATGATGGTTTTAAAGTCCTATAAAATTAAAGGAATTTTTTTTAATTTTTCTTTAGGATTTTACAGGAACGCAGTTTCTGACGGCACCTGATTCCGAGGCCCAGTGTGCCCGAAATCAATTTCAGAAGTTTAGCTCGGGTACGTTCAGTGAACGAACGAGCGGGTTTTCCAAAATTTTGAACTAGTTCTTGGAATTGAAATATGAGGACACCGATGAAACCACAACGCCGATAATTTCTTAAGAATGCCTTTTCCGGAGTTGCGTTGCACGGGTGTGGTTATTAAATAATGGGTTAACTAATGAATGAAAAAAAATATTGTGCTACAATTTTATTTCTATTCTGGGTAGTTTAAACCTATGCTTGGTGGTTGGAGTGGGACCCACTAATATCCTAACTCCACTAGGTAGGATATTAGTGAAGTGGGGCCCACACGAGCCCCACCCCTTCAATCCCTTTTTAACCTGCCTCTCATGCTTGTAATTTGTAACTCACCCGCACCCCGAATTAATGGCAAGTCAACCCTCAAAATTAATTCAGATATTAAATGATCCTCAATTAATTCTATTAATTGAATGTGATTTGTTTGATTTTCAATTTAATGGCTTGCGTTTGTATTAATAAAATAATACAAGACATATTTTATTAGAGGTTGATTCGTTGTGCGAAATGAAGGGGGGACTCTTGCGCTCTTGAGGAATATCTTCTTCCTTCTTGAAGAATGAAAAGAACACACCATCACCGACGTAGAACGTCAACCTTCGACGAAGGAAGAAGAATAATGATGATTCCTTGGAGATCGATGATGAGACGCCATGTACCGCGACGCTGACGGTCCTCTTCTCTGCGATGCCGTGTACCGCGACGCTGACAATCCTCTTTCCGTGACATCGTCTTCCGCGATGTCTTTTTCTGCGATGAACCTTGTCCGATGACTTCATCGGGGTAGGGGGTTTTCGAATAAAGTTTATTTTTGAATTATCCCCTCGTGCACGAGTATTTTAATTTCAGGGTGATTGAATAATTTTACCTTGAAAAAATTATTCCCTCATTTAGAGGATGTCTTTTAATGATTGCCTTTTGAAAAACACCTAACGCGGAGGGTGCGGGCCGAACAAACACAACCTGAAAACCCTTCGTAGTTTGTTTATTGGTGTGAGGATTGATGGGCGAAGACGACGGGGGCCACAAAGGCGTTTTGAACCCTTCGCAGTAATCTACGGGTCCCAGGAGAGCCGCAGGCGCAGACGGAAGGCAAAACGGACCACCGGAGCGCGTTTGGTTGTCCGCGGAAGGCGCTTCCGGCGCACCGCCGGCAGGAGCTACCGCCGCTGAATCCGTGACAACGGTGGTTTGACGGCATCCCATGGTCGTGCAGGATTCGGGGGGGATGCGGCGACTAGCGCCACGTCAGTTAGCAGGGGGTAGCGCACCCCCCCCCCCCCTCGCGTCCGCTCAGCGCGCGACACCCGCTGAGCCAGACCGGCCACCCGCGCCGGACCGGGCTGCACCCTGATGGTCCAGACCCGGACCCGAGTCAGGTTGACCTGGTTCGGGCCGACCTTATGCGGGGTTGGGCCAGGACAGGCCCAGACCCCAATTTCGAACTATTTTCAGTCATTTGCCCATATCTTGGGCTTCAGACCTCCGATCGACGCACCGTCAGTTGTGTTGGGATCCTTGGATTGAGAAGGTTGTTTTGGAATATTACACTCAAGGTTTCGGAAAACTTTGGGTATGGCCGTTTGGTTTGAACACGAAACCAACTGGGCCCTCAGAGCAGAAATTCTTATAACTTGAGCTCCGAACGTCTGATTGACGTGCCATCAACTTTTGTGGATTTCTCTTAGTGAGACAGACCTCTTGGATTACTTTGCTCATGGTTTGGACATCGTTGGAGTGCGGTCTGGTTTTTTTACTTAAAACCAACAGGGCCCCTGGAATGAAAAAACCAATAACTCTCCGACCGGGCATCCGATTGACGCATCATTTGTCATGTTGAGTTCCCCATGTCATGACGGAACTTTGAGATACATCAACTCTGGACTACTTGTTAGTTGATGTATCAACCCAATTTTCTCGAGGAGCGGACCCTCCTGGAATCGAGCGTGCTGTGTGCAAGAACCCTAGAGCTGGCTGCAACGATGAAGAATTCCATACTGGAATCCTTCGTGGGTTTGACGATGAAGACTACCATACTGAAATCCTATGTGGGTTCGATGGTGAAGACTTTCATACTAGAATCCTCTGTGGGTTCGACGATGAAGACTACCGTACTGAAATCCTATGACGTTTCGACGGCGAAGACTTTCGTACAATAATTCTCCGTGGGTTCGACGATGAAGACTACCATACTGAAATACTATGTGGGTTCGACGGTGAAGACTTTAGTACTGGAATCCTCTGTGGGTTCGATGCTAAAAAGTTTCGTAGTGGAATCCTCCGTGGGTTCGATGATGAATACTTTCGTACAAGAATCCTCTGTGGGTTCGATGATGAAGAATACCGTTCTAAAATCCTATGTGGGTTCGACAGTAAATACTTTTGTATGGGAATCCTCCGTGGGTTCGACGATGAAGACTACCGTACTAAAATATTATGTGGGTTAGATGGTGAAGACTATCGTATCAGAATCCTCCGTGGGTTCGATGACAATGACAACCGTACTGGAATCCTCCGTGGGTTCGATGATGATGTCAACCATACTGGAATCCTCCGTGGGTTCGGCGGTGACGACTCTAGTACTTGTATCATATGTGGGTCCCACCTAGATGAATTAGTGGCTACATTTGATCATCTTTATCACCTTATGAAGGAGTACAACTGTGTGAGCTGAGTCTTGACTTTCAATCAATATCATCGATTTGATTGACTTGTGTTCATATGTGGATTGGGTTGTGTTATCCTGTGTGGATTGGGTTGTACTATCCTGTGTGAACGTGATCGAACTTGGGCTCGGACGCTTGGAGCTGAACGAGAATTGATGACTTAGGTATATGTATGGGAATATACCTAAGTAGTGTTGGTTGTTACTTGGCGATTGTATCATTACCTTGTGGATTATCCTTTGTGGATTCTGGGAGACCATTGGGGGTCTCGGGGTCCATACTGAGTAGTGTATACTCACCTCTACATGGGCTATGCCCGCACTACGTTTTGTTGGATGCAGAAGACGGACAACTCTGATCGTGGTTGAGGCTTGTGGAGAAGGTCAGTACCTGGAGGTAGTCCACTGGGTGGGACATACACGGAGCGGACGGCTGGACCTAAGGAGATGAAGAGGCTATCTGTACCCACCCATCAGGTGGGACATCCAGTGGACGACTCGACGTTGCTGCTTTACATTCAGTTGTTGTACTTTCTTTCCAGTTGTACATTACTATCAGTTAGGGTTTGTATTCTGGCCCACTTACTTTTCCGCACTACGATTGTACCCAATTTTACTTAGTGTTTCCTTCTTCTTTCTTACCCTGTGGTGTTTTTTAACCTTATTAAGGAAATGCCTTCCCCTTTTTGTCGGGATTTACGCCTTGGTGCTAGTCGCCAGCCCTTGGCCTATGGGAGGCAGGCTTGGGGCTGTCACGGCACGGGTCCCGAGGATAGGTCGTGACAAATTGGTATCAGAGGAGTTCGGTTATACCACAGAACTCAGGACTCTGATCTTTCTTCTATGTGAAGCAATAGTTTTAAGGGTATTGAGTGTGGCTATCAGTCTAGGGAGTCCAGTGTTGGTGCGGCGGCTGACGTATCCATACACAAGGACCCTGACTTCTGATTTATGACTCAATGCACGAAAACATTGATTGCATGTGTGTTTCAAAATATTTCATTGTGATTACTTTGTGTCAGCTCACCATGTATATTGTTTGACTGTGGCGCACCTATTTCTTTTCAGGATGGCCCCACGATGGCAGCCAGCTAGGGTTATGAGCTTTGTGCAGGACAACAGCCCACCGAGCGATGAGGCCTCAGTGCAGGGCCCTTTCTCAGCGGAGGCACTGGTGGTACCACTACCCGCCGAGCCACCGATGCCACCAGCCCCAACCACTGAGAGTGCACGTCTCCTTAGTGAACTGCATGAGTTTTAGTGTCAGAGACCGCCTGTGTTCCGTGGGGAGATGGACCCTCAGGCAGCTGAGGATTGGCTGGAGGCGGTTGTGTGTGTTTTCAGGTTAGTGGGGACACTAGCTAACCTCATGGTGATCTTTGTAGTGAGCCTCCTGCACGTGGCAGCAGGAAAATGGTGGAGCATGGTTCTCCAGGTGCACGACGAGGCATCTCTCCTCTGGACGGACTTTGAGAGCCTCTTCTGCTTGGAGTTCATCCCAGCCACCCTCTGTGCGGTGCACATTCAAGAGCTACTACAGCTGCGGTAGGGCAGCATGACCGTGGCCCAGTACTCGGAGAGGTTTACTGATATCTCACGCTACTCCACAGATTTGGTATGGGACCCATTCTTCTAGGGCCAGACCTTTGAGCAGGGAATGAGGCATGAGATCAAGGCTTCGATGTTCTCCCTCAACATTCCGATGCAGGAAGAGGTGTCAGAGAGAGCCCTTCTAGTGGATAGATTTCTCGCCAAGCATGCACTAGCAGTAGTACCCTCCGTCGGACGACCCGTAGCGGAGTCATCTGCAGCTGGCAGTAGACAGGTGATGCAGTGGTCCAAAAGGGCCATACCATCAGATAGGAAATCTTAGGGTGAAGATTCAGTTGTGTGGGGCACATGAAGGAGAGCCATCTACAAGAGGAGCAGGCAATGCTACGCATGCGGCGGGCAGGGTCACATGGCTTGAGATTTCCCGAATCATCCTGCAGATGAGCAGCAGACGGTAGAGGGACCTCCCAGGATGATGTTCGACCATGGCGGTCTGTAGGGAGAAGGCAGGCGAGGCAGAGGAGCTGGCTGAGCATCGGGTGGTGGACGACGCTTTGAGGCCCTACCACCACCACCACCTGGGAGACCACACCGACCACAGGGAATCGGTTGAAAGGGAGGAGCTCAGCTTCAGGAAGCTAAGGCCTATGATCATGGAGCTCCGGGAGCAGATGGACAAGAGTGGGAATAGCTCCAGACATGGGAACTTTTGTTCATGTTGCTTTTAGCTTTGTTGATGTTTGTTTGTGGATGCTTTGTGTCTTTGTTCTTTGGGATGCAGTAATAAAACAAAACCTTTCATTGTGGAATTTACTTTCGTGTCCTCTCTTTGTGTGGTTACTAAGAGGTTACGGTTTAAACTGTTGACTTGACCCTCACTTTTGAGATTCCTACTGGAGGAAACCCAGTGACCACACACTGATGCCGACAGTGTGACTCAACCCTTGGAGGCGAGAGTAATGGATGGATATCATGGTAGTAGTGTCGAGGCCTTACGACATCATCCTTTGTATGGATTAGTATCATCCCTGTCTGGATTGACTGTATTAGGCGAAGAATGTGGTTTATCCTGGGGATGAGACCAGATTTCTCTTATCCGCAAAGATGAAATCTTACCAGCTCTTGTAGGACCAGAGAAGGTCTATGTGATCCGAGAGTATATGAGGACAACTCAGATCTGATAAAAGTCTTGTGATGACTAGAGGCGGAGACCACTGGAGTTCGAGCAAGTCAACCACGTTTTTCTATGGGTCTCACCTCGACATGAATTAAAGAGTTATAGCCACGGCGGGAAGTTATCTCCGCGCTTCATCGGACCCTTCTAGGTCCTCAACAGGGTAGGCGAGGTGGTATAACGCTTGACCCATCCACCTCAGTTGCATCAAGTGCATGACATTTTCCACATATCTCAGCTGATGAGATACGTGCACGACCCGACACATATCCTTGACGATGGGGCGACTTTTGCGAAGGTCCCGGTGGAGATCGAGGATCGATAGGAGTGGGTCCTATGTGGACGGTCAATACCTCTAGTGCGCATCAGATGGTAGCATGGGAACCTCCAGGAGAGCACTTGGGAGTGGGAGGCTCAGATGCATGCTCAGTACCCACATTTGTTCCCCTAGTTTATGATGTATCTTTACGGGGACGTAAATCCATGAGGTGGGAGTAATGTAAAGACCCGTAAAATTCAAGGGATTTTTTTTAAATTTTCTTTTGGATTTTACAAGAACGAAATTTCTAACGGCGCCTGATTCCGAGGCCCAGTGTGCCTGGAATAAATTTCATAAGTTTAGATCGGGTACATTCAGTGAACAAACGAGCGGGTTTTCCTAACATTTGAACCAGTCCTCAGAATCGAAATATGAGGACATCGATGAAACCACAGCGCCATTAATTGCTTATGAACACCTTTTCTGGAGTTTCGTTGCTCAGGTGAGGTGATTAAATTATGGGTTAACTAAAGAATGAAATAAAATATTGTGCTACAATTTTATTTCTATTCTGGGCAGTTTAAACCTATTCTTGGTGGTTGGAGTGGGGCCCACTAATATCCTAACTCCACTAGGTACAATATTAGTGAATTGGGGCCCAAAGGAGCCCCTCCCCTTCAATCCATTTTTAACCTCCCTCTCGTGCTTTTTAATTTGTAACTCACCCGCACCCCGAATTAATGGAATGTCAACCCTCAAAATTAATTCGAATATTAAACACTCTTCAATTAATTCAATTAATTGAATGAGATCTGTTCGATTTTCAAATTAATGGCTTGCGTGTGTATTAATAAAATAAGAGAAGACTTATTTTATTAGGGGTTGATTCGTAGTGCGAAAGGAAGGGAGGACTCTTGCACTCTTGAAGAATATCTTCTTCCTCCTTGAATAACATGATGAACACACTGTCAACGACGAAGAATGCCGACCTCCGACGAAGGATGACGAATAACGCTGATTCCTCAGAGATCGACGATGCGACGCCGTGTACCGCGACTTAGATGGTCCTCTTCTCCGTGACGCCATGTACTGCGACATTGAAGATCCTCCTTCTGCGATGTCATCAACCACAACATCTTTTTATAGGACAAACCTTGTCCGACGACTTCATCGTGGTAGGGGTTTTTCGAATAAAGATTATGTGTGAATTATCCCCTCGTGCATGAGTATTTTAATTTCAGGGTGATTGAATAATTTTACCTTGAATAGATTATGCCATCGTTTAGATCATTACTTTTAAGGATTTCCTTTTGAAAAACACATAACGTAGAGGGTGCAGGCTAAACAAACACGGCCTGAAAACCCTCCCAAGTTTGTTTATTGGTGTGCGGATCGACGAGAAATGACATTGTGGGACGCAAATGTGTTTTGAACCCTTCGCAGTAATGTACTGGTCCTGGGAGAGCCGCAGGCGCAGACAGTGGGAAAATGGACCACCGGAGCGCGTCAGGTGGTCCGCGGAAGGTGATGCCGGCGTGCCGCCGACAGGAGCCACCGCCGCTCAAGCCGCGGTGGCGGTGGGTTGACCAGATCCTGCAGCCGTGCGAGATCTGTGGGAGACGCGGTGACCAGCGCCACATCAGTTAGCAAGGGGGGGGGGGGGGGGGGGCTGCCCCCCCCCCCCCCCCGCGTCCGCTCAGCGCGCGACACCCGCTGAGCCGGACCAGCCGCGTCGCGCCGTGCACTGATGGGCCGAACCCGGGTCGAGTCAACCCGAGGGGGGTTGGACCCGGCTTTGTTGGGCCCCGACCCCCCATTTCGAACTGTTTTCAGTCATTTTCCTATATCATGGGCTTCATACCTCTGATGGACGCACCATCAGTTGCATTGGGATCCTTGGATTGAGACTTTCGTTTCGGTATATTACACTCAAGGTTTCATAGAACTTTGGGAATGGCCGGGTTGGTTCGAACACGAAAGCAACTGGGTCCTCGGAGCGGAAACACTTATAACTTGAGCTCTGGACATCTGATTGATGTGCCATCGACTTTGTTGGATTCCTCTTAGTGAGACAGACCTTTTGGCTTACTCTTCTCTAGGTTTGGACGCAGTTGGTGTGAGGTCGGGTTGGTTTTGTCTTAGAAACCAACTGAGCCCCTGGAACAAAAACGCCAATATATCTCAAACCGGGCGTCCGATTGACGCACTGTCTATCACGTTGAGTTCCTCTTGTCAAGACAGAACATTGAGATGCATCAACTCTGGAATATGTGTCAGTTGATGTATCGTCCCACTTGGCTCGAAGAGAGGACCCTCCCGGAATCGAGCGTTCTGTGTGCGGGAACACTAGAGCTGGCTGCAACGATGAAGACTGTCATACGGGAATCCCCCGTGGGTTCGACGATGAATAATACCGTACTAAAATCCTATTTGGGTTCGACGGTGAATACTTTCATACTGGAATCCTCTATGGGTTCGATGATGAAGACTATCGTACTGAAATCCTATGTGGGTTCGATGGGGAAGACTTTTGGTACTTGAATCCTCCGTGGGTTCGAGGATGAAGACTACCGTATTGAAATCCTATGTGGGTTCGACGGTGAATACTTTCATACTAGAATCCTTTGTGGGTTCGATGATGAAGAAATTCATACTGGAATCCTCTGTGGGTTCGACGATGAAGAATTTCATACTGGAATCCTTCATGGGTTCGACAATGTTGAATACTGTACTGAAATCCTATGTGGGTTCGACGGTGAAGACATTCGTACTGGAATCCTCCATGGGTTCGATGATGAAGACTACCGTACTAAAATCCTATGTGGGTTCGATGGTGAAGACTATCGTACTGGAATCCAATGTGGGCTCGACGACGATGACGACCTTACTGGAATCCTCCGTGGGTTCGACAACGACGACAACCGTACTGGAATCCTCTGTGGATTTGGTGGCGATGACTACATTACTTGTATCCTATGTGGGTCCCAGCTAGATGAATCAGTGGCTACATCTGATCATCTCTATCACCTTACGAAGGAGTATACATGTGTGAGCTGAGTCATGACTTTCAATCAATATCTTCGATATGATTGACTTTCTTTCCTATGTGGATTGGGTTGTGTTATCCTATGTGGATTGGGTTGTACTATCATATGTGGATGTGATCGAACTTGGGCTCGAATGATTGGAGCCGAATAGAAATTGATAACATAGGTATATGTATGGGCGTATACCTATGTAGTGTTGGTTGTTACTTCTTGATTGTATCTTTCCTTTGTGGATTATCCTTTGTGGATTTTGGGAGACCTTCGGGGGTCTAGGGGTCCCTACTGAGTAGTGTATACTCACCCCTGCACGGGCTATGCCCGCACTACATTGTATTGGATGCAGACGACAGATAGCTCTGATCTTGGTTGAGGCTTCTCGAGCAGGTCGGTACCTAGAGGTGGTCCACTAGGCGGGACGTACATGGAGCGGACGGCTGGACCCGAGGAGCAGAGGAGGATATCTGTACCCACCCTTCAGGTGGGACTTCCAGTGGATGACTCGACGTTACTGTTTTACTTTCAGTTGTTGTACTTTATTTCCAGTTGAACTTTACTTTCAGTTTGGGTTTGTATTCCGGCCCACTTTCATTTTCGTGCTACTATTGTACCCAGTTTTACTTAGTTTTTCCATCTGCATGCTTACCATGTGGTGTTTTTTACCTTATAAAGGAAATGCCTTCCCCCTTTTTGTCAAGATTTACGCCTTGGTGCTAGTCGCCAGCCCCGGGCCTATCGGAGGCGGGCATGGGGTTGTCACGACACGGGTCCCGAGGATGGGTTGTGATAATGCTTGTCATTGATTCACTTTAAGAAATATTGGAGACTATTCATGTCGGGATAAGCTGTGAAATGGAGATACCATTTATATCACATTTTGGAATCTTTTGACTAAGAATATATATATTTCTATCTCCATACATTTTTATTTGTTTAATCTTTTTCCATTAGATTCAAAGATGCGTGGGGCATGTCAGGTTGTTTCCATGATTAGATTATTATGGTCACATGTGATTACTCACATGTTATGGGTGGTGAATAATTGATGTATTGTTCATACACTTACAAGTTTGAGCCCCCTTGTGAATGAAAGAGGTTAATATTTCTCTTTCTTTGGTTGAGCTACATCATGTTAACTATCTATTATCATTATTCTCCTTTTGTATCTCTTAATGATCTGCCTTTATCTATGAGTGAATCCTAATGGGTTTGTAAATAATCACCCAGGAAGGGGATTTTCCCGCACATGTCATGTATTATTTTAATGATGAATAGGTTAACAGTGTGTACAGTGGAGCTTAGGGATACCATGAACATTGGACTGAAAATGGTGTTCGAGGCATGGATATTAGGAGTTGGGATATATCAATGCCTTATAGCATAGTTTTTTATGTGGGGACATATTTCTATTTGGAATTGTATTTTTCCCATTACATTTTAATTTATTGTACAATATTCATTTAATGTGAAGAGGTTTTTTATACTTGGTTGTTCCCTTTGAGTTCTGCTTCCTTAACTTTTACATCCATTGAACTTCTTAATTGATATGGTTGTCTGTGTACATAGAAGTATGTAAGATAAGGAAATTCAATTTTTTGTTATATCTTTGATTGTAGTCGCTATCCCATGGATTATCGAGGTGGGTCAAGTGTAGTTGCAACTCGATATCCGGGTCTAGCTAGGTCGTGATAGATTGGAATTAGAGTTGTCTCAATACTTGGGATGATGGTTGTGGAAGTTAACATATGAGGATTTTTTGGGATTAGGGAAATAATTTTAATGCGTCTCATGTGAGGATATCAGGATACAGAATCTAGTGACATTATGGGAGATCGACATATCAATTCAAATGAAAATTGGATACCTATTTGTATACTCATCAAACAGAGACATTGGTTGTAGGGATTAGTGGTACGTGCATCATATATGATTGATTATTTTACTATCTATATTGATTTATATCTGGATTATATATATATATATATATATATTCGTAGCTGAAGATGGGAAAACTATATAACATTTAGTATTCCACCACGATGATAGAAAACTAAAATACTAGTTCCAAATCATGATTATGATCTAATGAAAGATTATGCCTTAGTTCAGGGTCCATCCTATGAAAATGTTCATCCATGTGGATAGTAAGAAGAACATACACCTATTGAGTAGTAGGTCATCCTAGCAACGAATTCCAAGGATGCATGAATGCTTATCGTTCTCTACGAGTTCCAGTGCCAAAGGCCACTATGGTTTCATGCTGATACAAATCCGCGAGCAGTAGATGATTGGCTATATTTGGTGATCTGTGTCTTTAGTCTCATATACAAACAGTCATATCATGTGGTTTTACTGGCCACAATCCTTTTCCATAGATAATTTGGTCACAATTAGAGCCTTGTTACATAGATACAATATGAGTTGACACTCACATGGCCCAAATTCTAGTAGAAATTTCATGAGGAGTACAACCCATCATGTTTTATCTTAGTTTAGATCTAAGATATTTTGGAGCTGCAATAGGGAGGGATAATGTTGGCTATGTATTCAATGATTTTTATAGACCATACCTGCTACTCCCCCAACATGATATGAGAAGGATACTTCAAGGAACACCATTTTTAGTCGGGACTCTGCAGAGAGTTCTAGGCCATTGTATTACCCATGGGAATCACAGTATATGTCTGGGTTCTAGAGAAGGAACTGGTGGCTAAGAGAATTCATTTTTTGGGATGACATATAGCTAGATTTGGCAGATTGAATCACAGTGTCAAGTCAACTGTAGTAGCTAGTAAGTGCCACATTGTGCGATCTCAACACTGGAGATAATTAGAAATCATACTCGAGTGCTTGATCATGTAGGGCAGGGACAATAAATTTCACAAGGTAAATACGAAGATGTTCGACACCATGATTTTTAGGGGAGAGTTACTATAGTACATGAATTCTCTATCATATGTGATGAGAACTACAGGCATATAGCTGCCAAAATGTCAAGGTAAAGGAATCACTCTGATCGGGGATCTATCAGGTTAGGGTAGGGTGGTTCCCTAGGAGGAAAATATGGAGGATTATCACTAGGATATATGTGTGGTGGATGATGCTATGATATCCATCTACCAACACCAAGAGTATCACTTCCGTATTAAGGAGCTAGAAGCCAGGGTTTTGGAGATCTTCATGCTTTGGATAGCTGCATGCTTTGGATGATTATGACCACACAATGAGAATGATAATTATAGGTATGATCAATGTTTATTATACTCTATATATAATTATAATAGTCATATATGTTACTCATTTTTTCATCTCTAAATTATTGGTTTCAGAGATGGATCTCCCATTCGAGGAACATTTACAATAGCTTCTTCTTGAGGGTCCTATAGGGAATGATTGTTATGTAACTATTATCTCTAGGAAATTTGAGCTATCTCGTGGAGGAGAAAGTTTTACATGGGACCTCTAGGTCATCATGATGGATCACCATGACATATTATTGGGTATGTATTGGATGTTAATGGTCGAAGCCCATATTTAATATCACTATAGAGGATCATATGCATACACACTGATGGTATGAGAGTCACCTATTTGGATAAAAGAGACCTCATGGAAAGATAAGTAGGGTTTTCAAGTTTGAGGATTCATCCCAACACACATATGTTTTCATGTGTATCCCATATTGTAATAGGTTCATTAGGAATCTATATTTCATCAGTTTTAGTGGATTATATGGAAATCCTCCCTGAGGTAATCCTGTGACAATCTTTGCGGTGGGAGATGGATTCTTTTGCATTGAAATGCATCCTAGAACCACATTGATATCTTTTTTGAAATAATCAGATAGACCCTGCCATGATCCTATAGATATGGTTATAAATGGTGGACCTTATATAAATATGATTCATGATTCTTGGTGCCTCACCCAAGGTAGATCTAATGTATTTCATGAAAATTTCTAATGTGATCTTGTGGATTTGTGTGGATTTACATTGCATAAACTATGACCAAATTATTAAAAAGTACCCATTTCCCATGATTGAATACATGCTCAACCATTTGAGATGTAAAATTTATTTCTGAATGGTCGATATCTATTTTGAATAACACCAGTTGATGGTTCGTGACACTGATATTTCAATGTTGTCATTTGGATATATCAACTGATGCAATGAGTTCAAGGTGATTCCCTTTGGTGTGACAACAACCCTTGCAATGTTTTTGGATATAATGGGCTGAACATCTTGCCATACGTGGAATACATTTTTTTCATCCTTATCGATGATATATTCATCATCATTACATCAGAGGAAGAATATAAAGATCACATTAGGATGGTTATAGATAATTTTCAAGAGCACCATCTTTTATATAAGGATATTGAAAATCCAACTCTGGATTCACGAGGTTTACATTATGGGGAATGTAATTTAGGATCATGCTTAATCCATGGACCTAGATAAAAGTGATGATGTGATTTTGTGGGAGCCACCAAAGTGTGCGAGGGAGGTGCAGATTATTCTTAGGATGGTAGGGAACTATAGGTGTTTTTTGGTAGACTTCTCTAAGATCACATCCCCATTGACCACTCAAACATAGAGGGGTAATCCATTTACCTATTACTAATAGTTCTGGAGATCCTTGAGAAGTTTAGACTATGGATGAGGAGTGAGAATGTGTTTAGAGTATTATAAGAGGCTGTGGAGTACATAGTGTATTATGATGCCTAATGATATTTTCATTCATACATGTTTATGCATCGATGGGAAGTAATCACATATGAGGCGAGGTAGTTGGGACCCATTTGAATAACAAAGTGACTCAAGACCTATAACTAAATGTATTAGCCTTTCCCATAAGGATATAGAGGCACTATCTTCTAAGAGAGAACATCTTGGTTTAATCAGACCATCAATGTCTTAGGTAAGTCATCATATTCTGGATATTGAACCGAAGGAGTGTCACTGGTTGGATTTCTAGTAGAACATTGATTTCATGATATTATATGTTTATGGGAAAATAAATGTATTAATAGATTACCATTATAGTAAATTCTAGGATCTCTTAGCATATTCAGCTTTATGATAGTTGGCCCTCATGCAGCTAACCCTAGTGGAGTATGAGGGTATATATTTTCTACAATCGATGGATTTGAATCGACTACATCTCATGAATTTGGGAGATTCCCATCAGGGAGGAATATATAGTGTGGTATTTTTATAACCAAATATCTATCTGGGTATCACTAAATGGATATTCTGAACGAGGTAACAACATCATCATTTTTAATGGATAGACAGTGGTTATAGTCACGTTGCCGAAGGTGGTGGTGATTGAGTTCCACAGATCTCCCCTGGTGGTACATAATGGATTAGAGAAGACGTAAATATACCTTTAATGGTTGTCTTGGTGGTACAAAATGCATTATAATGTATATGAGATCATCTCTCGATGCCTCACCTATCACGAGGTGATGGCTGAGCACAATGTTTTGGTTGGTTTGTTTCATCCCCATGAGATCCCAATGTGGATGTGGGACAACATATTTGTGGAATTTGTGACAGGGCTTCCTTGGGATGGGAAGGGTGATGATTTCATCTTGTTTATAGTGGAAAAAGTCACAATTTCTTCAGAATTCCTTTCTATTAAGGATTATATTTCAATAAAGAGTATTGGTTTGTTCCACATATGAGAGATCATTTGACTTCATGGGGTTCCCATGAAAATTTTCATTGATCGTGACACACATTTTACATCATTATTGTTGATAGTCTTAAAAAATGTATTCGAGACCCAAAATAGGTTGATTTTATCCATTCACTCCTATGTCATTGGGTTGACCTAGCGGACTATCCATGTGTTGGATTGTATCATATTGGACCTGGATTCGAATCTATAGTTCCTCACTCACAGTTGGAAGTATGGCCTCAAGTGCATCTCGCAAAATAGAAGAGGTTTTCAACTAGTATCATGGGCATAGGTTAGTATTTTGGAGGATTATTACCTCATTACTAGAGTATCACATCCAAAGTAAATTACAATCTGTAGATTATGCATACAAATATTAAGTCATCTAAAAAACACCATAAGGTAAAAATACATACAAAATCTAGAGACATCACATATATTATGATGCAAATGATATATGTTAATAGAAACCATCCGAAATAGTACATAACAATAATATAAAATATATGACTATCTAAATGGAAAAAAGTCAAAAAAATGTATCAAAATAGCATCAGAAGCCCTATATTGGTCCCATGCTCTCATACTCCAATGAAACAATCAAAAAACCAGAATTTGGGAACTTTCCCCTACCCTCAACTACAACAATATAATCTGTTTGGGTACCCCCGGTGGCCGAAATAGGGTGTGAGATGAAAAACCATGAAGGTAAGCATCCATAGATCTATACTGTTGTAAGATTTAACATAAAACATGATAAAACAATTTATGTGAACTATAGTGTAAGTGTAAATTCTTATGGATTATAGATACGACACTCAAGTAATATCAACAACCTATCAAGTCCCACTTCAAAAAAACATTACCTCATAACCCAGAAGAATTATATAAGTAAACAATTCATATGACCTAGCCGTACAATAATCTGCCTCATGTATCACATGACATTTCTGTACAATATTGTACATCACAATCCATGACATTCCTGTAAGAAGAAGTTAGGTATCCCACAACCTCATTTTATAAAAAAGTATATCCTGTGAAAGGTCATATCTAATGTGTAGAAGACCATGGCATCCCCCTCAATTCACATGGGAATCCTATTGTATACTCGATCTAAGAACATATTTTCGTACTAGGAGCACATTTACTAACATTTCCAATGAGAGTCCTAGAATAAAAGATCCATGTGGAAACAATGCTCACGGAATCCCACAGAATCAAGACACATGGGGAATAACCAACCGAAGGCATCCACCACCACCCTCCAGAACCATAGAGAGAATTCCAAAGAATTTATCATTCATTCATTCAATTTAAACCAAATTAGTATACCCACTCATATACACCATTAAATTAATATACGAGTATACCAAATCATATAAACCATTTTACAATAACATTCCATAAGAGTATACCCACTCATATCATCCATTTCATCATACACCAATATTTTACCAACCCAACAATCACCTATTTAATCATGTCTATAAGAATAAGAACAAGGGTATACCCACCCACATAACAATACCTATTTATCTAATGCGTATTACCACTCACATAGTATCATACAACTTGAGTATACCAACTCATGGATTCCACTGCCTTTACATCAATTCATATAGTTATAATGACACATATTTTCCCCATTACCATTTGTCACAATGCGTGGGTCTACAAACCAAATTAACACAATTTATTAAAATTACCATTAAGAAATTTAATACATACAATGTGCAGAACTACTTGGGTAAAAAATTATATTTAGGCGATTCACTCATTTAAACATGTCTTACATGAGGAATTTTCAAAACATACACCCAATGGGTAACCCTGATTTTGGAAACACGTGACAACACACCACAACAAATTCTTAGTGAATACTTATATTCTTTGATTACCACTATTTCATGTAACCCAATAAAGACAAGGCCATTATAAAATGTTTGACAGGATGAATATATGCTGAACTCTCTAGAAATCACCAAATTCAGAATGAAATATATATCCCACATACCATAGCATTGTAGTGGAGAGATCATCCAGACTCGAGTCATGATTCATACAAGATTGCAAGAATTCTATGAATAGATGAAGGATAAGATATTAAAGAATATGATCCTAAAATCAATTAGTCTAATTGATTTCTAGTGGGATCGAGATAGGAAAAAATGAAACGTAGTACATACCGATGCAAATCCATTTAGATGAACCATGATCAGATAATAGTTCAAACAATGAACAAAGCTCAAATACTATAATAGGCTTCCATATGGATCCCATCCTAGACCCCTACCACGAAATGATTCAACTGATGTATTTTTTCAGATTTAAAATATATATATATATATAACATTTAATTTTACCCAAAAATACTATGTCTCATGGTTTAATCACATGGTTTGTCTGAATGTTTTCGATTTATCATGGTTGATACAAGATCATAGGGGAACTCGCACGGTTACCCAACACTGTCTATCTAACCATGTGATAAGTATGCCGTAATTTTTTTTCAAAGTGCTACAATTTCAGTAGACCTATCACATAGTCATGTGTCATCTACCACACATTATACTCTAATAGTGTGAAAAAACATACCTTAAATCCTGACATCATATGGTTGATTTATCTATACTCCATTCCCTGCATGATTTCTAATAACCATAACCCATGGCAAAACAAACCCAACACCCGGTTCCAGACTCCAAATGATCCCCATACACCTCCAGAACACCCTTCAGAAAATGTGGTACACATGCAAGTACATAAAATTCATTTAATATGAATAGCATGCGATATGTACATCCTACAAAATACTAGGATCATATAATATTCTTCCCTTATAGTAATTCACAGCTGAATTTCACTATAATGGCTGGTCATGATTCTAATTATAAAAACTCGTGCCTCTGATCATGTACAATGGCCTCATGTTCCGAAGTCTTGTTATGTAAATAGTCATTCTACCATAGCACATGTACTAGTGGAACTGAGAAGCCATGGGGAACCATCATTCTCCCATCAATGATACATATTAGATGATTTTCAATGGATGTTTCATCCTTCAACTCTACATCCTCTAGCTGAAAACATGATATAATTCAAAATGATAATGGCACAACTGAAATATGTGGAAGATGTTGTTCATGGCTTGGTACCAATGACATTACTACAAATGATAGGATACCAAACCGACTCTCTCCAAAATCCCAATGACCTAACATATCATGGTTAAATATTACACTAACCCTAAATTATTCTATGTCCAAGATTCAGTGAAACATGCCTGAAAACATGATCCTCAACCATGGACTCTAAATATCATCTGCGGAGATATGTGATAGATTTCTAACGAAATTGTGTTATATCCATCTACTTCGGAATCGGTTAGACCCACTAAAAATTATCTTACATGAGACATGATCTCAATAAAAATACATCACCTAACTCTAATGAGAATAGGGGGGATGGAATGACCTACCATATAAAGCCTCATAAGGTGCCATCTGTATAGTAACATGATAACTGTTGTTATAGGAAAACTGAACAAGGGTAATATGATTCCCCTAGGAGATCCCAAAATATATTACACATTCTCACAACATGGTCTTGTGAAAATGCATCCTACATTATGACTGGAAATCAATCAGATTGTGGTATGTTGTGTTCAAGAGGAGCTATATACCCACCAACATATGAAAAATCATCCAGAAATGTGATGTAATATGGGTGTCCCTATATGAAATGATTGAATCAGGGACCCCATAAATATTGACAACCTCCAAGATATACATATTTTCTGTCTCATCAACACGTAAGGTCATATTAATTTTTATGAATCAACTGACCACCATAATCCTCCATGCAATAACCAACACTACATCATTTCCTCACGGAAAACTCGGTAAAATAGTTGCAAAATCCATCGTGAAATCATCTAATTTCCACTCCCGAATACATAACTGTATTAAAATCCCACCTATATGTTGGTTTTCTACCTTCACATATTTGCATGTTGAATAACTCATGACAAAACCAGCTACCTCGCTCTTTATACTCATCCACTAGTATTGACGGTTCATGTCACGGTGCATCTTGGTCACCCCAGGATGCACAACCCAATATGAAGCTTGAAACCCCATCATAAAATCCTCAAGTATATCCCTAAAACCACAAAAACATCTATGGATACACGAGATATCATACTTGCATAACGTCTATCCAGGAAGAGGGCCCCCGCTGTCTACACTCTCAAATAGAAGTAGGACTTCAAAATATGATATCTTGTCATCCTCATTTTGTCTAGTAGGGAAGAGGTAAAGTTAATTTGGAAAGACACTTCATCCACTAACTTTTATGCACCTCCAAATGCATCTAAGAGAAGTGAATATAAGCTTCCAATCACTATTTCCCTGATGCTCTACCTATATCTATGTCCCTTGGCCAATTGCATCAGTCACTACATTTCCCTTCCTTGGCATATATACATGTTCGATATAAACCATCCGAAGGTACTATACCTACATCCACTACCAAAAATTTTGATCATAATGTGTAAAAATATAATTGTGTATTTTTTGGTATGGGTATACTACAATTATCTCCCAGTAAATATATTATCAAACAATGCAGTGCATGCACAACTGCAGCAAACTACAAATCATGCATCTGGTAATTATTCTTTTAAGGCCTGAGCTTTTGAGAATCGTATGTCATGACTATATCCCCCTACATTATCACTTCCCCAATCCCAATACATTAATAATAATAGTACACAATGTGGCTCTTTCTCAACTATGATAATATCTGGACTGGTGCTGATGTAAACCTACCTTTTTTCTCCTAAAAGGCCATCTCACAAGAATATGAACCCAAAAAAATCACACCATTATTATTAAAACCCATATATGTCTATTATAAGAATTATATGTCTGGTACAAAATGACTATAAAAAACATAATTTCCCAATAAACTATTTATGTCAAAAAAATCTTGGGTTGTTCCCAAGATTTTATAACTTTACCTTTATTTTTATCCACTAATACTCATGTATATGAGATGATGTGACCTATGAAGTAAATATGATCCACCTAAAATTGTCACTTTGTGTTCTTAGAATATATATAAATATTTCTCTCTTGGTGTCTTAAAAACAATCATACGATGTTTGTCCTGACCGTGTCAATTTTGATAATACTCAAAGATAACTTCCATGAAAACCACCACAAATGAATCCATGTACAGATGGAACACTCAGTTCATAAAATACATGTACTAAATTATTGTTTTTTAGACCGAATTTCATAAATCGATACTCATATAGACCATACAAACAATGAAACAATGTATGAGGTATTTATATAGGTCAAACAGAAATCTTATAATACCCTGACCTTAAATCAATTATCTAGAACACTCGATCTCATGAAAGATGATCGAAGAAATCATATATCCATGGAAATTGATATGTGTTATTAACCATTAGTTGGTTTAGTTTCGGATAGTCTATGCATAGACTAATTGTTACATCCTCCATTTAAATAATATTGACCGGTGAACCCCATGAATAATTACTTGGTTGATGAAACCCCTTCACCTACCAAACATTTTGTTTCCTCTCCGGATTTTACAAATCCATTATAACCATCTTGTAAAGAGTATTGGTGAACAATGCAGCTCTTGGAACTAGCATGATGGGGAACTAAACCACTCTCTCATGACATAAAATAGAAAATTCATCAAGAAACACATCCCTAAATTGCTCAACCACTGAAGGACAGACTAACTATCTCACTCTCTGATCATCCATGTAGAATCTAGTTATCTGGGTTATCACTCCACCAATCACATCATCCTTCTGTCATGATAGACTATCATATACATCCCATTCCCCCTTCTCAATAATCTCTTCTCCCTATGGTGATGCCAAATTCTCCCTCTAGTGATAGAAGTCAACAATGTCATGATAATATACTATCTAGTACAGCCTAAGAATGATGTGAAAAACTATCATCTTCAATATCCAAAAGTAGTTACTCCCCAAAACTCAAGGGTACACTTCTTAGACAAGCTTACATCACCCGTTCTAATTCCCAATGGTTTTTCTAGCATCATAATGGCCTCATAAGACAATACAACAAGTCCAAGGATTTTTATAATATGTGGAGTTAGAAAACAATGTGACACACCTATATCAAAATGGAATAATTAATATTTTAGGATACTCAAATCATACCTCTAACAATAGATGGTATGACACCCTGCGTATCGGGGATAGGATGCAATGAATATAAAGACATGCATCATGACCCTAAGACCCAACCTCATAGAATGAAGTGGGTCCACTCTGATTTCTCGATGAAACTGGGCTTTGGATCCCTCTTCCATGACCACCACAACCTCTTCTAATCTGAACATCACAAGTCCAACTCCCTTCGTGATGTGGAGCTAAGGAACATACTCCAAAACCTGATGTCAGAGATGACCTCTACCACACACTGCTAGATGGAAGGTCCTACAAGAACTTGGTTTGTTCCGCATCCTGCAGCAATCTTGAAACACGACTGGGTTGTGGTCATTTTTATTATTCAAGTGGACTCATGTACCACACTTCTGAAAAAACACCATGTGACCAATACTCACTTATTAATTTCAACTCACCTCACAAGAATCCTCAAAATAGTGCTTCCTTCCGGAAAATGTTGATCCGCTTGGTCAATGAATATCACTCCCTTGTTTCATACCCACCATATTCCCTCAGGTTCTTCTATATAATCTAGGAATACCTCACAATCTCAGTGATAGAAGTCAATATGAACGTGCTGACGTATTATTTGATAGCATTTCTGAGACCTCTCTCAAAGCACCTCACTCAAGATAACTCTTTAGCACTGTACATCGTCACAAAATGTTGAAACCCAATATTGTGTGGCATATATTCCATAATATGAATTTCTCCATTATCCATATGCATGATATCACTTTCCAGTTCTTTCTATAGAGTCTCAGGGTAAAAGTAGTCAATGATGCGAGTCTTGAAATCATTCCAACCCATAAACTGTATCATATTAGCATAATTCTGAACATCCATCCAATGCTTTGCAGCTCCATGTAGCATGTAAATCCAGGGCATTACCCTCCTCTTCTAAGGCATCATCAGATTTTAAAAAATCAATAATGTGGTCTAAAGACACAACACTACTATGGGTGGACCGCCATCCCCCAAAAACATGGGATGGATTTGTTTCTAGAACACATGTGTCATCTCATACATAGTCAAATCATGCTACAATTTTCCCTGGAATGTCATCATTTATCAAAATAACCAATAATGGTACTATTCCTCAACACCTATGTCCAAAAAAACATATGGTTTCTCAACTATATCTATGTAAGGATTGACTAGTACCACATGGACTACCTCCTTCGGAGAGTGGTCATCACCTCCCTTGTGACATATGAATTGAGGTTGTCATGGTGTCATCACTCTACAATGTAAAAAACATTCCTTAGAAAAGAAAAACATCAACTCTCACATCCCAAAATCATAGGTAACGTCAAAATAATTATCAAAAAACTATTCAACCCACATCCTACATTAAAATCTAGCACTGATTATGTAATAACCATCAAAACAAATAGAAACTATGCCTCTTTCGTATAGAAAATTTAGGTCTAGGTCATGTCTCTATCCATCTTTTCATGTTTCCATTTCATTTTCACATTTCAATTGTTCATTATATTCATCCATGTGTTTACCAATTCAAAATCCATGAGGTCCCATAACACCATAGGAACCCAAAACATTATTCTCATTCACTTTAAACATATTAATTCACACTTGCCTTATCATTTCATTAGTGAATAATTTCCCAATCCATAAGGGCCCATAATCCATAAAAATTGAAATATGAAATTACTCTTCTATTTACTATATCAAAACAATCACAATAGTAGGTACAACTGTCACAACATCTATTAAAATAGCATGAAATAAGTAATGCATCCTAAATGACATGGCATAATGCACATAATTGGATTTATAACATGTTCATATTTGATGAATGGAATGGAATACCCCCATATCAATGGGATAAAATTGAAATGGGATGCACAATTGCATAAATAGTAATAAAATAACTCATTTTCATCACCCAAGTTAAATTTCCTTCATATACCAATATATTGATAACAAAAAGTATGTCATACTATAAAAAAATATCTTTAATACCACTTTGTAACATTCCGACACCATATGCCAGTCAAAAGAACCCTGAACCTGGTTGGCTACATGGCCCCATGCGTATCTCCCCAAATGAAAGAGGATTCCAAATAGAAACAAGGTACTAGGTTCATATTTGAGGAGACTATTCCCTCACTACCAGAGTATCACAATTGATGTTGAACACAATCAATAGTGAATGATCATAAATATGTAGTCAACTGAAAATAATGGAAAGGCAATAAGACATAAAAAAATATAGAATGTCACACATATAATGATGAAGATGATACATTTTTCTACAATGTATCCAGAATTGTACATAGAATTATAATATTATAAAAGTATCTTGAAAAAAATGTCCAAAAAGTTATCTGAATAGCATCACAAGTCGTAGATTAGTCACATGATCTCCTCCTCCATGAAACAATTGACAAATTGAACTAGGTCCCTTTACCCTACCCTAAAATGAAACCATATATTGTTCATGGATCTCCATGGATTCCCAAAAAATGTGTGAGATAAACATCCCAAAAGGTAATCACCTAGGGATCTATACATATTTATGTAGCAATATACAACCTACTAAACCAATGTTAGTAAACTGCAATGTATGTGTAAATGGCCATGGAATATAACTATTACGGTAAAGTAATACCAACAACCTCTCAAGGCTCACTAGAAAAAAAATTATCACCTCACCAGGAAGCTATAAACAAGTAAAAAAGTCACATTTCCTCGACAAACAATCATCTACCTCATGTATCCCACAACCTTGCCATATAATGATGTGTACGACAAGCCATGGCCTTTCTGTAATAAGCATTCATGTATTCATTAGACTATATGTATAATAAATTGTTGTCCACAAAGTTCTAGATCCATGGAGTAGAAGACCAAGGGATCTTTATCATTTTTCATGGGCATCTTAGTGTATACTCGTTCTTGGCACTTGTTGGAGTCATAGGAATATGTGTACCAAAATTTCATATGCAGTTCCAATCAAGCCAGATTCACAGGGTAGAAAGGCCTTACTCACCCCATATAATTAAGACCCAATGGGAATAACCAACCCAAGGCATCCACCACCGTGTTCCAAATCCATGGAGAGATGTCTATGGAATCTATAATTCCTTCATTAAATTTAAAACAAATGAATATTCCCATTCATATAGACCATTTCCTTTCTATATGAATATACCCACTCCTATAATAAAAATTTCAATTACATTCCATATGAGTATGCTCACTCATATCATCCATTTAATCATACACCATGGGTTTACCTAACCAATGATCATCAGTTTAGAAGAGGCTCATAAAATGAGCATAAGGTTATACATTCCCATATAAAAAAAGAAATTCATTTAGTGTGTCCACCCACTTGAGTATTCATACAGAAAATGAGTATACACATTCATGGATTCCAATTCCATTTAATCAATACATACAGTTATACCTACCCCAATTATCACCATTTCAATTTGTCATATAAGTGGGGTTTACCCAACAAATTAACATAATTTCTGTCAATTACCATTAATAAATTTAATATAACCATTGAGTAAACCCAAGGATGAAAACAATTCCATTTATGCCATTTACTCCATTAAGCACGACTTACGTATATATTTTTTAAAAGATACAACCCATGGGTGACATTGATTTGGGAAACTAGTGAAAACACCCCACAATAGAATCTATGTGTATCTTTACTAGTTATGATTTCATATATTATATATAACCCATTAAAAATGGGTTCATATCAGAAATTTTGAAGGGAATCATATTTTCCATTCTCTAAAAAAACGCCAAATGCTAAATGAGAAGTATAGAACACCTACCTCGGCTTGGTAGTGGAGAGATATTCCAGTATTGAGTCTTGGTTTGTCCAGGACTGAGTGAAATTTGAATAATAGATGAAGAATTAGATATTCGATCATATGACCCTAAAATCAAATAGTATAATAGATTTCTAGATGAATCGAGATTAGATTAAATAGAACATAGGCCATAGTGATGCTAAACCGTTTAGACAAAGAACACTTAGATCAGTGGTCAGAATAAAAATCAATATCAGTGCCTAGATTAAGATTCCAATGGTCTCCCTTGTGTAGCCCCATAATGTCCAATAATTCTTGGGAATTTTGTTCTTTGGATTGAAACATAACATGGGTGAAACTTTCACTTAGACCCTATAAATTGGGTTGCACGGGTTAGGTTCAACGTTTTTCTAATCAAGCTCTATTTTTCATGGCTTATTCATGTACACAAGGGAACTCGCACAGTTACCCTGCATGGTCTATCTAACCATGTGGTGAGTATATGTCTAAGGTCAATACCATCAGCATACCTATTGTATGGTGGTGCAACTGCTACCACATGCTATAAACAAATTGTGTGGTCAATGAGAACCTACTACCTAACATATATGGTTGTTTTAACTGTTAATTATTCACTATAGGGTCTCCAATAACCATGAATTAGGGGAAAACCAATACAAAACCTTGTTCTAGACTCTTAACAGGAACTAAACTACTCCAAAACACCCATGAGAAAAATGGGTACACACCTGAGGCCATAACAAAGCATTTAAACTAAACAATAAATGGTTTTGTAACTCATATGAAAACCATGGTTAATATTTAGAGGATATGATGAGGGAATTAATGTTAAACATTGACTTGAGCTACAAACATCACTTTCCCAAGGTAGAGTTCACATAAAATATCAATTGCGACTCTACGATCAGTATTGAACCTTTGAAGGCCCTATACAAGAGACCATATATGACCCCTTTTTGATTGAAAGAGATATGAAGAATGTGTATTGTGGTTCTAGAGTTGGTATTGGTGAAAATGAATATTGTTAAGGTCATCTGTAAATGTATGAGAATGGCCTAGATAATGTATAAATCATAAACAGATCACCATCATAGGACATTAGAGTTTGAGCAAGGAGACTCCCCTTTCATAAAATTCACAACATGATGAGGACTGTGGAGGTTAGTATGGGGAGGAATTTTATCCCTAAGGATTATATGACTTTTAAGGATAATTAATAGGTTTGGGGAGGTTTCTCAATCATCTCCCTACCACCACACCAAGAGTGGGTGCACAATGTCTTCTACGTGTCATTGTTGTTGAGATACATGCATGACCCCATGCAATTCATCAACATGGGAAAGCTAGTAATCAAGTATCGTTCCTCATTTGTGGGGAAAACATATGTGATAGATGTTTGATATGATAGGACTCTAATTGTATGGTCCATCCATGTGGTTAATGTGTTGTGGCAACATGGAAGCTTTTAAGAGAGTTCTTGGGAGCAAAAGAGCGAGATGGGGGAACATTATCACAAGTTATATTTTAGTTTTTCTTTTCAGGGATGAAAATAATGAAGGGAATGATGTATATGCCATGTTATTTTTTCATATAATACATTTAAATATTTCAATATATATATATATATATATCTTGATCTAGGTGTTTAGATGGCATGTTATCTTGAGGCTTGTGTGCCCATAATTAATTTTATGAAAATACTAAATATATTTTTTATTTTTTGTTCACACTTTCTTAACTAAAATTAGATTACTCTTAATATGATGATCATATCAGAAATATGATACCTTGGTTGAGCCCAGAATTCATTTTTAAACCTATGAGTGATCTAAAATAGTGATGTGTGGGGCATTGTGATATCTCTCCTATTGGCTGTATGTTTGGTGGGATAATTAATTAATTATTTCATTTAACATAAAAATCCTATATGAATAATTCCATGAATAGTTCTCCAGGGTAATCCACATAAACCATTGGAGGGTTCCAATTCTATTTTACTTCCTTCCATTTGTGATTCACATCCGAAAATGACGAAATGCTAGATCAGAGCGGATTAGTGTGCAGTGAATTCAATGACATCATAGAATCATTAGTGACTATGTTCTTTGATGGAAAATAATAAAATATCCCAATTGATATCAAATTTTTTTTTACACTATCATTTAGTAAATTTATTGAACATTATCATCTTTTACATGATTTGTACCATCTGTTGGTCCATTTCATAATCCCATGTACTCATTTTAATTGGTTGTTCCTAGTTTTTTCTATGTTTAATATCTCAATTCATTATCATTGATCATGAACACTTTGAATATTATTGTTAAAAAATTATTTCTGTGCCTTTAACCATCCATTAATATTTTTCTTCACCAGTTGGACCTCGGGGTCCCGGTTCGATGTCTTCAGGCTATACCGAGCCCGATCAGACCCTCAGAGTAAAGATAGATTCCCAAGAAAGGGACGAATCAATGACTCAAGAATAGATATGGGAATGTTTTTTGTTTTCTATGATCATTTGGTTTATAAATAGTAAAACAATAATTGGGGATGTTTCTTAGGTGAGAAATTCACCAAAATAACCCCCACGAGATGGTGGTACCCAATTTTCGGTGAATGATGGCCCTAAGTTATGATCCACAACCAGATCCTTCTTTGGGGGGAATTTGTGGATGGATATGAAGGAATAATACCATTTTAGAAGATTGGATTACATATATGAGAAACCATGAAAAAATATAAAAAAAAATATATACCCCAATGAAAACATGGTATGCAGCCCCTAGCTATGGAAGATAGGGTGTTCAGAAGAGTATAAATATAGCCTGGTTATTATCCCACATGCATGCCATTTTATTCATCCCCATATGGACTACCCGTGTGGAAGAGCATAGTATCAACACCCTATGTGGGAGTACACAACAAGGCACATGATCAGGTACTAAAGTACAAAAACACATGGTCATGTACATAGACATGAGATCATGTACATGGATGTGGGATCTATAACATGGACATGGGTAGAAGTATATACCCAAGTCTCAGATAGTTTGGACATGTTGTGTTGTCCACATACATTTTGTCTACAAATACATGAATGTAGATTCTTTTCCTGGCTAGGGATATGGCCATGTGTTTGAGCGGGAAAACACTCCATGTGGATCAACTCACAGGACGTGTATGCCTTGGTTTTTTTGAAACATCTTGATTCCATGTCTTTTAATTTTTTACTCTAATTTTTTAATGTCAGGAACCTATATTGAATGATTTTTCATGTATGATATGATGGGGGATTTGGTTGTGGATTTTGAGATATTAAATTAATTTTTATAGGAGTTACACATGGTTAGATGACACTCGAAGAAGGCCATGATCATGTATGATCATGAGGGACTGATAAGTTGAACCCTCAACTACTTTTCCCTTGGGTCCTCATCATATTTGAGAATTGAACCCTATAGCTGGGATAGTAATGGGCCTTATAACACTAAAGTAGAACTCTCATGGGGGTTATGACATGATTCCTCAATTGAATCCTATAGTGGAACTCACCAACGTGGTTGGGCTTGGGTCTGATACCTCTAGAGTGGAACCATCATATCAGCAAAGGACATGGGATCTCTACAGACTTCTTAGTGGAACCCTCCAGATGGACTCAGCCTGGGTCCTCGATGAAAGTTAGAGTTTGACCGTACTAATGTAATAAGTAATGGTTCCACTATATACTTCAATGTGGATCCATTTAGCTGAGCTAGGAATGCTTCCTCGATAACATTTAGTGTGGAACCAACCAATCAGCACATGGTATGGGTCCCCTATAGACTTCTGAGTAGAACCCTCCCTATGGGATAGGCATGGGTCTTTATTTACCAGAGTGGAACCATCCTAATGGGTATGGAATGGGTTCTCCATTTAATTCTAGGGTTGAACACTTTTTTTGGGCTAGCCATGGGACATCTACCACAGATTGGAATCCTCCTCTTGTAATAGGTTTTGGGAATTCAAGCTAGAGATTGTGACCCCTCGACTATGTGGCCTTGTGATGAGGCATGGTTTCACATGGATAGTTACTTCTAGGAATACATGTGATATTTTTGGAATAGTTGATGGAAATTTGGAACCATGGGTGAATCACTATCCAAGGCTTATTTGTTGGATAAGGATCCCAATCCACTCTCACTAGGGAATCTTTTGACTGAGCATATAAATACTTTCATATCCAAACAATTGGATTTTTATACTCACCATCCATGAGATATAATGATTCAAAAAGTATTCCACATAATATCTATGATTATATTCTAATGAATGAATTATTTATTCTCCATCTATGGGTGGAAAAGACTCTATGGTTAGTTTATCTACTGACCATGACAATCCATCTGTGATTGGATGAGGTTACTCATTCCCTTATTTGGGTTGACCTAAATATTGTTTATTATCTAATAGAGTTCTATTCATGGTGTATCTCTCACTTCTCCGCCTTATTATTTCTTATCATTCTACTGGATATGTAAATACTCACATATACATGGTATTTTCTAACATGTGTATTGTATTCTAAAAATATCAGACATGTCATCGATGAATTTAGAGGAGCTTAGGGATACCTGGTAATTTGGAATGCATACGGTGGTCTTAGCTTATAGAATAAGAGATATGTTACATCAAAAATATAGATTCTATTTTTTTATGTAGGGAAATATTTTTGGTTTGATGTGAATTTTGTGGATTTACTTTTCAGTTTACACAACCGTATTGTTATTCTATCGAGAGGCTTTTCATGCATGGCTATTACCTATGGCCTTCTACATCATATAATTTGTATTACTCTGCACAGATGCATCAATATGGTTGTGTGCGTGCATACATGTACATAGTAAAATACCTCCCAATGTTTTTTATGCCTTTAAACGAGTCTTCATCCCCCATCCTATATAGGCAGGCCTAGGGAAGTTGTGGCTTGAGCCCCGACTCAGGTCGGGTCTTGAAAACATCTTCCCAAACCACAATTCCTTTATAGAAAAAGAAAAAAATTCACCTCTAAAAACCCCACCCAATTCAATAAAAGGAATTAACAATGTGCATGATTGATCAAAACGATCCTTGTAGATGACACACCCATCTACCTCAACTCTTTCATGGCATTAAACCCTAGACATTGAATGAATTAATCTAGGTAAGGGATCCTCCCTTGGCTACCCCATTCCTCAAAGTCCGTATCGAATATCATTCATGGAGTGAACCCGTATCATAGTAAACTAATAACATATGTCATTTTACCAGCTTCAATGACTGAACATCCATCTTCATTCCATGAAACAACATTGTACAAATCATTCAGGGTGTGAATTACACTTCATGCTAATAATGTCATTCTACAATAAAATTCCATCCACCCTAGCACCCATCCAATGATATAATTCATTCCCAAGAACCCAAGGAATCCATAGTTTCATTTTCTAAATCCAAAAACAGTTTTTCTATATGAATAAATTGTTAGAATTTAGATCAATATCCCAATTCGAAAAATATGCCTCTTAGAAAACAAAAAAGAAATCATGTTTCCTTAGTAATTCAAAACCTAAAAAGTAATATGGTTTTAAATTTTTTGAGAAACAATATGTTAACTAAATACATATGGGATAGAAGACATTACATGGCTTCTTAAATTTTTTATTGGGTTACAACAACGGGGGTTTAAAAAATCATTTTGAATTTTTTTGTGGAAAATTGAGTTTGGGGAATTTGTGTATTTGTGGATTTCCATCAAAATAGTGTTTCTACAATAGATAAGAAACAAATATGGATCCCAAGAATTAGGGGTTTCATAATTAGATTTATTGAAATCTCTAAAGGATACCATATTAGTTTTCCTTAATTTAATCGTACAATAATGTATTTTTGAAATGAAAAATATATTGAAAATTACCAAAATAGTGTGAGGGATATAATTCTAAATATTTTTAATAAATATATTTCATATTATCATACCTCTAGATAATTTGATAGAAATATAATTTCTTATAATAATCCTCAATTTTTGAGAATTTTTTTAAAAAATGACTTTTCAGAAACATTTGATAAACATTATATTCATAATGTGGTTCAACAATTAAAAACTATTGAAAATTCAGATAAACTATATTTTTAATAGAAAAATAATGGGGAAACAATAAATAGATCAAAAAGGATGATAAAGACATAAAAATATAGTGATTATATTGTCTATCTAAGAAAATATGACATCATTATTTGAACTTAAAATGATCTGGAATCATTTTTACCTGATAGGGTTTTTAAAGAGTAAACAATAATGACTGATGCTTTGTTTGATGTGATGAATTCCATGATGAGTAATAAATTATGGTATCTTATTGAGATTATATATAGTGAAAAATTGTGATTAGGTGTTAATGGAGTTTTATAACGGGGAAAGAAATAGGGTAACATTGATAAATACACGGATTGACTGGCTTCTAAATGGTTCACTAAGAATGAAGGGACAGATTATACAGATACATTTTCTCCAACATCCAAAGAGGATTACCTACTGATTATATCCACATTAATACCTTATCATGACTTATTATTATAAAAAATGTTGATGAAACCATTATTTATGAATTGAAATCTAGATGTAGAGGTATATGTAAAACAACCAGAAGTGTTCCTCTCTAGTAAGGGTTACATTTTTTTTACAATCAAAATGTCATTTTGTTGTTTAAAAAAAGGATCCCAATAGTGGTATTTGATTTTATTATGTTATTAATTGATTTGTTTTTAATGAAAATATTATGGTTCAATTATTATAAAAAATATCAGTGGGAGTAAAATAATTTTTATAGTTATATATAGGTGATCTAACCATTTTCATGGGCATAATGATTCATAAAGATGATTCATAGGGATTTTGGGCTAGTCCCAAGAATCCTCTATTAATAAATGATAGAGAGATTTCATATAAAATACTATTCATTGAGTATAACACTCATTTTTATGTACAAAAAAATCAACTTAAACAAATCCCTAATAATTATTTAGAATTAGATGAAAAGAAATCTCTCACGAATTCTTCCACTATATTTAGTTTTATGAATTCATATGTATGCATGAGGTTTGAAATTTTATTTTTAGTTGGAATATTGGGTTTTAATTTGAGTAGTCTAGGTATAGTCCACTATATGTTCATGAAGAAGGTGTTAAGATACATTAAGGGGACTAAGGAATACATTATTATATATAGATGGAACCATGATTTGAAACTTATTAGATAAAAAAATGTAATTTTTTTTGGTTTTGTTGATTCAGAAAAATCGACTTTGGGGTATATCTTAAAGATTATTGGTGTAGTTGTGTCATGGTGAATTGTCAAAAATACAATAACACTGAATTCAATGATGGATGTTACAATGACTTCTTTTTTCAGGTCACATACCCTTATATATGGAAAATGAGTTCTATTTCCATCCTTAATGCTATGAATTTAATTTCCATACAATTAAACATATATTTTTACAATCCATATGCTGTCTTTATGGAAGATAATTACTAATGTTGCAGACTACTTAAACACATTGACATTAATTAGTTTCCTATAAGGAAATGTATTCATGGTAAGAAGGTGTCAAATCAGTATATCTAAATTAATTTATTATTATAGATCCATTGGATGAAGGCATGACACCATTTAAATTCATGGATCAAAAAATGTGTGTGGGATTGAGTCCTGTTGACACTCCTTTCATCATAGAGTCTAAATATTGGAAAGGGGGAATATCTTAGCTCAAAGTGATTCAACCTTTGGACAAATATAAAAAATTGACAAAGGAAGGAGTAAGAAGAACACTGCGCAAGGGTCTCACAAGTTCTACAATGGTCGCGCATGTACACCTGCGTGCCGAAGTTGGTCGCGCAAGTACACTTGCACGCCGAAGTTGGTCGCGCAAGTCACTTGCACACCCTAGGTGATAACCACCTGAGGTCTTCTCCAGCCTTTAAATACCCCCGGTGGGCTGCCCATTTGAGGGGGATTTTTTTTCTAGAATTCAGATATAGAGCTCTGAACGCCCAAGTATCTTCTTCAAGTCTTCCGATCACATATAAGGTAATTATTTACCTAGAATGTAAGTTCTAAACAAGAGGAGTAAGGTATAAGTGTTAGAATTCACTAACACCAGCGCGCCTAAGGTGTTTTACCCATATGGGAAATGAACATACTTGTGCGCTGCCCTACTCATTCACCAAAACTTATGCGCCTATCTTCTAGAAGTACCTCCGGATAATTCTAAAAGATTTGGTCAAGGATCACCCAAGTGTTACCCTACCGGTTAATAATCACGCAAGTACCCATGTGTCGTGAAGGTATACCTGCGTGACCAAGACTTGCACGCCCATGCAGTACCTGCGCGCCAGCTAGGACATGCGCGCCCCTGCCTTTTTGGGTGTCTTTCTTTCCCATTTAACCCCTCTTATGTCATTACACTCTCCTATTCAAGATTCGGTCTTCAAGACACTCTTCAAAGCCATTTATGGAATGTTTTCGTGATTTGACTTCCTTATCTGAAAGGAACTCTGTGGAATATCTCTCCAAACATAGTTATTTAAAAATATTTATGTCACTAATGTTAGAGAGTTCATTCATTCAACCCCATCCATTATGATTAGAGAATCATTAATCTGAACCTCCTTTTCAGGAATAAGCCCCAGTCATAATTCTCAAGAATGGGCATCCTCCTTAGGAGTAAGCCCCAACCATAATTCTCTTAACCTGGGCCTCCTTTTCACGAGTAAGTCTGAAGCCCTCATTAACCTAGGCCTCAATTTCAGTAATAATCCCCAGTTTCAAATATCAGCATCCTCCTTAGGAGTAAGCCCCAACCATATTTCTCTTAACTGGGGCCTCCTTTTCATGAGTAAGTCCCAAGTCATCCTTAACCTGGGCATCCTTTTCAGGAATAATCCCCAGTTTCAAAAATGGGCATCTTCTTTAAGAGTAAGCCCCAACCATAATTCTCTTAACCTGGGATCCTTTTCAGGAGTAAGTCCGAAGTCCTCATTAACCTGGGCCTCCTTTCCAGGAATAATCCCCAGTCTCAAATATGGGCATCCTCCATAGGAGTAAGACCTAAGTCCCTTAATTTTCTCTTAACCAGCCCGAATTTACTTTTTATATGGGCTTCCTTCTCAGGAGTAAAACCTAATCATAAGACCTCTCCGAATTTGGGCCTCCTTTTCAGGAGTAAGCCCAAAGTTAAAGTATCCAAATCTCCATAAATTACATATACCTTTATGGACCTTGTTCCTGGATTTCTTCCATGAAATAAATCATAATCTTCATCTGTTTGGGCAGTCAAACATACATAAGCCCCACATCATTTCTTATGATTGCATCTTTAATGGAACAATTGTCTGGTTTTTACCAATACCTCTTGTTTCTCACACCGAGCATGCCTCACGTGAGCTTAGAGCGTAAAAGTAATTATGAAATCTTTCATTGATCCATCAATCACAAACATCATACTCCCTTACTCGAACTACGTGGGTTCTGATTTCTTTTCCAAAACAAAGGATACGTAGGTAGCCCATCTGCAGGTATGATCCCAACTCTAAAATAATCCATGTCCTTTTGAATGACAATAAACATCATGTGCCCCACTGAGTGGCTTTAAAACCAGTATGGTCATCATAATGACCAAGATAATTTTATGTATTAAAGTATACCATTGAATATGAATCTCTAAACGAATACAGATGATTCTCTATCAATGAAGAACCACAAATACATATAAAAGATTCTCTAAATTTCCTAAATATCAACCATTGATTGTCAGATCTAAAGAAAACCTTATTTTATACTTGGTAATGTAATAAGGATTCACAAACATAACATAAATCTATAAAGAGAGTCCTGAAGTAGACAATAATTCCCCTCAAAAAGGTGTGATGAGTCCAACCTCCCATCGTCTCGTCCAATGCAAATTCCTATGCCTCATCAGTCCACAACTAATGAGTGCCTACCTTTGGAAAGTAGGTTCAAATGGATATGGAATCGTTGTATGTTTTCGGTTCTACGAACAAACCCGTTAGAAACCGCTTGGAATGTTTGAACCTTAAATCGATGAGGTCATCCCCAATTCTAGAGGGAAACAAAAAATGGCGAACCCGACATGAATCCTTAACCAAGTTAAAATGTTTTTTTAATTATCTGTTAGGCCCCTATTTAAAACTCAATGAGAGGGCCAACAAAAACAATCATTGAAGTATGTGATCATCCAAAAGTTTTAGTGGATGAATTTATCTTGATTATGTATGTTATATAAAAGAGGCACTATTTTCCATGATTTTCGGCATTCTAAGAAATGGCTGCTCTCAAGTTCACACCTGTGAATACCGTTGTTGTGAATGCCACTACTGCTACTCCTGCTAGATCGTCGTCCGATCTGAGGACGACATCACCTACTCAGCGTCTTCAACGTTGGGTATCAAACGCGCTGGTTAAGGAGTACCATCAACATAGTACCATTCCAACTCTGGAGGTTTCCCGACAAGCCCTCCAAGTGTACAACTCACACCGGTCGCCCGGACAACGACGACCAATGATCAAGAAGCAGGCAGCGCTAACCACCCTCTCCAACCGTTTCGGTCGTTATCCACGGAACACAATCACCATTCTCTCCCTTATTCTTGGGAGGGGAATGAGCAGGTACCTCAAAGCCTTAATTCAAGCAGATAAGAGTTCTTCCCGAGGGCTCCCACCAACAATCACCACTAGACTCGTGCGAAAGTGCACCCTCAACATGAGGAGGGTACCGACTTCAGGCGTTCGGCTCAGGTCGCTCGAACCTGGGCATGCATGATGAATCGCCAGAGGCGAAGTCCAGTTAATAGTGAGCAGGTTCTCATCTCTACCATTTCTGGAGAATTATACCAACCTAACTTGGTGGCTTGAAATGAGCGGGCACACACACCTGCTCCTTTTAATTTCGCTGTCCAGCAGACTCTTCTGGTGGCATCACACCAATCCCGCCAGGCAATTCGGGCGAATTATTATAGGCAGGAACATAGACTTGTTTATATATAACCAGCTAGTCACCAGGATCATCTTACTACATATGATGGAGCTCGTCAACCACATTCGGTGATGTACAATCAGCAGGCACATACTCCTGCTAGTATTGGTCAAGCCTACCAACAGTCTCGCTTGGTAACACACGATGAAGTCAGTCGAAAAGCTTCGACGACAAACAAAAGGCAGAATCAACTTTCTTCCCCCACACTTGAGTACTTTCAGGATTCAATAACAGGAAATGGAGGATAATAGCAGGCACATACACCTACTCCAAGCACGTAATGGAAATATATCCCCATTCCAGCAGCTGAAGTCACCACGCATATTCTATCAATGGTGAAAGAGCAGAAACAAATCCTTGTTCATATTCTAAATGCTTTCCAAGATATTATACCAGCTTCAGGAACATCTTAGGGAAATACACATAAATATATCCCTACCAGTGGAGTTACACATCATCATTTCATTCCAGAACAGACACACACATTTGTTTCAGTCCAAGAGGGTTGTGGGGCGTACTCCCCCATATCATACGGACAACCAAGTCAGGAACATACACATGATTTGAGTGGGGATTGTTAGCCTAACCTGGATATCTCTCTTGATCAGGCACATACACCTTCTTATAGCAGCCACTTTCGTCAATAAGTGGTTTACAAGGCGAGTAAGAAGGCATCTAAGAAGAAGACCTGCCCAGCAATGTCAAGAGATCAAGAGCCAAATTTTCACAAGGCCTTGCTTGATGCTAGAGTTCATGAAGCCCTCCGACAGTTATATGTTTGAATTCAAGATTCTACTCACTCATTTCCCAATATTAAGAACATTAATTCCGAAGGTCTTCAACAGACACTTCCTCATGAAGTATTGCTTCATGAAATTTCGGTCGATCTCGAAGTATCATCTTCAGATAAGAGCTACAATAACCCTCTGTGTGGCCAGAAGACCAAGGAGCAAGAGATCTCATCTTTTGGTGTAACCCTCGATGGTGGTCCTCCCGATGATGATGAATTTCTCTATGAAATTCCTCTCCGCAGTAGTGATGCACATTGCCTGGAAAATGCTCCAGTGTACAATGTATTGTCGAGAAATCCCTCTTATCTTGAGGAACTTGCAAATGCGAAACCAAACATGTATGATGCTTCATTGCTAGCAGGTGAAATACTTTCTCAGTCAGAAGATAGCCCAGGTTTTAGGTCATTCTCCAAACCACCCCTAAGTCATGCATCTTCTAGCTTAATCAGTGGTTTCTCTACCAATATTGTTGAATCTGATGAAGCAATAAGGAAGCACCTGCTCTGGTCAAATCAGGTAGAAGAATATTCATTGAATGAAAAAGTGTAAATGCTGAAAAATAGAAAACAACTGGAGAAAGGTGAAGTGCCAGTCAGGTTTTGGCCTCTGGCTGACTCTTAGTATGATATTCCAGAGATGTTGACAGAAGATAGAATTCATGATATTCGTCTCAACATATGGAAAACTATTTGTCAGTTGAAAAAGAAAGTATTATCTTATGATTAATATGAAAATAATGTTATGATAATAGAAGGGTTACAACGCCAAATTGATTTTCCATCTCTATCAGTCTATCGATATCCGAAGGCTGAAAAGCAGCATAGAGACCTTCATCATTCATGCCTTGGCGCAATAAGAAAATTACTATAGTTAATTGCCAATTCCACATCTGGTATTCATGTCATAGGATGGGGTGTTCATGGAAAACATCATTTCACGGTGCTCTCTAGTCAGCTAAGCCCGCCGAAAATGGTCTCATGCAATTTTATTTCCCATGGCTGACCACGAATACCTGGATTTGTTTGTAATCAAAAGCTTTCCCAAGAACAACTTCAACTACATCCTCTATAAATCAAGAATAGAGAGAACAAGTTGTTGAATTACTCCTGCATCAAGAAAACGAGAATATTGAACAAGCCTCTCGTATGGAGCAAGCACATCATCAAGTGAGAGAAGTGTCATAAATAATCCAACGGTATTTCGAGCCTGGTGATAAAAGTGGATGTCGATTAATGCATCCAGCTAACTTCCGGACCAAGGTATGCAAGATCAAGAGAGGTTTTAAGAAAGTCTCACACATAGAATGTCAAGATCCACCCCATCTTTCCAGAATGGGGAATTTTTTAAACCAACCCTCAGAATCAACAAATAGGATTCGAGGAGTTGAGCAAGAACAACAGGAACAACCCCAGTGTACTGGACTGTGGAATTTTTCAAATCATCAACCCCCTCTTCAGAGAACGTCGGTATTTTCTCGATTGGGAAAGAAGCCTCAAGATAAAAGAAGAGCCAAATTATCAGGAGATTTTCTCCAAATTACGATTCGTCAAATATTTCCCGAGGGATCGAATAAAAAAAAGGCAGTGTCTCATGAAATACATGGAAGGAGACAATATCGCAGGAATGTCGATAGGAGGGATGAAATTCATTATGCATCAATCAATGTCATCAATTTCATTGTTGATGTTCCTCCAGATGAGTCTCACTCAGAGGGATCATATGAAGAGGTTCATGTTCAAGAAGTTGTACACACAGACACAAATGAAGAAGGTGTGTGTACACGAAATCAAATGATTACTCAGAACATTGGTAATCCTTCAAGTAAAAAATGTCCCCCTCTCCGAAAGGGATCAAATAGGGGAAGTGAATGAATCAGGTTGCATATCTTTCCTCTGAAGAAGGCCAGTCACTCTCATTAGAGAAAAGATTTGCGCAACAAGAAGAAGAAATGAAAGAATTGAGGAGGTTGAACGCAAAACTACTTCAGGGTATTCTTCCTCCTAAACTTTCTAGAGCTAGCTAGTCAAGGGAGTTTATTTCAACTACTGAGATGGATCAATAATATCCTCCTTTATTATTACACCCTCATAGGTCTAATCCAATGAGTCAAGTGCAACAATAATTGGCAGTGCTGCCATCAGTTGTAGTATCAGCCGCCATACATCTCCAAGCTCCAGTCAGTGCACCTGTTCAGGTACAAACTCAACCGGATGTTTCTAAAAAGTTAATAACTACTATCGAGTCATTAATAGCTTGGTTGGAAGCTATGGAGGGAAGGCGTTATCAGGTTAAACTAGAAAAGAGAGCTTACCCAGAATGGGTAGATGCAATCCCCCACATCAAATTTTGGGAACCTTGTATTCCCTATTTTCAATGGATCAGGCCATCCTAAACAATATTTAATGCATTGCATGTCTTGTTGCAATCCTATGATGGGAACTCCAGAACAGCTAGAAGCAGTGAAAGATAGATGCTTCATGCGAACCTTGCAAGGACCAACCTTTGTCTGGTATACAAGCTTGAAATCCCGGTCAATTACCGGATGGGAAGATCTCCGTCAACAATTTCTTATTCAATTCAGCTAAACTTTTCCAAAGACAACAATTTTCGATCTTACAAAATGTAAGAAAATGGAGAATGAAAGGGTATCAGATTTCATTGCTCGCTGGAAGGGATTAACATCTTCCCTATACATAGAACTCCCTCAAGAGGAACTGTTGCCAATATGTCTAGAAAATCTGCGTGATGAATTATGCACACCGCTGATCCCAATGAAATACACAGGGGGGTTTCGAGGCCTTACTTCAATCTCTCAACAGATTGAAGATTCTCTTATACAGACTAAGGCTAAATCTCTTGTAATTCCATCAACTCTAGGAAGGAGAATGTGTAATGCTGAGACTGCTAGGTTCATGCTTATGCAAGCACCTATACCTGCTTCAACTTCAAAACCTTCATTTTCTAAATGGACTCCGCCTCATGAGCGTCAACAGCAGAGGCCGTTTCGTCAAGATAATAAAAAAGATCAAATATGAAAACAATTTGAGGATTTGAAACGAAATGTTTACTCTTTCTGAAATGAACACGTTCCTGGTTATTTAATTTCAGCTCTGGAAAATAATCTGGTTCAATTGCCAAGGCCCAAGAAGCCAAACAAGGAAGGAGATGAAGATAATCCAAATTATTTCCCATTTCATCAAATGTTGGGGCATCCCATCCAGGAGTTTTTGTTTTCAAGGACCTCCTGAAAAATATGGTCGATGAGGGACATGTCAAACTGAAAGATTCTTCAGCTCAGGTAGCATGTGTTACTGCTACAGTTCCATAGGGGGATGGTTAGTGGCAAGAAGTCAAAGGCAAAAATGCACAAAAATATGATGATTGGATGGTCAGAAAGACGATCAACCGAACTCATGCTATTTTGCCAACACAATTGAAGAAACCAATTTTTCCTTCCGTCATGAATGCCGCAGCAAAACCCTCTTCATCAGAGGGAAAATCTTCAAAGAAACGGCACAATTCCAAGAAAGAAGAACTATCAGAAGAAGATGAGTATGTGTAAAAGCCTAAGTTGTCTTTGACTCTGGCAGATTTCAATGCAATCTACTTCGAAGCAACAGGCACCACCCCATCAAACGACACAGCCTAAATTTGCTATTCAGGCAGAGTCGTCATCGGATGATGAGTTGATTTTCGGTTCTGTTAATATGATTCAATTAAAAGATCCATATGCCAGTTGTTGTTTCGATTATGATGATCCTGAATTCCCTATATCAAATAGAGGAATCAGAGGATATTCCAGAGGCTCAGGATATAGGGGAAGACGTGGATCTTTCAGAATCCACTATTCCAATTCTACCCCTGCTAGAACATTGTACGTAGCAGAAACTCATTGTAGAGCCCTTCAGTGAGCTCAGCAAGAACAAGAAAGTTCTTCTACCAATAGAAAATTCAGTCCTGGCATAGTTATTCTGGAAGACCGGTTGAAGGTTCCATCTTCTTCCTATCATCAATTAAATGGATCTATTCGGTCTAATCTTCAAAAACCAGGAATATTTCCAAATCCTATCTCGATACAAGATGCATCAACTTTCAAAGAATCTTCTTCCAAGGAACCTGCTAAACCACATGTTCCTATTGGGAAACACAGACCTCTAGATCAAAAGTATGATGTATTGAAACATCTGGCCCAAATACTAGCCAAGTTATCAATTCTGGATGCTTTGAATTTATTAAAGGATCTTCGAGAAGCACTTATTGAGTCTTTTTCAAGTCCTTAGGTATTTGAAACTGAAATTGCTGCAGCTGAAGCCTATCACATAGAGAGTAATCTTGCAGAAATCCATGCGTTAATATATTTTACTGTTGAAGATTAAGATGATGTCATTCATGGACATATTAGACCTTTATACTTATCTGGAAAGGTCAATGGCATAGACGTCCGAAGATCTTTCATTGATAATGGTTCAGGATTCAACATCATGCCAATTCATACACTTCGTCGATTGGGCCCCACAGAATATGATTTATCTCCTTCTACTATGATGTTACAAGGATATGATAAAAATGAACAAGAACCACTGGGTAAAGTTACACTCAGAACATAGTTTGGAGATCTTGTATCCAGTTTAGATTTCATGGTTTTTGATCAAGACTCAGCCTTCAATATATTACTTAGAAGACCCTGGATACATCAACATACAACTATCCCTTCATCATACCATCAATGTCTCAAATATTGTTTTGATGGTCATGTTGGGAAATTGTATGGTGATAAGTCCCCATTCAAGACATGTGAGTCTCAATACATTGAGGCGAGATTCTATCACATGAAGGGAAAGGATAAATCCACAACTAGGGAGATTACCAAATTCAATGTTCCATATGGTTTGGAAAACATTCCATTAAATCCATTTGTGCATGTGAGTACAAATTATGTGTTGCCTATCAGTCAAATTGACAGGGTAGACCCAAATCAAAATACTCTTATGGAACGATCCATAATGTCAATTACGACAATCGATCCAGACAACATGGGAGAAACTGGTAACCCACCAGGAAATGATGAAAGCTCAAATGGAGATGTCTTCGTTTCATCTACTGAAATCCAGAAAGTCTATACTTCTCCAACCAGGCCAGAATAAGTGATTGTGATGTCAGAATTGAACAATGATATCAATTCACAATCCATCATCTCCTCTTTATTTCCCAAGGAAGACCATTCATCATCAATTGGGTTGGAAATGGTAGCCTCTTTGTCAAGATGTTCAAATTTTAACATCTCTCTTAATCATGGAAATTTTGTTTCATCATCTACTATGCAAGTAGAAATGGAAGAAATAACACATGTTGAAGAAGAAGAGGAAGATCTCAGAGATGCTCCCTTAGCATTTGAAGAGGGTATCTCTACCACCATGGATGAACATAGAGAAATAAATCTGGGTACAAAAGAAGATCCACGCCCCACTTTAATCAGTGCGGCCATGACTCATGAAGAACAAGAGATGTATATTTAATTTTTAAAGAAAAATAGAGATATATTTTCTTGTAACTATACAGAAATGCCCGGGCTTAATCCTGATTTTTCTACTCATCATTTGGGTTTACCAGAAAAACATCGAGGATTTAAGCAAGCCGCGAGAAGAACACACCCAACTTATGCTTCCAAAATTAAAGCTGAAGTGGATAAGCTTATCGAAGCTAACTTCATCAGAGAAGTTCAATATCCCATGTGGTTTGATAATATTTTCCCCGTGAAGAAGAAGAACAGACAAATTAGAGTTTGCATCGATTTCAGAGATCTTAATCGGCATTGTCCTAAGGATGATTTCCCAGTTCCGATTATATAACATTTAATTGATGCAACATCTGGCTTTGAAGCACCTTCCATCATGGATGGATATTCCAGATATTATCAAATCGTAATGGCTTTAGAAGATCAGGAATCCACATCCTTAAGATCCCCTCCGGTTTTGTTTTTCTACTGGGTAATGCCCTTTGGCTTAAAGAATGAAGGTGCAACATATCAGCGTACTATGCATCGTATCTTCAATCCCATTTTAGGGAAGTTTGTTGAATGCTATGTGGACGATTTGGTGGTCATATCCAAACATCGTTCTAATCACTTGGTTGATTTGGAAGTCATATTCCACATGCTTCGACAATATAATTTGAAGATGAACCCCTTAAAATGTGATTTTGGGGTAACTTCAGGAAAATTTATTGGCTTTTTTGTACGCCATCGTGGTATTGAAGTCGATCCTGATAAGAAAAATTTAATCCTTGGTATGTCACCTCCTCGAAATTTGAATGAATTAAGAGGACTTCAAGGTCACTTAGTCTATATTCGGCGTTTCATCACCAATTTGGCAGGCAAAAGTTTACCTTTCACCAAATTGATGAAGAAGGGAGTCACATACCAGTGGACTGAAGAATTTCAAGAAGCATTCGATATTCTCAAAAAATACCTCTTGAGCCCACCAGTAATTATTCCACCCATTAAAGGAAGTCCACTTATCCTTTACGTGACATCCTTAGAGCGATCATTGGGTGCCTTTCTTGCTCAGAAGAATGATGCTGGGAATGAAAACAACCTCTACTACCCCAGTCGGACTATGCATGAAGTAGAAACCCGGTATTCATATATTGAGAAGTGCTGTCTGACATTAATCTTTGCAGTTCAGATTTTGAGACACTACCTGCAACATCACGAGGTCCAATTGGTATCTCACAATAACCCGCTCAAATTCATCCTTAGTTGTCCAAGGCTTACATGACGTCTGGCAAGGTTGGAAGTTATTTTGCAGCAATTCGACATTCAGTATGTGTCTCCAAAGGCAATAAAGGGCCATGATCTGGCTGATTTCCTTGTTAAACACCCTTCAGTGGAATACACATCTTCAGATATTGAACTCCCTGATGAGGAAATCTTTTATATTCAAGAAAGTCCTCAGGCATGAGAAATGTATTTTGAGGGTGCTTCCAGAAGTCCAATTGGGAGGAAAATGGAAAGACCTAAATTCAACAAAGTTGGCTTTGGAATTGTGCTCATTTCTTCAGAAAAGGATGTATTACCATATTCATTCTTATTGTGGGATGGTGGTACCAATAATGAAGTAGAATACCACACTCTCATCGTAGGCTTGGAATTGGATCTTCAAGATCAAGTGAATCACTTAAGGGTGAAAGGTGATTTACAACTGGTAATCAAACAAGTCAATGGGGATTATGCCATCAGAAAAGAATAATTAATCCAATAGTATGATTACGTCAGAGATTTAATGGCAGAATTCCCTTCGGAACCGACATTTTCTTATGTCCTGCGATCACAAAATTCTCATGCGGATGCACTAGCTAATATAGCCACAAATCTGGCAGATCCAAATCGGGACGAGACAACCATTAGTATTTCCCACCATCATGCAATTTCACCTTATGTTCGATCCATAATAGAGGAAATTAATGAAATTAGTCCCATTCCTGAACCGTATGGTCATACTACAGGATGGATGTCACCTATTAGTGAATACCATCAAAATGGAATACTTCCACCTGATAGAGTCGAGAAAGAAAAAATTCGGCGACGTGTGGTCAATTTTACTCTTTATGATAGCCCAAATCACTTAGAGAAAATTATCTACATACATGGTTTTGATGGAATTATCTTCAGATGAATTGATGGTGAAGAGACAATGGCTGTCATGAAAGAAGTTCATGCAGGAGTCTGTGGTGCCCACAAGTCTGGGCATAGACTGTCTGATCAGATTCAAAGGATTGGATACATTTGGCCTTCAATGATACAAGATTGTTTTTATTTCACAAAGAAGTGTCATTCATGAAAAGTACATGACAACTCCATTCATTAACCTCAAGAGTTCCTTCATACAACTAAATACTCATGCCCATTTGCAACATGGGGAATGGATGTGGTGGGACCATACCCTTCAGCTATGGCCACGTAGTTTAAGTATATTCTTACTGCTACTGATTTCTTTTCCAAACGGGAAGAGGCAGTACCTCTGAAGGAAGTCAGTTCTAAATTCATTTTTAGCTTCATCAAGTCTAACATCATTACAAGAATTGGTGTTCCTCATACCATATTGACGGACAATGGCACCAACTTTTGTTCATCTGAAGTGAAGAAGTTGTATCAAGAATTCAACATCAAATCCAATCATTCATCTCGGTATCATTTAGTGGCCAATGGCCAGATATAAGCCTTCAACAAGACTCTTTCCAATATACTGCAAACGATGGTGGATAACAATAATAATTCATGGCCTGATTAACTCTTTCGTGCTATATGGGCTTATCGGACTACCACCCACACTGCAATGCGGTCAACTCCATATTCACTGGTATATGGAACGGAAGCAGTCTTGCCTATTGAAGTTAAACTAACCTCTCTCAGAGTAGCCATTTGTGATCATTCATCTATAGATGAACAGTCTAAAAAGCTATTGAAGGAATTGGAATGGTTAGATGAGAAAATATTGTGCACTTTTCACCACTTGGAAGTCTATCAGAATCGAATAGCACAATCTTTCAAAAAAAAGGATCATCTTCGTTCATTCACTCAGGGAGAATTGGTATAAGTTATTAGAACTCCAATGATACCAAGAAAGAAACCTCCCATGCTTGAGCCAAAATGGGAAGGAACTTACTTAATACATAGCGATTACTCCAATGGAGCTTATTCATTAATCTCGATGGATGTAGAACTCATCACTACTCCAACCAATGCTAGATTTTTAAAGAAGTATTTTTTATAAACAAAAAATGCATAACAAATGGTCTAGTATGACCTTAAACCTCACCATGGTCCAGTATGGCCTTAAACAACACCATGGTCTAGTATGACCTTAAACTGCACCATGGTCTAGTATGACCTTAAACTGCACCATGGTCCAGTATGACCTTAAACTGCACCATGGTCCAGTATGACCTTAATATGCACCATGGTCCAATATGACCTTAAACTACACCATGGTCCAGTATGACCTTAAACAACACCACTATCCTGTAAGACATTAAAACTTCTCATCATGTCCATCAAGACGTTAAATTTCATAAACATCCACGGTCCATGCATATGACCTTAAACTATTTCCTATTTCGTCCAACATGAAGTTAAACTGTGTCCCCCTTTATCGTCCTTGATATATTACGCTATACTATATAGAAGTCCCTTACGTCCATCAAGAAGTTAAACTGCATAACCAACGGTCCATGCATACGACCTTAAACTATTCACACTTATTTCCAACATGACGCTAAATAGTATCGTTCCTTTTTTGTTCAAACATGACGTTAAACTGTGAAAAAGTCCCTAATACGTCCAACATGACGTTATAAGGTGTACTCTTTTGTCCTCACAGCATGACATTAAACTACACGGTCTTCTTTTTGTCCAACATGACATTAAACTGTATTGTCCCCATCGTCCTAACTACATGATGCTAAACTGTACATAAAATCCTTTAATATGTCCTACATGACATTAAACTGTGCATCGTTAGGGTTGTTGCTACCTCTTGTTTCTCACAATGAGAATGACTCATGTGAGATTAGAGAAAACTTCACCCATAACACTCTCTCTGGGATACTATCCACGTGTAAGTCCCAACAGTATTGTTTAGGTCATTGTCCCCAAGAACAACTTGATCACTAATTCATTCATTAATTGAACTACGCGGACTTTGATCCCTGCCTTCTAGGCTGGGTACGTAGGAAAGCACCCAAGGTTCAAGCCCAAAACCTATCTCTTCACATCGTTTCACCTTCATCTTATATGATGATGATTCGTGAAACCACCTCTAGAATCAATATCTTTACATTGGTTCACATTTTTCCTTGCTATACAACGTTAAACTATACAACACTTTTGTCCAGTATGACAATAAACTACAATATTCTTTGATACCATCACCTTAGAGGGAATCATTATTTACATTGGTTTTCAATCATTTTTCATTTCAAAGACTACGTGCATACATGGAAATACCTGAACCTTTTATCTTGGGTTAAACCATCATTGCACGAAAGTACTCTTTCAACCTTCACATGTACGAACAAAATCTGTAGAAAGGGTATTTCTAGAACTATGTGGGATTGATTCCCATCCTTTTGGGATATGTAGGAATGTTCGAGTTTCCCTCGAATCCTGTCCCAAGCCTTTTAGGGTTAACCCCTAATTCCACTTTCATCCCCTTGGCTAAAAAGTCCCCATGAAAGCACACACTGTGTATTTATTATAATGGTCCAAGCTCTATGACACTAAAATAAGATCTCCAATCCTTTTTTCCCACACGACGTTAAATTGTAGTTCTAGAACTATGTATGGCTTGATTCCCATCCTTATGGGATACGTAGTGAAGTCCAACATTTCCATTCAGGACCTAGTCACAACATGATTATGGTTAGCATTGATCTGTGTATCTCCGCATACTCTGGACAATACCCATCTTTATGTGTCAAAATATTAACCTTAAATATTTTCAGATCTTCATAACCCTTTTCTTGACTTCGAGTCACAATAATTTCAATATTTGGAGAGTTCTATTGCCTGACTATGCAGTACGTTCCCTTAGGCGGCCTTGCATAAATAGTCTCCATAACAGATTTTTCAGCAAAAAGATACTATTATTTTACTATGCAGCCAATTCCCTTAGGTGGCCTTACATAATTCAACCCCCTAACGGGTTTTTCGGATACTGGTAACTTCATTCTTGGGAAGAAAACCTCTTTTGTCCTTATTTGTCTTAAATGAAAATATGTAGGGATCCACAAAAATAGCCATCATTAACATATTTGTCCCATATCTTTTTTCATGATATGAAAGTATTCAAGTCTATGGTTTATATTCTCATTCCCTACATTTGGGTCAGAAATTCTTTAGAGTGATATCCGTTCAGTTCTTCTATAATCTTGTTTGGAAATATCTTCTCCATATTCAAGTACCTCATTCCATACAACAAACTCAAAAAATTGGAAAATTTGAATCTTCATAAACTTTCACTGGCTTTTTATTACTAGAAAAGTAAATTTCTGAGATTTCTTTTTCCTGAAAATGCAGCACGTGCCCTTAGGTGGCCTTTCATATGTTGTGTACAAAATGGACCTGTTAGACAAAAGAAGCTATTTATTTGACTACGTAGCCAATGCACTTAGGTGGCCCTGCATAATTCAACCCCCTAACTGGTTTGTAAAATAATGGTAAATTCATTCATGGGAACTACTTCTTCTAATGCCTTTTATCCCTTTTTCATATCATTCCCAAGATTCAAATATTCTTAAGTCATGGTTTACAAAATTTCCCTCATACTTGAGTATGGTAATATGTTTTGAGATAAATTGTCAAGGAATTATGTCAATTTTAATTCATTTCGGTCAAAGGTATTTCGACCTTAAACATTATCCTCTTTATGTCTGACGTGCATGACATTAAACTGCCCACAAAAGACAAAGGAACTCTAAATAAAATTCATGTTCCAGCTCACTAAACATACATTTTGTATGATTTAGGTAATATTGAGCAATTAAAAGATTCAATGTTTGTAGGTTTAGTTATAATAATCGTAGTAAAAAAAATAAAACTATGCTTACTAGGCCCATTGTCTTAGGTAAAATTTAAAGCAGATAGCGAAAGAATACAAGCATAAATGATTGATGATAAAAGTACTCTCCATTGATGCACAAGAATTAGAAGGTCATCAACATATTGGAGTCTCTTCTCTTTTTCATGAAATTAAAATTGACTATCAACATAAGTCATCACTTGATGTAAAACATCTCGAGCTTCATCAACAGCCACTTGAAGCTCATGCACCTGACCAACTTCACTCTTTTCACCCTGATGGAGTGCTTTCGTGGCTTCCGCAATGGTCTTCATACAATTCATTTGAACCCCCTCTCATGAATTATTGAGTTGGTCAAGTTCCCCAGTAATAACATCTAACTGTTACTGAAGGTTCATCTTTTGGATGAATTTTTCTTTGATCTTATGCTTCAGCTCCTTCATCCTGGCAGCATAGTCCGCCTCAGCTCGGGATACCGCAACCTCAAATTCTCCGATGTTGACTGATAGTTTCACCCTGGTCATATCTTCGCGACACTTTTTCTCATACACCTTTCTAAAGATGACTTGTTTCACCGCGGTATGGATCTCTTTGTATCCAAAACCGCCAAGTCCTAGTATGAAGAACTGGGACGACAATAGAGGGATCTTCAATTATAGCTCTTATATAGGCACCTCAGATATGATTTTCTATATGCTATTCCATGCCTTGCGTCGTGGAAAGGTGAGCGCCTTAAGCCCCTCTGGGTCGATTCAACATCATCATCACAGGGGGGCATGTAATCTGGGATTAATGCACTTAAGGAAGTGACATGTTCTACTCCTTCCCCCTAACCCTGGTTGCTTAACCTTATACTACTGTTTGGGCGGAAGTTGTGATTTCACCTCAAGTTCTAACCATTGAAGTTGATATCCCTATTTGATCAATTAATAGTATGGTTAGATTCATATAACAATGAAATATGGATGTCTCTCTAGAAAACTTAGTACAATCATTACCTAACAGTAGATCAGCAGCTTGAGAAGAATCCTCCCCATCATTCCCAGTTTCAACAGGATCTTCAAGATGGGTCTCAGGAGGGTTTACTAGATTGAGCTCCACATGAGCTAATGTTTCTGCAATGGTAGGGTTGACATCACTGTCCACACCCTCTTCAGGCATTGGCAGTTCAGTAGCTTCTTCGGATGGAAATGCATATTATTTTTTGTCATGATTAGAAGTGTAAATTAACAAAAATTACTGGATGAAGGATAACACTCATTTCCATGATCTTCTAAATCACATTATATCTTATCATGATCATAAGATTTTCGAAATACATGCCACGATTCATCATTTCATCCAATGATATTTCAGAATCCTGGTTAGTCTCACTAGTGGGAGAATTTGCTGTGACCTCTTGGCGACCCTCATTCTATGGCCCCTAAACCGGGATAGCTTCTTCAGGAAGGATGTTAGATTCAGTTGCTGCACCTACTAGTGATTCTGGTGAAAGTTCTTCTTTAATTGTAGCAGCAGCAGGAGCAGTACTGGGAATAGATGTTGGCTCTTTTTCAGAAGCAGCCATGTCAGCCTGAATTTGCATTTGTTCCATAGCACGCTTCGTGGTCCTCAAAGGAGGATCAGTCCTTTCCCTCATTGGGGAAATTGAAGAAGCCCCTGCAATCCCAAGGAAAATTTTCAATCTTTTCATGGTTTAAAACTCATGATTATCCGAAGGACTTACCACTGCTAATGAAGCGTTTACTGTAGTCTTCTTCCTCCGATGCTTTTGATTCCTTAGATTTTAGGGAGTATCAGCAGTCTCTATTATAGGTACCTAGATGGGAGAGGGGAAAGCCATGTGCAAATCCTCATCCATGGCCTGCATTTCCTGGAGATATCTCTCCTGGTTAGCGAGGAGATTCAGAAGCAGCCACGATGGCAGTACCACCAGGGCTATACTATAATGAAGTAACCATAGTAGTTTTGGCAAGCTGCAAGATGAAGAAAACAATTTCCTTGAATAACAATGCATCTACTGAAATCAAGTTTCAAAGCAGATAAGGAATGAAAACATACATCTTCCGGAGCCACATACTCATGCCACTCCTCATCTGTGGCATCATGATCCATCATTTCCTTCACCCGCTTGGTAATAGGGATAGAATCATCGATGGCATATATTTAGGCCTTCAACTCTTTGACATAGGCTCTTACTTCATTAGGGTTATCCTGGAAATGAATATTTGCAGGAGCCCGAAGAGTCCCTATTCTAGGAAGACGTAATCCTTCACATAGCTCCATCCAGATAGTTTCAGTACCACAACATACATCCTGCCAATCTCTGGATGACCTCTTTACGTAGATATTAGGGTGTACTAGAAGGTTGTGAAGAGGGTCTTACAACCTTTGATTTTAATTTTTTTTCTAGCTCCTACAACTATAAAAATTGAATGAAAAATTGTTACTCTATAAAGTTACTTGCAATTAAAATTGCCTCAATAAATTGACTCACCAAGAGTTGATGGAGTGTCTTTCTAGATTCTGACAGGAGGATTATATACGACACTGGGCCGTTTTGACACATGTTGTATCTCTGGAGAATCTGATGAATCGGCCTCGGTTGAAGAACTCGGTGAACCAGCTTCATGAGTGGAAGAATCACCTACCACCTGAATTGTTTCTTTCCCAATGGTTCTTTTATTCTTCCTAACCCAGTCAATAGGTTTATTCAATATGGCTTCAGGATATGAATCTATCCAGTTTTCAGCATACCATACGGTCAAATTGCTTACCGCTTTAGTATTTGGTAAGTCAATGACTGCCCTAGTCCTTTCCATAGCCATTAGCAACCATAGTTGCCGAGAAACCATCGGATGCTGCTCTGATCACACATGCACTGGAGGAGATAAAACAGTTTTGCAGACACTTGAATTAGTGTGCAAATCGATATGGAGCATAGGTCTCACATATAATTTCCCCATCAATTCTGGTGGCCAATACACCATCTCTACAGGCCAGCATATAAGACCTCTATTCCAAGCTGGCGGATCCATAGTCAACAAATCACCCTGTCGGCGGATTTCCATAGGGAAAGAAGTGGAATTCCTTATGCATTTCTAGTCTTGGACTAATATCATAAGCATTGAGGGACAAAAGAAAAACTCCAGAGAAGGCCTGAACAGATGGCCTGAAAGAACTTCCAGAAATCTGTATTCCGTTTTGAACAGCATATGTCCGAATGTGAGTGGCGATCCATCAGCATAAAAAATGGAATGGTCCCACTAATCTCAAAGGATACTTACCTATATAGACATTGAGTAAGATCCAATGAATCTATTCCAAAACTGGGGTATCCAACCCCACCATCTTCCTCCCAGCCAACTTGGTTGCGATAAAGAAGGCCCCTGGCCTGACGCGTCCCTTCTAATCTCTAACTGGAAAAAGATAGACACTGTGCCATAAGGCTAAAAGCCTGCTAGACGGGTCTTCTCTGGGATTTTATTATTCAATTCATACCCCCCATTTGTCAAACTCTCCTGCTTCCAGAGTCGGCCAGAATGTGCCAGGAATACCTCTCTTATCTGCTCTAGGGCAGCTAGTAGGAAGTGTACAGGTGGGCCCCTTTTCCCTCTTCTTCTTGTGAAACACATTCATCCATTCCTCTGGATGAATATCCATTCTAGAATAAGTCTTTGATGTCTTTGAGATTTTGAGCTTATGATAAATATTCAATAACTCTCGAACCAAATCTTGAGTAATCTCTGGAACATTCATGGTTCCCTTTAGAGGGACGAATTCATCATACAAATCAGCCAGGATTTGAACCCCTGAGATCCGGTAGACATCCCACAAACTAATTTATACTTCTCCATGGGTCATAAGGAAAGAATTATTTTCTGGGCTCCTGCAGCTAAGCAATTCCGGTGCAAAATTATCCTTCCTATAAACATACGTCAGCCCAGCCCAGATGGCTTTATAAATTGTAGCTCCCTTAAGATCCTCGATAAACTCTTCACAAGATTTTCGTACCCAATAATCCTACATCCAAGTTGGATTCACCCCTCCTCCAGAACGAAATTCCAATTTCTCCTTCCAGCCGTGGGAATGATCCACCTGAGAGTGTCAAATGACTGAAGGATAACAATGTCGTTGCAGCTCAGGCTTGTGATGTTACAGATCTGGAGCACACGAGCAATGATGCATTATATAATATTTCTTTACCGTTCCAACATTTGAAAATGTTCCTTCAATTGAGACATTCTCTAAAGAAAATTTTGTATATGAATGAAACCAGGAAGGTGGGAGATAGTTTTTGGCCTCTGGAATATTGACATCACGCAAGTGACCATGGTCCTAAAGAGGCAGATAGATGTTGTGTGTTAAATCACGATGATATTTCTTTAGATGCTTAGCCATGTCCAGAAGAGTGATTTCGCAGATGGAATAGTAATAATGGCCAACGATGTCCGTCATCTCATAAATTCTCTTCCTCACTAGTGCATCAGCCGTTCTGATTCTTTTTAGAGCCATTTGATCTGTACAAAAGTTGAATCATTAAGTCTTAAAGAATGTTAATTTTTCATAAAATTTTTGAAGGATTTTAAGAAATTGGCTAAGTCATTATGGCGTGCAAGTCCCATAGTTGGTTCCAATGTCTCCTTCGGTCGCGCAAGTATTGGTGACTCAGGTATCACCGCACTAGTCCAAATACCTTAACAGAAGTGCGATGCAAGAAACAAGAATCGCGAAACTGCGGAATCACTTGGGCAGACGAGCAAAAGCCGAGAGCCATGCTGCGCACTGAGAGTAAGAAATCTGTGAGAGCCGAGTGCTTTTGCGCGGAATGAAGCCCCCTATGTATAGACGCGGCCATAACCTTGCGCGTCGTACCCTGCGCGACCAAAGGTCGTACCCCTACGCGCCAGACCCTGTGCGCCCGAAGCTCATTTGCTCTCCAGACCTTGCGCTCCCCAATTTCCTTTTGATTCTTGATTTCCTCAGAGTCAAATCTCCATTTCTTTTAGATCTATCTCTGAGGGGGGACTTTTGTTGACGCTCCATTTTTCACAGTGTCTAATGATTGGAAAACGGGAATATCATAGCTCAAAGTGATTCATCCTTTGGACAAATATCAAAAATTGACAAAGGAAGTAGTAAGAAGAACACTGCAAAAGGGTCGCGCAAGTTCTACAATGGTCGCGCATGTACACTTGCGCGCCCTAGGTGATAACCGCCCGAGGTCTTCTTCAGCCTATATATACCCCCGGTGGGCCCTCCATTTGAGAGGGAATTTTTTTTTTCCAGAATTCAGATATAGAGCTCTGAACGCCCAAGTCTCTTCTTCAGGTCTTCCGAACACTTCTAAGGTAATTCTTTACCTAGAATGTAATGTCTAAAGAAGAGGATTATTGTCTAAGTGTTATAATTCACTAACAGTTGCATGCCTAAGGTGTTTTACCCTTAAGGGAAATGAACATACTTGTGCGCCACCCTACTCCTTCACCAAAACATGTGCGCCTCTCTTCGGGAAGTACCTCAGGATAATTCTAAAGGCTTTGGTCAAGGAACCCCCAAGTGTTACCCTACTGGTTAACATTCACGCAAGTACCCATGTGTCGCGTAGTTATACCTGCACGACCAGGACTTGCGCGCCCACGTAGTACCTGTGCGCCTGCTAGGACATTTACGCCCCTGCCTTTTTGGGTGCCTTTCTTGCCCATTTAACCCCTCTTATGTCATTCCACCTCTCCTTTTCAAGATTCAGTCTTCAAGACACTCATCAAATCCATTTATGGCATGATTTCTAAATTTGAATTCCTTAGCTGAAATGAACTCCATGGAATATCTCTCAAAACCCAGTGATTTACACATCCTTATGCCACTAATGTTAGAGAGTTAAATCATTTAACCTCATCATTTAAGATGTTAGAATCAATAATCTGGGCCTCCTTTTTAGGAATAATCCCCAGTCATAATTCTCAAGAATGGGCATCCTCCTTAAGAGTAAGCCCCAACCATTATTCTCTTATCCTGGGCCTTCGTTCCAGGAGTAAATCCCAAGTTCTCATTAACATGGGCCTCCTTTTCAGGAATAATCCCCATTTTCAAATATGGGAATCCTCCTTATGAGTAAGCCCCAACCATAATTCACAAAACCTGGTCCTCCTTTTCAGGAGTAAGTCCCAAGCCCTCATTAACCTGGGCCTCTTTTTCAGGAATAATCCCCAGTTTCAAATATGGGCGTCCTCCTTAAGAGTAAGCCCCAAACATAATTCTCTTAACCTTGGCCTCCTTTCCTGGAGTAAGTCCTATGTCCTCATTAACTTGGGCCTCATTTCCAAGAATAATCTCCAGTCTCAAATATTGTCATCCTCTTTATGAGTAAGCCCCATGTCCCTTAATTATCTCTTAACCAGTCCTAATTTAATTTTGATTTGGGCTTCCTTCTCAGGAGTAAAACCCAATCATAAGTCCCCTCTTAATTTTGACCTCCTTTTCAAGAGTAATCCCCAAGTTAGAGTATCCAAATATTCATAAAGTACATATACCTTTATGGACCCTGTTCCTATATTTCTTTCCTAAAGTAAATCGTAATCTTAATCTGTTTGGGAAGCCATACATACATAAGCCCCACATCATTTCTTATGATTGCATCTTTCATGGCACAATTGTATAGTTTATACCAATACCTCTTGTTTATCACACCGAGCATGCCTCACATGAGCATAGATCATAAAAGTAATTATGACATATTTCTTTGATCCATCAATCATACACATCATACTACCTTACTCGAACTACGTGGGTTCTGATTCCTTTTCCAAAACAAAGGATAGGTAGGTAGCCCATCTGCGGGTATGATACCAACTCTGAAATAATCCATTTCCTTCTGAATGACAATAAACTTCATGTGCCCCACTGAGTGGCTTTAAAACTAGTATGGTCATCATAATGACCAGGAGACTTTTATGTATTAAAGGATGCCATTTACTTAGAATCTCTAAATGAATAAAGATGATTCTCTATCAATTAAGGACCTAGAATAAATATAAAATATTTTCTAAATTTCATACATATCAATCATTGATTTTCAAATCTAAAGGAAAACATATTTTATACTTCTTAATGTAATAAGGATTCACGAACATAACTTAAATCTATAAAGAGAGTCTTGGAGTGGATAATAATTCCCCTCAAAAAGGTGTGATGAGTCTGACCTCCCATCCTCTCGACCAATGCAAATTCCTAAGCCTCATCAGTCCACAACTAATGAGTGCCTAACTTTGGAATGTAGGATCAAATGGATATGGAATCATTGGATGTCTCCGGTTCTATGAAAAAACCCGCTAGAAACCGCTTGGAATGTCTGAACCTTAAATCGATGAGGTCATCCCCAATTCCAGAGGAAAACAATTCCTACAATTTAAAATTTTTTAAATATAAAAAAAATGAAACTATGTATATATATATATATATCTCATTATTTTTATGTACACATTCCTTAATTGATTTTTATTTTGGATATTTAAAATTTTTCATGTGGTTATGGTTTATTGAAATAGATATTTAAGATACATTATACATTGTGATACAGGGAATTTAATAATTGATTATTAAGAGGATATACAGTTATGATTCTTGTATTATAGGAGATTGGAATCACGTTTTCTCATTAATTGGTATAGGCTAAATAGGAGAATGTAATAAATTGACCATAAATTAATTATAAATGTAATAAAATGGGGAATAATAAATTATATTCTCTTAAATTAATATGATCCATTGAATTAATATAAAAAAATGGACTAAGAAATCATTTTGATAATTTTTTTTCAATAATTTTATTTATTTATTTGATATCAATAAATCATAACATGATTTAATCAATTTTTTGGATAGAGAGTGTTAGGTGTGTTCTAGATGATTGAACACAAATTAAATAATAAGGAAACAAAAATCAGTAGACAGGGGAGGTAATCCATCCAATCCCCTCATGAAGAGTGTATAAGGAATTTGATTTTAGAGTCCTCCATTACCTCTTTAATATATAATGACTGCAGATAAGTAATACAACAACAAATCATCACTTTACCATTCATCAAAATGGTCTTTAGGAGCGCTAAAAAATCAATGTTCTCTAATTTATTATTAAAAGGGGGACCACTTTATCCTTTCAATTTAAAGTGCTGATAAAGGTTGCCCTTATCAACCCCTTTGTAATCACTAGTATATGGGGGCCTTTATCAGCCCATGAAATAGCGATTATAAAGGCCCTACTTCTACAGTGTGTTTTTTAACTTATAGAACCCTAACGTAGAAACCTATATATGTGATATTAATAATTTAATAAAAATACATCACAAATATATCAAAAATATATTATAGTTATTTCAAATAATTTTTTACAATTAAATTAGAAACTTCTATAAAAAAAATTTAAAAAAATGTTTTATTGTATTTCGCACCATACCCCATCTCATAAAAGCAAAATCACGGTATCGGTTTCCACAAAAACATCCACAACTCAAGAAAAATGAACCACCTATATAAGAAAATAACTTATTTATTAGTAATAGTATAATGATAAAAATTAAACATAATACAAAACAATATATGAACATCATGTTAATTTCAAATAAAGGGACACACAAAGAGTCATACATGTCACACCCTGTGCAAGATTGATGCAAGGATAATTCCTACAGAACGATAATGACATATATATCATTTAAGAATGTATCCAAATGATCTAAAATTGTCTGATCATTTTTGTGTATGTTCGTTTTAATTTTTACTAAAATTTCATTTTAAACTGAAAACATGAACTATGAGTCATACCGATCACATCATTTCTCTATCTTACATGATATATATTCATACATGTCACAAATGAGTAATTAATAAATATCCTAAATTATTAACAAAATTCGTACATTTTTTCTTAGTTTTCAGTTAGTGACAAATATTCAAACTAAAACATCAATTTTAGATAGATAATGTACAATTTGAGTCATATCATTCACATTACTTATTAGATTTATCTTAGTATGATTCATAAATAAAAAAAGTACTTATATATTTTTTCATAATACCTCTAAAAATCTAAATGGGTTTTCATGTTTTTGATTATGTCACTAGTGTTTTTTACAAAAATCACAATTTTAAATAAAATGACTCACTTGGAGTCGTACATATAACATTGTGGATTATATTGAGTTGTGGAAAATTCCTATGCATAAAATTGTCTCACATGTCATTTTCCTAATGTATTATAACAATCTAAATGATTTTTTTTGTTTTCAGATTTTCATGGGTTTTTTAAAATAAAATTTATTTTTAAACTAAAAACACCCACTTTGTGTCAAACCTATCAAATCATGGGTTAGTTTTATATGATATTGATTCCAACACATGAAAAATTACATATATATAATTATCCTAAATTATCAAGGTAATAACGGGGTTTTTCACTCTTTTTAGTGAGTGACACTTGTTTTCAAAAAGAATATTAATTTTAATCAGATTAAGGACTATTTGGGTCAATTCAAGGAGAAAGTGTATTAGAATGAGGCGGGGATAATTTCTACACATCCAAAATAACATAAAGATTTTTTTATAAGGTATCAAAAAAATTTAAGTACCATTTTTTAATTTTGATCATTTGACATTTCTTTTTCACTATAAATCAATTTTAACTAAAAATATGCACCTTGATTCATTCAAATAACACCATGATTAGGATTGAGGTTTGAGATATTAAAATATTTACCAAATAAATGATGGATCACTTTCCTGAATTATAAAACCATATGAATTTTATTTTTTGGTTTTCAGTATGCCACATGTGTTTTTATTACCAAAATGTCATTGTAAACTATAAACATGAACTTTGAGTTGCACTTGTCACATTGTTTGTTTGTTTTTTGTGATAATGATTCATATACATATCAGATGTCTTATACATCGTTTTTATAATTTATAAACACAATTAGAGCATGTTCTCTTGTATTTTATTGTGTGACACATGTTTTGAACAAGAATGTTAACTTTAAACTCATAACAGACACTTTGAGTCATAGCTCGCACACAATGTATGAGATAGAGGTGTTCCTAATTTCCAAATTTCATAAATAAATTATGCCTCATTTTAATATAATATCCACGATATATGAAATCATTTTCTCAAATTTTAGTTTTTCACGTGCCCTTTTTAACTAAAATTTCATTTTTAACAAAACTGGAACTCATTGAGTCATACCGACCACATCATGCAGAAGATTGAGTAAGGATAATTCCTACACTTCAAAAATGACCTATGAATATTTGTCATAATTTATCAAATAATTTTGAATGACTTTTATCAGTTTTGATTAGGTCACATTTTTTATTTTGCTAAAATGATATTTTAAATAGAAAACATGCACATTGAGTGAAACCGGTAACATCGTGTATCAGTTTGATGTCAGACTAATTCATACATGTAACAAATTACTTATGAATCGTATTTACAAATTATTGAGATAATTTGAGCAAGTTTAGTTGGTTTTTATTGTGTGACACATGTTTTGATGTAAAATATAACTTATAAATTAATAATTGTCACTTTCTGTCATATCGGGAACCCCATGTATCAGATTGAGGTATGGTTGACTCCAAAACATCACAAATGAATTGTGGATATTTTTTAATGTATTAAAAACAATATAAACTGGTTTTCTAAATTTTGATTATGTCACTCCTTTTTTACTAATATTCAAATTTCAAATAAAAAAACACACTTGGAGTCATATTGGTCGCACCATTCATTGGTTTGACTTGAGGCTGATTCATGTACATAAAAATTGATTTATGTACTATTTTCATAATTTATCTATGCAATCTAATTAAACATTCATAGTTTTGTCTATGTCACTTTTTATTATTTCTAAAATTTCATTTTAAACTGAAATCACACACTTTGTGTGATACCAATGTCATCGTGTGTTGGGATGACCAGATATCGATTCTTACACATCACAAATGAATTATAAATAATTTACAATATTTTTATGATTACCCTAATATTTTTTTTTGTTTTTCAGTGAGTGACGCTTGTTTGGAACTAAATTGTAATTTTTTGACTGACAAGGAAATTATATTACAATTAGATAAATATAATAATGAAATTAACATAAAAAATTAGATAAAATAATAAAAATAATAACTAAATATATATTAATAATTCACCTATTCATGATGGTTGTATATATTCTTAACCCATTTTCTTGTTTCCAATATCTCAGTTTTAGCCTCGATGTTCAATCTCTAATGAGGATGAGAAGGTTTGAAAAAAACAACCCGACTCATGAAAAGGATTCAAAATCTATATAAAACCAATTTATGTTAGTAAAAATATAAATAAATAAATTAATAATAAATATGAAATAGTACATTTATAAAATGTAAATTTTAATCAGAAACCAAACAATTGGAGTCATACCAGTTACACCATGTATCTGGTTAAGGCATGGTTGATTTCACAGAGTCTATTTATCCTATAATGCATTCAACATTCTGGGTTATCTAATAGTTTTGCTTTTTTATAACATAGAAACTTTAATTCAACGGATAATAAAAAAACATCATCTTGAGTGTATCATCATTATTGAGTTGATAAACATAGTACATGATTGAATCATGCATTTTGAAGAATTCAATTCTTCATGATCTATTTGGAAATAAAATAAATAAATATCACGTAGAAATTATAATGAAATTTTCAAAAACAATTAGATATAATGTAGTAAAAGTAAACTAAATTGTTATTATGATGTCACATCTTCATGATATATGTGTACTTTCTATCACCGAGTGTGTTTCCTATTAATTTATAAAAAATTTATTTCCTATTTTGAATATGAGGAATTTTGAAAATGTTGGATTTGAAGAACCATTATAAATAAAAAAATATTTAGAATATATTAGAAATTAAATTGTATTTATCATAATAAATACCCCTTTGGGGATTATAGTTTATTGATAGAATATTATATATTTAATAAATATTAAAATATAATAACCAAAATATTTTCCATTGGTTTGTTTCGGACACTGTAGAAATATTGAAAAAATAATAATTAATTTATTTGATATATGTTTTTATACTGAAATATTATTATATATACCCAAGTACTTATCGTAGTATAGAAGATGATATGTTCATTTTTCTATTATATTATCTTTATGCCATTTTTTTATGTTATTTAAACACCACTATATCATAATAAAATTTTAATTGATACATAATATAAAATATATAACATGAATTGTAGTTTTGAAATGTTACAACTCTTTTACTAATAATTTATAATTGTCATCACATATGGTCGGTTTATTGTGAATCCATCTAGTGAATTTAGAAAATAAATCATTGGAGTATCCAAAGTGACATAAATTATTAACCAATGATACCTAAAACGAAATAAGTAATGAAAGTAATGGAAATTTATTTTATATGATTAAATTTTAGATTTTTACTCTGATATCATTGATAATATTATGATTTGTTAATCACTGGTTTTTTTAACACTATATATAGTTTTTACATTTTTACATCAATTTTATTTGATTGTAATGAGAATTTTTTTGTATATGTGATTTGAGGAAAAATTAGTCTATATGTCTTTTCAATTCTTATTTCAATTAATTTTTTTCGATATATATGATAGCAAAAAATAGAAACTATATTTGGTCATAATTAATATTTTAGATCATCTATTGGGAAAACAAATCATGAAAACACACCTCATGTATATGTTTTTAAATGAGAATAAAAATGTTCCATATGTGAGTCTCTAATTTACATTCTCAATATAAATATACTTTATACTATCCTCTCCATACATTTTTTCCTTCATAATTAATTATAACTTTTCTACCACTTTGTAACCTTGTATATACACGAACCTTTATTATTAATAAATGTTGTTCTTGAATGGGAAAGGTAAAGAAACACTGTGGTGATATCTTGGATTGGTTGGTTGATAATTTATTTCATTTTGATTAAACATTCTATTTCACCCCTTCCGTTGTCCCTATATAATAGCATTAATCAGTTATACCCTTTTTCAATTAATTTATATATTCATATCTTAATAGAAAAATTGGAAATGAATACCTCCTTAAGAACACGTTTTTACAATATATAAAACCTATGCTATGAATGTTCCAATATATTACATGACTGTTTGAATATTTTCTTCATCATGTAGAATTGGTATATCAGTGCATAGATCATGAGTAAAATTTATTCCCAGTCTCACATAACTTTTTGGAAGTTGTCTGTTGTGTAGTTATCTCCCTGGATAATGATCATTATAGCCTCTGAAATGTTGTCATTGGTGGGTGTAGATATATATAAATCACAAAAAATTCACCCATTATAATATTAGTATTGAAAAGGTATCATTGTCTTTCTGAATAAATTTTTGTAGAAACAATTATGAAAATATTTATTACCTCTTCTAACATATCTCTTTGATGGGAATGGATCACCTCAATGTTGGTTGGGGATGGGGAGTGAACTTCACATTATGGTTTTTTCTTATGCTGTTTATTCTCTATTATTCATTCTAATAATATTTTTAACAACTCTAAACACTAATTAAAATTTTATTCTACTGTAGATAATCATGCATTAAACTCTTTAATATTCTTATATTTATCCTACTTTTCATTCCACTTCCCGAAATATGTTTGGGGTGACACCCCAAAACACACACATTTGATGCAGCCATACTATTCTTACCACATCAAGGCCACTGATAGCAAATGTTCATCAGGTACAACTAATGTTAATTCATGTATATATGTAAGATAAGAAATATAGAACAAGCAATAATAAATATTTTGTAATATTGATTCAATGAAATAAATTTATTATGTCATACATTCATATGCTTCCCAGACTTTTGTGAATTTTCAACATTTAGTATGCCTTTTTTATTTACATGTCCCTCTTTCTATTGAACATGATGTGGGAATGAAGTGGCTTTGGATTTAGATTCATAAATCTTCACATAAATATAGGACACTATTTATGTTGTTGTTATAAGTCATATAAATGTATTATAGTAAATTTAAAATGCTTACCATTTTTTTCAAGTGAGGCATACCCCATCATTAAATTACTGTATGGGTTTGTTATTATTAATATATTTTTTGTATTTTCAGAACATATTTATTTATTCATACAATAACAATTGTTAGTAAATTTTATTAATAAACATATTTTCAAACAATTTATTACCTATTTCAATGTACCTACGCAGATATATCCTCATGATGTCCAATAAATGAATCACATGCTTCTTTGATTATCAAGTCTACAGACATAAATGGTGGGTGTGGGTTTGTTTTCCATTCAACATCATTGAGATAAATCATAGTCATAATTGTTTGAAAAACTATAAGATTCGTTCCAACTAGAATTAATACAAATTTATATCATGATATATATAATGAAATTGAAATATAATGATATAAGGAAGATTATATCAATGTTTCTCTACTTTTTCATACAAAAATATGAAATCTATCATAATGATACCCCAATATCATCCCTGTTGGTTTCTTAAGGGCTTATAAAACATTGTGCACTAAAAATATATCAATCGACAGAGGCTATTGGTTGGTTAAACCAATTTAACTACTAAAAATTAATTTTATGTTTATCATCTATGCCATGTTCATTATATCCAACATTATATTTGATTCATTTTATTCCCACCATAATAGTTTTTTATGACATCATCACGTTATGTTGTTCATTTTTTCCTCGGACAATGGTAGTTCACTATATACAATTTTATTGGGATCAACGTCATCAATATGTTTTTCCTCTATAATGTTAGCATCAGAATGTGTATAAGGTTGTTGTTACTATACATTGGGATTACTAATAGTTTAAGAAACCATTTGTTCCATAAAATTGAGAGCCTCGTCCCATACAGAATTCATCATCTACAGAATTATTTGAAGATTTAATTTAGATTATATAAATATACTAGTGAATAGATAATAATATGAGGTAACAAAATTTATACTAAAAAATATATAAGTAGATTACTAAACACTTTTTTAATAATGGTGGAATAGATTTGACCCCTCTATAATGTATTTAAATCCATTCATTGTGGTCTCATATGACATATAATACCCCATCTACACTGGGACCACCGTGAAATGATTACGATGTCCCAATTAAAGGGTAAGCTTAAGTCCAATATTAATTTAGCCATACCGTGTTTTTGGTTGATAATTGAACAATTTACCACCAATGGTTTTCATGATATATAATATTAAATACTTGTATGGCATGTGATTCCATTATAAATGGTTCATATACATTCTCATCTTTACTGAATTCCACAATCATCAATACAAAAGAAAATATTTTAACAACCACCTAGTTGTCAAGCCACATTCATTGAAATATAGGAACGTGGAATGATGTATAATCCAACTCCCATATTTTATTTATGATTCCAATGTATGAAAAATTTTCATAAATTGGATTTTTTTCCTTTCCCTCATAAAACATGAACCTCTTCAGCTATAAGTGCAACACCACTACATTTTCCGGTACATTAATCATCATGTTCATTGGTATATAACATAGAACCATTAATTACAAAACAATTTAAAAATAATGCATGCTCACAATTCCTTCTGGCTAGCCATGAAGGTCATTCATAAATTTGATCTATATTTGAGGTGACCTTATAAAAATATGATATGGAAAACATCACATAAACTTGTTATTATGTGTCTATGATATCATATTTCATCCCATAAAGGATTAAAATTCCAAATTGTATATTTTTAGGTTTCAACATATGGGTTAACATCTAAAACTTTATGAAACTGTAAACAAAGGCCTACACATAATCTTTGGTAGTGATTGTGAAAAAAATCTATTCCAAAACATTCATCTCCCAAAAGCTTCTTAGTGTGAAGAGTTTTTAGAAGAAAAATTAATTCCACAACGGACAGGTAGACATTATAAATTTCAATGGATTTCTCGAAAACATATCATTGCACAATTAATCCTTTCAGAAGACTACAATTTATGACATACCCTTTCAAAATATTCATATACTATTCAATCGAGGGTATATACATCTATAATATACATGACAACATAGTCAGATCTCTCAAACCATGTTAACCATCGGGTGAATCATGATATAAAATAATGTTCATGAAAATAAAATATCAAATTCACATAATATGATGAATACATCATTTTCTATATTTGGAAATTTCTCATGCTCTACAACTTTTCTATATATAGATTTGAAATATATTCAAATTGTGGTTAATCTAGGACATACATTCTTTCTCAAAATTCAACATAAAACCACTCGTTTTAGATCATTCATAAAAAAATTACATCCATGTTATATCATTACCTTTAACTTCAAATCAGTCATTGACATGATATTATAGATATTTGAAAAAAACACATCTAGAACCATTACATCATTGAAGATTTTTAAAAACTAATATCTCTCAATTCTGGAAAGAGTTTATGGAGCTAAAGGAAGAAAATTTTGTTCTCACCCTTTATTGGGGCCAACCCCTCCTATATTCCCATGAAAATCATGTATAACCAAGACATAATATCATTATTGTTTCCCATGAGCATTTATTAATGTGTCAATGAAACTATCAAATAAATTTTCTTCAACATGCCTAACATAATGAAAATTTATTACGTACAAAAAATTACAGTTTGGTAATTTAAAATACATATCTCATTTCCCATCTGATGTTGACATGGTTTTTCAAAAATTGGTTTACCAAAATGAGTGTCCATATTTTTTCCTTCTAATACAGTTGATCAACTATTAGTGGAGATGGTAATGTATATTCTTCTGAAGTCTTATAAAAGGATGTCATCCATGATAGGAATATGTTTCAGTGGGGATGAAATCAATGATATCGAAGAAACATATTATTTAATGAATGTTTCAACAAAATATAATGTCTAACATATTCTCAGATGGGACACCCTTGAGTGGAATTAATGTTATATCCTGAATAATTTCCATAACCAATAATGATTATTATTATTTTGTGAAACATGGATATCAATATGAAATATTCATTTCTATAATAATCATAAAACATACCACTTTAATACCATATTAATTTGAAACATTCAATCAATGTTTCTACATAAAAATCAATTTCATTACCCAAATGTTTTGGTCGTGATATAAGATAAGAAAACATAATGTATTTTAGTTTCATGATTAAACATAGTGGAAAAATATAATTTACTAGTATAACCAACAATGTATGGGTTGTTCGGCTTTGAAAACCAAAACGATTCACTCCATCTTTAGATATAACCAGATGAAGAATTTCCATATTATTTCCAAATTTAGGATATTCATGATCAAATGTCTACAACCGAGGAGTAATTGTTGGGTGAAATTTTTTTGTATATTTATATGTTGAATCTATATTCCAAGTGAATTTCCTTATATCCACCTCACATCCATATATATTCATGGAGCATGAAATTATTGGAATGTACCATAAAAATCATGTAGCACAAGATTCATCTTTCATATATTTATAATCACCAAACATTGGGCATTCTGTATGTGATTTGTGGTCTTTGTGAAATATAATATCATCATTTGGACAAACATGTGTTATTTTATAGATCATAACCATTAAGCTTATCATTTTTTAGAATAAAATTTTGTGATTGAAATATCATTATATTTTGGGATCATATCATTCATGAGATAATATAGTTTAGTAAAACTAATGACACTCTATTTGTTTTAATATTTTAAATTTTACAACTTCAGTATGGTTGAATATTCATTATATTTAGTACACCAATAATATAAAAACATATTTTCATAACTCATTATATTCTCAAAAAAATTTGTACAATCATGATGTTCATATTACACTATCATTATAATTTATTCAATAAAATCTTAATCATCATTCGGAACTATAATAACATACTCAAAACAATATTCCTCATTTGAGTGAGTTGCAATCAAATCAAGATTATCCAAAAACATAGTGTTCACCCGGTTACCAGATAAATTAACTTTTTTTACATCCTTAGTCCAACTTTATATCATCGATATATTCTTTAACAACACAAGTGTTCTTCCAGCAATTATTGAAAAATTAGTCTTGAATAAAAGTATTGCAAACAAATAAATAGGATTTGAGAATGTTCCTATGAATGATGTTTTACCAAATTAATTAACTTTGTAACCCCATTTTCACACTCTATAATATGATTTTAATCCACCCATTTTTTATTCATATCCTTTCTAGTTCATGCAATAAAATTTATAATTAATGAAATAAACAAGTACAAAATATAGGACATTTAAAAAATGGGGAACCCATCCTTTGAGTGTTTCCAATCAATTGAGCATGCTTTAAAGGAAATGGGTAATTAAATTTATGAAAATAATTACTCTTTTGAAGTCACCATTATATTGTTAATTCATACAAAATGATCACCGGTACCTGATGTGTGATGACTACTACTCAGATTAGTTTATGTAGCATAGGTTCCTGTCCATAAAAGATGAGGCTGAGTCTAAAGAAACAAATTTCAATAATAACTATTTGGTAGATGAATATTAAATGGATTAATGATTTCTCAATTAATATAAATGTTCCAAGACTGGGGACTTGGAGAACCACATGACAACATTTCCTTGTTTGTGGCCTAGAGATGAAAAAAGTAACAATAAAATTCTGATACATTATAGGGGATATTTGATTGGTGTGACCATGAGAAGGGTAGGTTGTATGGTGTTTCAAGCACTCATACCGATACATCCATTGTAGTTTCAATATTCAAATAGAGACTTCAATTACTCCATGAAATGGAAAATCATTTTGTCTAAGGAATGAATTTCCATAGTGCATACCTTTCGGTGAGGCCAAATATGTAGGAGTGGGTCATGATGGATATATTGTAGGTTGGATGTATTTAGTGACATGCCCTTTAAATGGTGTTATTATCAATATACATTATATAAGATGTGATATTTTGTGTATCTATGAGATCAGTGATAGTTAATATGGTCATATCAATTTAGATACGACCCTTTTTAGCATACACATATATGAATTTATAAATATAGATACCACTCAAAATTTTGACCCATATTTAAAAGAGTGTTCGAAAAGGAAAATGCAATATGTAAGTGAGAGGATGAAGAGTTTTATCAACAAAATAGGTTAATTTCTAAAGAGTAATTATAAAACAATATTCTTATAACTTATTTATCACCCCTTCTGAGTGATAAATTACAACTAACGTTTAATATACAATAACTATAATTCCTCATAATGGTAAGCCTATATTCTCTCCTATAATATTATTCAACAAATTTTTCTTTTCTTAGTATCCATATAAATACCACTATAATACATTGTTTCCCTTTACTTGTTACATAAATTATATTATATACAAACCAATACAAGATTTAATGTCCGTTCTAGTTGGGTTCTTAGCTTAATATGGTGGATGAATTCACTCCCTTTGAATCTATATTGCTTCTTTGAAATCCCATTGGTTGTAATAATTCTCTTCCCTCTCATATTCCCTCAGTAATAGGATGATTTATATATATATATATATATATTAGTGTTTATTTAAGTAAAATTGTCCATTTTTTGTCAGAACTACCTTAGTAATATATCATGTATGGAGTTTATGGTTTATTTTTAAGTTGTTTTGTCTTTACAAGGAGTTATAAGAATACCTTTTGTATTTTCATTTTAATTTTCAATCATGGTTACATTGAACATGTTCATTCCATTGAATAATTTATTGGTACTGTTGTTTAGTAAAATATTTACCCTAAGATTTTTTTGGTTTTGTTTTTTAAAGTGTTATAAACAAATATCCAGATAATTCTTTGGTTGGTTATGAATTTTTTCATATGTGATAGATAATTTATGGTAAGTAAAAATGAAGGGTTATTTGTAATTTTCTAAATTTATGATCCATATAAAATATTTCTTAAAATATTTTATTCACTTTACCTTTTTTCTATATGATTATGAAACAAAATTTCATTGATCAATGAAAATAAATTGAATTGAATGTGTTATAGTTAAATTTAGTTTATGATAGGATCAATTATTTCACCTTTTAAAGGAAAATTATTATGAAAATAAACCCATCTATAATCATTAAAAAATAAAATGAATCAAAACCAAATAAAAAATGATATAACCATTATAGAAATATATATAGGCATAGGTCCCACAATTTCTAACCCATATAAGAAATGACATTACATTTTCATAATAGTGTAAAAAATTTACCCAATCCATCACATAGAGGTCATTAAAAATATAAATTTCAATAATTGGAAAAAGAAAATACTATTGAACAAAGGAAGAAGATAATCCACTGTTAGTTTAATAGGTTTATGTTCAAAAATTATAGTAGATCAAATCATCACAATTATGATTATGTTGGATAGATTTTGATAGCTACAATCATGTTGGAAATAATAAAAAATGAAAAACATTACGTATATGGAAGAAAGTGAAACTCAATTGAGGCACAGTAGGAAAAAATGAAGTGAGGGGTCGTCTAATAGAGGTTTGATTGGTTATTTTTTGACGTGATGAGAAATGGTGGGATATTAATCAAATATGGTCCATTTTTTGGATCATTATTAAAGAAGTGAAAAAATAATTAAATACATTGGATCTTGAGAGGATTGATTAATCCATAAGCTTGAGGAATAGTTATATTGAGGGTTCAGTTCTTCGAAAGCATGATGGAAGTGAGAGGGGACTCTGTTATGGATCTATTTAAATGTTTATGTAATACTTTTATTAATTCATTAAAAGATGATTTTTATTTTTTTTATCAGTCCTATAATAGTAAGAACTAATAAAAGATATAATTATCCACATTTTTTTATAGTGCTGATAATGATATGTTATATCTAACCCATTTTAGAAATTATAAACAGAAATATTTATTAGTACTAATAAAGTGGTAATAAAAACCAAATAATTATAATAAGATAAATATAATTAATAAATTTAAATTTATTTAATTATAAATATAAATTTAAAAATTTAAAAATATGTATTTCTGAAAATAATTATAAATGAATACTCATATTATTTAAATATATTTATTATTATTTCATAATTATTTAACTAAATATATTATTATATTAATATTTACAAAAATTTATTATTAAAAATAATTCTATAGAAATATAAATATATTTGTGTAATTATATATATTTACTATAATGGTTTAGGTACCGAGCAGAATCACCACTAACATTTATTAATGAAAAAAACATTAACCATCATGCATGAGGCACATAGCCCCCACCAAGCTAGAAAACTAGAAAAAGCACCACAAAAAGTAAATTACCTAATGAACCACACAATATAGCCTATGGACATACTAATTACATAGTCTAAAAAATAAACATCAAGAGGACCCTAATTTCTAGAAGCACCCACACTGACAATGACCCGTAGCCGAAACAACACCCTTGGAACCCCAAGTAATGGCCTAAAACCATTCATCTGGGAGACCCAAGATCCCAAATAAAAGTTTTATACCATCGAGGATCTATCCTAGGAAAACCATCAGCCAAATATTTAGCTGTATGCCCCCTGTGCCTTCATGCCATGTACTGAATAAATATGGCTTGATGGGTTGGTTTTCTCTTGGGAGGGGTTATGAGCAACCTTTCTGGCATGTGTGTGTTGTGTGTGTCTGTTTAATATAATTGTACCCTTATGAACCTAATATATATATATATATATATTAAGATATAAGTATATATAATTATAATTATAATAAATATATTTATTTGGTTAATCTATTTATTATAATTTTATATTTATTTAAATATATAATTATATATTTATAATTTTATAATTACTTTTTCAAAAACATTATATATATTTATAATTTTATAATTAACTATTTATTTACTTTTCATATATATACATTTCCAAAAATTATAAATATATATATACATCCCCAGACATGTGCTCATATATGTACATACACAACATACCTACGTACAGATACGACATCTATATAAACACATATGCAAAAAACACTGACACACAAACACACAATATAATACATACACATATATGGACATAGACTTTGATATAAATATATAATTTCAAATTTTTCATAATAAGAATTCCACATTTATATTTATACAAATGTTTGAACTATTAATAAATATATATAAATATATATCGATATATAATATTTATATTAAATATATACATGCATTTTGTAATTATTCTAAATAAATATATATTAATTTTTAAAACAAATATAATAATTATATATATATAAATATATATATTTAATATTTTTATTAAATATTCTTACCAGCAGTGATAAAGACCAACCTTTATGTGTGCTAAAAACGAGATGATAAAGGGTTCTATTTTATCATTGCTTTTAGCCTCTATTGAAACGTGTTACCCTTTTGTATGTTCATTTTTTACAGTGCTAATAATAGATAATGTTGGATAAGATGTGATTTATGGTATGGTAACAATTTATTTTAAAATGAAGAAATCATATGATCATGTGAATACTTTTTTCTTAAATATATATGAGTAATTACTAAAGGAGGACATGTGAATCTATACCTCTTTATATGAATTCTATTATTGTATATATTTAGAGATATAATGATATTTCATGTAGTGATGGTGCTTATATTGGTGCTCATGATATTTGTATCCAAATATCTAGTCCATTCTTTGTGGATTCATGGATTCTTGATGGCTCATGTAGTTGGATGACTGAATATAATATCCATATCTTAGTAAGGAACTCACCTTATCATAAATGGAATTCAAGATTTGTATTTAATACAATTATAATATAAGATATAATTTTCATAATACCTCTGGTTTATTTTAACGACTCATCCCAATAAAGTATGTCATGTGACTCCCCAAGACCACCTGCAAATGGAAGAGGTTAGAGACTAGTACCATATATGAATATAAATAATATTGGAGGCATTTCCTGTATACTTGTACAAATGCGTACATCTCCAATCCCAAAATGATTAAATTTAAAAATCAATGTGAAATGAAATTCATGCATTGAACTATCCCAACAAATAGTATAAGTCACAATTAAAGCATGTAAGGTAAACCGAGCTTGAATAAAATCCTAATAAAGGAGTTTGTAAAATACAAAGTCCAACCTATAAACAAATAGGTTCTAGGACTGGTGCTCGATGTCATAGGAACACCTAGACATGTCTAAACTCACAAAGCTCCATATAGTCCAAGTATTCCTTGGAATCCGTCCAAAGTTTTCTCATCTATAAAAGACAAGACACATGTTGGAAAGGCTCGTGCATTGGTGAGTATAACAATAATCAGTAAGAAACCCCATATCCAAGAATAAATACACAACAGAATGATATATTCATCTATACATTACTATATTACTATGACATGTAACAATGATATAAAAATATACTAATGCAATGGATGTAGTCTATAGGTAAGTCACAAGTACCGTATATCACCACTAGGGATCCATCCAAAAGATTTTACAAAGCACCCATCCCAGTTAACTAACTCATGAGTCTAATATCACTGATGAAATCCATCCAATAAGTACTATTCATTTAATATAGTCCTGTGAATGATATACCGATAGATCTTAAGATATATATGACACATCAAATTAGGATAATATCTATGTCCATTGTGTTATAGAAACAAATCAATCTAGAATAACACACAAAGTAGAGGATCAATGCCCGGTAGAGGTTGTCATATCTATACCAAAAAACCAACCTTGGGATGAAGAATGATTTGAGAATGCTAGACCTCTCAGGGGATTCCATCAAATCTATCTAGGAATTCTTACAAAAAGGTTTATACTCCGATGTGTTGAAAATGGTACTCAACTACTATTAGGGAAACAATAATGGGAATTAAACCTAAGAAATATTGAAAAATATATGGTGGAAAGGGGATCTTATCCGTATATAAGGGGATACATGGCATGTATTAGGATCACACACCATGTCCCTTTACATCTGGTACTACCCATATACAATGTCCCATGATGGGAAACATTTCATGTAGAAAAGGAATATATGTTGTATAGAAAATCTTACACATAATTTCCATCCATCCAGAGTCATCTATGTTCACATATGTGTGTTAGTACATGGTATAAACATTGGTATTCATGCCAATATACTAGTACATCTGGGTATCTAGTGTTGCTAGTTTGTGTCTGGCTGTGTGGTGGAGTACATGTTGTGTACTCCACCTCATTTATGTGTATCCCAATTATATATGCTGAGTCTCGGTTAAGGGACCAAAGTCCGTGTGAAAAATTTCACACATTGTTTGACACATTATAGCTCCCTAAAACTATAGACACCACTCAGCAGTGCCCACACGTTTTGTATCACAGATTGAATTTCTTGTTCATCCTAATTTTCCAGAATCGCAGTTATTCCTCCATGTGCATCAGATGATCCTCTAATTCTCAGTCCATTTTTCTTTTCATCCCCAAACTAAATATCCAATATCACCGTGTTATCATATCACTGAATTTTTGTGTCTTCGGCCTTCAATTGACACTGAAATCTTATTCCAATAACCTTCATGTAGAATTATTGTAGAAGGGTATCTTTCAAAATATTTCAATCCATCAATATCAATTGTCATCACACCGACTCTAGGTCATCTCGATTCCAAATCATCATTATCGAATCATTGCGCCGTGAATAGATGGCACAAAAATCATCTGTTCAGGTCCCATGAAGAACAATGAATTCATGAGAAAATGGGTGAATAAAATCACATATAATAAACTGGTGGAACGAACCTCCACTATTGTTTATTTTTTCCAAAAAATTTTCTGTAATAATTATAAACACGGTAAATCAAAACAATAATCATAATAATCTAAAAAACAATCCAAAAATCAACCCATTCTGTATGAACGATTGAACCACGGGTCATCATATTCTTGATTTGATCTGAATTCAAATTTGATTCTATGAATGGTAAAGAAGGAATTGAAATCAAAAGACCCTAACCAAAGGATGGATAATTCATTATCAGGGGAGATACATCTTGAATAATCTCAATCCATTGTTCTTCATAATTTGTTGAAATAATTCCCCAAGGATCCTCTCAAAACCTCCTAGAGATTTCTCCAGATATTTAAATTTTAACTCAAGGTCTCCTTCCACAATCCGAATTTAATTCATAAAAATATTAACTACATCATTGTGTATTGGTGAAATAAAACAAATTCTTAATTTATTATAATCTTTAAAATGTCGAAAAACTATTATTCACAGTCGACCCACGCTGACCTATGTTACGCCCCATCTAATGTATTTTCAATGTTCTGAACTCATTGATGAACTCATATTTCTGATTCGGGTGCCCGTTTAGATGTAATTCAATGAATTCTGGAAAAATCTTCACATATGATATGTAATATATTTAATATAAATCAAATATTTATTTCGGGCACATAGGGCCTCCAAATAACATCTCATATCATAACATGGCCTTGAATTAATATCATATAATATTTGAAAATAATATATGTAATATTCGAAAAATTACATTATTCCCCCCCATAGGGATTTACATCCCCAAAAATTCAAAACAAAAAAGGCCATACAATTTTATGTGTTTACTGTGCAAAAACATGATCTTCTCGCTTCAATGTTCTTTCCTTATGATTCCTATGCTTCCACCGAACACATACATGCTGTAAATCTTTCTCCCATGAAATATCTTCTCATTTTGATCCGTGATTTTTACTAGGTACTATGAAAAAGTCTCTCCATTCTTGATATCCTGCTAACCCCAAACGATGGGGTTCGATGGGTCATGTACATACCTCTGCAACTATAACACATGGAAGATTTCATGTACTCAATGCAACTATGAAGGTAGATCTAGGAGTTAATAATATTCGCCATCTCAACTTAGTATCTTGAAATATCAGGTGAACCTCATACATAACTGGAAGCACTTTCCAAATCTCTTACCAAAATCAAGGTGAAACCTGAATGAACTCATGGTCTCCTTCCGCAAACTCAAAAGTCCACCTTCAGGGAACAACATATGACTTCTTCCATATTTCTACGATATCCATCTTCTCCGGAATGATCATAACCTTTTTAGTGGTAGCTCGCACCAAATCTGTTACATATGTTCTTACTCTGCTAGGTAATTCCAACCAAATGGTGACCTGATGTGTCACCCATACAGATCCTCCAATAGTGTAATACCATTATGAACTAGTATTTATTGATGTTCGAAAACTCCACCTTTGGTATGTGATCCCCCCAATTTTGAATAAAGTATAATATATAAGATTTCAGCTTGTCCTCTATAAACTGAATGGTTCTCTATATCTGATCATCTTTAAGAGTACTACACGATGTGCTAAAGCGCAACTGATTTCCAAAAAACCTCATTTAATCACTTCAGAAACATGGATGTGAAAGAATCATCATAATAGAAACAATCATAGATGGAACATCGTGAAGACGAACTCTATCCTACACATAGAGGCGCAACAGGGTCTCTACTGAACACTCCTATAATATCTAAGAAGTGGGCTGAGTTAGGGAGTCCATCAATGATCCCCTATATCGAATAATTTCCCATGGACGTATGTGGTAAACCCTTACTTATGTCCATTTATATCCCATCCCACTTACATTCTGGAACCTAATGGGGTTGATCCTAACCTACTTGAATGTAGTGATCAGCCTTTACTAGGAGGAATGCAAGGCATCCAGAAATAAACTCTTCCACTACCTTCTTCATTCATGTCCACCAAAACTAATGTTGGAAGTCTTGGTACATATTTTCCATACTATGGTTTACCTACAATGAGGATGTATTAAACTCCTTCTAAAACTCCTCCAAAAACAACACTTTTACTACAGTGTGTCTTCTAAAATGAAGACTGTGCTCCCCGCCTTGTGAATATCCACCAGCCATATTCCCTAAGGAAATATTAGCAAATAGGGTATCACAGTCAGTATCCCCAAGATGTTCTTCCCTGACTCACAATAATATTGGAGTGGTTAAAGCCTTTTATTGGAGGTAAGATGGTCCATCTATATCAATGAAGGAAACATTTATTGAGGCATTCCTCTGCGATTCCACATTTAGCAAGTACGACCTAGATCTCATACTGAGAGTATCTTCCAACATGTTCCATTCCCATGAGTATAGAAAAATAATTATCATAATCATGTAGGAACTCTATCCATCAACTCTCTCTCATGTTCATATTATTTTATGATATTTTATACTTGAGACTCTAGGGATTAGAGTAGATGATAAACTGCTCTCCCATCAGCTAGTGCCACCACATCTTCAGCACGAAGACTACCACTACCAACTCAAGATCATGGGTTTCATAGTACTTCGCATGTGGTATCGAAAATCATGAATTGTAGTTAATCACCATATCCCTATAAATAAAAACACAACCATTTCCAGTACAAAATGCATCACTGAACACTTAATACTCGACACCCTCCTCCAGTAATCTCACATTCGGTGTTCTCAACATACTCTGCCTCAGCTGCGAAAAATCTGGTTAACACTTCTCTATATAAACAATTGGACACCCAATTTGGGATACTTATTTAATATATTATTATATCCTAGAGAACATTGGGGAGAATATTCAGTAATATCATGCTAGGACATGGAAGCTCTAACCCTCCATCATTCTCTAAGGTGGATATTTGGTTAACACTGCGTCCTCGGTGGTCGGGTCCACTTCCACTTCTTCTTCGGAGATAACATGTCCCTGAACGTTGACTACTAGAATTAAAAACTAGAACATACCCATGATGATTATTCTATCAGTGTCCATCTGTAACCATATGTACATGTCTGGAATGCTCCTACACAGACATCATGTACATTAGGAGATCATCGATGAATGCCACCATAAACATGTCTATGTAAGGTTGGAAGTCCCACTTCATGAGTTCATTGAACACTACAGGGGATTTTATCACACCAAATGGAATAACTATTTAATCATGTTGACCTTAAAGTTATCTAAAAGTGTTCTTCGGTATATCATAGTCAAATACATACATCTGGTGATTGCCTGATATTAAGTCAGCCTTTATGAACTATCATTCCCATCGGAACTGATCAATGTGGTCATCAATTATCGACAGTGGATTCATAATATTAACTACCACATATTTCATGCTCGAGTAATATACCTAAATCCGTAAGCTACTATCCACCCTTTTTGAAAATTAACTTACGGTCTCCAAGGATGAAACACTTGGTTTCATGAAGTTATTTCCCTAGAAATCCTCTAATTTCACCCTCAGCTCGCAATGTTATGTGGGATACATCTGATTTGATAGTGTAGATATTAGTGTCTTCCTAGTCTGTAATTTGATGTTTTAGTTGATCATCCAAAGGGGAGGTGACTCTAGAACATCATTTGAATGGATTTTCTCATACTCCAACCCTTCTACTGGGAACTGCATGTTCTAAACATTTGATTCTCCAAGGGTAAGGCTAAAAAACTCATGATAATGTTTCCACAAAATCTTTATCATGATACCATCCTATGATACCTAGGTTTACATTTCATTGAAAAATGAAAACCTAATACCATCGTGGTGGAGACACCACACCCTTCGCTAAAAACAATTAATCTGGTCATGGATCGAAGATAACTAGTCCATATGATGAATGATGTCATAAGACCTTAATGCTTCAACCAAGAGGATCCAAACAAAACTCCCACCTCTATGTTTATGGTTACATGTTCAAAATACTTGTGTTCTAATTGAGTCTTCCCATGTAGGATTCCCCAAATGTAAGGGTAAAAATAATTATTCTCCCAAAATCTCAAGGTTTCAAACAAGATACATGGTGAGAATGGAATGACAAGTACCAATGATTTTTAGTATATATGATATACTAGAAAAGGCAATTATAATACCTTGAATCATATTTTTTTCTCATGGTTTATAATCATCAACTGCATGAAGTTGTCACCACCCATGCCCTCCATTTTTTTGAGCCTAGTGCAGACCTCCCTGTGTGGTGGTGGTTGTAAGTCAAATCATCGACCACCTCCTATTTCCCTCCCAATTCATCTTCCACGTCCTTTACCTTTTAGATATTCCATCTCCTACCTCTACCTTTGACTCCATAGTCTATCCACTTCCTCCATGTTAGTATCCTAGTGGTCAGATAATTCCAAGTAATATGCCCCTACAGTCACAAGAGTTTCATTTCTTCAATATAGCCTGACATGATGCACACTATGAACACTGAACTTTAAATGCTCTATCATGGGACCTCCTCATGAATCATACCCCATGTTTGGATACCTAATATTTAAAAAATAAACCCAAAAGAAAAGATGTCTTCACCTACCTGTGTATTATGAACTGTTGTTGAGTCTCTCTGCTTATCCATGAATATCTCTTCCACTAATGCTATTTCAAATGACCCAACATATGAGGTAATTAACTGATGTATAATACTGGAATAGACGTCTCTAGTCAAACTACTCCTGAAGGTATGAGCCTTAAAGTACAAATCCATGACCATATCCATTGATTAAAAATAGTGGGTTGTTAACTTCGGAAAATAATTATCCACTATCATATTACATTACAAAAGTTGAAAAAGATCATATATATGCACATATTTCAGTGTAACTATTTAAAAAGTCTCTCTAAAGTGATGGTCAAACTCTTTCCATGGAAGTGTTTCCTCATCATGAGTCTATAATTCCTAAGTCACCATCTCCCTAATGATTCCATTAGAGGGCTCAATAATAGGATCACCACATGATCATTAGGATTCCGAACTACAATGAAAAATGGGTCACCACCTGATGCCATTAACGAGCCTATTGAGGGTCATCCTTGACTCAAAACATGAGCGGTATAATTCTATAAAACTCATGGAGCCTGATTGACCTCCCCTCCTAATGTACCATTACATTAGGTACCACAGGTAGCTCTATAGGTCGTTGTATAGCATGTGCACCACCTGAAAGTAACATCTATGGAATTGGTGCCTATACTGAAGCCTTGTCACTGAGGTGGTGATCATCATGATCGACCTATTAGATCCTAGATGGAATTACTAAAGAAGGAATCATGTATGAAAAATGATGTATCACATTCATAGAAAATCTTGTTAGGTGACTCATGAAACACATGGAATACCCATACAATTCTTATATGATGTATCTTCCATTTCATTCCCTACAACCACTGATCTCATGTACCAATTTGAAAAGATGATTATCAGAGTACTGGTGTATGGATATGTCGACATCCACACCTATTCTTGAGTCCCTTACCTTAAATACAAACTCTAAACAGTAATCATTGTTTCCCTGAACCAATCTCATATTCACTCAATATTAACATTGAATCGACCTACTATGATACCACAGATTCACGACCCATTACTACAGGGAATCTGTTGTAACACCCCAAGCCTTCCACTAATAGGCCAAGTGCTGGTGACTAGAACTAAGTAGGAATATTAGTATCATGGTAGGTATTTTCTAATTACATATACACATGCAGACATCTCCATACCCAAAATGATGAAATTAAAACAACAATTATGAATGTAAATACATTTATAAGACATTCCAAAAAAAGTGTCAATCCGAAGTAAATCATGTATAGAAAATCAGTCTTGAATACAAGCCCTCAAAATTTGAATATAAACTAAAAAGTACATCCTATAAACAATTAGGTACTGAGACTACTTCTTGAAGTCATAGAAACACCTTAGCCAATTTGAACTCATAATGCACCGTCTAGTCTTAGTCTGCCCGGGACTCTTTCAAAAAGTCACTTAACTACACAAGACACGACACATGTAAGAATATCCTATGTGTGGATGAGTATTTCATTACTAAGTAGGACACCTTGAAACCACAAGGAAACACACAAATAAATGAAACATTCATCTCTAGGAATGTATATGTCTACAACATATGAGATGTTTATGAGAATATACCAAAAAAGACACATAGTCTACAGTTTTGTCACAACTACCATGGACCACAACTAGAGATCCATTCCATTTATTCTACAAATCACTCATTCAGGAGAACACACGCCTATGTCTAAGAGCAGAAATGACATCAATCAAAGTGGTACAATTCACCAAAAACCCTCATGTGGATAATACGTTCATAGACATGATGAAGGATATGATACATCAAACGAGGATTATATATAGGTCCATGGGGTGATACCCACACCTGTATGGTTAAGAAAAACTATTAGTAATACTTTTAAAACAAACAAAGAATAATTTCAGAAAAATTATTTTTGTGTATTAGTGTTTCCTAAACTCATAATAATGTGTATTTTTCTACAAAATCATTTCATAAGGGAAAAAATAGTAATAAAAAATAAGAATTTGTACATTTCCTTTCATTTCATCTACAATTTGTGAAATCGTCAGACAAATTTCATTACTCGTATACGAGGGGTTAAAATAAGAATATTATAATTATCAAAACATAATTAAATTATATGAAAGGATCCACTCAATATATTGTTTTTTTATCATATGAAAAATATAATATAAGGAAACAATATTGAAAATATTAATATTTTTATATATTTATATATGATTAATAATATGTTTATAAATTAAAAGGGTTATTAAGTGTAAAATTTTATTTTCCATGCCTAAATTAATTATGAAAAGTCTAAATTTATAGCCAGTATGATAGAAAATTAAACAAAATGTTTCGTGATTAGTTTATTATTTTAGAATATTAAAATTTATAATATTTTTATGAATTATTATATCTCTATATTCATAATTTATATTATAAATCCAATTATTTGAAATAAAAAAATTGTTTACTAAATAAGAATAGTTGTTTATTATTAATTCATGTTGATAATTTTTTTGGAATATTATTAATCCTTGTATAATATTCTAGGGTGGATTATATGATATTTAATTTTCTTCTATATTGATCACGATTTATTATTTATGTTTTTATATTGGATTTAATTCTTGAATGTCGTTTTAACATACTAGGTTTTATAGTTTGGATGAATTGGATTATCTCTTTAGTAAGGTCTTCATAGAGAGAGAGAATTTGGGTAAAAATTATCACTAGCCAGGATTCTTATGCCTTTTACATGAACGACGGGGGTTAGTAATCTGTCACTTCAGGCATACTCATCTTTCATTTTTTAAAATGATTTAACTAAATTCTTTTAGAAAAATAGTTCAACTACCTTGAACATGATAAGTATTTGGATAAGTATTAATATTTTTGGATTCTATTTTTTGGTGTGTAACTCTATATTATTGCCTTTGTATGTAGTTACACATTAATGTTAGATGAAAATATTAATTTAATCTGTGAAATAGGGATTCTTATACTATATCATTGGAGGCTTCCTTACACAAAAAATAAAATATGAAAAAATAAAATTTTCATGAGATGATATTTTTTTTGAATTTAATATGCATGTGATGTATATTATGATAGTGATTCTAATAAAAGTTACCCTTAAAAAATACTAAATATTATAATCCTTTCAAATAATCGCTTGTAAATACATCAATCATTAGAGATGGGTTAACCTATCCATTATGTAACCATTAATTTTCTTCGTCAAGGCATATAATTAATGAGGTGACCCTAACTATTAAGTGACTTATTCATGGAATTTTCAAGGTATTACACCTATTTAGGAAACCATAACCATTATGGTAGTAAAGAAAGAAAGACGGTTAAATCCATATGATGTATTTCAGTAAATGAAATAATCTGATCCGTTATCCAAGAGTCATATACAAGTTGGCTGTCAGTTTCTGTCAACCATATGTAGTCATGAAAAAATTATGTGCTCAAACTAGTGTAATTCATGAAGAAATGGTTCTTGGATAATTAAATGGATATGATGAATGAGGTCATCATTTTTAGTGGATGTATTTACCTATAAATCCATTTATAAAATGATATAAATAATTAAATTCACTCACAGATACTTATTTGTTGTAGATTATGTCATACATCATGATAATGATCTTAAGATCCCTTATAGGTATAACCTATAAAAATTTTTGTTATCAGTATCTAAGATTCAATATGATTCTCAAAGATATTAATTTGGATCATATGAATGGGAATTTTAAAGATATCATTTTTTCAAACTATAACTCATGTGTAGGGATACCAGGTGTCCATCACACATTTGTGTTGATAAATATAGAGTCATAGATATGATGAAATTGAAAATGGGTGAAGTAAATAATTGTGTTGATAATAGATAAATAGATATTTTAGTAGAAATGTTAAATTAATATCTAATGTAACCAATTAAAATATTACTAGAATTAGTGTTTAGTGATTATGTTCCTTCCTACAATTGAAATTTTATTTTTTTATCATATTTAGATAATACATGGTTTTCATCATTAGTAAAAAAATGACTTTTTCTATATATAATAATAAAATATTTTACGGAATTTGGAACATATTAAATGATTTATATATTATGTATATGGTTAAATCAATATATAACCTTCAATTTTGTACTATCATATTTTATTTTATCTACCATTGGTATAGTCACCATGTACATTAAAATGAGAAATGTATCCAAAGACACTATAATTATTGAATATTGGAACTATTTCTTTATGAATCATTAGATACATGTATTTTTAGTTTATTAGAAAAGATGGAAGTCACCTTTTAGAAGGAAATATATTTGGATATTGGAATGTTACATCTCATACAAAGATTTCAATGTCGAACAATGAGTATACAAGAAAGCTATTGTTTTAAGTAAATTTTTTATTTTAATGATGACATTAGTAGCTATGGATGTCGATTAATGATGAGACAATGTTTGAAAATTTTGGAAATTTCAAAGAGATTCAGATTTTAGTAAATATACAACTTGCAAGGTATGATCAATGATGATTTAGTCGATCTTTTCTATTTCATTATGGGGTTATTATCTCGAGATGTTTTCATTCCTACTAAACAATGTTCCATATAAAGAATTATCAAAGGCACTATATGAGATAAGTATATGGATACTACCGAGTATGTATTTTGTTAAAATTGAGGGTTGTGATAAATATTTATATCATTTGGATTATCATAAACTCATACAAAAATCTGATAAATGAATATTTATTAGTGAACTTAAGGTGACTGTGGGATATTATTTTTTCAATCCTACTAAACACAAAGTGTATATGGCCCAAAGTGGTGTTTTAATTGAAAATGGGTATATGAATCACATCTTAAATGGGAGGAATTTTGATCATGGAGAATATTAATACTAATAAATAGCAAATCTTACTGATATGAATGTTGATTTAGTTCTACAAATAGTTACAGAATAATAACCAACTAATGTTATACACAACCCATAATGGTCTAGTAGGATTCAGTATGATCTTATGTGATTTAAATAAGACTCATTAAATTATAATTAATGGGTTATCAAAATAGATAAACTTACTACTTACCGTATGTCCATTAAAAGTTCCGATTCAATGAAATAAATAAATCAATGGAATTTGAATGGGAATCCATGTACATTAACGATGTTTGTATCTTGGGGGACTCTCATAAAGTGAGAAGACCACTGTGTGCGTGTTGGATTTCAATAAGAAAAATAACAAGGATGGAAAAGTATATACCTATAATTTATCCCAATGGAAAAGTTAAATAATAACATTTATGTAATTTACAATGAATAAATTATTTCACCAATTGTAATGATAATGTCAATTTAGATATTGTATCTCATAGAAAAAAAAAGTTATTAAGAGATATATCAAATGTATGATAAAACAATATTCCTTTATTGGAATTTAGTTATGGGTGTGTACATGATACATACTAAAGTTTCTAGAGTACCAAATTATATTTACATTGTATGAATGTTATAATGATCCATTTATAGATTGAAACAATATTATAGGAGTTTTTATATCTGATTTGATGATGACATCCAGGAGATTGGTTTCATCAATTATGACCATGATTCATATATATATCATTATAGTTGTGAGAGTGTTGTAGTGTTTTTGTTTTTCATGTATATTTCATAATTATTATTATAAATTCTATAATGAATTTAGATTTTATAAATTTGTGGATGGGTAAATTATTCCCTTTTAAATAATTTGGTGAATAAGTCTACATACTAGGTATACATATCTATATAGATAAATGTTAGATATTTCTTAGACTAATTTAGGAAACACTCATTGGTAAAATTTGAAAATAATTAAATATCAATAACTCAAAGGGGGTGGTTTACTAATATGCATGGAATGAATCTTAAGATGCTTCATACCATTATAATAAATTATAAAAGATAGATACAAATAAAAATACATCAACCATAGGTTCCACCATTCCATTTGTGGTTTGTATTCAAATTTATGTATAATATGATATTAGCATAATTAGTAGTTATTATTCAAATCCTATGAAGAATCATTAGTGTAATGACCCTCAAATTTATGTGTCATTGTTTCTAGGGAATTTTTTTTCTAAATCAATGGAGGTTTTGAGATATGGGACACTGATAGAAAATCCATGTGTTTGAATAAACATATGGGAATTTTTTGGTGTATATTGAGGCCAATGATTTGTTCCATTTTATTATTCGTGTGTTAGAGAAGGGTCAGAGTAGAACCCTCTCTTTTCTAGTGCTTACTGCATGTGGATGATCAAACCATGACACTTTGATCATGCAATGAAGGATATATGTTATGGGTGTCATGGATGGTAGAGTATTGATCCACTATATGAAAGAGAAGGTTAACAAATTAGGGTTTATGAATCAACTAGGTTAGGTACATAACGACATGATGGTTGTTGGTTGGGGTTAAATAATCATCATGAAAGGTTTTTCCACAACTCTAGATTGTGATGTTGTGACATCAACTAAATTAGGTGATGAGTTCTATGTCATGGGGGGATGCATCAACACCCAAAGGTATCACTTCATTACATGGAACATGACCTATTTTTTAATCAGGTGTAGATTAGTCATTTAATGCCCCCCCCCCTTCAAATTTGGTGGAATGGCACACTTCGGGAGTTCAATATAGTTGTATCCTACACCAATCTTTTAATTAATTGTTCATCCATGAATAGGGGAAATTTATTGAATATTATTTAGCGGTTTAACTCACATTCTTCTTTTTATCCCTATATTCATCTTTATAATTTTTTTCATAGATTTTGTATGACCTTAAGAAATGGTTTTTGTGATGATTTCATTGGATCATCGTTGATTTTTCATAATTTAATGGAGCTTTCACAGGTGATGGATAGAGGATGCCCGATGATGATGATCACACATTTTTGATCATTATTTCATTGAATGTATGTTGACCTAAAAATTATAGTATTTTTTTAAATTAAATTAAATTTTCTTCTAATAAACATTTATGCAATATGGAATTTATAGGTGATTGTTTCAACTATCTTTTATAGTCCTTTTTGGTGGAGTTTTTTTAGGTTTTTAGATTATTTTTTTATGAATGTATAATTTTTAATGAAAAATTAAAAATTCATTAAAAATTATTATAATTAATTAAATAGAAAACATATCTTGGGATATGAGTTCTATTAAGGATATGTGTTTACAAGAGATGTGGAATGTTTGGGATGTGATGGTCTAGTTTTCTTATGTGAGGAAACATAATATGTTTTTGGTGGTCCCTAAAAATCCATATATAATACTATTAATTTGTCTATATAGAATGTGATATGTGGTCTCATTACATACATAAAATTGAAAATTAAATTAAAAAAATTAACACATGTTGTTGGAACTGAACTTTTGAGGATCGTGATGGACACTTGACACTAGAAATATGCCTTAATAACTGATGTTTGAGATATTGATTATAAATAAAGTCCATGATGTACATGTACCTTAGAGGGATATAATATGAGTGAACCAATGTAATTGATCATGGAATAGTTTCCTATGGTTTTCTTGAGTAGGGGTGAGTGATTGAATGGAATGATTGGCCCTTGCATAATCATTTTTTAGGACCATGAGATTCTTTATATCCTTCGATCGAGTTGAATAGAGAGTGGGGTGAGTGTTCCTTCCCCAGTTTTATTTAAGGCCCCATGTGGGAATACAATTGTTTGGATTATTTATAGGTTTAGAATAAGAAGACATGACTAGAATAACATAACGAATGAGATAGTAATTTTATCATCCCTATAATTTGATTCCAGAATGTATTTTTAACAAGATTATTTTAGCCATAATGATATAATGGTTATGTTGAGGGATGTTACACACTCTTAGTGTTGGGTTTTGGCCCCAATGGTGGAAATGTGATATAGGGGCCCATATAAGGTGTCTAATCAAATCTGTGGACTAGGGGACTTCAGTGGGATTCCTTGTAACACATTAACCATACGAAGGGTTGTTCTAGAGAGACATGTGTTTCCAACTATGGGTATCACCTAAGAATATGAGGATATATAGTGTGAACCTATAATGTCCATAGTTATTGGAAGGGTTAAGGTCCCATTGAGGATAACTGTGGAAATGTTTGTCAGATTCAGTTGAGTAGCCTACTAATGGGTAAAACATGAGGTTTTCGAAAGGATATTCCCCAAGTATATGTTATTCACTTTTTATATATTATTGTGTGATATGTGAAGGAGGTTTCAAGTACTACGGTGGGAATCATCCCTATGAAATTATGGTATGTATCATATTCCAGGGTGAACAGGGATACCATATGTGCATGTGATATGATTCATTGTGAGTTGAGTTAGTCCCATCTGTTTTATTATATTCTTCAAGGGTAATATGAGATGGCTCGGGTGTTTCCAAATATGATTTTAGGGTTTTATTACCAACAATGTTAAATACCAAGAGTGGGGGTGGGGGAATTATTGAATGATTGATTAAACTGTTATGCCTTCAGATCTTCATTCATTATTAATCAAAACTCTCTTCCCTCCCTTTCCTAATGAAATCTATGAGATGAAATTAATCATGCAAAAGGAACACCAATTATTACTTAGTTCCCCCTCAATGGGATATATCCACATATCAAACATAGATAGTGTGAGGATTGTACCAAATCCACTAAGGATTACTACCATGAATTGTGATTCAGGAGAGATCCCATGAAAATTTCCCTTACACAGGTTAGGGTAGGATCACTACATTCCCAAATATCCCTCCCTATGTCACATTCTCATGCACAAAACATGTGGAAAGGTTCATAGTCTTCATACTCCTTTTCTCATGGCACATAAAAGGGGTCTATTCATAGATTTTAAATTTGTCTGTCACATAATTTTCATGAAAAAAAGACCTCAATTGATTGTAGATGGTCTCTTGTATTCCCATTTTCACTCATATATTAAATCCAGTTTTGCACACAATAGTCATTTTTTTAATTTCGTTCAACTACTTTTCTAGTCCCTTCATGTACAAACATTATTCCTCTAACAGACGTGCTACACCACATGAAGTGAGTGCTTTGAAGACCACCTATACAATAGAAGACCTTCTCATTATGGACTTTCTCTGCCTCCACGTACCACATCAACGTACTGCCTATGAAAACGTCTTCCGAATAGCCCCTCCACGTAAAATCTCCTTGAAATATCTCTATGAAAGGCTTCTTCCCCATGAACTATTTATCCTTTATAGACTAAGTTATCTGGTGAGTTGTAGAGCCCTAAAAACACATCCATGGTCTATTACCTCAAACAAATTCATCCAGTGTGGAATACTCCCTCGAGAACCACTTCTCTTTGCAACATCCTTCCTCACAAATGACTTTCATACATAAGTAAAATATTCTTTGGAAACATTGTTTTCTAATGAAATTAACAGAATGTAACAATGAAATTATTTCTCCTTATATAGGAAAATATATATGAAAATCATGCTAACTGGTTTCACCCAATCATTCGATGTAGTACAACCTTCGCCATGGACTGCTTCTCTAGGGAACTGTTTCTCCATCAATGTTTTTTTAAAACCTCTATTTTTTTGGTGGATAACAATATCATAAAATTAACCCCATCATGGATCATTAAGCCACTAAAACATTTTCAAAAATGAAAATCTCCCCACATACCATAATCCTTCCCCAAACTAATTTATTCCCCTGAACGAAAATCTATCTTGTGAATAATTTTCCCTACGTGGTCCACATACCATGGTTCACAGTCTACATTATGCTTCTATGAGGAATCCTTCCTCTATCGATTTTATATCACAATTATATGTACCACATACTCTATCTATGAAATGTCATCTATGGTTTGAAAACAATGCAATCTTATGTGGAACATTTTCTTTTTCCAGAAATAGACACCTTATTTTGACGCACAAAAATTGGAAAAACACTATGGAAATGTGCCACCGTAAACTCCTATATTAGAAAACACTAACCACAGTAATTAAAAATCATATGTATTTTTCAATAAACATAGTCACACCCAATAACACAGAGAGGATGCCTTGTGGTTTTTTCCAAAATGTACCCCTTTGTGTTTGTTGAAAAATCGTAATAATTTGGTACCTCGTTAAAGATTATTATTTCATATCCTAGTATTAATATAATGTTATTAAAATATATATTATGTATTTAATAAAAACATATTCTAATCCCACATGAGTATCGATCAGTGTGAGGAAAAATAGTATAATGATTTTTTTTTCAATGAAACGCTTCATTTAATTCAAAAACCACTAATCTGATTTCACAACAAACATCATATGTCCTGATATATATACAATGATTGATAACTTCTTGCATCATTACCTTTAAAACATCCCCCAATTCACTTCCTAATTTACTGGTCCATCTATTTTGATGCTCCCATATCTCAGTACTCCACTATTCAACTTCTCTATGTTTCATGTCAATGAAAATTTTCCCCTTTGAATTTACACAATTTATCCATATATGTAAATCAACCCAATGATTAATTCGTTATTTTATTCAATATGGTAAAGAACATAGACCAATAAATTAGAAAAATACACTCCAAACCTTGGGGATAGGGTGTACCACATCCACACTTTTTCATGTGTGTGGGGTCGACTGAATTTCAAGATCTAGTTTATGCAGTTCTAATGCATCTTTGGATAAGGTCTTCATTATAATGTATGCAACCTGTTGTTTTGTGGTCATATATTCCAACATTACAATCCCTTTATCCACATTCACTTTAAAAAAATTTTACTTGACTTCAATTTTCATTTTCCATGACTGATGAACTGTTTTTTTGTAATATTTATAGCACTTTAAGTATAAAAATGTATTACAATGGTGAGTTAACATCTATTATCATATCATTATGTTGATGCATCATCCATATTGCTATGTGAAATCTTGAGTAGCCCCAATATATTCATCTTCAATGGTGAATATTGAAATGAAATAATGATTTATGCTTAGCCAAGAAAAAAAATCCAATAATATAGAAGGAACCTCTTGCCAATGATTCCTTTCATCTACTAATTCGGCACAATCTACATTTTTATTTTATAATAACTATCATTGATATTTGTTTATGTATATGAAACTAAATTACACCATTACTTTGATATACAGAAGTATTATTTTGTACATCCTGAATGTAAATTTATTTTGGATTTCATTAATACCATGTTTCCCGACATGTGAAAAAAATATTCAGTACTGTTGTTGTTAAGAACAACAATCATCCAATGATCTACATGTATTCAGTGTCTTTTACAACTTTTCCTTTATCATTTAATTACAGTTTCAACTGGGTTGGCACTAATTTCACAATCTCCTCGTAATTTTCTATTTTAAATCTTATCAAAACATCCATGGAATATTTATATTGATAAACAAATGTTCTATGATTTATTTGTCTTACCTATAAACCAATTAAAATCATTAGTTCACCAATCATTGACATTTTGAACTCACTCTTCAGAAAGGTAGAAAATTTTCTACACTACACCTAATATGATACTTCAATGATTATGTAATGGACATACACCAGAACCATCTTCCTTTGATTATTATCATTATTGACTTACATATTGTAATCAACTCCACCGCACTGAAAACAAAGCTTCTTCAAAAATTTATTAAGCCTTGAATACGATGATCTTAGTACTTGCTTCCAATCAAACAATTCATTCTCCAACTGACACATTTTTTTCTCATATTAATGATTGAGATAAACATATAGTTTCTCATTGGAAACTTCTTCTTCCTGAGCCCCATTCATATTTTCTGATTTGAGGTCTATCTGGAAAACATTGACCCTTCATTACACTACTATGAGCAGGAATAATATGATTGTGTGTAAGATTATAATAGGTGAAAATTTCACATCAACATCAACAACCTTTATCTACGAATATCCTCTAAAGGCTATTCTTTCATTATTAAGAATCATTGTACTAACTTCATTCATCATATTATGAATGTCCTATTATTCATGATGAAATTATTGATTGTTGGTCTTGATACAATATCCTATGTTTGAATATTCACAATTTATCAATCTCTTTATAGATACCCTAAACCAAATTATAATATCTAGCTTATTCATAAAAAAATAGTCATTACCTGTGATTAGTATAATTCTTGTTGTGGGGAAATCATCCTCCTTGTTTTTCTATCAGTTTCATCTCATCTTATTTGTCTACATACATAAAATTATTTTTTTTCATCCTTCTCATCATGTGATTCATCCTCTGAATCAGACTCTATAACTGAAACAACCTTGATTTCAATACCTCCCCATAACAATATTTTGTTGCCTAGTAATGTATTTTCTAAAGTTTCTTCTCATTTTCTACTATAGTTATAACATGCGTTTAAACTGAATTTTATATCCTATTATGGAAATATATATATTGTTTAGCTTTATTGGAGTATAAAAGAAATATCCATTCATCCCCATGGAATTCAAACATCTTATATTTCTGTTTAATAGTAATGAAACAATTACATCCAAAGATATGAAAGTACTTCAGTGTTTGTTTCCTTCAATATCACATCTCATTTGGTATATATCTTTCCATTAGGCACTATAGATCCATGTTATTTATGTATACCATTGTAATGCCATCTTTCTTCCATAATTACATTGTGGGGACCATTTCTATCATAATTGTTCTATTCGTGTTGTTGATGATCCAATTTATCCTCTCAACCCCTCCATATTGATGGGGAGTTCTTACTGCAGAATCTTGATTCCCTTCCCCATATTTATCAAGATAATATTCCACATGGCGGCTTGTGAATTATGAGCCATTATCTATATGAATCATCAAAATAATATTTCCATTTATCCTTTAATATTCTCTCTGATATTGATTTATGAAATTGAACTCATCAAACCTTTAGAAAATTTAAAAAACTCATGCCATCCTATAGAAATCATGAATGAAATTTATTTATTATCTCTTCCAATAAATAGATCGCACTGAAATAGGTCTTCACACTTCAATATTCACCCACATAATCATTCTTAATGACATTTTTTCATTTTCCTTATAATCCATTCGAATGATATTCCCTTACTAGAAAGTCTCATGTGTTTGTGTATGATCAGATGATAAAATTGGATGATATCAAGAAAAATCACATTTCACCTGATCATCCATGGGTGATTAGATCATGTGAAGATGATTCTTATGCCATTACCTTTTTTCTTTATCATTAGGTATAAGGAAAATAGAATCATCTCCAATTATATGGATATATTTCCTTTCATGAACATTCCCTACAAATCAACTATGACTTATTTTAACATGATGACACAAATATTATATGAAATGATTATGGAATGTCCTAATTCAAATTGCTATTTGGAACCGAGTAAATTTTTACTGAGACCTTCAAAAAATATAACCTCAGCACATCTCATATGTCTTCCATGAAACATTGATATTCTTGAGAGAAGAATTTTCATGTGTTCTTTATTTCCATATATTACAGTACCTTCATTATCTACGTTATTCTGGTAACAATATCCTTATTTCCTGCCACATGAGATGTGTATCCACTAATAATGATACATATTCATGTGTGATCTAATGCTTGGAATGAAATATTTTCAACAACTAGATGTTCATCTCTCACTACTTTTTTTCACATTTTTTTATTTTTATATGATATAGATTGATGATTATTATCATCCTTGGTGTATGATGGACCAACATCATCTTCAAGAGATGAAAAATGATTTTTCATTTTCATATAATTTGATGATACATTTCATTACTACTTGTGACCAAATACAGTGTGCTTCAGAATATTCTTATGCATTGTCGTCGAATAGTTTCTTGCCACAAGCCTAAATCCTTCACAACTGAAACAGGGACCATCAAATGAAGTCCAAGAATATTGACCCTGGTATTTCTACATATGGTTGTCTTTTTCTCATTTATACCCTTTTTATATGGAAACAATCGAGTGTCCCATATTTCCACTATAATAGCAGCTAATGAAGGGTGCATTTCTGTGTGGTAATGCTACACTACTGGTTCTCCTGTGGGATCTCTAAGTCTTATAATTCTAATTCGTACACAATCAATCATTAATATCTGAGTGAGAGCTTGTTTTCTATCTTTAACCATTAGTTATTTATTATTTTGATCAGTACATATACTATTCGTGTCATTTAGATCATCGATTGTTCATTCTTAACACTCCATTGTCCACTATATAGGAATTTTGAATTCAAATTTCCATTTTTCTATTACTAGTGTGCCCATTGTTATAATCAATAGTTTCTCATAATCATTCACTTTTTTCACTTACTGATAACTTCTTCTTCATGATCTTCGATACATTTGATTTGATATTTTACAATATTAGTAAATCTATAGATATATCTATTCAATTCTTCAATTAATTTTTTTTAAACATCTTATTCTGAGATTTCAAGAAATGAAGACATCAGATTATAAATTTATTCATTCAATATAGACTTCTATTATTCCTAATACACTATATAAATTTTAGCATCACAATCCACTTTATTGGATTTTTTTGGCTCTCCAAACATGTATCTCTTCATGATAAGCTTCTAATTAGGCCTAAAGGTCAAATCTTCCTTCTAGTTATCCCTCTTCAATTTCACATTCTTCATTGGTTTTGTAATTTCCCACAAATCCACCATAGAATATTCTAAATAATCCTTTCCGTCCTCCAATTATTCTATGTTATATTTATTATAGCATTAATATTCTTTTGAAATCATATTTTTCTTTTTAATGAAATATATCTTTTCACTTCTCTTACCATTCACATTGGTTGAATACTTATTTTGGGGAATCCCATCATAATTTTATTTATCATCTTCAGTTTTCTTATGACACATTGTTTAAAATTTTACAAAATTTACATGTCAAAATCATAAAAATATAATTTTACCATTGATCTTTAGTCTTCCTCTTTTTATATTTGAATAGAGATATGGAATTTCATCATCTAAATTATCTTCCTCTTGACAATCCTCAGTTTGGGGCCTCTTCATGGCCTTGAATTCCAAGACATGATACATAAATTTTTCCACATCTCCATTATCATAATTTCTCTTTTCATATGAATCAATATTAATATATATGTTACCCATTTTAATATCTTTCATATCCTTATCTTACAACATATAAAACATCAGATTAAAAATAGGTCGATGTTTTCTCAAGATTCAAATGAAAATATTTATGTCTTCAATAATTTCTCTAAGACCACCCATGTCTTCCATGAGAACATTCACCTGATAAAATAATGTATAAATAAAATCATTACGGAGCATTATGAGATCCTCATATTTGATCCATATTACCTACAACATTTCTTTTCAGACTTTGGAGTCATGCTCATAAATATTCTAAACTTTCCCCCCATAGTAAGTGATAACTTACATGACATCACCATCCTAAAAATTGAATTTTATTAGGATCTACTAAAGCATTGATCCCTTTATAATCAGAATTCAATTCATTTATATCATCATTTAATAATGTACCACTTCAATATTGGTAGTTATTCCAAGCATAATCGATGTAAAAACATCCATTCAAAATGATTAAAAGTAGTCCTGCTTCTGATTCTTACAGAATTGATAATTGTTCCCATCAATGTTTGATATCCATTTTTGATTGACAACCATTATGTCATCAACTAAGATATAAAACAATAATTTTATCATTTCATTATAATAAAAAGTGTTATCCCAACATGGTAAAATACCATAATAGGTGGGTGAATCATGGTATGCCAGATTAAAACTACTTCCCATTTAGATCATGTTATCTCATTTCACAAAATTAACTTATCACACTTTCTAGTAGCAATTTATGTGTGGAAATTAAATCATGCATGAGAAACGTCAATTTTTACTTATTTCACCCTAACTAGAATACATCTATCTAGCATAAAATTATAATGTGATGATTGTACAAAATCCACTAATCCTCACTATTATGAATGGTGGTTGAGGATGTACCTCATCTATACCCCGGATCATTATTATTAAAATTTTTGGACTACGCTCTCTACTTTCTCAAGGGCCCCTATCTATGTCTAATTCGTTTGTTCACATCTAGTGGAAAGGATCACCATCTTCCTCTTCCTCCGATCACGACACATAGAAGGAATCCACTAAAATATTATGGAATTTTCTGTCCCCTCAATTAAATGAAAAAATGCATCCTCAATTGTAGGAAGATGCTCTATCCATGTCATGTTTTCATCAGCAGATGAAATCCCCTTTATATACTATAATTTACAAAAATTACATTCACGAACAATTTTATTCCCTTTCTAAACTTCCTTTATTTCATTGTGAACTGTACTCCATAGTGTGGTGTGATTGCTTCATGGACCACCTCTTCTATGGATTTCCTATTCCATGTGTATTGTCTCATCATTCGTGTACCTCCTCCATGTATTGCATCAACATACCGCCTCTACCAACCTATTTTGAAAAATTATTCTCCCCCATAGACTGCTTTTCCATTGTGGATGAATTTACATTTAAAGATCTCGATCCCTAAAAATACTTTTCCTGACCATTCTCTTGATCTACTTCACCCTTCATGGAATATTCCCTTGTGATGTACTTCACTTCATGGAATCCTTCCTCACGAACAACATTGAGACAATACCAAATTCATATGGATAAATGATGTTTTCTAATGAATATATCTTTAATTAATTATTGGATTATAATTATTTAAATAGGAAAATAGATCTTAAAATCTCATTAATCCATTTTTCCGAAACATTCAACACGGTACAACCTTCGCTGTAGACTGCTTCTCCCATGAACATTTTTTGCCACTACAGTTTAGGTACTATATCTATTCCTTTGCAACAGGTGATATCTTCTTCGAATGAAACACTTTGTGTCTTATAAAATCACCACATCATTTTCTAAAATGATTATCCACCCCATGTGTAACATGCCTTCATTTAACTAATCGTGTCCCATGAATCTCTGACCTTCTTAGGATCCATTTTCCAATCATAGTCCATGTCCCAAACATCACAGTCTTTATAGCACTACTTCACAGAATTCTTCCTTTCCCAAATTTCCAAAACAATTCCATTTAACTCCTACATTGTCTTTGAACTACCCATGGAGGTTTGACACTGTGTACTCATACACTAGAAATTTTCCCTTTCCAAAAAACAAACTCTTAAATTTCATTCCCACGTATTTGGAAAACATATGGAAACTATAATAAATTAAACACTACCATTATAAAACACCATCCACAAACATTCATGACCATATGGCTTTGTTAACAAATACATTCAGAACCAAAAACATCGAGAGGAAACTTGGACGAATTTAATTATGATAGGGTGAAATGAGTTTAACCAAATGGTTTTATGATATGTTTCTACATTAGGGTAAGTTCCCCCAATGTTTATTTTAATTATATGATTCCATGTGTGGATGTGGATCCCTCATCGGTGGTATGATTTTTTCTCAGAGTCATCTTTTTCCTCATGAAACATGTATTGTCAATCCCAATTGCCATTTTAGAATATGAGGATCAAAGAAGATTTATATTATCATGTTTATTGGAATTTTTTTATTCCAAACAAAAGACATATATATATGTTGCATAGTAGTTATGTTTATTAAAAAAATTTCAGTGGCCAGTTGGGTTTTAATCCCACCTTGCTTGGGTGGCCCTTTGAGATAACTACCCAAACAAATCTTCTATATGCATGTGCAGGTGAAGAATATGATGAATGATTCATGATTGGGTGAATGGAATTGGATGTGGATTTTAATGCTGGAATATGATTACTCTTTGATATGGTATTAGTAAATGCCAATATTGGAATCCTTTTTTATTTAGTAAATGTGATCTGATTAGTGGGTGATTTGTTAGGATTGGTGAAAATATATTTATATATATTATATTTATTGCTTCATAATTTATATTTATTGGATATTTGTGAAATCTATTTTTTTATCACTGATGTTTTTTCGATATTTTCACTATTTTTTTAGAAATACAAGGCTATAATATCTCTATGGTAACACTCTTGACCATAGATTTTATTTTCGATACTCTAGCATATGGGTAGACACTACTGAGGTGATGTTATACACCCTGTTCAGAAACAGATTAGTGGTCTTGTACTGAATGGGGAATTACAATGTGATATTAGGGAACTATTACCATTTTCGTACTATTTTTGGTGTGATAGATATGGAATAAGGATGTTTTTGAATCTTATTTTGGAACATTAAATTATACATCATAAACATGTGTTCCGATGGGAATTTATACTTAATAAGGTTATTGGATTACCTTTATTGGGTTTTATGGTCATGGTTTAGATATTTATTCAAATATGATGTGTTTAATAGATACAATTATTTTATTAGATCAAGACGTTGACCATAGTGGAAAGAGGTTTCTTTATGCATCATATTTTCCATATATAATTTACATGACGTATGCATGAATGCATGAAATTATTTTACAGATAAATGTTTTTTCTATTTAATGTGTCAAAAAAATATTATATTTCGTTTTACCATTTAACTTATTAGTGTAATTATCCATATTTGGACTATGATTTTCAATCATGATTGGTTTGGAAACTGATGGTCATGTGGTCCTTATAGTGACGGATTCCCTAAAGGAGGTTATATAGTCACTTCACGCATGGGATGTATAGGGATTCATAATATTTTAGTGTAATCATTTTATTTCTGGGATATTTAATCAGTGGATGTGAATATTATTCTTTAAAGACGTGATACCACTGACATGTTTCAAGAATTGAGTGTGAAAATTCATAGGTATCATAAAATTGGAAGTTCGTTGGGTGCTTATGGTATCGAGGTCAGGTAAGAGGAAATGATCAGGTGGATGCATATCTATTATTATTATTTACATAATTTCTGGTGTTAAAATGGATGTGTGGGTAGATTATTTAGATGTTTTTGTGATGTTTATGTTTTGGTTATCATGTGTTCGGTATTTTCAGGATTGATTTTCCTCGATAGTTCTGGGAATAATTCCTTATGAAGCATTCAATTGGTTGGTACTAGCCTTTTAAATGAGTATAAATAGTTGTTGAATGGTATGAGCATAGGTTTGATGAGGCATAAGTCATGTGATAATGACTCCAGATTTACAATTGAGTGGTATGGGAGTGTTCTCCCATTTATTTTATATGATATCGCGAGATATTGGAGATAAAAATTTATCAGACGATTATCCAAAGGATAAATATTTCTTTGGAAGAGGAGAGTGAGTGTTGATATGTATTTTTTGTAAATGACTCCTTATATGTTGTGTGTATTTTCACGTTATTAATGATTCTCATTGGGAAGTAGATTTTGAGTACTTATAAATAAGACAAGGACTGATGTGATCATAGAAATGCATGCAAGCATAAAAAACATGATGTTTTTTTAGAATAAGAGTATCCCTATATAGTAAGAGATGATAATAGTGATGGATTTATGTTCCTTCGTATGTTTTATTTGACCAGGGTCAATGAAAATCGTTGATGGGGTTAGGTGAGCATGTATTGGGAGGAACAAGACACATGTGAGGATGTGACCCTTCGATGATTGTCCATGAAGAGGGGTGTAAGGGGAGCTATATGGTGGGGGTGAACCATTTTACATTAGTTGGTGTGACACTTATTTTATGATATTTTTTAGTGGATGTTGAGGATGTGGTTCATGGTGAGTTGGGAATAGGTGTAGATAGGTGTTTAATGTAGATGATCACGTTTGAGTGCGATAGCAATATATATTCATAACATTATACAATGGAATGGGTATGGGCTAAGTAGATTAGTAGTATGACTCAGTTGGATGATTATAAGGATACTCACATGGTGGAAATCATCCAAGTGATCATTGATGAATTACCATAATATTGGAAGAGTTGTGGATGTGGTGAGACAAATTGGATTAATGGTGGAGGTATCACCATGATGTATATGTGTAGTTAAATTGTATGTGGTCGGGTTCCTTAATGAATATTATATTTAATGATTCAGATGTATTGTTGTATATAGTCTATGTTCTAGCATCATCCTCAAGATGGAATTTGGAGTGATCCATGATTCATATGGATTAAGGGTGAATTGGTGCTCATAGAGAGTGTGATTGATGGTGATATTTATTAATGAACCAACCAGGGATATAAAATAACAATTGGATTCACACATTTGTTTGGTAAATATGGTGATATCATTATACATTTGGGAGTTAATGAATAATGATTAAAAGATTTGATAGTACATACATGGGATTGGTAATTTGTATTTCAGATTGGGTATCTAGAGAAGGATCCACTATTATTTTTCATGAAATTTCCTATGGTGCGGTGTAAACCATATTGAGAATATCGATAGACTTCAAGAAGTGTGTTTTTAGAATGTGATTATTATAGTTGGGATCACCATGGATTGGAATCCTCACATTTTAGTGAAGTGTTATAGGGAATACAACTATTCTATTAGGGATGATTTAGTTGAAGAGAACATTATATCTTTGGATAGATGGATTTGGGCTTGCATTGTCTCAATGATGGTAATTGTGATGGGTGGGTGGATCAGATTTATATGAACATTGTTCCTTGTTTACTAGAGTACGACTATAGAAAATAATTTAGAATTATGGGGTAGAACATGGGGAGATGTTGGCAAAATGGTGACCATGGTATGTATGTAATGATGGATAAAGGGCTAATGACACTTCCCCAGGATGAGAACGGTTTTTGGGTAGCATTTTTAGTGACATGAAATTTCCATCGGACATTGTTTTAGGGGATATTTAAATTTTCAGTCCATAGTAAAGGAACCATGAATTCAACATATGAACATAAGTGAGTTATATTTAAATTATAACAATTATCCATCTTCATATACTTGATTATTTCATCTGATGAATGATTCATCATAAATATATCATGAAAGATAATGTAATTTTGAAAAACAATAAAAATAATAATTTTATAGAAATGCAAGATCTTGAAGATATATGCACTTCTTCAGATCACCATATCTTAATGAAACCAAAGAAGATGCACTATTTATTTTCCATACATGTACACCATCTCTATGGATGTCCTGATTCAATTATTAGGTTCAATCATAGAAGATCAGAACACATAAAATACTATTATGATCGCTAAAAGATCACACATTCAATAAATTAACATGGACCTTTCTACTCCTTAATTTTCACATTTTATATGATTTAGGGAAAGAGATAGATCAGAAAACAATATAAAATTCAACAAAATTACTTATCCATATATTTATGGATAAAAATAATATTAAATAGTATGTTTTACCATTATAAAATATTCTTTAATCTCTTATATATTTTCACCCTCTTAAACAAGACCAAAAGGACTAGAATAAAGTGGAAAATGTGTAGTACATACAACTAACATTTCACCACTCAATGGTGAAATTAATAAATTTCACATGATAAAATATGATCCATTAACATTTTTCATTCCACTTATAATTATTTCAGAAACAATGAACGGAGTGACATTCATTAGATATATAATACATTCTCAAATTCCATTTTTATAGTTAAATATGATTGTAAATACCTTTAGATATAAAATCAAATTTCAATACTCTTGACCAGAGTAAAATAATTGAATTAAATTACTTGTGATCATTCATTAAGAAAGCTATATTCCCCAAACCATAAGGCCCAATTTATCAATAACACTGATTTTTATAAATATGTGGATCTAAAAAATACACATTGTGTGTGAACATTTGGACCCTCATATCCATATCAGTGAGTCTAAAATATAGACCAAGAGAATTATTGAGTAACACATCATGATCCCTAAATTGACGAGGTTAAGTTAAATACATGACTACACTATATTAATACATACCCCTTAATACAACCCTATTTTTTCGATATCTCATTCTATAATGTTTCATCGCCTGTTTTATCAAACAATATGTGTGAAATTAATTTCTTCGGCATTACAAAAATGAACTCTTCAAGGGAGGGGACTTATTAGAACAATTTGTTTCCATCAAACGGCTTAGGACATAATATGCCATTATATATTAAATGGGTTACCTAATTGATAAAATAACTCATCAATTTCATATCATTCATGATGAATCCTATATATCCAACTTCATCAAGAATATATGTCATCATGATTTATGAAATATCGGAATTTATGTGACTAATGATATGTATTATTAATAATAATAATGAATTAATTATAATTACACATATAGGATAATCAGATTATCTAATGTAACATAGAACATTTGGATTTGCTATTGTTGGGTTAATTATCAAAACTTATTCTCATGGAGATTATAAATGGTGAACTTCATGAGAATAAGTCTTAATCCATTATCCCTGAAAGCTTGTATCATTTGTACCTAGTCAGACAATTTCATACGAAAATAGAACTTATATTCATGAATAAGATCATAGCACTTCATGGTTCCCAAAATACCAAGGGAACTATTATAAATATTTATCCAAACAAGTACCCTTAGAATATTATCAGAATCAATTTTACACTGAATAATGATAATAACATGATAATATCATTATAAATATTAAAATCTATAAATATAATAGTAATTAAATATAAAAATTCAGTTGGTTATAGGGAACTAACTATGATATACTCCCCCTTGAACAAGATCTGATGCAATAAATTCATATATTTATCCTCACATGATAAACATGATTATTATATGTATTGATACAACTATTGGGCCTACCAAGCTTCAGTAGTATATCTTCTTTTTGTGATGTCACCCATTTGAGAAAATATATCAATAAGTTATATTAATGAGTATATAAATTTTCTCTCTATCATTCATAACATCTTGGACAATACTATAGTTAATAACTAGCATAATATTTTTTACTTTTAATATCTTAGTACAAATCCAAAATATGGAACAAATCATTACTAAACCCACATCACAAGAAGCATCATCAGTTGCAACATTATGAATCATTGTAGATATGGAGAGCACTGTATGTAATACACTAAACCAACTCATTACCTTATCCTAACAATGATTTTATAAAAAAACTAATCCATATGAACGATATTTTTATATCCTCTAATAACTAGTATTCCAATTTCACCAATTTCTTGGAACTCATCTAGTTTTTATTTCTCAATCACTCTTAGATTGCTCTAACTTCCGGCCTACACTGTTCTGAAAGACATTTTTAGATTCACATGAGCCATCTTGTATTTTCAATAAAATTTAAACTTATACCCAATGAATTAAACTAATTAACCCATTGACCTATATTATTTTATTTTATTTCCTAGAACATGGGTTTAAACTTTATGTCCTTCTTGGATAAATTATTTATTATCATTAGTAACTATAATATAAGTCATTTGGTTTCCATATGTTTCCAAACATGTAGATAATTGAAAACATTAAATCTAATAGTAACCTATTGTAGGAACATGGAAATAGTTTTCTCAAAATTAATATTATATGACCATTATTATTTTTACCAATAATTTTATCCGTGAAACCTTCATTTATTATTTTCATTTTGTTGTATCATTAACCCTTACAATTTCGACATATAGAAATATTCCATAATCTATCCTCCGTGGAAAGTGGCCATAAAATTCAATCATAAATATATAATAATGGAAATATATTATGAAAAGTAAACTTGTAATGGATTAATGCATAATTTCACAGCATAACCAATCTATCATTATTACTACCAGGTTTGTACTATACTTGTCTATTTTCACATGAATAGCCCCCAATGACATTACATCAACTAGAGAAACTACCAAAATAGGGTACTATATCTTTATTCATGGAATCCATTCATTAATTAATATTAATTTTTTAATAGTATATCATTAGAACTTACTTCTATCATTATGATTTATAACACAACAACCACTATGGTGAATATAGAAAACACTACTATAGTTTTATTTTTCAATGTTGTATATTTCATTTGAAAATTTTTTCTGAATAAAAATTATGGATTTTATTGTTTATATACCAATTTTTTAGTCTAGAAAATAGATTCAAATGAAGTATTATTTATTATTATTATCTCAGATGTGATATAATACCAATCTAGAAATATAGTTGGTGTTGACTAATGTCATTCTATCTTAAATATTTAATTGTATTGGGATTTATTGAATAATTAAATAATATGAAATATGTGTTTCCTTTAATGTCTGATAATATAAATAAAAATATTTTAATGAATTCATTAAACACATTTGTTTTTTAATTAATATACTATCATCATATCATAACTTATATGTTATCAATTAGTCAACTTAGTTGGGATCAGGTAATTTTTTACACCATATTTAAAAAAAATTAAAATGAGTCCAATTAGATATTAGACATATATAAAAATCCATAGTGAACAACCATTTACTAGCATCACAATGTTGTGAATAAGGTATTTTGAGTTTAATAAAACCTTAACTTTTTGTTCTTGATATCAATGAATAATTGGATAAGATATACGTAGATAATTACACTAGAAAGATCTTATATAATAACACTAATTGAATCCATTTAACCCATTTTACATTCCAAAAATATCTTAAAGGAATCCTCAGATGAATATGAATTTACCTTTAGAATCTCTTTAGAAACAGTTCAGTCATCCAAGATAAACTAAAATTGGATGATTTGTAGATTGACTTTATTTCAAAAAAGTTTTTTTATCTAATACTAGATAAGTGGTTGTGTCAATAATACCTATGGTTTTTAGCTCTAGGATGACAAAATCTTCCTTTGGGTATATCCTTGAAATATAACATAAGTTTTACTTGAAAAATAATATCATCACAAAACTGAAGATGAGTCTTTTATTCTATATTCATATTTTATTACAAATATTAGATATCAATATTTCATGTATTTATTAAACTATAAATTATGAAGTAACTTAATAACATTCATTATAATAGAACTAATATCATGGAATGTCACAGTAGAAACTGAGATAAATATTTTGGTATCACTCAATACTAATCCATAGTTTTATAAGAATCAATCCACATGGAAGGCTGATGTCATGTAACTCTCACTGCTGACATAGGAATCACCCTTTCTTGGATTCATTGATAATTCATCTTACTTATTGTTATTTTTATAAATTGAATCAATGTGATCATCACTAATTACATAGGAATCAAATTTTATTAAACACTGGGAGAACAGAACCTAAATATTATAGTGTTTATAAACATCATTGGTTATTGTATTTGGATAAATGTATGCATTTAATACTTAATGAGTGAAAATTAAATATCATACATAATGATTAAGATACATAATGTAAAATCTATTACATTCCACATTTTAAATCCATGGATATTACTCATCCAATGAAATTTAATGCAACATGAGAATCCAATACCATCATATTCACTACACAGCCTTTGATCCATTTCCCTCTCAGAAAGTCATTATAAATAAATCATCGACACTAAATTACTCATGCTATTTTCAATATCGTCTTTCACGTCAATCATCATAAGGGGTGTTGAACCATGTTCCCAACCATCCTTATATACATCATTAAGAATTATCAATATGAATCTAGAGTTACTTCTTTATACTGTTCATCCTAAAATACATGTTGAATATAGGTTAAAAATATTATAAGGATGATAATTTGAGATTAATTGATAACTAATTATCCATATGAAAAAAAACATCACTATAACTAGTAAGGTATGCATATTATAATATACACTAAAATAGTATGGTGACAATCTCATTTATCTGAAGACTCTCATTATACATTTCATGTTCAAGGATATAAGATACCATGATGTAAGAATCCATATAAATCTTATAGGACTCTTTATAACCCTAACATACTAATTTATGGGTTTTAATAGAAATTAAAATACAAGATTATAATATATAATTTTTGGTTCTATTGTGGTGTGTAAGCTACTATACCACTCTTGGAAATAGATGATACGACAGATAGGGATTTTACTTTTACAATCACTTTGTACTCTATGATGCACTTTAAAATATCAAAATTATGTTAAAAAAGTTTTAGTAATGTCTCTAGATTACCAAAAGGTCATGTAATTCATTTTATTTATTATTTTCACACTATATTATAAAATACCAGTAGGCCTCACCATTAGTTTCATAACATCATTTCTCTTGAAAATTCTAGAAGAAAATATATATATTTACATTATCATAATTCAAACATTGTCAATGAATATTACTTTACAGTTTTCATGTGGGTTTATCTTTCAAACAACTATAAAAAATAACTCCATCATCCATTAAGTGGATTCTATTATCCTTAAATTCTATACTCATATTTCATTAATAGTTACAAAAAAATATTATTGAACATAATTTTTTCTTTGCACACAAAACCATTTTTTATGTCTACACATATCTTTGATAATATTTCCTGATAATTGGATGTTCCCATTCTATTTACCCTAAATTACACTTTATATGTGGTTGCATCTAAACATCAAAAATAGAGTGAAAATTCTAAAAAAAATTCTTGAGTGATTTTTTTACCATATGAAAAAATATTCATTATTTATCATTTTACATGATTGTTAATGTTATGTGGATTTTATATATTTAATAAACTATTCCATGATAAAATAATTTAAACAATATAAATTCTATTATCATGGCGACTGAAATATGGTTCGATTTATCATTACTATTACTATGGGATTTAATCTCAAATTTAAGCATGAATTTATATAAACATTCATCCTGAATTTATTCCTTTTTGTCTTATCATTCTTGTATACTCTTCTATGTTATCATATAGCTTCCACATATCAATATAATTAAAAATTCATGTTGAAATGAATAAATATTGACATGATATTGAACACTATCAATTCGTTGGTCCATTGAGTGAAAAATAAATCAGATGATTCCCTAAAGGAATAACTTTAGTCATGTATTGAATCATATTACAATTACTATCAAACTCTTATGAATTTCAATCATTTTTTTCGCACTCTTGCTCGATAAAAACTATTTCATTGTGAATTCCAATGATCATTCAATGTGTACTCTTATCCATGTGAGGTAAAATCATGACCCACAAATTAATACCTTGAAAAATAAATTAAATTCTCATTATTTAAATCTATAATAATATTATTGGAGTAATTTACTCATGATCATTCACCTGGACTATAGCTGGTCACTGTACATGGGATAAGTTGATCCGGAACATTAATACATCTGAATTGGGGCAGCCTATCAATACACATTGTGTGTAACCCTCTAGGATTTAATCTAAATTGGATTAATTCAATATTAGAGACGAAATGTGGTATCTATAAACAAGTCTTCTCTTCTAAAAGATATGGATTATTCAATGAAAAGATTCTATCATACAAGCACATATATTATAATATAATGATTTTATCTCTAAATTCATTAAATAATGATACCTTGCGTGGGTCATCATTCTATATGATTGAAACCACATTCGATGAAATTATGGAAATGAACTCATTAAAAAAATCCCTGGACTTATTGGGAATCTTTATTTCCATCAGTGGACCGATTAAATAAACTTATATTAAAGAATATATGGTATAAATCATTACTCTAATTATTCATTAATTTCACATCATTTGTAGTGGAGTCATCATATCTAATATCAACATGACTATATATCTACGATCTTTACAAAACACATCAACTTATGTGAGTCGTGATTTAAATTAAAAAAATAGTAATGTCTAAGGATTTTTACACATGTTTATTGATTGGAATATAAAATGACTAATAGAACATGTCGATCATTTACTACTGGTTCATTCATCATATCCTTCTATTGTGAATATTTCCAAAAGAAATCTTACGTTGAAGATGTATTATTATGTTGTGACCCCACTACAACTAATAGAATGTATCATCTATGTAGATTCAAATGATTTCACCTACACATATAAAATATATTTAATAATACTTTCATAACACTAACAAGTTCTTATCATAAATGGGAGCTGATATAATATTTTAGTGTAAAAATTACTCTATTTACATTCTCAGATTAATTGTAACAAAGATTAATGATCATAATTTGATAATAAATTTATTAATATTCAATACCTTTAATATAAATATAGTCAAAAGTATAAATTTAGTTAGTTCTCAGGTATCTTCTTCAAGATGGAATATGGGAAGTTTTAATAATTTGGACTCATATTAAAAATAAGAGGGTTATAATGTCTAAAGGAGATGTATTTGGACTCGAATTGAGGCTTGATATTTGTTTTGGGGGCTTAGGAGGATATTGAAATGGTTTCAATGTGACCCCCACCCATTAGATGTTTTTCTTCTTCAGATTACTAGTTCCATGGTGACCCTTTGGTTACACCATGATGGAGTGCAGTAAGGGAACTCATGACATGCAACAAGGTGGACCGTTACATCAGAAGGAAATATATTACTTGGGGTTATTCTCATAACTTGAGTGTGTATTATAACATTATTTTCCATATGTATCATAATGGTGGTTGGTTGGGGGTCATCCCCTCTTCCTAGGGTGATCACGTCATAACCCCGAAGTGTCATTAAATGATTGATTAAATAATATATATTAGGACATATACCTATGGGTGGTAAAACCAAGACCATGATGGGCCCCATCAGAACTAGGTACCTAGCCTATTTTTTAGAAGGGATAGATGGATCAATTATCATTATACCCATGTTTTATTCTATGGGAAAAATGAACTCACAGAGGGAAATTATTCTTTCCCATTCGCCTCACTTACTCCATTAAATTCCCTTTTAATAGGATATATTCTTTAGAGGTTTATGGAATTTTATTTCACTTCACATTATATTCTTTCTTTCTTCTTGATTTCAGTGATTCCAAATGTCTTCGGGCATGGGTTTCAATCATGATTTCCCTAAAACATGCAAAAAATGTCATGTTATTTAGGGATTTTACCTATTACTAGTAATGAACAACCCTTAAGAGAGATCACATTACATTACATATAAATTCATTGATGAAATGTTTACCTATGAATTTTTTAGGGGGTTTGGTTACATTTGATGAAATTGGTTATTGATTTGGTGTTTTACATTATGGATTTTTAATAAGATGGCGTCGAGTGTATTCCCTATACCTTATAGGTAATGGTTTTCCCAGTTTTGGTGTGTTGAGATATCCTGTGATGTTTTAGAAATTATTACCCTCATAATTTAGTTGAAAAAATAATTGTAATTATAATTGTTTAATTATTTTGTAGTAACAGATCGATATTGGGCCTAGAGTAGATAAGATATTTAATGTGGTTTGGATGACCTTTATAAGTGATGTTATAGCTTTTATAAATGTATAAATTTTTTATAAGGTATGTGGTCCCAAATAATTCCCCAATAGTATTATGAATTTATTTAGCATGCATGTGATATGTGCACTCTCCAAATAATGGTGATTGGTCTTCAAATTAAATAAATTATTTTTGATTCATATTGTTGGAACAAACGTGTCCTGGTCCACAATGGTCACATGGGACATGTTTGATGTCTTGACAATCGATGACTGATAGATTTATTAAAAATAAAAGCCTGGAGGTATATAAACCTGAGGGGTAAATTCTATGTGAACAAACATACCAGGCCATGGAATACGTAACCCAGGTTCCTATGAGTAGGGGTTAGTGACGGGATGGAATGATTGGCATTTGGATAGTACTTGTAATATCCTTGACAGATATTATATGCTTTGGACTATTTTAATATAGAACGGGGTAAGTGTTCCTACCTAACTAGTATATTAGTTCCCTGAGTGGGAATACCATGGCTAGGTATATGTGTTAGTTGTATGTTATAAGAATGGCCTAGGATGACTATTGAAGTGATATGGGCATTCGGCCATATGACAACTGTTATCATTTATACACATTAATTTAATATTTAGTATATAATTTTAATCATAATATGACCAAAAATAAGAATATTTATAGTTTCTTTGTGAATTTGGTACTTTATATAACAACTTAAAATAGGAAATATATCATCTGTACTGGACACGTCGTGAACATGATTATACGTAAAACTGCATGGGATATCCTATGAACATATATAAGAAAGTGGTGACCTATAAAGTCTAGTAAGGGAATAAAAAAGGAATAATATTAATACATTTAATACATTTTAAACAACATCCATAATAATGAGATATAAAATGGGTGAGAACTATAAACATTAACAATGAGGAATTATATATGATGATAACATAAATGTAACATGGGAAAGGTGGAAATATCAAAAAGCACTGCATCATAAACATAATTCAATGCTTAAAAAAAGATATAATGATGTAAAATGTCCAATGATGGATTATGTTCTCTCACTAATCCCTTAAATTATGTCTGATGAGACTAAAACATTACCCAATTCATTGGAGCAAAATATAATTCCATGTTCACATTTCAATTTTATTTCATTCTCGTTATTATGTTCCCCACATATATCATAAAACATGGAATCATTTTTCATCAAATTTTTTTAAAAATTAAGGTGACAGGAATACAAACATGTAATTCCCCACTAAAATATGTATAAGATAAAAATATTGAAAACACTTTATAGGAATTTGTTATGGGTATTCATTACACATTCATTGGCATGGAATCTCAAGGTGCAATTCTGGAAATATAATGAAGGAATATAAATGTTCTTAGAAGGGATTAATTAATGAGTAAGTGATCTATATTAACTTTATAATCATAAGTAATGTAATAGGGAATATATAATAACATATAACAACATTATTAATTGTAGAAAAGGGGGATAATATAATTAGGATTCTTGAATAAAGTTGATAAATAAAAGAACCATTACCTTGAGAGCATGACTCCAAATGATTGGGAGGAGATTATTTAGAGAATAAGGGAACCTTGTTAAGAATATAAAGCAGGGAGGGTAGAGTAAGTAAGTAATCTAGTGAATTTTATTGGATTAAAATGAGACCTTGTGTTGGCTAATATAGTAAAGAAGAATGGAGTTCTATATTATTTCCCAAACATAGGTTTTTTACTCTTTATAAATACAATATCCAAAACCAAAAACATATTATAATTTTGTCAATTGGTTTCTAGGAAAAATGGGTTTTTAATAATATTTTATGTTTACTGGACTAATTTATAAAAAAACCTTTTCTAATATGGGATTGAGTCATACTCATTAATAATTGATTTTAAAACAATAAAATATGTTATAGGTTATGGAGGATTTATAAATTTCATAAAATGAACATAAAATAAAATTATTTTAATGGTAAACAATATTTATCATTGGATAAACTTTATAGTATTTATTAAATAATGATTGGGTCATTACGATCTTATTATAGACACAATATATTTATATCATTTTTTTACTCAAAAATTCAACTATATTAGAAAATTATGAATAATTTAATATTTATTAATTTAAAAGTTATGAATATAGAAATAAAATTTATTTTATCAAAATAATTATCTAAGTATGTTATTTTTTCTTTTAAAATAATAATCTATATTTAATAAGAAATGTTGAGTTTTATTTTGAAAATATAATTTTTTAAACCCATATAAAAATTTCATTTGACCTCATAAATATTATATGATCATTTGTATTTAATATATATAATTTTATGATAATGTTGTTTCCGAATATTTCTCCAGGGCGCATGCATCCTTCTGTGTAGGATGTGCAGTTGTGGGCCCGCATTACCACTTTCCAAAGGCTGGCAGAATCTGTTCCTTACTCAGGGATGTTTACGCCTTGACCGAAATAGGATGATGGGATGTCGGTTCTTCCTTCCGTAGATTCATCCTCGGAATTGTTTCCTAGTTTGGGTATCCCTTAAATATTAATTTTTGGTTCATGAATCTCGTTCAAGGTGCCGTATATTTTTTGATGCTGGATAATAACATTAATTCCGTCCGGATATTTAATGGGTTCTTAACATGGTAGAATCCTTCGGTCAGTGTAGATGAGAAAATCAGGCATGTCGGTGTATCTCTGGATGCATGGACATTGGGGAAACTGTATTCTTCATCATACGAGTGTATCTCAAGGGAGAAAACCCCGAGGCATCCCACCTCGATCGTGGGGAATCTTGTGCCGGAGGAAAGTGTCTGAGGTTTTCCTCAGCTTCCTAGGATTAACATGGGGTATGCCACAAGTTTAACGTATAGAGGATACGGTTGCGCCAAAGGCGTGTCTTCTGATGTTTTCATCTGGTATCTCTTGTTTAACAAGATAGATTATATGAGTTTCACGTCTTGCGGAGATTGAATGAGGGTAACCAGAAAGTCCATTATAGACAGATTAGATTGGTATATTCCTAGGATGGAGTTCCCAGAGTGTTTAATAGGTGGATGGATCAGAACAATTTATAAGAGAAGACCCAGAATGTTGTGTCCCATAAACAAAATATGTCACATCCTGAAGGCTTATCTAGACACCACAAAGGGTGGATTAGGGAGTGCACACCATGAAATGGGGAAACACCAAGGTATACCATTGTCTAGGATTGAACATCGCGGCGGTTTCATATGTACCTTGTGTAGATGATAGGAATCAAAACTCACGTAGTTCGATGGGGTAATGAATTGGGGTGTACAAAAAGTACAACAACCCAGATACATGCTCGGTCATACATATGTAATGCGGCCCAAGTACTGCTAGGAGTAGAAAGGAGGTGGATACCATGATCCCACCGGGATGTGGCAGCCCGAGTAAGAATCAAGATGGATGATGGAGAGTGGAATGATGTGGTGGGAGAATGAGATGGAACTGACTTGAGGACGATAGTGATGTTGGGATTCATCCTTGAAGATACATCCTACGTATCCCTGTGGCGGGGAATCAAATTCCACGTAGTTTGGTTGGAAGATTAGACACTTGAGGAGGCACCCCTTGAGAATAGATATCTGGATGTGATATAGAGGAAATAGAACCTCTATGATGATGAATGGTCTCCCTGGAAGACTTGGGATCGCAAGATTGATCAGGATGAGACATGAGTGATGGTCTTCAACCTCATGGAGGCTTCTTACGTATCCCCATTACAATGAATCAATGTCTACATAGTTCATATGAAGATGGTTTACCATCGATTGAGAACATTAATGACTTAAAATTTAATGGAGTTGACAACGGCTAACTGTCAGATGGGGATGACAATTGAATGCCACTAAATAGAGGTCGCAACGGATTACTGCTGGATGGGGGCCGCAATGGATTACCGCTTGATGAGGGTCACAACTGCTTACTGTTGGATGGGGTCGCAATATCCTACCGCTGAATTGGGGTTGCAATAACTTACTTCTAGATGGGGGTCACAACGGCTTACCGTTGGATGGGGTTGAACCTCATGGAGGCTTCTACGTACCTTGTCTAGGAGAAAAGGATCAAATACCACATATATTGAATGGGTACAGTTTAGCGTGTTGAAGGATGAAAATGGGGAGTAAAGTTTAATGTCATGTCGAACTGAGGTGGACCGACATGAAGTGGTTGGGACCAATGGGCGGTGAGATGGAACCTTAGGAGGCTTCCTACGTACCTTGCCTTAGCAAGGAAAAATGTTTGTTTATTTCAGGTGGAGTGGGAACCGAATTGAATGGTGTCAGAACCAATGGATGGTGGTCTAGAACCTCAGGGAGGCTTCTTACGTACCTTTCCTTGGCAAGGATCAGAGTCCATGTAGTTAGGGGGTGGTTTTGTGAAATTATGTGAAGATGGTCAGAACTAATGGATATGGTGCTTGAACCTCAGGGATGCTTCCTATATAACTTGCCTTGGTAATGATGAAAGTCCATGTACTTCAGGAGAGTTTAGTGAACCGATAAGAAGATGGTCGGGACCCGTGGGTGGTGGGATTGAACCTTAGGAAGGCTTCCAATGTACCTTGCCTTGGCAATGATCAAAGACCACATAGTTTAGGTTCTCTGAGAATTGACCTGAAGCGGGGTTGGAACAAATAGATTATGGGCTCGAACCTCATAGAGGCTTCCTACGTACCTTTCCTTGTCAAGGATCAAAGTCCACGTAGTTCATGTAATAGTGGGAACCGACATGATGTGGGGATGAAACCAATTTTTTTTGGGAAAGATCCTCAGGGAGGCTTCCTACATACCTTGCTTTGGCAATGATCAAAGTCCATGTAGTTCGGACATAGTTTTGGGCTTACACTCTGAGGTGGCCCAGAGAGGATGTCATGGACTATGCTTACTACTCTATGCCCACATGAATTGTGATCGGTTTGACAAACAAGAGGTAGAAAGGACCTACCAATCACAATGAAAGGTGCGTACAAGATGGGTGGTGAGTGGGGCTTAAGCATGGAGGCTTCCGACGTTCCACTATGGAGAGACAATGGTGAACGGGGTTACGCAAAGAAGCCACCCAGATTTTGATATTGAGCAGCAATTGTGAATGGGGCATACGTAAGAAAGTTTCATGGGTGCTGCTATGGAGCGGCAATGGTGAAGGGGGCTTACGTAAGGAAGCTACCCCAAGTGACTCTATGGAGCAGCAATGGTGAATGAGGATTACGCACAGATGCTACATGGGAATCGTTATGGGGCGAAAATGCTAGATGGGGCTTATGTAAGGAATTTCCCAGGTGCCTCTCTGGAGCGACAATGGTGAGTGGAGATTATGCATTGAAGTTCTCCGGGAGTCTTCCTCATGTCTTTTCATGGGCTCATATCAACTCACTGGTGGGTCGAGGTACATAATTTAGATCTACACTTATGTTTTAGTGCACAAGCGGGATAATTCCAAGGGCATTGGAACCTATCTAAATAAAGGGAGGTGAAAAGTTTGAATCACATGCCTGACATTCATAATGTAATGAGGGTGGCATGATGATGGATGATAACTGTTGACCATTTATGTAACACAACATCCATATCATGTTAGCCTAAAATAGTGACAAACAAATGAAGTTTAACTACATACCATGTTCGAAACACAGGACCTGACTCAAAGTGTAATCCAAATCTTCCGAGGCGTTGGCCCATGATGGTAGGTTAGCCAGTGCAGCATGGGACGAGGCTGTTAGGGGGTACCATCAGATATGGAAGTGGATGAAGATTCAAATGAAGTACATAGAAAGTGTGAGGTGGAGTGATGGAATTTTTGAATGGATTTCCACACTCTTGAAATTACACCAGAGTAATCATGGCAATACAAATCCTATGCTTGGAGCATAAGGCATCTCATGTTTGGTGAAAAAGGCATCCTATGATTGGCCCATTGGGTGTACTATAGATTATATTCATTTAGATATGACTATTGGAATATCATGTTTGAAGCATAATGCATATCCTTTTTGTAGGAAGAGGCATCCTATGATTGGATCATAAGACATACTACAGTTCAGAGACATGTTGATAGGACTGTTGTCATCTCATGCTTGGAGCATAAGAAATATCTTATTTTGAGCAAGAGGCATCATATGTTTTGAACATAGGGTGCACTACAGTTTATTGTCATGTAGATAGGACTATTAGCATCTAATCCTTGGAGAATAATAAATCTCTTTTCTGGAGAAAGTGGAATCCTATATCAAGAACATATGGTGTAATACAGTAAAAAGTCACGTAGAAATTACTGTTAGGAAGAAAGCTCCTAGTAATGCCTGGTGTCTGGACTTACGCAAGAGAGACAATTTCTTGTTCAACTAGGAATATGAGAAATGTGATAGGGTTTTCATAAGATCATTGAGAAATGGTCATCACAAGGTCCTCGAGGAATTGATAATGATACTCTTAACTCACGACATGGGAAATGATCCAAGATGAGAATATTGATTCACGGTGTTTCATAGTGTTTGGGGGATTATCTGAAATCATGGTATTACATAGGTGGAAGGTGGGTTCGCATAAGGGTGCAATAAAAAATGCTGACATCCCTGCCCGAAAAAATAGCGGTGCGACACTAAATTTTTCATGGGGGTCAGGAAGAGTAGCGAAGGGACCATCCCGGTGGGCCAGGACCACAGCTCGACACTGAAACTAATGGGGGGTGCGGGTAAGCAGCCCCCGCAGTATGGACCAGTGGGCATGAAGGTAGGAGAGTCACAAAGGATATGAATTTTTAAAGTATCTTCATGGTGGAAAGGGGCTTGTATACATGGGGTCTCATGAAGTAAATTATCAAAGGTATGCAGCTCGCAGAGCTTGGGATCGTGGAGCATCGACTCGTGGGGCATGGCCAGGCAGAGTATGACTCGCGGAGCAGCTTCGCGAAGGAAAGATGATCTCAGTGAAATGTGAGATCAGCCACCCATGGGGTGGCACAACCATATATATAAAGGGGGTGAGCAGTGTATTTATAGGCAAGTGGCACTGCGAAGCAGAGCCCGCTCGGCAGGAAGCTAGTGCTCCCTCTGTGGTGGATCGCGAATGTCAAAGGGGTTCACGAAGCATCCTGCCTCCTTGCTCTGAGGCGGGTCACGAATGTCGTTCGTGGAGAATCCCACCACCTATCTCTATAAAGGATTCATGAAGGTTGAGATTTTCTCTGGCCGCGAGGCTCTGGGTGCTCCGGTCAAGTTTTCTACTATGCGATTTTGGAGGGATCTTCGCAAATGGGCTCCACGAACTAGTTTTCTAGCCCAACATCAAATGTCTGTTACACATAATCCATAACATTGATTGGGTTCTACGACCTATCAAATTGAAGCTTACGAAATGGGATACATTCTTGAATCATTTATTAGGGAATTTGGAATATTTTGGGGGCACGTTTTCTAGTGTCAACAAATATTCTATTAAAATATTTCTTATTTGAAAATAAAATAAATTAATCAAAATAATTTTGTTAATTAAAATTGAAATCTAATTAAAAAAATGTGTTTTATGGTATAAAAATAAAAAAATTTGTAATGTAATTATAATAAGTACATATGAGCAATATTATATTGAAAATACAATATAAATATTCATAATATTATTTTTTTTCTACACATATCCTTTTAATACACCAGAAAACTCTCTAAGGGTTTGGTATGAGATTGTGATCTTTTAATAGGGTGGTTTGGCTTACATTTTTTAGGTCATGATATCCGTGAACATGAACATATCCCGTAAACATTTTTGATCATGCTTTTGTGGTTGGATATCATCTTGGGCGAGGTTGAGGGAAAATCCCAATGATTTTACTTCTCTCTAAAGCTTAGATAAAGGGTTTTATGGTGTATAATACTATTGTTAGAGGCCATCACCTCATTCTTCATGTCAATTAGATTTGTTAAACCCATATATTTATAATATTCATAATATTTCGCACCAACGATTATGTTATCAACGTTACTCATACATAATTTTGATTTATTTCTGATAGGATAAAATAAAAAAAATGAAGTGGATGAGTTATCTAAAAAAAATACGACATTTAATTAATTTAGAACTGTCATATTATTTATAATATTATGGATCATTACATACAATGTGTCTAGTGTGTTGTCGGTATAAAATTGTTAGAAATACTATTTAGGCTATGATGTGTGTATGGTTATGTTGAGGGATATTAAACCACGTGACTAGTACGATATAGCCATGGAGGTGGAAATGTTATAGTGGATCCCATGTTGGGAGTTAATACTATGTTGTGGCCAAAGATACCTCAATGGGTACCCTAATAAGTAATTGACCCAATAATGGTGAAGTGTTTGGAGGTAGGTGTATTCATCTCGATGTGTCGCATTAGAACTTGGGGATCAATGGAGTGGGACTAGCAAGGATGTAATGTGAGTGATGGGTTGTGTGCCTAAGTGGCCGACCTAGGAGATGTGTTCCAGGTTTTGGAGAGTAACCAACCATTAGGTGTAGTGTGAGGTTTTGGGGTGGACATTACCCAATTATATATGATATGTGTTATATATATATTTTTATGATATGTGAATGAGAGCACAGTTTCTATGCTTGGATGAAGAGAATGGTGATAATTCCATGTTACCTATTTTAGACAGGGTGTGAGTTTCTAGGTGCATGTGATATGAATTTGTGTAAGATGTGATGCCCATGGGTGTTTTATTATAAGGTATTAAGGTGATTGGAGTTACGTATAGGTGTTTTCTGATATGGTGATGGAGTGAGATGAGTTATGCCCATGTTTTTTCTAATATTGTTGTAGGTTGAGCTATTTCTCCCCTGAAGTATGACAATAAAAAAACAGAACACTCGAAATGGATATTTTGAAAATGGTATGCGCGACTGTCACTAAATTAAATTTTTGTATATGTTAACGGAAATTTTGTTATAACCATTAAAAAATATTACAAATAATTTTTTGTTAAAAAATGTAGAGGTTAGTAACTGTTATCAATTACAGAGATTAATGATGGGTTTGAACACCCCTGTATTTTTTTTATTTTTCATAAATAAACTGGGTATATGATATCGATTTTTATCCCAAAACCACATCTAAATTAATATTTAGCGTTGGTTATTTTAGAAAAACTGCTAAAATATACTTTATTTTTTAAAAATATTAGTGGGTATTTAAAACCACCAATATTCTAAGACATTTACGGTTGTATTAAACATCACTATTTTTTAAAACAAATTTGATAATATATATAATTATATTTCATTTATAATATATTATATATTTTACATTATATATATACATATATGGTTTATTAAAAAACCAAATGTGTGTCCTTGTGATTTTATATAAATGTATATAATGTGTAAATTTTATATATTTAATTAACAAAATATATTAATGTGTTTAACTATATACATATAAATAAATAATATATAAATATATCATATATAAATATATATATTTATAAGTATATTTTATTTGTATTTAATCTATATTTCTGTAATATATATTGGTATGAAATAATATATTTATAATTATTTGGAGAATATAGACATTTCTTTTAATATAATATATATTTTTATAATATTATATATATTTGTATATGTTTAATATATATATATATTTTAAATGTATACATATATATATATATATAAATACAAATATATAAATAAGTAATAAGTAATATATAATTAAATTTTTATTATATACATATATATGTATTTTTAAAATATATTCTTTTATAGTATCTTTATATAATATATATTTGTATTTTTATAAAACATTCAGGTCTGTGTGTGTGTATAATATATATTTTTATTTTTGAAATATATATTTTACCATTTTTAATTATGTGTTTATAAATAATATATATATATTTCAGTATTTGTATACTATATCTGTATAATACATATTCTTTTAATAATATTTTTCAAATAGATATTTTTATTTGTTTCACACAATTATATATTTTTTATAATATATGAATATATAATATAAAATATAAAATACAATATGTATTTTTATTTTTTATATAAATGTATATTTTAAAATTATATATATATATATATATTTATAATAATATATGTAGACAAAAATACACAAACCTATATATATATAATGTGTTAAATAATGTTAATGCATAATTAGAATATATATATATAAGGATATAAAGATATACACATTATACATAAAATGGATGTAGATGAGTTAGTGCTATGGATGTTTTGGGTTTTCTCGTTCACATGGGATAAAAAAATATTTATTGGGAAAAGGGAGAACAAGTTTACAAAAAACATTCCCTAGTAAATAAATACATAACGTTCATTATATAAAAAACACATATATACATATATAGTTCCCTTATATATATTTATAGATATATAAACATGTGTATAGTTGTATACATAATATTAATGTATTATGTATATATAAATGTATTAAGAGCATATAAATTAATTTGAATATAAATATTTAATATAAATTTAAATAAATTAATGGTTATATATCTAAATATAGGGTTGGTATTTTAATGTGATTAAATATATTATATAAATAATATATATAAATAAATTTGTATATTAAAATGATTTAAACCTATTAAAATATTAGATGAATGTAGTGCACTTGAGGCCAGGGGTTTTGGGAGTTGAATGAAGGTAGCTAATTTATGAGTGTGAATATTTTTAAAAGAAAAATTAATATTTTTTTGTTGTTATTGGAACTCACCAAATTATTTTTTATTAAAAATTGATGATGGTTTACAACAGTCGTTAATTTTTTTAATTTTTTTCAATATATTATGTTCACTAGCGTCGGTGCCAAATATGGTTTTTTAAAAATAGAAGGGGTTAAAAATGGAAATATTTTTCTTAATATAAAATATTTCACACCAAGGATAAAAAGATATATTGAAGAAAAATTAAAAAAACTAGTAAACATTCCACAATTTAAAAATAATAATAATAAGGGGTGTTTGAAACAACTACCCAAACTATTTATTATTCTTTTAAAAAATAACACACACAAACCTTGGAGGTTTTTTTATTATGATTGTTTATGACACCTACTAATAAGAGTAGACAACCAGATTAGCAGACGTTTCACATAGTTGAATCTAATTAATTTTTAGAGGGTTATAACTGCCATTACATTAAAAAATGACCCCCTTGAAATGCATAATTGTTTTAAATGAATAACATTCATATAGTTATAGGGGTTGAAATTGAAACTCCCTAGGTAATTTACAATATTATTGAAGACATGCATAATTGGTCAAAGTATATAAGTTTGATCCTAGTGGTCACCTTAATACTCGATGATCAATATTAATTTATTTTTTTTATGTGTGATACATGATTGATTATAATAAAAATATAACATGTAATTACACAGCATACTTTTTATGTTAGAGATTTCATTGTTGGTAGTCTGTGGAGTTTTACTCACACCCTTCTCAGGTGGCCCTTCCACTTTAGTACCCAATCAAAAGTCATTTTTGGAGGTTCATGTGGGGCAGAGGAATGGTGTTGCAAAATTCAGATGTATTATCTATATAGGTTACTTGAAGATAAGGATATCATGAAGCTCAGTGATGTAGTATATATTACTTTTATTTTTCACGTTTTGGTTATTTTGTATACTTAATCAGCATGGTCGGTGATAATTTAGGATGCATAACTGTATGTTCGTATATTACATTAATTATGGAGTGATTATTTCTTATTGGATATTTTCACACTCTAAATGATTATTATGTATATTTTTTTGGATAATATTGTTTTCTTCCACAGATATGAGGATATTGTCTTTTCATGGTCACCCCAATGACCCTTGATGCAAGTCGAAATCCTATAATATATGGGGAGGCACCACAAAAGTCATGTGACAACCATTGTTTTCAAATTTCATAGTGGTCTCAGCCTAGAGGATCATTATAATTTTATTTTATTTCGAAAATATTATATTCATAAGAAGAATTAAATATATTTTCTAGTACATTATGTATAGGATGTTATATGTGTAAATTATTACAAAGATGCAAGATTCTAATATGCAAAATCTGGTATAAGATCTCAACCTAGTTTTATATTTTAACTGAATAGTGGAACTATCTATTCAAAGTGTTAAAAACAAGCTCTCAGAGAGTCGAAAAAAATTGATAGAGTAAATAACTTCAAAAACTCATTGAATGAATTTTTTTGGATCAATAAACTCATATATAAACATAATTTTTTTCCCTATCATTGATAAAGCAATCGAGATTTATTATGACAACAATGGATTCATTTATCAGGACATGGAAACTGAGTCTCACAAATTTAATTAACACATGTTTTATAAATACTATCATTTATGGTATATCATTGAGAGGATAAATGTTATTATTTATTGGGTGGATACATATGACAATGTCACAGATCCATTGAAAAAACCATTATTGCAGCCAAATAATGATGATCATTTTGAATCTCTTAGTATATGATACATATGAGATTTAGGTTATAGTTGAATAATGTTTCATCATTCTATAATTAATGAAAATATCCATTTATCATTTTTTAGTCTACAATTTACTTTACATGAACATTGAAATGATAATATCATTTCAAAGTTTTACATTATGTGGTCCCTAATCAATTATCATCATGGATTATCCTGGGTTGTTATGACATAATAAAATTATAATGAGTAGTGGAATCATGAGATATAAGAAGATATATTTTATTTGTACAATCCCTCTAAATTATATCTAGTGGAAGGATATACAGTCATCTATATACTATGGGGTTTATGATTATTATAAATCTTTTTACCTAAGGTTATCATGATACCTTTCATTAGAACCGTGATAATTCAATATCTTTCATACACAATGCTCATGTCATATGTAATTATGAGTGGTCTAGTATGCTATTGATAATGTCATTGGTTGGAGTACAACCATGATAGTAATTCTTTGTTGAGTCACATGTTATTTGATAATCTATTTAGTTGAGGGACACATGATTTTCTCATATTCAAGATGAATGAAATGTGATGTAATCATCGACAAGTTTGGTATTTTACAATGAATCCACAAAATATCATATTAAATATATTATGTTGATATTTCTCCAAGCCTAGTGGTCACTGAATATTATGGAAAAAGAGATTTTATTGAAATAAAATTATGTATATGATAATTCATTTGGAGGAAATGTTTTTATGAAGATGTGAGTGTATTTGGTTTATATCACACCGGACCCCGTAGTACCAAGAGTGACAAATACTATTTTCTAAAGGTCACCCATCATTTATATATATGAAATCATGATTTCTTATTTTCATTAAACCATACTATGGTCTATAAAGTCACATTGTTAGGTGTTTTAATTATTATTAAGATTTAGTAAAAAAAATTCTAGAATAAAGAGAGTTTACTAATATATTCCCAAAAGTGTTTTTGATGTATTCAAAAAATATTGCTATATTTTTCTAAAGAATATTAAGATAATTTTATTATAATTGGAGAGTTTTATAAATTAACTAAAAGGTTATACAATTTTTAATGATATACCCAACATTAAATGATGAAACATGTTGGTGATGCATGTGACATCCGATGATATGAATATATCAAAATGTGACATATGATGCTTTATTTGGTCTATATTGTGACGTATGATAGGTGTAGAGTAAAATTTTAATGGGATAAACGTTCATGAACTACATTCACCTACTTCTTGTGGTTATATTTTGTTAAAATCAATGTGATTTATTTATTAATGGATTTTAAAACTAAATATATAAGGCCCCAACCTTAAACCTTACTTAATATTGAATGAAATGAATAATTCACATTGAGGATCTTTTCAGGTTTATAGTTTTAGAGAATTAGGACATAACTATTACATCTCAAAAGATTACAAAGTAGAAACTTTTACTAAGTTTCCATAAAATAAAAACTCTTAAAAAGAACATGTCCAGTTCCATGTTTTAGGTTGAATGACTTTCCCTTGATCACATCCTTGACCCTATTCCACGTCAAGTCCTGTGAAAAATATTTCAAAAATATGGGATGAGCTTAAAAAGCTCAGTAAGGGATACACAAATAATGAAAACTATTAGTTTTACAAAACAATAAGTAAACCATGTATACTTTATCAAAGTAATACTTTTCACCTTTTCGAAGCAGTAAAAACACTTCACTGAATAAAAGTTCATTACTTACCCTTCTGTAACCAAAAGATTACCATAAAACCCATATAAAGATCACATAACATATAAGGTAACTTGGGACATAAACATACTTAAGTGGAATAACCATAACGTAGACTTACACACATATCACTTAATGGAATAACCATTCGGCCAACTTCCATACATATGTAATGGAATAGCCATAAGGCCAAATTCCATACCCAATGCATTGGAGGTTATAACGTAACCACCCGTCCTGGTATTCACGGAACCACCCGTCATAATATCCACGTACCATTAAAAAATCATAAGACTTCAAACAAATATAATGGAAAGAAAACATTTCCACACTTTGATCACAATATATCACATAAAAATATTGACATAACAAATCCATTATAAAAACCATTTTCAATACCAAAATACATAATAGAGTATATGGTATTTATTTTATTTTAAGAACATTACAGCTTGTTGAGGAAGCCATAGATCAAATAATACTCGCGGCGGCGGAAAAGGTCATTGTCACCGTGTACGTTAAAAGAAACATTCCTTTTTGTCATTTAGTAAAATGCTTCATAGAAAAAGATTACTTTTGTATAAGAGTAAAAGTCAAAGGGTTTTATACACCGTATAAAAGAAATTTGTTTATAAAACGAAATATGCCTCAATGAAAGGAGATTGAGATGAAGTCCCTTACAAAGATGTTATCATTGGTTTTAAGGATAAATAAATTACATAATTATGTGTGACAAACGACTACACCAAATATAAGTGGATATTTAGTGTAAAACAATTAGATTTTATTCACACATACTCATTGAACGACATATTCATGGAGTATAAGTTTATCCCAAAGAATCAAATTTGGGTTAAGAAGTTCCTTGCAAAAAAATTGACAGCCTAATGGCTTCACTACAAAATTCAGAAAATGAGTTGATGAGAGATAAAAAGGGTATCTCATTACATGGAAATAATATTTAAATCAATAAGGATATAGAAGAACATATCCCAACATAATTGTATGTGAATTAAAAGACATAACAAAAGAAGCCTTTTAAAAAGAAGAGGGTGAAAGGTTCCCTTACAGACATGGGTATCTTTCGAAACATACACCCCATGAAAGAAGGACAATACAATATTGATGTAAATACTCATAAATGAATGTATATTACAAAATGAGTAAACTAATGTGCAGTACATACACCACTCAAATGAAATTGTGGCAAATGTAGCATAAATATCACGGGAATAAAAGTGAGATGAAAAATCCCTTACGAAAACTCTGCAGCCTAACGACACCACATAAAACTTAAAAAAATGGATTGATGAGATCAAATAGGATATATCATCATATTAACATAAAGTTTATATAAATAGGAATATAAAATAACATCCCCCAACATAATAAAGAGGAGCTGAAAAAGAAGTGACATAAAACAAAGTACTTAAAAAGAAAGAGAGCGGTTAGATCTCTTACGAAAATTCGGAAGTCTAACGACGCCACTCAAAACTTCCAAAATGGATTGATGAGAGAGAATAGGGTCTCTCATAATATGAACATAAAAATTACAGTAAGAGTAATATAAAATAACATCCCAATAACAAGAAAGATGATCTTTAAAAGGAATGACATAAAAGATCGTATTTAAAAAGAAAGAGAGGAGTAGGATCCCTTACCTCGGGTCCGACTTGACTCGATCGTTCTTTAATATCCTGAATAATAAACATTAGTTAATTTGTACTTGCTTAAGAACCTTTTTCATGTTCATTATTCCTTTTATATCAATTACTGACATGTTATAAACATTATGTAATCATTTAAGTTAACAATGTTTGTTTTGTCGATATTTGGTTCTTAAGTCAAAAGTGGATTTCTTACAATTACATGTTGTTCGTGTGGTCAAAGGTTCTTTATATCCAGAATGACATTCCTGATTTTGATATCATATATATCATATATATCCAGAATATACATGTATTTATAATATTACATAATCATTTAGAGGTAATAAATGAAATGCACCGTTCACTGAGACGGTAAGTCGTACGTACGCATGAACGCTACTTTTATTTCTATGTCCTATTAAAGGAATTAAAACTAAATTATAGGTATGTATATTTTATTTCCAGAATTATATTCATCATTTATATGTATCATTCATCATATATATCCATTATATACATGCACTTATAATAGTACATTACATTTGGGGATAAGAAATGAAATGCACTGTTCATGGAGACGGTAAGCCGTACGTACGCATGAACGCAACTTTCATTTCTATCTCATACTTTAATGGAATGAAATAATAATGATATAGAGGTATATTATAATTACAGTATAACATAATATATAATAACTTTAAATCAATCCTTTATACGTCCCACATATGGCATTAACGAATCAAATCACTTTGAGGGGGCGGTAGTCCGCACTTCCTAAAATGAAATTATCGTGTTTGCCCACAATGGAAACCATAAAGGTATACCACAAATGAAAAATACAGAATCATAAGGAAAACGTAAACATAATATATATCATATATAAATAATGTGACATCTTAATGGCCACCTTTGAAGGTGTTATATGAGTGTTGAACAATCATCGTTTCGTGAGGCAGAAATTCACCATCCACAGAAACTATATGTTCTTTAACCATTACATGAAGTTGTGTGTAAGTGTAGCTCGAATATTTATTATAACAAAATCCTAGAATATTGATGATACTAGAGTTTTTACAAAAGAAATGAATAAAAATAGTTTAAGGGGTTGGAGAATCAAAATGAAACAAAAGAGCACAACTGAAGACGTTACCTTAAAATTGGGTAACTCCCTTTGGTTTGAACCAAAAAGTTTTCTTTAAGAGATTCCTGCCTAAGTTATGGATTCTAGGATGAGGAAAGAGATGTTCAGAGACAAAATGATAAGATATTGGCAGAACCAAAGGCTTGAGAGGTGTGGGTAAGGTGGTAGAGGTGGGGGGCTTTTATAAGAGGAGAGGAGGGGCATTCTTGGAAAAGTATAAAATGTAACTTTATTTTCAAATGGTTTTCGGATTTTAATGGTTCCACATTGATGTGGTTAGAAGATAAGGTGATAAGGGTTCGCAAAAAACCCATCCAATAGGTTTTTGACATATGTAGGTCCTAGATGTTGCATTATCTTTCCATTTTTTTAAATCGTTAAATAATGAGGTCATCGCTGCATTATCAAGATGTCATAAAGAATTTAATTTATTTAATGACTAAATATTTTAACAAAAACTACTATGATGTAGGAAATCTCATTAGCTTTCCAATGAATATTTATAGTCAAAATTCTGACTTGTATAACGACATGTAAAATTTTTTTTAGTAAAACAAATCATGTATGTAACATTTTCATTTAAACATTAAATAAAAGGCATAAATGTCATTATCAAACCCAAGTGGCTCCATGGGGTACCGAAAATCAACCCATGGGTTGTCTTGGTCGGCCATAACTCATCCAATAGGGTTAGGACAAGGGTCAATATATTTTCATTTTATTATAATATCATTTTTACCTTAAATCACACTAATTACCTTTAATCGCGATTAATAAAACTTAAAAGTTACTTTTCATCAAAAATTATTTTCATCCCATTGAACCAAATTTTACTTAACAATTAAAATAATTTAAATTGGATTTTTGAAATTCAAATCATAGAAGTGGTAAAGTCCCATTTAAACGAAAATTCAAATTTTGTAACCACCACTTTGTGGTTTCACTATTCATCAAAAATTGAAGATTTTCAGAAAAATACCAAAAATTCACCCTAAGATATATTTGATATTCCTAACTCAAAAATGATGTCTATTTTACCAAATTCATAACATTGAAGTTTCATTAATTAATTTTATAATTAAACTCCACTGTTAAAACAAATAGCGTGTTTTTAAGAAACAATATCTTTCAAAAGATTGACACTCGTTTATGTCCAACCTTAGAGTGGTATTAAATACAATGAACACCATTGGATTAAATGGTAAAAATATATTATATTTAAACTTTAATACAAATTAGAAATATAATCTAGTCATATAAATAAATTAGATTAAAAAGAGGATTCAAATTAAAATACAACATTTTTCACTATTCATTAAAAAATATGAACTTTATCAGAAAAATACCAAAAATTTACACAATGTAAATTTGGATGTGTCGATTCTAAAGAATAATTTTATTTTGTCAAATATAACACATAAAATTGTCAAAAAGTGGATTTAAAAGTGGTTCGCCATCAAAAGGCGGTTAATCGACCTTTTAAAGAATATTAGACTCTATACGCTTAAAATTGGATTCATTCGCATTTTTAATCCTCTATCATTTATTGTAAAGAGTAAAAATATTTGACAAACATATATAATCATTTTTAGTTAGTTCTGTTCATTCCTGCCATTACAATGGCTAGGCATTAACTACCATTTAAAATAATATTATTTTATTGTTAGAGTGCAACGTAAGAATCCCAAGAAACTTGTAGTTGCGTATTAGGTACGCCATCGATCATAGAATCCCATTTAAAGTAATATTAATATTTTATTCACAAATATGGATAAATATAAAAATTTCATATTCTTTATTTACCTAGGGTGTTACATCCTTCCCCCCTTTTGGGAATTGCATCCTCACAATTTTAAAATTGGGCTTGGATACTTCATTGAAATTCCCACATCGGAAAAGGAGTAAATTAAACTATCACTTTAAAAGAATGAAAGGAAAGTACAAAGGTCACCCGAGTTAACCCATACTAGGATTCCAAGTATGAAAATATGGACATGGAAGAAAAAAACCAAAGGAACATGTTCTGATGGAGAGTGATAGTAAACATGTCTATGAGAAATTTAACCATAAGAAAATCACAAACTTGTGATGGGTTAAACGGTATTCGATTCCCCAGTAGGAAAAGTTAACAGACAACATTTTTGTTTTAAGTTACTTTTCATGGAGGAATTTATTTTTGAGCTTAACTAAATCATAATGAAACATACTTTCTTGTCATGTAGACTTTCAACTTTTACTATATTCCTTAATCAAACTCATATTTTCTCCAAACGATGGGTATTTAGGAAGACTTGTTCGCATTAAGAGTACTATAATCAATTTCTAGAGAATCACCGAATCCACGAAAGAGAACTATACACTTCCCATGTCTTTAGACTCTAACCAAAACAAAAACCAAATAGGTTAGTACAAGACCAAATAATCCAGGAAAGGATAACCATTTATAAAAATAAAATCTATTCTTAATCTCCAAAATTTGTCCAACAAAACCCAAAGTTCAACGAGGACCATTCGATAAACAATTTTTCCATAAAATTCTTCAAAGTAAACCAAACTAAGATTGATACCCAAATATTTGAATGATTTAGTCACATAGTCTTCCATGTTAAATCGTAACATTTTTCTCCAATCAACATCAGTTTCTCCTAAAGACTCGTATTGAAAAGTAATTAACCTTATCACATATCCTCCATGGTAGGTTAATAAACTTCCATAGATATCCCAAAATCAACATACTCTTAATTCATAAAATCATTTAACTGAAAAGAATTAGTCAAACTAACCAGGGACTTCACGTAGTCTAGTGGTCGACGGTAAATACCCATTGCACATTGGTTGTGGGTTTGATTCCCGCAGCTTGGTCTGACGTGACGGGTTGTCACACGGTCTGCGTGTTGTCCTTTTTCCAAAACTACATAATTCTTAAAGAATTTCCAAATAACGAGATAAAATCTTCAAAAATAACCATAATGTACTTTAACCTCAATTATATCTCATGAATTTCACTTTCCATTATTACATATAGTAACCCATAATTACCTCAAAAGTAAGGATCATATAAACTCTAATGGTTACCTTTATAATTATTACCTGAACTTCCACATCGATTGGTCATCTTGTACATGATGCATTACAGATCATACCAAGGTTCAAGTGGTTGACCATGACTCATTGATAGTTGGTTTAGAACAACCACGAGTTTCCTCATTGAATCCCCCATTTCATCCATTCTCTTAATTAGAGAACCACCACAGTTTCCTTCCAACCTATTGTCACTTTGGTGCCTGCTAGATCCATCCATTCACTAAAATAGAAATGTCAGTGTGAGTATATTAGGGAAACCATTATGTACTAATGAGGAAGATAATCACTAAGATATACTTACTCATTCACTTTATCAAAAACTAAGAATCTTTCTGAAATCCTAACCATTATGGTAATGTCACTTATGCATATAGAATTCCCTAACCTCTAATGTTATCTAAACCGACCTTTGATACCAACTATAAGGCCCCAGACTTAAACCTTACTTAATATTGAATTAAATGAATAATTCACATTGAGGATATTTTCAGGTTTAGAGTTTTAGAGAATTAGGACATAACTATTACATCTCAAAAGATTACAATGTAGAAAATGTTACTAAGTTTCCATAAAATAAAAACTCTTAAAAAGAACATGTCCAGTTCCATGTTTTAGGTTGCATGACTTTCCCTTGATCCCATCGTTGACCATATTCCATGTTAAGTCCTGTGAAAACCTTCTCAAAAACTTGGGATGAGCATAAAAATCTCAGTAAGGGATACACAAAGAATGCAAACTGTTAGTTTTTCAAAACAACAAGTAAACCATGTATACTTTATCAAAGTAATAGTTTTCACCTTTTAGAAGTAGTAAAAACTCTTCACTAAATAAAACTTCATTGCTTACCCTTCTGTAACCAAAATATTACCATAAAACCCATATAAAGATCACATAACATATAAGGTAACTTGGGACATAAACATACATAAGTGGAATAACCATAAGGTCGTCTTCCACACATATCACTTAATAGAATAACCATTCGGCCAACTTCCATACATAATTAATGGAATATCCATACTGCCGACTTCTATACCCAATGCATTGGAGGTTATAACGTAACCACCCATCCTGGTACTCACGGCACCACCCGTCATAATGTCCAAGTACCATTATAAAATCATAAGACTTAAAACAAATATAATGGAAAGAAAAAATTTCCACACTTTGATCACAATATATCACATAAATATATTGACATAACAAATCCATTATAAAAACCATTTTCAATACCAAAATACATAAAAGAGTATATGGTATTTATTTTATTTTAAAAACATTATGGCTTGTTGAGGAAGCCAAGATCAAATAATACTCGCGAAGACGGAAAAGGACGTTGTCACCGCGTACGTTAAAAGAAACATTCCTTTTTGTCATTTAGTAAAATGCTTCGTAGAAAAAGATTACTTTTGTATAAAAGTAAAAGTCAAAGGGGTTTATACACCGTATAAAAGAAATTTGTGTATAAAACAAAATATGCCTCAATGAAAGGAGATTGAGATGAAGTCCCTTATAATGACGATATCTTTGTTTTAGGGATAAATCAATTACATAATTATGTGTGACAAATGAATACAACAAATATAATTGGATATTAAGTTTAAAACAATCAGAGGTTATTCACACATATTCATAGAACGACATATTCAAGGAGTATAAGTTTATCCGAAAGAATCAAATTTGGGTTATGAAGTTCCCTTGCAACAATTTGACAGCCTAATGGCATCACTACAAAATTCAATAAATGAGTTGATGAGAGATAAAAAGGGTATCTCATCACATGGAAATAAAATTTAAATCAATAAGGATATATAAGAACATATCCCAACATAATTGTATGTGAATTAAAATACATAACAAAAAAAGTCTTTTAAAAAGAGGAGGGTGAAAGGTTCCCTTACCGACGTGGGTATCTTTCAAAACATACACCCTGTGAAAGAAGGACAATACAACATTGATGTAAATACTCATAAATGAAAGTATATTAAAGAATGAGTAAACTAATGGTCAGTACATACACCACTCAAAGGAAATTGTGGAAAATGTAGCATAATTCTCACGGGAATAAAAGTGAGATGAAAAATCCCTTACGAAAACTCGGCAGCCTAACGGTTCCACATAAAACTTACAAAAATGGATTGATGAGATAAAATAGGATATCTCATCATATTAAAATAAATTTTATAGAAAGAGGAATATAAAATAACATCCCCCAACATAACAAAGAGGAGCTGAAAAAAGAAGTGACATAAAGGAGAGTACATAAAAAGAATGAGAGAGGTTAGATCTCTTACGAAAATTCGGCAGCCTAACGGCGCCACTCAAAACTTCCAAAATGGATTGATGAGAGAGAATAGGGTCTCTCATCATATGAACATAAAAATTACAGTAAGAGTAATATAAAATAACATCCCAATAAAAAGAAGGATGATCTTTAAAAGGAATGATATAAAAGAGCGTATTTAAAAAGAAAGAGAGGAGTATGATCCCTTACCTCGGGTCCGACTTGACTCGATCGTTCTTTAATCTCCTGAATAATAAACATGAGTTAATTTATACTTGATTAAGAACCGTTTTCAAGTTCATTATTCTTTTATATAAATTATTGACATGTTATAAACATTATGTAATCATTTAAGTTAATAATGTTTGTTTTGTCGATATTTGGTTCTTAAGTCAAAAGTGGACTTCTTACAATTACATGTTGTTCGTGTGGTCAAAGGTTCTTTATATCTAGAATGACATTCCTGATTTGGATATCATATATATCATATATATCCAGCATATACTTGTATTTATAATATTACATAATCATTTAGAGGTAACAAATGAAATTCATCGTTCATGGAGACGATAAGCCGTACGTACGCATGAACGCTAATTTCATTTCAATGTCATATTAATGGAATTAAAACTAAATGAGAGGTATGTATATTTTAATTCCAGAATTATATTCATCATTTTGATGTATAATTCATCATATATATCCATTATATACATGTACTTATAATAGTACATTACATTTGGGGATAAGAAATGAAATGCACCGTTCATGGAGACGGTAAGACGTACGTACGCATGAACGATACTTTCATTTCTATATCATACTTTAATGGAAGGAAATAATAATGATATAGATGTATATTATAATTCCAGTATAACATCATATATAATAACATTAAATCCATCCTTTATACGTCCCACATATGGCATTAACGAATCAAATCACATTGAGGGGGTGGTAGTCCGCACTTCCTAAAATGAAATTATTGTGTTTTCCCACAATGGAAACCATAAAGGTATACCAAAAATGAAAAATACATAATCATAAGGAAAACATAAACAGAATATATATCATATATAAATAGAGTGACATCTTAATGTCCACCATTGAAGGTGTTATATGAGTGTTGAACAAACATCGTTTCGTGAGGCAGAAATTCTCCATCCACAGAAACTGTATGTTCTTTAACCATTAGATGAAGGTGTGTGTAAGTGTAGATACAATAATTATTATAACAACATCCTAGTATATTGAAGATACTATAGTTGTTACAAATGAAATGAATAAAAATATTTTAGGGGGTTGGAGAAGCAAAATAAAACAAAAGAGCACAAGTGAAGACGTTACATTAAAATTGGGTAACTCCCTTTGGTTTGAACCAAAAGGGTTTCTTTAAGAGCTTCCTGCCTAAGTTAGGGCTTCTAGAATGAGGAGAGGAATGTGGAGAGACAAAATGATAAGAGATTTTCTGAACCAAAGGCTTGAGAGGTGTGGGTAAGGTGGTAGAGTTGGGGGCCTTTTATAAGAGGAGAGGAGGGGCATTCTTGGAAAAGTATAAAATGTTACTTTATTTTCAAATGGTTTTCGGATTTTAATGGTCCCACATTGATGTGTTTTAAAGATAAGGTGATAAGGGTTCGAAATACATCCATCCAATAGGTTTTTGACATGTTTAGGTCCTATATTTTGCATTATCTTTCCATTTTATTTAAATTGTTAAATAATGAGGTTATCGCTGCATTATCATGATTTCATAATGAATTTAATTTATTTAATGTATAAAAATAATAAAAAAAATACTATGATGTAGTAAATATAATTATCGTTCCAATGACTATTTATAGTCAAAATTTTGATGTGTATAACGACATGTAAAAATTGTTTTAGTAAAACAAATCATGTATGTAACATTTTTATTTTAACTTTAAATAAAAGGCATAAATGTCATTATCAAACCCAAGTGGCTCCATGGGGTACCGAAAATCAACCCATGGGTTTTCTGGGTCGGCCATAACTCATCCAATAGGGTTAGGACAAGGGTTAATATATTTTCATTTTATTATAATATCATTTTTACCTTAAATCACACAAATTAACTTTAATCGCGATTAATAAAACTTAAAAGTTTCTTTTCATCAAAAATTATTTTCATCCCACTGAACCAAATTTTACTTAACAATTAAAATCATTTAAGTTGGATTTTTTAAATTAAAATCACAGAAGTGGTAAAGTCCCATTTAAACGAAAATTCAAATTTTGTAACCACCACTTTGTGTTTTCACTATTCATCAAAAATTGAAAATTTCAGAAAAATACCAAAAATTCACCCTAAGCTATATTTGATATTCCTAATTCAAAAATGATGTCTATTTTACCAAATTCATAACATAGAATTTTCATTAATTAATTTTATAATTAAACCCCAATGTTAAAACAAATAGCATCTTTTTTAAGAAACAATATCTTTCAAAAGATTGACACTCGTTTATGCCCAACCTTATTGTGGTATAAAATACAATGACCACCATTGGATTAAATGGTAAAAATATATTCTATTTAAACTTTAAAACAAATTAGAAAGATAATCTAATCATATAAATAAATTATATTAAAAAGATGTTTTGAATTAAAATACAACATTTTTAACTATTCATTAAAAAATATGAACTTTATCAGAAAAATACCAAAAATTTACACAATGTAAATTTTGATGTGCCGATTCTAAAGAATAATTTTATTTTGTCAAATATAACACATAAAATTGTCAAAAAGTGGATTTAAAAGTGGATCGCCATCAAAAGGCGGTTAATCGACCTTTTAAAGAATATTAGTCTGTCTACGCTTAAAATTGGATTCATTCGCATTTTTAATCCTCTATCATTTATTGTAAAGAGTAAAAATATTTACAAACATATATAATCATTTTGTAGTTAGTTCCATTCATTCCCGCCATTACAATGGCTAGGCATTAACTACCATTTAAAATAATATTATTTTATTGTTAGAGTGCAACGTAAGATTCCCAAGAAACTTGTAGTTGCGTATTAGGTACGCCATCGAGCATAGAATCCCCTTTAAGGTAATATTAATATTTTATTCACAAATATGGATAAATATAAAAATGTCATATTCTTTATTTACCTAGGGTGTTACATCTTTCCCCCCTTTTGGGAATTGCATCCTCGCAATTTTAAAATTGGGCTTGGATACATCATTGAAATCCCCACATATGAAAAGAAGTAAATTAAACTATCACTTTAATAGAAAGAAAGGAAAGTAAAAAGGTCACCCGAGTTAACCCATACTAGGATTCCATGTATGAAAATATGGACATGGAAGAAAAAATCCAAAGGGTCATGTTCTGATGGAGAGTGATAGTAAACATGTCTAGGAGAAAGTTAACCATAAGAAAATCACAAACTTGTGATGGGTTAAACGGTATTCGATTCCCCAGTTGGAAACGTTAACAGACAACATTTTTGTTTTAAGTTACTTTTCATGGAGGAATTTATTTTTGATCTTAACTAAATCATAATGAAACATACTTACTTGTCATGTAGACTTTCAAATTTTACTAGATTCCTTAATCAAACTCATATTTTCTCCAAAAGATTGGTATTTAAGAAGACTTGTTCGCATTAAGAGTACTATAATCAATTTCTATAGAATCAAGTAATCCACGAAAGAGAACTATACACTTCCCATGTATTTAGACTCTAACCAAAACCAAAACCAAATAGGTTAGTACAAGAACAAATAATCCAGGAAAGGATAACCATTTATAAAAAGAAAATCTATTCTTAATCTCCAAAATTTGTCCAACAAAACCCAAAGTTCAACGAGGACCATTCGATATACAATTTTTCCATAAAATTCCTCAAAGTAAACCAAACTAAGATTGAAACCCAAATATTTGAAGGATTTAGTCACATAGTCTTCCAAGTTAAATCGTAACATTTATCTCCAAACAACATCAGTTTCTCCTAAAGACTCGTATTGAAAAGTAATTAACCTTATCACATATCCTCCATGGTAGGTTAATAAACTTTCATAGATATCCCAAAATCAACATACTCTTAATTCATAAAATCATTTAACTGAAAAGAATTAGTCAAACTAACCAGGGACTTCATGTAGTCCAGTGGTCGGAAATAAATACCCATTGCACTTTGGTTGTGGGTTCGATTCCTGCAGCTTGGTCCGACGCGACGGGTTGTCACACGGTCTGCGTGTTGTCCTTTTTCCAAAACTACATAATTGTTAAAGCATTCCTCAATAATGAGATAAAATCTTCAAAAATAACCATAATGTAATTTATCCTCAATTATATCTCATGAATTTCACTTTCCATTATTACATATAGTAACCCATAATTTCCTCAAAAGTAAGGATCATATAAACTCTAATAGTTACCTTTATAATTATTACCTGAACTTCAACATCGATTGGTCATCTTGTACATGATGAATTACAGATCATACCAAGGTTCAAGTGGTTGATCATGACTCCGTGATAGTTGGTTTAGAACAACCATGAGTATCCTCCTCGAATCCCCCATTTCATCCAGTCTCTTAATCAGAGAACCACCACAGTTTCCTTCCAACCTATTGTCCCTTTGGTGCCTGCTAGATCCATCCATTCACTAAAATCGAAATGTCAGTGTGAGTATATCAGCGAAACCATCATGTACTAATGACGAAGATAAACACTAAGATACACTTACTCATTCACTTTATCTAAAACTAAGACTCTTTCTGAAATCCTAACCATTATGGTAATGTAACTTATGCATATAGAATTCCCTAACCACTAATGTTATCTAAACCGACCTTTGATACCAACTATAAGGCCCCAGACTTAAACCTTACTTAATATTGAATTAAATGAATAATTCACATTGAGGATCTTTTCAGGTTTATAGTTTAAGAGAATTAGGACATAACTATTATATCTCAAAAGATTACAAAGTAGAAACTTTTACTAAGTTTCCATAAAATAAAAACTCTTAAAAAGAACATGTCAAGTTCCACGTTTTAGGTTGCATGAATTTTCCTTCATCCCATCCTTGACCCTATTCCACTTTAAGTCCTGTGAAAACCTTTTCAAAAAATTAGGATGAGCATAAAAAGCTCAGTAAGGGATACACAAAGAATGCATACAGTTAGTTTTTCAAAACAACAAGTAAACCATGTATACTTTATCAAAGTAATAATTTTCACCTTTTCGAAGTAGTAAAAACTCTTCACTGAATAAAAGTTCATTACTTACCCTTCTGTAACCAAAATATTACCATAAAACCCATATAAAGATCACATAACATATAAGGTAACTTGGGACATAAACATACTTAAGTGGAAGAACCATAAGGTCATCTTCCACACATATCACTTAATGGAATAACCATTCGGCCAACTTCCATACATACTTAATGGAATATCCATACGGCCGACTTCCATACCCAATGCATTGGAGGTTATAACGTAACCACCCATCCTGGTACTCACAGCACCACCAGTCATAATGTCCAAGTACCATTATAAAATCATATGACTTAAAACAAATATAATGGAAAGAAAACATTTCCACACTTTGATCACAATATATCACATAAATATATTGACATAACAAATCCATTATAAAAACCATTTTCAATACCAAAATACATAAAAGAGTATATGGTATTTATTTTATTTTAAAAACATTGCGGCTTGTTGAGGAAGCCAAGATCAAATAATACTCGCAGCGACGGAAAGGGTCGTTGTCACCGCGTACGTTAAAAGAAACATTCCTTTTTGTCATTTTGTAAAATGCTTCGTAGAAAAATATTACTTTTGTATAAAAGTAAAATTCAAAGGGGTTTATACACCGTATAAAAGAAATTTTTGTATAAAACAAAATATTCCTCAATGAATGAAGATTGAGACGAAGTCCCTTACAAAGACGATATCCTTGGTTTAAGGATAAATCAATTACATAATTATGTGTGACAAACAAATACAGCAAATATATGTGGATATTATGTTTAAAACAATCAGAGGTTATTCACACATATTCATAAAACGACATATTCAATGAGTATAAGTTTATCCCAAAGAATCAAATTTGGGTTAAGAAGTTCCCTTGCAAAAATTTGACAGCCTAATGGCGTCACTACAAAATTCAGTAAATGAGTTGATGAGAGATAAAAAGGGTATCTCATCACATGGAAATAAAATTTAAATCAATAAGGATATAAAAGAACATATCCCAACATAATTGTATGTGAATTAAAAGACATAACAAAAGATGTCTTTTAAAAAGAGGAGGGTGAAAGGTTCCCTTACCGACATGGGTATCTTTCAAAACATACACCCCGTGAAAGAAGGACAATACAACATTGATGTAAATACTCATAAATGAAAGTATATTACAGAATGAGTAAACTAATTAGTAGTACATACACCACTAAAAGGAAATTGTGGCAAATGTAGCATAAATCTCACGGGAATAAAAGTGAGATGAAAAATCCCTTACAAAAACTCGGCAGCCTAACGACGCCACATAAAACTTACAAAAATGGATTGATGAGATAAAATATGATATCTCATCATATTGACATAAATTTTATAGAAAGAGGAATTTAAAATAACATCCCCCAACATAACAAAGAGGATCTGAAAAATAATTGACATAAAGGAGAGTACTTAAAAAGAAAGAGAGAGGTTAGATCTCTTACGAAAATTCGGCAGCCTAACGTTGCCACTCAAAACTTCCAAAATTGATTAATGAGAGAGAATATGGTCTCTCATCATATGAACATAAAAATTACAGTAAGATTAATATAAAATAACATCCCAATAACAAGAAAGATGATCTTTAAAAGGAATGACATAAAAGAGCCTATTTAAAAAGAAATAGAGGAGTATGATCCCTTACCTCGGGTCCGACTTGACTCGATCGTTCTTTAATCTCCTGAATAATAAACATGAGTTAATTTCTACTTGATTAAGAACCGTTTTAAAGTTCATTATTCTTTTATATAAATTATTGACATGTTATTAACATTATGTAATCATTTATGTTAATAATGTTTGTTTTGTAGATATTTGGTTCTTAAGTCAAAAGTGGACTTCTTACAATTACATATTGTTCGTGTGGTCAAAGGTTCTTTATATCCAGAATGACATTCCTGATTTGGATATCATATATATAATATATATCCATCATATACATGTATTTATAATATTACATAATCATTTATAGGTAATAAATGAAATGCACCGTTCATGGAGACGGTAAGCCGTACATACGCATGAACGCTAATTTCATTTCTATGTCATATTAATGAAATCAAAACTAAATGAGAGGTATGTATATTTTAATTCCAGAATTAAATTCATCATTATGATGTATCATTCATCATATATATCCATTATATACATGTACTTATAATAGTACATTACATTTGGGGATAAGAAATGAAATGCACCGTTCATGGAGACGGTAAGCCGTACGTACGCATGAACGCTACTTTCATTTCTATATCATACTTTAATGGAAAGAAATAATAATGATATAGAGGTATATTATAATTCTAGTGTAACATCATATATAATAACTTTAAATCCATCCTTTATACGTCCCACATATGGCATTAACGAATCAAATCACTTTAAGGGGGCGGTAGTCCGCACTTCCTAAAATGAAATTATCGTGTTTACCCACAATGGAAACCATAAAGGTATACCACAAATGAAAAATACAGAATCATAAGGAAAACATAAAAATAATATATATCATATATAAATATAGTGACATCTTAATGGCCACCTTTGAAGGTGTTATATTAGTGTTGAACAAACATCGTTTCGTGAGGCAGAAATTCACCATCCACAGAAACTGTATGTTCTTTAACCATTAGATGATGGTGTGTGTAACTGTAGCTCGAATAATTTTTTAACAAAATCCTAGTATATTGAAGATACTGGAGTTTTTACAAAAGAAATGAATAAAAATAGTTTAGGGGGTTGGAGAAGCAAAATAAAACAAAAGAGCACAAGTGAAGACGTTACCTTAAAATTGGGTAACTCCCTTTGGTTTGAACCAAAAGGGTTTCTTTAAGAGCTTCCTGCCTAAGTTAAGGAATCTAGGATGAGGAGAGGAATGTGGAGAGACAAAATGATAAGTGATTGGCCGAACCAAAGGCTTGAGAGATGTGGGTAAGGTGGTAGAGTTGGGGGCCTTTTATAAGAGGAGAGGAGGGGCATTCTTGGAAAAGTATAAAATGTTACTTTATTTTCAAATGGTTTTCAAATTTTAATGGTCCCAAATTGATGTGTTTCGAAGAAAAGGTGATAAGGGTTCGAAATACACCCATCCAATATGTTTTTGACATGTGTAGGTCCTATATTTTGCATTATATTTCCATTTTATTTAAATCGTTAAATACTGAGGTCATCGCTGCATTATCATGATTTCATAACGAATTTAATTTATTTAATTTCTAAAAATTATAAAAAAACTACTATGATGTACGAAATCTCATTAGCTTTCAAATGACTTTTTATAGTCAAAATTCTGACTTGTATAACAACATGTAAAAATTGTTTTAGTAAAACAAATCATGTATGTAACATTTTTATTTTAACATTAAATAAAAGGCATAAATGTCATTATCAAACCCAAGTGGCTCCATGGGGTACCGAAAATTGACCCAAGGGTTGTCTTGGTCGGCAATAACTCATCCAATAGGGTTAGGACAAGGGTCAATATATTTTCATTTTATTATAATATCATTTTTAACTTAAATCACACTAATTACCTTTAATCGCGATTAATGAAACTTAAAAGTTACTTTTCATCAAAGATTATTTTCATCCCATTGAACAACATTTTACTTAACAATTAAAATCATTTAAATTGGATTTTTTAAATTAAAATCACAGAAGTGTTAAAGTCCCATTTAAACGAAAATTCAAATTTTGTAACCACCACTTTGTGGTTTCACTATTCATCAAAAATTGAAGATTTTCAGAAAAATACCAAAAATTCACCCTAAGATATATTTGATATTCCTAATTCAAAAATTATGTCTATTTTACCAAATTCATAACATAGAATTTGCATTAATTAATTTTATAATTAAACCCCGCTGCTAAAACAAATAGCGTGTTTTTAAGAAACAATATCTTTCAAAAGATTGACACTCGTTTATGTCCAACCTTAGAGTGGTATTAAATTCAATGACCACCTATGGATTAAATGGTAAAAATATATTCTATTTAAACTTTAAAACCAATTAGAAAGATAATCTAGTCATATAAATAAATTATATTAAAAAGAGGTTTTGAATTAAAATACAACATTTTTAACTATTCATTAAAAAATATGAACTTTATCAGAAAAATACCAAAAATTTACACAATGTAAATTTTGATGTGCCGATTCTAAAGAATAATTTTATTTTGTCAAATATAACACATAAAATTGTCAAAAAGTGGATTTAAAAGTGGATCGCCATCAAAAGGCGGTTAATCGACCTTTTAAAGAATATTAGACTGTCTACGCTTAAAATTGGATTCATTCGCATTTTTAATCCTCTATCATTTATTGTAAAGAGTAAAAATATTTGACAAACATATATAATCATTTTTTAGTTAGTTCTGTTCATTCCTGCCATTAAAGCGGCTAGGCATTAACTACCATTTAAAATAATATTATTTTATTGTTAGAGTGCAACGAAAGACTCCCAAGAAACTTGTAGTTGCGTATTAGGTATGCCATCGAGCATATAATCCCCTTTAAAGTAATATTAATATTTTATTCACAAATATGGATAATTATAAAAATGTCATATTCTTTATTTACTTAGGGTGTTACATCCTTCCCCCCTTTTGGGAATTGCGTCCTCGCAATTTTAAAATTGGGGTTGGATACTTCATTGAAATCCCCACATCGGAAAAGGAGTAAATTAAACTATCACTTTAAAAGAAAGAAAGGAAAATAAAAAGGTCACCCGAGTTAACCCATACTAGGATTCAAAGTACGAAAATATGGACATGGAAGAAAAAAAACCAAAGGGTCATGTTCTGATGGAGAGTGATAGTAAACATGTCTAGGATAAAGTTAACTATAAGAAAATCACAAACATGTGATGGGTTAAACGGTATTCAATTCCCTAGTAGGAAAAGTTAACAGACAACATTTTTGTTTTAAGTTACTTTTCATGGAGGAATTTATTTTTGAGCTTAACTAAATCATAATGAAACATACATACTTGTCATGTAGACTTTCAACTTTTACTATATTCTTTAATCAAACTCATATTTTCTCCAAAAGATGGGTATTTAGGAAGACTTGTTCGCATTAAGAGTACTATAATCAATTTCTAGAGAATCACCTAATCCACGAAAGGGAACTATACACTTCCCATGTCTTTAGACTCTAACCAAAACCAAAACCAAATAGGTTAGTAAAAGATCAGATAATCCAAGAAAGGATAACCCTTTATAAAAAGAAAATCTATTCTTAATCTCCAAAATTTGTCCAACAAAACCCAAAGTTCAACAAGGACCATTCGATAAACAATTTGTCCATAAAATTCCTCAAAGTAAACCAAACTACGATTGAAACCCAAATATTTGAAGGATTTAGTCACATAGTCTTCCAAGTTAAATCGTAACATTTATCTCCAAACAACATCAGTTGCTCCTAAAGTCTCGTATTGAAAATTAATTAACCTTATCACATATCCTCCATGGTAGGTTAATAAGCTTCCATAGATATCCCAAAATCAACATACTCTTAATTCTTTAAATCATTTAACTGAAAATAATTATTCAAACTAACCAGGGACTTCACGTAGTCTAGTGGTCGGCGATAAATACCCCTTGCACTTTGGTTGTGGGTTCGATTCCCGCAGCTTGGTCCGACGCGACGGGTTGTCACACAGTCTGCGTGTTTTCCTTTTTCCAAAAATACATAATTCTTAAAGAATTCCCCAATAACGAGATAAAATCTTCAAAAATAACCATAATTTTATTTAACCTCAATTTTATCTCATGACTTTCACTTTCCATTATTACATATAGTAACCCATAATTACTTCAAAAGTAAGGATCATATAAACTCTAATGGTTACCTTTATAATTCTTACCTGAACTTCCACATCGATTGGTCATCTTGTACATGATGCATTACAGATCATACCAAGGTTCAACTGGTTGATCATGACTCCTTGATAGTTGGTTTATAACAACCACAAGTTTCCTCATTGAATCACCCATTTCATCCAGTCTCTTAATCAGAGAACCACCACTGTTTCCTTCCAACCTATTGTCACTTTGGTGCCTGCTAGATCCATCCATTCACTAAAAATAGAAATGTCAGTGTGAGTATATCAAAAAAACCATTATGTACTAATGAGGAAGATAAACACTAAGATATACTTACTCATTCACTTTATCGAAAACTAGGACTCTTTCTGAAATCCTAACCATTATGGTAATGTAACTTATGCATATAGAATTCCCTACCCTCTAAAGTTATCTAAACTGACCTTTGATACCAACTATAAGGCCCCGACCTTAAACCTTACTTAATATTGAATTAAATGAATAATTCATATTGAGGATCTTTTCTGGTTTGGAGTTTTAGAGAATTAGGACATAACTATTACATATCAAAAGATTACAAAGTAGAAACTTTTACTAAGTTTCCATAAAATAAAAACTCTTAAAAAGAACATGTCCATTTCCATGTTTTAGGTTGCATGACTTTCCCTTGATCCCTTCCTTGACCCTATTCCACGTTAGGTCCTGTGAAAACCTTTTCAAAGACGTAGGATGAGCATAAAAAGCTCAGTAAGGGATACACAAAGAATGAAAACTGTTAGTTTTTCAAAACAACAAGTAAACCATGTATACTTTATCAAAGTAATAATTTTGAACTTTTTGAAGTAGTAAAAACTCTTCACTAAATAAAAGTCCATTACATACCCTTCTGTAACCAATAGATTACCATAAAACCCATATAAAGATCACATAACATATAAGGTAACTTGGGACATAATCATACTTAAGTGGAATAACCATAAGGTCGTCTTCCACATATATCACTTAATGGAATAACCATTCGACCAACTACCATACATACTTAATGGAATAGCCATATGGCCGAATTCAATACCCAATGCATTGGAGGTTATAACGTAACCACCCGTCCTGGTAATCACGGCACCACCCGTCATAATGTCCAAGTACCATTATAAAATCATAAGACTTAAAACAAATATAATGGAAAGAAAACATTTCCACACTTTGATCACAATATATCACATAAATATATTGACATAAAAAATTCATTATAAATGTCATTTTCAATACCAAAATACATAAAAGAGTATATGGTATTTATTTTATTTTAAAAACATTACGGCTTGTTGAGGAAGCCAAAGATCAAATAATACTCGCGGCGACGGAAAAAGACATTGTCACCGCGTACGTTAAAAGAAACATTCCTTTTTATCGTTTAGTAAAATGCTTCGTAAAAAAAGATTACTTTTGTATAAAAGTAAAATTCAAAGGGGTTTATACACCATATAAAAGAAATTTGTGTATAAAACAAAATATGCCTCAATGAAAGGAGATTGATACGAAGTCCCTTACAAAGACGATATCCTTGGTTTAAGGATAAATCAATTACATAATTATGTGTGACAAATGAAAACACCAAATATAAGTGGATATTAAGTGTAAAAAAATCAGAGGTTATTCACACATATTCATAGAACGAAATATTCATGGAGTATAAGTTTATCCCAAAGAATCAAATTTGGGTTAAGATGTTCCCTTGCAAAAATTTGACAGCCTAATGGCATCACTACAAAATTCAGAAAATGAGTTGATGAGAGATAAAAACGGTATCTCATCACATGGAAATAAAATTTAAATCAATAAGGATATATAAGAACATATCTCAACATAATTGTATGTGAATTAAAAGACATAACAAAAGAAGTCTTTTAAAAAGAGGAGGATAAAAGGTTCCCTTACCGACATGGGTATCTTTCAAAACATACACCCTGTGAAAGAAGGACAATACAACATTGATGTAAATACTCATAAATGAAAGTATATTACAGAATGAGTAAACTAATGGGAAGTACATACACCAATCAAAGGAAATTGTGGCAAATGTAGCATAAATCTCACGGGAATAAAAGTGAGATGAAAAATCCATTAAGAAAACTCGGCAGCCTAACTGCGCCACATAAAACTTAAAAAAAATGGATTGATGAGATCGAATAGGATATATCATCATATTAAAATAAAGTTTATAGAAAGAGAAATATTAAAGAACAGCCCCAAACATAACAAAGATGAGATGAAAAATAAGTGACATAAAAGAGAGTACTTAAAAAGAAAGAGAGAGGTTAGATCTCTTACGAAAATTCGGCAGCCTAACGACGCCACCCAAAACTTCCAAAATGGATTGATAAGAGAGAATATGGTCTCTCATCATATGAACATAAAAATTACAGTAAGATTAATATAAAATAACATCCTAATAACAAGAAATATGATCTTTAAAAGGAATGACACAAAAGAGCGTATTTAAAAAGAAAAAGAGGAGTATGATCTCTTACCTCAGGTCCGACTTGACTCGATCGTTCTTTAATCACCTGAATAATAAACATGATTTAATTTATACTTGCTTAAGAACATTTTTCAAGTTAATTATTCCTTTTATATAAATTATTGACATGTTATAAACATTATGTAATCATTTAAGTTAATAATGTTTGTTTTGTCGATATTTGGTTCATAAGTTAGAAGTGGACTTCTTACAATTACATGTTGTTCGTGTGGTCAAAGGTTCTTTATATCCAGAATGACCTTCCTGATTTGGATATCATATATATAATATATATCCAGAATATACATGTATTTATAATATTACATAATCATTTATAGGTATGAAATGAAATGCACCGTTCATGGAGACGGTAAGTCGTACGTACGCATGAACGCTAATTTAATTTCTATATCATATTAATGGAATTAAAACTAAATGAGAGGTATGTATATTTTAATTCAAGAATTATATTCATCATTTAGATGTATCATTCATCATATATATCCATTATATACATGTACTTATAATAGTACATTACATTTGGGGATATGAAATAAAATGCACCATTCATGGAGACGGTAAGCCGTACGTACGTATGAACGCTACTTTCATTTCTATCTCATATTTTAATGGAATGAAATAATAATTATATAGAGGTATATTATGATTCCAGTATAACATAATATATAATAACTTTAAATCCATCCTTTATACGTCCCACATATGGCATTAATGAATGAAATCACTTTGAGGGGCTGGTAGTCCGCACTTCCTAAAATGAAATTATCGTGTTTACCCACAATGGAAACCATAAAGATATACCAAAAATGAAAAATAAAGAATCATAAGGAAAACATAAACATAATATATATCATATATAAATATAGTGACATCTTAATGGCCACCTTTGAAGGTGTTATATGAGTGTTGAACAAACATCGTTTCGTGAGGCAGAAATTCGCCATCCACAGAAATTGTATATTCTTTAACCATTAGATGAAGTTGTGTGTAAGTTTAGCTCGAATAATTATTATAACAACATCCTAGTATATTTATGATACTGGAGTTGTTACAAAAGAAATTAATAAAAATAGTTTAGGGGGTTGTAGAAGCAAAATAAAACAAAAGAGCACAAGTGAAGACGTTACCTTAAAATTGGGTAACTCCCTTTGGTTTGAACCAAAAGGGTTTCTTTTAGAGCTTTCGGCCTAAGATAGGGATTCTAGGATGAGTAGAGGGATGTGGAGAGACAAAATGATAAGAGATTGGCCGAAAGAAAGGCCTGAGAGGTGTGGGTAAGGTGGTAGAGTTGGGGGCCTTTTATAAGAGGAGAGGAGGGGCATTCCTGGAAAAGTATAAAATGTTACTTTATTTTCAAATGGGTTTCTGATTTTAATGGTCCCAAATTGATGTGTTTCGAAGATAAGGTGATACGGGTTCAAAATAAACCCATAAAATAGGTTTTTGACATGTGTAGGTCCTAGATTTTTTATTATATTTCCATTTTATTTAAATCGTTAAATAATGAGGTCATCGCTGCATTATAATGATGTCTTAAAGAATTTAATTTATTTAATGTCTAAAAAATATAAAAAAAATACTATGATGTATGAAATCTCATTATATTTCCAATGAAAATTTATAGTCAAAATTCTGACTTGTATAATCACTTGTAAAAATTGTTTTAGTAAAAAAAATCATGTTTGTGACTTTTTTATTTTAACTTTAAATAAAAGGCATAAATGTCATTATCAAACCCAAGTGGCTCCATGGGGTACCGAAAATCGACCCCTGGGTTGTCTTGGTCGGCCATATCTCATCCAATATGGTTAGGACAAGTGTTAATATATTTTCTTTTTATTATAATATCTTTTTTATCTTAAATCACTCTAATTACCTTTAATCGCGATTAATAAAACTTAAAAGTTACTTCTCATCAAAAAATTATTGTCATCCCATTGAACCACATTTTACATAAAAATTAAAATCATTTAAATTAGATTTTTGAAATTCAATTCATAGAAGTGGTAAAGTCCCATTTAAACGAAAATACAAATTTTGTAACCACCACTTTGTGGTTTCACTATTCATCTAAAATTGAAGATTTTCAGAAAAATACCAAAACTTCACCATAAGCTATATTTGATGTTCCGAATTTAAAAATGATGTTTATTTTACCAAATTCATAACATAGAAGTTTCATTAATTAATTTTATAATTAAACCCCGCTGTTAAAACAAATATCGTGTTTTTAAGAAACAATATCTTTCAAAAGATTGACACTCGTTTATGTCCAACCATAAAGTGGTATAAAATACAATGACCACCATTGGATTAAATGGTCAAAATATATTCTATTTACACTTTTAAACCAATTAGAATGATAATCTAGTCATATAAATAAATTAGATTAAAAAGTCGTTTTGAATTAAAATACAACATTTTTCACTATTCATTAAAAAATATGAACTTTATCAGAAAAATACCAAAAATTTACACAATGTAAATTTTGATGTGCCGATTCTAAAGAATAATTTTATTTTGTCAAATATAACACATAAAATTGTCAAAAAGTGGATTTAAAAGTTTTTCGCCATCAAAAGGCGGTTAATCGACCTTTTAAAGAATATTAGACTGTCTACGCTTAAAATTGGATTCATTCGCATTTTTAATCCTCTATCATTTATTGTAAAGAGTAAAAATATTTGACAAACATATATAATCATTTTGTAGTTAGTTCTGTTCATTCCCGCCATTAAAGCGGCAAGGCATTAACTACCATTTAAAATAATATTATTTTATTGTTAGAGTGCAACGAAAGATTCCCAAGAAACTTTAGTTGCGTATTAGGTACGCCATCGAGCATATAATCCCCTTTGAAGTAATATTAATATTTTAGTCACAAATATGGATAATTATAAAAATGTCATATTCTTTATTTACCTAGGGTGTTACATCCTTCCCCCCTTTTGGGAATTGCGTCCTCACAATTTTAAAATTGGGGTTGGATACTTCATTGAAATCCCCACATCGAAAAAGGAGAAAATTAAACTATCACTTTAAAAGAAAGAAAGGAAAGTACAAAGGTCACCCGAGTTAACCCATACTAGGATTCAATGTCTGAAAATATGGACATGGAAGAAAAAAAACCAAATGGGTCATGTTCTGATGGAGAGTGATAGTAAACATGTCTAGGATAAAGTTAACTATAAGAAAATCACAAACTTGTGATGGGTTAAACGGTATTCAATTCCCCAGTAGGAAAAGTTAACAGACAACATTTTTGTTTTAAGTTACTTTTCATGGAGGAATTTATTTTTGAGCTTAACTAAATCATAATGAAACATACTTACTTGTCATGTAGACTTTAAACTTTTACTAGATTCCTTAATCAAACTCATATTTTCTCCAAAAGATGGGTATTTAGGAAGACTTGTTCGCATTAAGAGTACTATAATCAATTTCTAGAGAATCACCTAATCCACGGAAGAGAACTATACACTTCCCATGCCTTTAGACTCTAACCAAAACCAAAACCAAAAAGGTTAGTACAAGATCAGATAATCCAGGAAAGGATAACCCTTTATAAAAAGAAAATCTATTCTTAATCTCCAAAATTTGTCCAACAAAACCCAAAGTTCATGGAGGACCATTCGATAAACAATTTTTCCATAAAATTCCTCAAAGTAAACTGAAATATGATTGAAACCCAAATATTTGAAGGATTTAGTCACATAGTCTTCCAAGTTAAATCGTAACATTTATCTCCAAACAACATCAGTTGCTCCTAAAGTCTCGTATTGAAAAGTAATTAACCTTATCACATATCCTCCATGGTAGGTTAATAAACTTCCATAGATATCCCAAAATCAACATACTCTTAATTCATAAAATCATTTAACTGAAAAGAATTATTCAAACTAACCAGGGACTTCATGTAGTGCAGTGGTCAACAATAAATACCTATTGCACTTTGGTTGTGGGTTCGATTCCTACAGCTTGGTCCGACGCGACGGGTTGTCACATGGTCTGCGTGTTGTCCCTTTTCCAAAACTACATAATTTTTAAAGCATTCCCCAATAACGAGATAAAATCTTCAAAAATAACCATAATTTAATTTAACCCCAATTTTATCTCATGACATTCACTTTCCATTATTACACATAGTAACCCATAATTACCTCAAAAGTAAGGATCATATAAACTCTAATGGTTACCTTTATAATTATTAGCTGAACTTCCACATCGATTGGTCATCTTGTACATGATGCATTACAGATCATACCAAGGTTCAAGTGGTTGATCATGACTCCTTGATAGTTGGTTTAGAACAACCACGAGTTTCCTCATTGAATCCCCCATTTCATCCAGTCTCTTAATCAGAGAACCACCACTGTTTCCTTCCAACCTATTGTCACTTTGGTGCCTACTACATCCATTCATTCACTAAAAACAGAAATGTCAGTGTGAGTATATCAACAAAACCATTTTGTACTAATTAGTAAGATAAACACTAAGATATACTTACACATTCACTTTATCTAAAACTAGGACTCTTTCTGAAATCATAACCATTATGGTAATGTCACTTATGCGTATAGAATTCCCTAACCTCTAAAGTTATCTAAACCGAAATTTGATACCAAATATAAGGCCCCGGCCTTAAACCTTACTTAATATTGAATTAAATGAATAATTAACATTGAGGATCTTTTCAGGTTTAGTGTTTTAGAGAATTAGTACATAACTATTACATCTCAAAATATTACAAAGTAGAAACTTTTACTAAGTTTCCATAAAATAAAAACTCTTAAAAAGAACATGTCAAGTTCCATGTTTTAGGTTGCATGACTTTCCCTTGATCCCATCCTTGACCCTATTCCACGTTAAGTCCTTTTAAAACCTTTTCAAAAACTTGGGATGAGCATAAAAAGCTCAGTAAGGGATACATAAAGAATGAAAACTATTAGTTTTTCAAAACAACAAGTAAACCATGTATACTTTATCAAAGTAATAATTTTCACCTTTTCGAAGTAGTAAAAACTATTCACTGAATAAAAGTTCATTACTTACCATTCTGTAACCAAAAGATTACCATAAAACCCGTATAAAGATCACATAACATATAAGTTAACTTTGGACATAAACATACTTAAGTGGAATAACCATAAGGTCGTCTTCCACACATATCACTTAATTGAATAACCATTCGGCCAACTTCCACACATACTTAATGGAATGGCCATACGGCCAACTTCCATACCCAATGCATTGGAGGTTATAACGTAAACACCCATCCTGGTATTCACGGCACCACCCGTCATTATGTCCAAGTACCATTATAAAATCATAAGACATAAAACAAATATAATGGATAGAAAACATTTCCACACTTTAATCACAATATATCACTTAAATATATTGACATAAAAAATCCATTATAAAAACCATTTTCAATACCAAAATACATTAAATAGTATATGTTATTTATTTTATTTTAAAAACATTACGTCTTGTTGAGGAAGCCAAAGATCAAATAATACTCACGGTGATGGAAAAGGTCATTGTCACCGCGTAAGTTAAAAGAAACATTCCTTTCTGTCATTTAGTAAAATGCTTCGTAGAAAAAGATTACTTTTGTATAAAAGTAAAAGTCAAAGGGGTTTATACACCGTATAAAATAAATTTGTGTATAAAATGAAATATGCCTCAATGAAAGGAGATTGAGACGGAGTCTCTTACAAAGACGATATCCTTGGTTTAAGGATAATTCAATTACATAATTATGTATGACAAACTAATACACCAAATATAAGTGGATATTAAGTGTAAAATAATCAGAGGTTATTCACATGTATTCATAGAACGACATATTCATGGAGTATAAGTTTATCCCAAAGAATCAAATTTGGGTTAAGAAGTTCCCTTGCAAAAATTTGACAGCCTAATGGCGTCACTACAAAATTCAGAAAATGAGTTGATGGGAGACAAAAAGGGTATCTCATCACATGGAAATAAAATTTAAATCAATAAGGATATAGAAGAACATATCCCAACATAATTGTATGTGAATTAAAAGACATAACAAAAGAAGTCTTTTAAAAAGAGGAGGGTGAATGGTTCCCTTACCGACATGGGTATCTTTCAAAACATACACCCCGTGAAAGAAAGACAATACAAAATTGATGTAAATACTAATAAATGAAAGTATATTACAGAATGAGTAAACTAATGGGCAGTACATACACCACTCAAATGAAATTTTGGAAAATGTTGCATAAATCTCACAGGAATAAAAGTGAGATGAAAAATCCCTTACGAAAACTCAGCAGCCTAACGACACCACATAAAACATACAAAAATGGATTGATGAGATCAAATAGGATATCTCATCATATTAACATAATGTTTATAGAAAGTGGAATATAAATGAACATCCCCCAACATAACAAAGAGGAGCTGAAAAATAAGTGACATAAAGCAGAGTACTTAAAAAGAAAGAGAGATGTTAGATCTCTTACGAAAATTAGGCAGCCTAACGGCGCCACTCAAAACATCCAAAATGGATTGATGAGAGAGAATAGGGTCTCTCATCATATGAACATAAAAATTACAGTAAGATTAATATAAAATAACATCCCAATAACAAGAAATATGATCATTAAAAGTAATGACATAAAAGAGCGTATTTAAAAAGAAAGAGAGGAGTATGATCCCTTACCTCGGGTCCGACTTGACTCGATCGTTCTTTAATCTCTTGAATAATAAACATGAGTTAATTTATACTTGCTTAAGAACCTTTTGGAAGTTAATTATTCTTTTTATATCAATTATTGACATGTTATAAACATTAGGTAATCATTTAAGTTAATAATGTTTGTTTTGTCGATATTTGGTTCTTAAGTCAAAAGTGGACTTCTTACAATTACATGTTGTTCGTGTGGTCAAAGGTTCTTTATATCCAGAATGACATTGATGATTTGGATATCATATATATGTTATATATCCAGCATATACATGTATTTATAATATTACATAATCATTTAGATGTAAGAAATGAAATGCACCGTTTATGGCGACGGTAAGCCGTACGTATGCATGAACGCTAATTTCATTTCTATGTCATATTAATGGAATTAAACCTAAATGAGAGGTATGTATATTTTAATTCCAGAATTATATTCATCATTTAGATGTATCATTCATCATATATATCCATTATATACATGTACTTATAATAGTACAATACATTTGGGAATAAGAAATGAAATGCACCGTTCATGGAGATGGTAAGCTGTACGTACGCATGAATGCTACTTTCATTTCTATCTCATACTTTAAGGGAAAGAAATAATAATGATATAGAGGTATATTATTATTCCAGTATAAAATCATATATAATAACTTTAAATCCAACCTTTATATGTCCCACATATGGCATTAACGAATCAAATACCTTTGAGGGGGCGGTAGTCCGCACTTCCTAAAATGAAATTATCGTGTTTACCCACAATGGAAACCATAAATGTATACCACAAATGAAAAATTAAGAATCATAAAGAAAACATAAACATAATATATATCATATATAAATAGTGTGACATCTTAATGGTCACCTTTGAAGGTGTTATATGAGTGTTGAACAAACATCGTTTCGTGAGGCAGAAATTCGCCATCCACATAAACTGTATGTTCTTTTACCATTAGTTGAAGGTGTGTGTAAGTGTATCTAGAATAATTATTATAAAAAAATCCTAGTATATTTAAGATACTGGAGTTTTTACAAAAGAAATGAATAAAAATAGTTTAGGGGGTTGGAGAAGAAAAATAAAACAAAAGAGCACAAGTGAAGACGTTACCTTAAAATTGGGTAACTCTCTTTGGTTTGAACCAAAAAGGTTTTTTTAAGAGCTTCGTGCATATGTTAGGGCTTCTAGGATGATTATAGGGATTTGGAGAGACAAAATGATAAGAGATTGGCCTATCCAAAGGCTTGAGAGGTGTGGGTAAGGGGGTAGAGTTGGGGGCCTTTTATAAGAGGAGAGGAGGGGCATTCTTGGAAAAGTATAAAATGTTACTTTATTTTCAAATGGTTTTCGGATTTTAATGGTCCCACATTGATGTGTTACGAAGATAAGGTGATAAGGGTTCTAAATACACCCATACAATAGGTTTTTGACATGTGTAGGTCATATATTTTGCATTATCATTGAATTTTATTTAAATCATTAAATAATGAGGTCATTGTTCCATTGTCATGATGTCATAATGAATTTAATTTATTTAATGTCTAAAAATTATAAAAAAAATACTATGATGTAGGAAATCTCATTAGAATTCCAATGACTATTTAAAGTCAAAATTCTGACTTGTATAACCACATGTAAAAATTGTTTTAGTAAAAAAAATCATGTTTGTGACATTTTTATTTTAACTTTAAATAAAAGGCATAAATGACATTATCAAACCCAAGTGGCTCCATGGGGTACCGAAAATCGACCCATGGATTGTATTGGTCGGCCATAACTCATCCAATAGGGTTAGGACAAGTGTCAATATATTTTCATTTTATTATAATATCATTTTTACCTTAAATCACACTAATTACCATTACTCGCAATTAGTAAAACTTAAAAGTTTCTTTTCATCAAAAATTATTTTCATCCCATTGAATGACATTTTACTTAACAATTAAAATCATTTAAATTGGAATTTTGAAATTCAAATCACAGAAGTGGTAAAGTCCCATTTAAACGAAAATTCAAATTTTGTAACCATCACTTTGAGGTTTCACTATTCATCAAAAATTGAATATTTTCAGAAAAATACCAAAACTTCACCCTAAGCTATATTTGATATTACGAATTCAAAAATGATGTCTATTTTAACAAATTAATAACATATAAGTTTCATTAATTAATTTTATAATTAAACCCCACTGTTAAAACAAATATCGTGTTTTTAAGAAACAATATCTTTCAAAAGATTGACACTCGTTTTTGTCCAACCTTAGAGTGGTATTAAATACAATGACCACCATTGGATTAAATGGTAAAAATATATTCTATTTACACTTTAAAACCAATTAGAATGATAATATAGTCATATAAATAAATTAGATTAAAAAGAGGTTTTGAATTTAAATACAACATTTATCACTATTCATTAAAAAATATGAACTTTATCAAAAAAGTACCAAAAATTTACACAAAGTAAATTTTGATGTACCGATTCTAAAGAAGAATTTTATTTTGTCAAATATAACACATAAAATTGTCAAAAAGTGGATTTTAAAGTGTTTCGCCATCAAAATGCGGTTAATCGACCTTTTAAAGAATATTAGACTATCTACGCATAAAATTGGATTCATTCGCATTTTTAATCCTCTATCATTTATTGTAATGAGTAAAAATATTATACAAACATATATAATAATTTTTTAGTTAGTTCTGTTCATTCCCGCCATTACAACGGCTAGGCATTAACTACCATTTAAAATAATATTATTTTATTATTAGAGTGCAACGTAAGATTCCCAAGAAACTCATTGTTGCGTATTGGGTATGCCATCGAGCATAGCACCCCCTTTAAAGTAATATTAGTATTTTATTTACAAATATGGATAAATATAAAAATGCCATATTATTTATTTACCTGGGGTGTTACAAAATACATTCATTTAAGGGGTCAATGAATTGAACTCACCAACAGAATGTAACTTTCAATTACCATGAAATGGGATTTGATGCACATATCCTCTATAGGGGATATAAAAGTGTATTTCATCCCTCTAATTAGGATACCCCAGTTTCATTCCATTGGCACAAAATCTCTTTTTTATAATTCATCATTTAAATTCACTGAAGTCAGAGGAACCCCTTTGAAGAATGTAGGGTGATCATTATACAATCATCAATATTTTGTCATGTGTATCACCTATGTTGGAATGGTGAATTTTATTTTTTCTTAACTTATTATCATCATGAATACCAAAATGACTCGATGATTGATTAATAGAAAATATAGTTATATTAATCCTATATGTTTCTGGATTATCATTGTACAATACATATGTTGATAATAGATCAATTTTAAACATGGGATTCTTCTAATACCATGTTTATTATATGATGTACCTAAATCCCATAAATTATTTTTACTATGACAGATTCAATAAGTATTAATTTTTTATAACCTATAATAAATTTCATGTTGGGTATAGACATCATAAGTATAGATTAATGTTTAATTTATTAGTGGAAATTGGGGGTTTTGGTTTTCCTGGTTACAAATAAGTTATTTGATTTGGATAAATGGGTATTTTATATAATTGATTTATATTTTGGAATCCTGATACTAAGAGGCAACATGTATTTTAAGTTATTGATTTTTATTTTAAACACTTGGCCCCAAGAGATATGTAGTGGTACACATGAATTATTTTATCCATGTAGTGATCATATGATATGTGTGTGTCTACTTGAAATTGTTTTTTGGATACAAAATGTAAAGAGATTTTATTGTTTAATGTGTTATAAAATACTATTTGTTGTTTTCCAATATATACTCTTAGTTTAATTCCATTATACCCACCTAGGTGTGTGATTCTTGATTCTAATAAGTATGTGGATCCTATGTGCATATGGTGTGTGTAGTACAAGACCATGTCATAGGTATTTAGGATCATTAGGATGGATGGTACAATATTTGTCTGCAGTAGTGAATTGTGAGGTCTAGTGGGTCACACATTCTATTACAAATATCATTATATATGATATCCAGACAGTTATATCTATATTTATCATATGATTTTGTTCTTAAAGTGATCCCCACTAGACAACCATTGTTGGAGCATCGCGACTCTAGAGAGATGATTCCACTGAGGTATATACCAAATGATGACCTTGTGGGTGGAGTTGTGCAAGATTAATAAATAGAGTTTCTGGGATAGGTAGGTTAGTCAAAACATCATAATAAGATGAGGAAGCGGCTTGATGAAATTCTCAAGGAATGATAGTCCAGGTTGTCCAAATCAGTTATTTGTGTGTTTATCGATTTGTTCCTTCCATGGAATATAAAATAATGGAGATTTAGAAATAGCATGCTCATTTTTACAATGATGGTGGACCCGATGTAGTGGGGTGGTGTATTGAATTATTAAAAATCATCATTGACCAGATTTAGATTCTAATAAGGTGCAGAGTGATGTTTGAAATGTATATTCTAAGATTACCATAAAAATATTTTTAGGATGTATATGTATATAAAGGTTGGCATGAGGGGATTATATGGATATATTTTGAGATAATGTACATCAATTAATTATTCCTTGATACTGTGAGGGAGAATTGGGCCTAATAGATCATGAATTTAGTACATAGAGAGACATCCGTTATGGATAATTCCATAAAGATCTAGTATTTTATGTGGTTTGTACTGACACTATTAGGAACAAATATTTATAAATATCAATAATTATTCGATGATTTAAGAAATTTTTTTATGGTTAATGTAAACATAATTAGGTTGGCCGCATTTTCAAATGTATTAAAAAAAGTATTGAAAGTACATTGTAACCTAGTAAATAGGATTATATCAGTTAAAAAAATTATGTTAAAAGAGACTCGTGGATGAGCTCTACGTAACCAGAAGTGGTGAAATGAGGTGATCCAACAGGTTAGTCTGATTTGTGGTTCGATGATTTCATAATTGAGTGGGTCCTTGATGAGTCATTTTTAGTGTGGGAATACATGGAATGTTTGATATTAGTGTGACCAGATTCCCAAGGTATGTTGGGAATGTATCCAAATGGGACTTTAAAATAGGATTAGTAGCATTATCTTGCAATCTGGTAGGGGTATTGGATCATGTCCAAATCAACCATCTATGGTAAGACTATCAGTATTACCCGGTATAAGAAGCAAATATTTATCAACACAAGTAGGATGATTCAATGATTATGATACCCATATTTGGGGAAAGTAGCCTAATTGTGTGTGGCTATATAGGGAGGATAAATACCTGGTATATGGGCTTCAAGAAAACATCATGGGATAGATCCAGCTCTCCTGAGATGTATATCAAGTCATTGACTATACAATCTAAGTCATTTTCATGGTGTTGTTTGTTTTTTTGATGGTTAATAGTGTATGATGTTCATATGTGATAAATATAATGAAAAAATGTTGGTTTATGTCCTCTCATCTGATAATATGTGGGATAAGTGCAGGATGAATCAGAATTGTTTAAAAGTTTTAATTAGGTTTGATTTTGGATAAAAGTGGGAATCAGGTATGATTCATGTTGAATATGGGAATCAATTTGGACTTATGATAGAAGGGATAATCAATTATGATGTTGGATATAATTAACCATCTCTATGATTTTAGGTGAAAATAATTGTTTCAGGTATCAAAAATGGATGAGAATCAATTTTTGGAGGAATAAAAAAATATATTCCTGAAAATCTAAAAATATGAGTCCATTCTTGACATGATGTTAGGATTCACTGAATGAAATGATCAGGAAGATGGGAGGGTCTGCTATCCCAACTTTTTCATAGAGTGTGCTAAAGTTTATTCCTTGGATAATTTATAGAGGGAATAATAATATTAATTAGGTAATGGGTATGTTTTAAAAAGAAAAGAAGGATTTGGGGGAGGCCATTTGGTCAATATATAACGACACACCCTCATGCCATATAGTTTATTTCCATTCAAGTTGATATATCCTATGCATGTTAGGGGAATCTCCGACCCTTTGTTTCAATAGAGAAAAAAATGGAATGTTTATTTACCTACATATTACCCTTCTCAATCTCTTATACTGACTAGTGAGTTCTCACCATTTTATTCCATTATACGCTATTTTGAAGGTTTTAATCATCTTTTTTGGATTCCCAATATTTGATCTCCATTCAAATAATAGTATTAAATAAGTATGTGTATACGAGCATGAGGTAGGTGGTTCATATCATTCTCCGGATTTATATATTTTATGTGATGTGCGATAAATAGGCATGAGTTGGATTGTTTGAGTGAGAATGATTATTTTTTTCGTAATATTTCTATAGATCATAGAAGATTTTGATGGTTTGTCTCATGCGTGAAATGATACGATTGAGCCTACTATGGATTGGAAAGTTCAATAAGGGGTTCCAAGGTTGGTTGGGCATGATGATGTCAGTTATGGAAATTCACTTAATGATGTGGTTTTTGATTTTTTCCATAGGAATACATTAGTGGTGGTTTTAGTGACAATGTATTATTTTGATCATCAATATTCAGGTGACATGGTTTTTTCGGATTAGGTTGATGGAGTTGACCATTTTTTAGTTTGGTTGATGTGGCTTGCAAGTGGCGATGGAGGATGACCTGAGGTGTGGCCTATGTTGTTGGTGATACTGATCCCTATGGGTGAACTATAGGATTATTTGGGCCATGTTCACCAATGCTAATACAATTAAGGTGTTGTTCACCAATGAATATGGTTGGAGGACCTTATAGAAGAAGAAACATAGGGGGTGGTGATAACCATCAGTCAAGAGTAGGTGGTAATCATTTAAGGCCACAACTTGTGGTAGTTTTTACCACAAGTTGTTAATAGTTAAGACATCTAAATGTTGGTATTTTACAAAACTAATTTAGGGAATGTGGGTAACTATTCACGTTGGGGTTTTTAGTCCTAGACTGTGGGTGGATGGGCATCATTGTTCCTTTTCATTATCGTTTTGTTTCGTCAATGGTTGGTTAAAGAAAGTTGATCTACATTGGGAATTTTTTAGATCTTCTAGACATGGATATGAGATAATAGGATGAATCAGATTGATAATGTAGTAATGGCTTTTGAGACATCATGTGGTTTAGATATGTTTGGATGATCGAGGGATTTGTTATTATGATTGGTCATGGATGTCTCACTCCACTCAGACACTGGTTGAATTTGTTAAATTCTCAATGAGTAAAGTACGATAATAAGTTGAGAAGGTTACATGATATGTTTAATTTTTGTTTATATATTTTTTTAAAATACATTTTTATATGCATGGTTGCAATCTAGGGACGCCATTGGCAGTATCCTACTGAGTTTATACTCAAACCTTGAAAGGGACCTCCGAGATGTGTGATGAGATTATGGTTTTTAGTATATGTAATGGAAAAGGACTGTCATCTTTAGTTTAGTGGGAAGGAGTGTGCAATTGATGCTTGATCATGGTAGATTGATTTTTGGAAGATGTTTCAGGTGGTTCCTTGATGTCTTGCTGGTAATATTTTTTTTCCATTATTCCTGTACATATATGGTTTTCCCATATACATTCATGTTTAATATTGTATGACTTGTAATCCATTTGGATATTATATGGGTTAAAAAATTTTTATTTCAGAATTTTTATTTCCATTATTTAAAATTGAATCCAATGTGTTTTATTTATCACATCTATTGTGTTGTTGTAGTATATATTTTTTTGTTGTTGTTATCCCCAACTGGTATAATCTCTTGATTATTACCCAATAATCTGTCACATCTAATCATCCTACTTTGGAGTATGGAGTGGTGTGTCTAGGGTCTCATGGAGACTCATCCGGTCACTGCAAAAACATAACCATTATAGGGACTTCAACAAATAGTATCAACACATTAATGGCCTTACAATGTACCATAAAATATTTTAGTTATTAAATGGCAGTATCTATATTGTTCGATTAAAAAGTTTTATCAGTGTTCAGTTTTTACTGATTGGTATTAATTCCACGATATTAGAAAAATGGTTTTTTTATTTGGATTGGATGGGAAAGAGTTCATGGAATGTGTTGAAAAAATGGGATGAATGTGATATTGTGTTTCTGGATATCACCTTCATGAACATAAGTCAATGTAAATAGGGGAGAAATGATTTGTGCTTTTATTTTCATAGTTACAAATGAGTTATTTGATTTAGTATTTGTATTATTTTATGTTATTGACTCTTATTTCAGAATCACTATCTATAAGAAAAGAGTGGGTATTTATACATGATTTTATTAATGTAGGTCTAATATAACATATGTTTTTTATATCGATTTACCATTGAAATATAGAATAAAATAATGGATTTCTCTATATTAATTTTAAATAATATACCAAACCATATTTTAATATATTGTCTCTTGAAAGTATTCTACTCAGTTAACCCAAGGAAATGTAGTGGTTATGATGTTTAATGTGTCAAAAACAACCTATAAAATTATTTCTCTTATAGATTCATAGAGGAATTATAATCATCTGTCCCATGTATGCCAGGTGATTGTCTAGATAGAGTATCTCTAGAGGATTTTCTAAGTAACCTTGTATGTATCGACGAGTCATGGATTGAGTCATACTGAAGGAAATGTAGTAGCGAAAAGAGTTTTACTAGGAGTCATAAGTTGGGATACAATGGAACATGATATACATGGAAATGAAAGAGTTAACCAGTAATAGAAGCAGTGAAAACTAGAGAGTACCTATCTATTCGGAGAATATACACCCAACAGACAACATTTAGTCTTACTTCGTGTGCTCAAGAAGACATATACATAGAATTCCAGGTATATAATGATAATCATTTTTATATATTTATTATTTGGATATGGTTTTTGGTTTCATGTGATGAATAATAATGAACAAAATATTTTCGATGGTCTATATCATCGACTAGAATGTCAAATTAATTAGTTAAATAGCCACTATTAACTATAATTTGGTATGAAGGGTTAAAAAGATGGTATTTCTTAGAAATTATCAAAAAAAGAAGAAATTATCAAATAAAAAACCCAAAATACCAAATTGATAAAATGATGAAGATAATGGAATTTTGTTTTGAAAATGGATGAAATGATGTTCAACAATAAAAGACATGGACTCTAAACTTTTGATTGAGTTAGGGGAACTTGACATGGTGAGAATGATAAACAAAATAAGTACTATTGTATCTAAATCAAACAATGTGGTTTGAAAGCTGTGTGTATAGGAATAAAATCAACAACTATCACCAGATAAACAACCTCACTAAATATCTCACTTAAGAACTATAAATCCGAATAAAACTCAAGATGATGATGTTTCCTCATTAAAAAGAGTAGACTACAAAATTTTTTAGATACTAAATTTTTTGTAGTTTCCATGATAAAAGGAAAACCACATTCATCATATTGGTACATAGAGTAGCATAAAAATATGCTCATCAGAAAAAATTGATTTCGTTATATGAAAAGACTATAGGATACTTTGATTAATACTAAAGCATGAATAATAAAGTGATGATCTATCCATCTAACCTAATACCCCTAAATGAATAAATTTCACAAGGAAGATAAATAAATAATAAAAAAATTCATTAAAAAAACTATTGATATAGTAATGTAGAGTGTAAATAGAATGATAAGGTGGGGATTTCCTTTTATAATTGGCTTCTTCCTCCAGCTCATCATCCATTGCATTCTTACTGTGATTGTGTTATACCATTGGGTACAACTCCACTCTCAGTAACATTACTTCATTGATGTGGGAATAATCATATAGAATGATTGTGGGTTTGAATCACCAAGGTTAAATTGGTCTGCCACTATTTAAACCATGTGTAAATTACTTCCCCACGACCAACATCAATGTCATCAGCCTCAATATTTTCCTCAACGTCCTCCACATTGTGCATCTATCAATGCATGTATTCTTCCTCACATGATTCATATAAAGCCGCATTAAAAGATTTTACTCCTCACACATGGGTGTTCTCAACTAGTATGCAATAGGACATTCTCTAACATTCTCACTCGAAAGATTCTCTCACCCAGGATAGGAATATCTAGAAATTTCCAGCAATGTTGGTTGTTGGGTTGAGCATGAACATCATTTTTAATTTTATTTTACAATTAGAATTTACCGATTTTCCCATTTTAATTATATCTAACCCTTACACATATCAATCAAAGCCTTTGTTACTTTTTTACTGTTTCCTTACATTTTTTTAAAATTAGAATTCTTGATCAATGATACCCCTCCATTTCCAGTTAGGCAATCCTATAATAGCTAGCAAACCCAAAATTTTATACACATTATACTTTGAATTGATATCTTAAATGAAATCATTATCACCCATATCTGATTATCATAAAAATGGAATTAGGTCTCATATTCATGGAATTTAATCATCATAATTAAGGCATTCACATTACATCACCAAAGTTCAAAAGGCCCATTCTATTCAACTCACATTAGGAACCCGATCTGTGAGGTTCATCCCTATTGTTTTTCCCATGTTCCCCATGACCTATATTCTATAATAAATTCAATTTGATGATATATGTTTTGTATTGTATTACATGGAGTATGATATGTTCATCAACTGATTATTTATCATAGCAATCATAAAATATTTTGAGCTCTAGATGGTGATCCTCAATCAGATTTCACATATGTTTATTTGTATCTAACTTTCCTCAATAGTGCGGTACACCTTGCTTCTTTTTTAGATTGTCCCTAATTGAAAAAATACCATTGTTATTAGATAAAAAATGCTACGCATGTCATCATAGAAACATAATCCTATAACAATAGGGATCTCAAGACCCCTCTTTATCATCAATGAGAACCTAAAATTAAATACCAGTGATAAAATTACGTCAATGATTCTTTGTCCTTATCATGAATCTCATATGTGTTTGATATTAAATATCAGGTTTCCCTTATTCATAAAATTAAAATTTCATTCTATACTAATGTTTAGTCAACTTCTCTATCTAGTTACAATTATTTGAAACCCCCTTCAATTTTACTTTCGTCAAATCATGATGAATTTTCATGTTATACAGGGCATCCTCAACATACAGATTCAATTTTCAATCATGACTGACTTTTGTTTCAGTGCATTAATGTGCCCCTTATGATTTAAACTATACATGATAACAACAAATTGAACTATATTTGTTTCTAGCACTACATCATAAGAGAATCTTATATATATTTTTTAATATGAATCAGTTTGAGAATATTTAAACCCTCATTTAAATGATTTATCAATAATTGTGCCGTGATGTTCTTCAGATTTGTTACTTTCAACATCGATTTATTTTGAGTTATAATTAAATATATAAATCATAACAAATATTTTAGATATAATTCATCTTGAAATAAGGAATAATACATTGTTTTTATCTAATATTGATTTGAATTTATGAATATCTAATTCAAAACTCCTCATTTTTAATTTTAATTCTTTAAAAAATTTATAATTAGCCATGATTAGACACATGTTCATTAGGCTATGAATTCATGGGAGGCCATATAAATATTAACTCCTTCCTTATTAAATCATTAAAGATCCATGATATGTTTTCTTGGTATTATGTTTATGTTACACAATATCTTTTATTGGAATAATATGTTTTTCATTAGTTGGCTACTACCTCATCGATGTTTGGTGTCAATATAGTGTCTTCTTGCAGTCACCCATTTAGTGGACCTTCCTCTTTCCTTTGGAGCACTGCATTGTCTACAAAAATGAGCCATATTATGTTGGGGATTATTTTTTATTGATATAATAGTTTATTTTCCATGGGAACTAATATAGTAACATGGTTAGTTTCCCATTGGAGGTTCAAGACTTGCCTTGCCACCAGTATACCTTAACACATAACACACAAATAATTAAACATTTGATGAAATTAATTATCTCAAACACCATAGATATCAACACCAAAGACAAAATTAAACCATTTAATCTAATACCTCATAAAATAATTAAAATTAAATGATTCTAATAAAATTAAATATACATAAAACCAGGGAATTTAAAATAATTGTTTTCCATACCAAAAATCCAAATAAACAAATCAAAATTTTTATTTGAATGAAATATAAACAACATAAATTAGAATCATTAAAATATCGACATTCAATAAATAAACATTTAATCATTTATTTACACAAATAAGTCATTTATAAAAAAAATATTAATGATTTGTATATTCAAAAACATATAGTTTATAATTTATTGATTCACTATTTAAAACAAATTACTCCATAAAAACAAAATTATTTCCTAATGTTGATGTCTCCAAATTAATTCATGAAAGGACACATAACATGAGGTGCATGTATGAGAAGTTAAATAACATAGTACTGAGTAATATTTGAGAATTAGTTGTTACACATGACTTATGTGGGAATCATGTGCAATGTGTAATTTTCGTGTCCATTGAGAAGGATGTGCGATATATGTGGGCATTGAAAATGATGTGGGATTATTCTAATAATCAAGAGAATTGTGGGTTTTATTTTTGAATTGGGGATATATTGGATTTATGTGGGCATTGGGTGTGATGTGGAATTTTTGTGATCATCATGAGTGCTGAAAGGTTTTATAAGAATATTTTATAATGTGGTTATAGAATGAAAATCTCATGGGTTGTAGGAATGTGGAATTATTTTGGAACATGGGAGTTTTATTTTTTTATGTGTTTCAACTATGGAATATTGAAACATTGTACTAGGAAGGGAATTTTTAGGAAATGATTATGGTGAGGAGTTACCATGAAGGGGATCATCTCACTATGTTGTATAGTCAGTGTAGTCCATGATATTCAAAATTAGATGAATATTTTTGGTCTTATCTCAGTTTGTGGGAATGTGGAGAGTAGGATTCTCGGGATGGATGATATTATCATTAGTGTATGGTTTATATAGCTCATGGATGTGTTATTATATTGTGGGTAAGATGTAAAACCCATGAATTATTCTATGGTGAATATCTATTTAATTTGTTTTGAACCATACTTATTTTACTAGATTATATGTTTTTTAAGTTTCTAAATTGAGTGAAACAAATATGGTGGATCTTAAATGTATGTATTTTTAAAGATAAATATTTCATTAATTAGTGGTGTGATGTCAGGTGTCATTATGTAAAAGGGTCCAGAAAAGGAGCTGTTTCATTATATAAACTATTTCATAGGGTAAACTGCATGTCAAATCCTGAATCATGTCTAGTGGGTTATTAAAAAATTAAACAATTAATGGGATTTTTTTGAAATGAAATGATGGATTAGTGGGAGTCTATTGAGTAATTAAATATCAATTCACCCCCTTCCCTTTGGGTTTCATCCCCATAAGCACGAATCACCTTCATACATGGTAGGAATCAACCACTAATCATCGTGATAGAAAACACTGGGTAAGGCTATCCTTTCACATTTTACCATTATCTATATCTTCCACTAACTAGTGACTTACCTCTATTTGAAGCCATTATTTATTCTTTACATGATTTATATCTAATTGAATGATTCTCATAATTTAATCCCAAATAAATGGATTTTAATTGATGAGTATATGTCCATGAACATAAGTTAGGTTATGTCTAACATTCACCAGATTTATATTATTGTAATCTGTTTCTTTTTAACCGGGATTGAGTTTGGTAGTCTGTAGAGACCCGTATCTTGACGTACATTGACATTACATTACTTTTGCGGAATACTTAGTACATTACAAAAACACACACACAAGGACCGTAATAGTTTAGTGTCTTTGGAAACTCGGACTATAATCATCTAATCGTGGTGAAAGATCTTCAACATCTCCCATAAAGATCTTCTTCTTTTTTTTATTTACCTAAAACCTTTCTTTATATCCTGGGGAAAAGAAAACATAAAAGGGTGAGCTCAAATGCTCAGTAAGGGTAAACAAAAGAAATATCAATCACATCATATACATAAGCACATAACTTTTGGAAATCTTAACCTGTAAAAGAGATCATAATTTCATAACATGGGGTAAATCATGGCAGTGAAATGTAATCACAATAATCATAACATAAAACATGAAACTTTGTGGCATTCACACATAATCATAGAGAATCATTTCTTGTTAGTCAAGACTCATTGCCAAGACAATCTTAGTGGACAAAGTCCCTTTCTGAATCGAGTAACCCTCGTTTCAGTCCTGTTTCACTGAACCGGTATAACCTACCATTCCAGCCATGTCTATCTAATGAGATATAAAATCTTTACCCAATGCATTGGAGGGACATATAGGTCCCACCCATCTTATAATGAATCATTTCTTATGTGTGCCACATAATCATAAAACATACATCATCGCATAAAACATGTAACAAAAATGGGATTCTTGAAACATCATGACATCATAAATCAATTCATATAAGATGAAGGAATTCATAAAAATAATTCCATCACAACATGAACAAATCAATTTAATAATAGGGATAAAAACAGAACCCTTTATTATCTTAGATGGAAAATAATTTTGATAAAACACTTGAACTCCATTCTTGGGGAAAATATCCTTTCTTCTTCAAAAACATTTTCCCTTTCATAGCATGTCATACAACTTTAAAATAAAAGAAGTTGATTAAAAATGAACTTGAAAACTTGTAAAGGAAGCTTCTTGGGAACAATGTTTTAAAAATCCATTCATGCCGTATAAGTTAAAAAAAATATTCTTCGTACTTTTGTCGGAAAAGTCAAAAAGTACCTCGTATGACAAAAGATTCCTTTCATAGATATTACTAAAAACTCACCAAAGGGTAAAAATGGATTTTAACAATTGTAGGTGGATGGAAATAATATTACATATTGATGAAACATGGATGTGGATGATAAAATACACCCCAGTAAATACTTATGAATAAACAATCTCGGATAAAAATGAGATTGTGATATTTCCCTTACCTTAGGTCCGATTTGCTTTTTTCGTGTCCGAAGCTCCTGTATAATGGTTTAAATAATGTTATTGACTTATTCCAGAATCATACATATTGATATGATATCATATATGGTCATATTATTAGCTTCTTGTTAATAATATTTCATTGTTACTTGTTACTCGGGTCTTTATAACTTTTTGTTCTTATGCGTGTTTTGTCGAATAAATTCTTATTCTTATCTTTAGGTTATAGATAATTCATTTACATAATGGTATTAGTGTATTATATACCATATTCATTCATTCAATTAATTTATATAATCATTATGAAATGAAGATCATGTAGAACGAGTCGCATCACATCGTGGAGACGGTATTCCGTACGTACGCACGAGTGATGATATCGTTCCTATGATCGTGGAATTGTATTGGATTATATATATATATTATTTCAGTATCAATATTACTTCATAATAATCATATATAGTTACTCATTACACCATTATACCCATCCTTGTAAGGTGATGGTGGAAAAATAGATTACACCACGGCGTGGAGACGGTATTCCGTACGTACGCACGCGCGGTGATTTCATTTTTCTGTAGGATGGATAGAAGGTGAATTAGGGTTGTTTCATATTTATAATAACATATCAGTATGTAATTAATACTGATGTTATTACTTTATCATGAAACAACTAAAGAAGAAGAAGTTGAAGAAGAAAGAAATTGAAAAGATCGGTAATGGATATTACCTCTTCTTTGGAACGCCTCTTTGAATCCTCCACTTAAGGAACTAAGATTGGTCTTTGGAGAAGACCAGGACCTCTAGGATTATTCTAGGGAAGTGGAGAGGAGAAAATGGCAGGGGTTGGCCGAGATTGAGTGCTCCAATTAGTGTGAGGAGGAGGGGGAGGAGGTGCCCTTTTATAAGGGAGGAGAGGGGCACCTTAGGAATATCTCAAAATATTATTTTATATTAAAGTCAAAATCGGTTTATAATGGTTCCAAAGGGTCTTATTTCGAAGCTAAAGTGGGGATGGGTCGAAATCCTATCAACCAATAGGATTTAGACAAGTTTAGGGTATTATTTTAACCTTATCAATTAGATTTAACTCTAAGTTAATTAATTTAACTTTTACCGTGTCTTTTTGTTTTCTTTCACTATATGGTTAATACACTTACTATAACATGCCAAACGAACCCCAAATTGTTTATTATTAATATATATATCCTTATATAAGTCATTTGGCTGAACCTTAGATTTTTAGGAATACAATAACAATTAATAATATAATATTTGATTTAAAAACTATTTTGTGTCAATTTTGACACTATTTGATATATGATTTTTGTGAAAGTCATAACAGAATTATATGTTCGAACCAAGTTGACTAAATCAACATTAATATATCATAGTAACCTAGAAAATTAGTGGAATTCATAAAAAGTCTCAAATTACATTCATTTGAGCATTTATAACATCAATTATGTTAATATTTCCTTAAAAGGGTAATTACTGCATCATCGTTGTGTCATAAATAAATTAATTTATTTAAAGTCTAAAAATTATAAATAAAATATCATTATGTAGGAAATCTTTTTAGATTTCTAATAAATACTTATAGTCGAATTTATCTTATGTATAACCCCATATTAAAAATGTTTTAGTTATTAAAGTTTGATTTTAACTATTTTAACTATTCATTAAATAATATAATATTAAATGTCATAATCTAATCCAAGTGGACCTAAATGGTCATATTATATTCATAAGGTTGTTTTTGGTCGAATTACACTTATCCAATAGAATTAGGACATGTGTTAGGGTAATAGTAATATCATATTTACCCTTAGTTACCCTATTTACTATTAACCGTGGTAAAAAAAAGTAAAAAGTTACTATTCACCAAAAATTATTTTCATCTCATTGAACCACATTTTACTTACTGACATCAACCGTGTCTCTTGGATTTTTGAAATTCCATTCACAGAAGCGGTAAAATTAAGATTTATGAAGAAATTAATTTTTTTAACTACCACTTAGTAGTTTCACTATTCATCAAAAATTGATGTTTTTCAGAACAATGCCAAAATTTCATCCTAAGCTATATTTCATATTCCGAATTCGAAAATGAAGTCTATTTTACCAAATTCATATCATAGAATTTTCATTAATTAATTTTATAATTAAATCCCGCTGTTAAAACAAATAGCGTGTTTTTAAGAAACAATATCTATCAAAAGATTGGCACTTGATTATGTCTGGTTTAATTGTGAAATTACATCCAATGACCAACATTGTATTAAATTGTAAAAATATATTCTAAATATACTTTAAAACCACTCAAATTAATAATTTATCACTATTAATTATTTCGATTAAAAAAGTTGTTTTTAATTATAATTTAGTAATTTTCACTATTCATCAGAATATGAAAGTTATCCGAAAAGTACCAAAATTTCACCTTAGGCTAAATTCGATACTCCGAATCCAAAAATGAAGTTCATTTTGAAAAATAAGATTTACAGTGTTTTAAAAAGTGGTTATTACTATTCATAACGGCTAGTTTTAATAATATTTTAATAGCATATCGTTGTTTAGTGAAACTCGGTATTGCGTGTAATTCAAGGCAAGTCAAGGATGCGTGTTGTGCAAGCTCCTTTTGGTGTAGCGTACAACACAAGACTTTAATAAAATTAAAAAGAATATTTTTTTATAAAATCTTGGGCTGTTACATTCTACCCCCCTTAAAATGAATTTCGCCCTCGAAATTCGTCGGGGTTATAAATAGTTTACTATTCGAAAGTTTCTTTAATAGAAACCCACATCCTAAAAAGGAATATCAAAACCAATCTTTAAAAACAAAAGTATGAAACGTAACGGTTACCCAAATAAACTAATCATTGGGTTTCCACATAGGTGAAAATATGGATATGGAAGAGAAATCTAACCATCATGTTCTGATGGAGAGTGGTAGAGAACATGGCTATGGAAAAGCCAGTAATCACAAATCCATAGATTTGTGATGATATAATGTACCATCTGATTCATCAGGTATAAGATCACTAGGACAACATTTTTGGTTTTCAAGATCATTTCCCTAAAGTTGAAAATTTGAATTAGAATAAATACTTACTTTATTTTGGTACAATCTCACTGTTGTTCGTGCCTTGAACAATTTCCACTTCTTCTCTTAAATAAATGAAGTTGAATTTGTTATTCGTGAAGTGTTAGCAGATCATGTGATAGAATGATTGTTCATTCCATCTGTCTCAAACAACAGGTTAGCAAAAGTTATTAAATATACATAAGTCATCTATAGTGAGATTAATCATATATGGTTCCTAAAATGAACATATACATCACATATCATACTGCTTAATATAATAAAACTAGTTTCTACTAAACAGGGACTTCCTGTAGGTCAGTGGTAGGCGATAAAGGCCAGTCGCACTTCAGTTGTGGGTTCGATTCCCACAGCCTTGTCCGAAGCGATGGGCTGTCGCCCGTCCTACAGGTTGTCCTTTTTATAAAACTATATTACTATAACATCCCATCAATAATATCGAAAAAACTTATATCCTTAAACAATACTAACATATGTCCAACATAATCCATTCCAATCCTTAGGCTTATCCATAATACTGCAGTTCATTCTCATAACATAGTGAAAACGATTACCAGAGATTTAATACCATCGTTGATCCCCATATATCATAAGATATATCTTGTTGGTCACATTCCAAACATTCAAAGGCCTTAATCTTGTACTCTCTTGAATACCCATTGAACCTTAGTGAAAACTTGAATGCAGTTAAAAGTTAACACTTTCCACATACCAAAATCCTCAAAATTCAATATACTCAAACCATGATATCACTTAGTCCTTATATCAATCATGAGCTCATGAATACTGTTAAACATTTCATTTTCTCGTTTTCCCTTCATTATGCGCATAATATCTCAATCACTTTGAATACCACATTAGACCAATACATAAATATTCCAATATTCCATGATACAACATTATTTTGGAATCCCATTACACAAAAACTTAATCATTCCACCACATCGTTGTCATATTCAACATTGCCAATAGTGATCGCATGTGACTTCCCTTTGTCCTTTGCCTTAAGCGGCTGCTCATGTCGATCATCACTAACCCTTGGATTAGGGCATTTATTGGCATAATGTCCCATCTCCTTGCACTTGAAGCATTGAAGTGTTGGTTGTGCGTTCTCTGCAGTGTTTGCTTTATTCACTTCATTAGAATCCCTTTTTCCATTACTTCGACACTCAGCTGCTCGATGACCTTCTTTTCCACACTTAAAACATTTTCTAGTCCCTTTAAGACAATCTCCACCATGCTTCTTTCCACACTTTGTGCATAAGGAAATATTCATCTTCTTTTCACCATTATTCTGAGATTTCTCCTTGAACTCCATCTTTCGTTTCTTGTCAAAACCATGAGATGGATATGTAACACCAACTTCCATTTCTACCTTGATAGCACAACGCACAATTTCTTCATAGCTACTGAAGTCTCTTATAGCTAATGCCCTTCGAAGACTTGGTTTTAAGCCACTGAAAAATCGATCAACTTTACTTTCAGGTTGGATGATAATGCCAGATGCATACCTTGCAAGTCTTGTAAAATTCGCTTCGTATATACCAACAGATTCATCATCCTTTTGCTTTAGTTCAAGAAACTCCTTCTCCATCTTTGTTCGAAGAATACGAGGGAAGTACTTACTGAAAAACAAGTTCTTGAACTCGTCCCATTCCATGGAATCAATTTCATCTCTTTTCCTCGTATTCTTGATAAGATTCCACCATTGATCAGCTTCACCTTCCAAACGATATACTGCTAAGATGACTTTATCATGTTCAGAACATTGAAGAACTGAAAATATCTTTTCAGTAGTACTAATCCATTGTTCAGCAACTAATGGATCAGTAGACCCACTGAAAGAAGGCGGACACTGCCTCATGAAGGATTCAACAGAATGTCGCTCCTTCCTTTGCTCGTTTGGAAGTCCTGCATGATTCATAGCTTGAGAAAGTTGTGTGAGCATGGCTACAAGATTTTGCATTCCAGCTCCCATATCGTTTGGTTGCTCAGGGGGACAATCATTGCATTGTCCATTGCATTGATCAACACGGTTCCTTCGGGTTCCAGCCATCGTCTAAAATCCCAAAAGAATAGTGTGAGAGGCAAAAATCATGCTAGGGAAAACAACATAATAAAGGGGGAGTACTTTCAATATCTAACATCTTAGGTTTAATTCTATGATCGTTAGCGTAGTTCTAGTACTATAACCTATACGTATACTTAACCTTAGGGACATCCCTAGACATACCGTAGAAATATCTCTAGGGATCTCACTAATGTTTTCGCATCCTAGTTTCCAAAGGTTGACTAAACCTTTCCTCTGATACCAACTGTAGAGACCCGTATCTTGACGTACATTGACATTACATTACTTTTGCGGAATACTTAGTACATTACAAAAACACACACACAAGGACCGTAATAGTTTAGTGTCTTTGGAAACTCGGACTATAATCTTCTAATCGTGGTGAAATATCTTCAACATCTCCCATAAAGATCTTCTTCTTTTGTTTTATTTACCTAAAACCTTTCTTTATATCCTGGGGAAAAGAAAACATAAAAGGGTGAGCTCAAATGCTCAGTAAGGGTAAACAAAAGAAATATCAATCACATCATATACATAAGCACATAACTTTTGGAAATCTTAACCTGTAAAAGAGATCATAATTTCATAACATGGGGTAAATCATGGCAGTGAAATGTAATCACAATAATCATAACATAAAACATGAAACTTTGTGGCATTCACACATAATCATAGAGAATCATTTCTTGTTAGTCAAGACTCATTGCCAAGACTATCTTAGTGGACAAAGTCCCTTTCTGAATCGAGTAACCCTCGTTTCAGTCCTGTTTCACTGAACCGGTATAACCTACCATTCCAGCCATGTCTATCTCATGAGATATAAAATCTTTACCCAATGCATTGGAGGGAGATATAGGTCCCACCCATCTTATAATGAATCCTTTCTTATGTGTGCCACATAATCATAAAACATACATCATCGCATAAAACATGTAACAAAAATGGGATTCTTGAAACATCATGACATCATAAATCAATTCATATAAGATAAAGGAATTCATAAAAATAATTCCATCACAACATGAACAAATCAATTTAATAATAGGGATAAAAACAGAACCCTTTATTATCTTAGATGGAAAATAATTTTGATAAAACACTTGAACTCCATTCTTGGGGAAAATATCCTTTCTTCTTCAAAAACATTTTTCCTTTCATAGCATGTCATACAACTTTAAAATAAAAGAAGTTGATTAAAAATAAACTTGAAAATTGTAAAGGAATCTTCTTGGGAACAATGTTTTAAAAATCCATTCATGCCGTATAAGTTAAAAAAAACATTCTTCGTACTTTTGTCGGAAAAGTAAAAAAGTACCTCGTATGACAAAAGATTCCTTTCATAGATATTACTAAAAACTCACCAAAGGGTAAAAATGGATTTTAACAATTGTAGGTGGATGGAAATAATATTACATATTGATGAAACATGGATGTGGATGATAAAATACACCCCAGTAAATACTTATGAATAAACAATCTCGGATAAAAATGAGATTGTGATATTTCCCTTACCTTAGGTCCGATTTGCTTTGTTCGTGTCCGAAGCTCCTATATAATGGTTTAAATAATGTTATTGACTTATTCCAGAATCATACATATTGATATGATATCATATATGGTCATATTATTAGCTTCTTGTTAATAATATTTCATTGTTACTTGTTACTCGGGTCTTTATAACTTTTTGTTCTTATGCGTGTTTTGTCGAATAAATTCTTATTCTTATCTTTAGGTTATAGATAATTCATTTACATAATGGTATTAGTGTATTATATACCATATTTATTCATTCAATTCATTTATATAATCATTATGAAATGAAGATCATGTAGAACGAGTCACATCACATCGTGGAGACGGTATTCCGTACGTACGCACGAGTGATGATATCGTTCCTATGATCGTGGAATTGTATTGGATTATATATATATATTATTTCAGTATCAATATTACTTCATAATAATCATATATAGTTACTCAATACACCATTATACCCATCCTTGTATGGTGATGGTGGAAAAATAGATTACACCACGGCGTGGAGACGGTATTCCGTACGTACGCACGCGCGGTGATTTCATTTTTCTGTAGGATGGATAGAAGGTGAATTAGGGTTGTTTCATATTTATAATAACATATCAGTATGTAATTAATACTGATGTTATTACTTTATCATGAAACAACTAAAGAAGAATAAGTTGAAGAAGAAAGAAATTGAAAAGATCGGTAATGGATATTACCTCTTCTTTGGAACGCCTCTTTGAATCCTCCACTTAAGGAACTAAGATTGGTCTTTGGAGAAGACCAGGACCTCTAGGATTATTCTAGGGAAGTGTAGAGGAGAAAATGGCAGGGGTTGGCCGAGCTTGAGTGCTCCAATTAGTGTGAGGAGGAGGGGGAGGAGGTGCCCTTTTATAAGGGAGGAGAGGGGCACCTTAGGAATATCTCAAAATATTATTTTATATTAAAGTCAAAATCGGTTTATAATGGTTCCAAAGGGTCTTATTTCGAAGCTAAAGTGGGGATGGGTCGAAATCCTATCAACCAATAGGATTTAGACAAGTTTAGGGTATTATTTTAACCTTATCAATTAGATTTAACTCTAAGTTAATTAATTTAACTTTTACCGTGTCTTTTTGTTTTCTTTCACTATATGGTTAATACACTTACTATAACATGCCAAACGAACCCCAAATTGTTTATTATTAATATATATATCCTTATCTAAGTCATTTGGCTGAACCTTAGATTTTTAGGAATACAATAACAATTAATAATATAATATTTGATTTAAAAACGATTTTGTGTCAATTTTGACACTATTTGATATATGATTTTTGTGAAAGTCATAACAGAATTATATGTTCGAACCAAGTTGATTAAATCAACATTAATATATCATAGTAACCTAGAAAATTAGTGGAATTCATAAAAAGTCTCAAATTACATTCATTTGAGCATTTATAACATCAATTATGTTAATATTTCCTTAAAAGGGTAATTACTGCATCATCGTTGTGTCATAAATAAATTAATTTATTTAAAGTCTAAAAATTATAAATAAAATATCATTATGTAGGAAATCTTTTTAGATTTCTAATGAATATTTATAGTCGAATTTATCTTATGTATAACCCCATATTAAAAATGTTTTAGTTATTAAAGTTTGATTTTAACTATTTTGACTATTCATTAAATAATATAATATTAAATGTCATAATCTAATCCAAGTGGACCTAAATGGTCATATTATATTCATAAGGTTGTTTTTGGTCGAATTACACTTATCCAATAGAATTAGGACATGTGTTAGGGTAATAGTAATATCATATTTACCCTTAGTTACCCTATTTACTATTAACCGTGGTAAAAAAAAAAGTAAAAAGTTACTATTCACCAAAAATTATTTTCATCTCATTGAACCACATTTTACTTACTGAAATCAACCGTGTCTCTCGGATTTTTGAAATTCCATTCACAGAAGCGGTAAAATTAAGATTTATGAAGAAATTAATTTTTTTAAGTACCACTTAGTAGTTTCACTATTCATCAAAAATTGATGTTTTTCAGAACAATGCCAAAATTTCATCCTAAGCTATATTTCATATTCCGAATTCAAAAATGAAGTCTATTTTACCAAATTCATATCATAGAATTTGCATTAATTAATTTTATAATTAAATCCCGCTGTTAAAACAAATAGCGTGTTTTTAAGAAACAATATCTATCAAAAGATTGGCACTTGATTATGTCTGGTTTAATTGTGAGATTACATCCAATGACCAACATTGTATTAAATTGTAAAAATATATTCTAAATATACTTTAAAACCACTCAAATTAATAATTTATCACTATTAATTATTTCGATTAAAAAAGTTGTTTTTAATTATAATTTAGTAATTTTCACTATTCATCAGAATATGAAAGTTATCCGAAAAGTACCAAAATTTCACCTTAGGCTAAATTCGATACTCCGAATCCTAAAATGAAGTTCATTTTGAAAAATAAGATTTACAGAGTTTTAAAAAGTGGGTATTACTATTCATAACGGCTAGTTTTAATAATATTTTAATAGCATATCGTTGTTTAGTGAAACTCGGTATTGCGTATTACACACGCTATCGAGGAAGGTCGTGATTGCGTGTAATGCATGGCAAGTCAAGGATGTGTGTTGTGCAAGCTCCTTTTGGTGTAGCGTACAACACAAGACTTTAATAAAATTAAAAAGAATATTTTTTTATAAAATCTTGGGCTGTTACATAGTCCATATAAAACAAGTTATCAGATTCATGTACTTTTCATGGTTTTTATGAGATATCATAGGGTAGTCTTATGCATGAAAAAGTATTCATGAGTTTGGAATTTCACAGAATTTGTGATGTGTGGTTCCATGGTTTTTAGTTCATGATAATTTTGGTTACGGAAATTATTTTAATTATTTTATTTTTGATTTGTTTCCATGGGAACTAATAAGGAATACCCTTAGAGATTATGGGTGTTTTTGAACACTGAATGTGAGGAAAAATTGTTCGTCAAGATGAGGCAGATGGTGTTGACCATTCTGGGGGTGGGTGGCATGGCTTATAGGTAGTGACACAGGGTTTTTATAAGAGTATATGCGGTTATTGGTTATGTATATCATTTTAGGTGTTTTATAGGTACATTATGTTCTTATTACTATAGGATATAACAATGATTTGATTTAAACAACTCATTGTTGGTAGATTCCTTCATATAATAAGTAACATAGGGGATTATATTTAAGATCAGTAAGGATGTGGTTCTCCTTGACGAAGGTCACGATTGGTGGTAGTTGTGAATACCAGTTGCTGGATATTGAGACCACTAATTAGGGGAATGAGGATAAATATTTATGTTGAGGCCATTGGGATGAGATAATTGAAACATGGGAATCATCATGCCCTAGGTTTGAGTATTTATTGAACCAATTGTTTGTTTGAGGAAGTGGGCATCCTTAGGACACAAGTTATGTATTGTGGATGTTAAATTTGATCATCTTGATGACTAAAATTGATTATGTTGTGATGGTTCCCTTGTGAAGTCATGTGGTGTGGAAATGGTTAAAATATCAAGCAATCATTCAATATGAGAGACCATGGATGTGTTGTTACACTTTGGAATTGGTTGTGGTAGGTAAAGGATCAAAGAGGTTTATCAAACAATGGGTGAAATAGGTTGAGTGATATTTTTGGATTTAATTTATTTACTTATTTTCATTCACCTGTACTTGTATGGATGTAAATTAGAGACACTGATGGTGGTGGCCTATTTATTTTATACACACACCTGGAACATGACCTCTACGATGAGTGAAAATTTTATTGTTTTGACTATAGGTAATATAAATGTCTTTATTCATGGATATTAGTGGGTAGGGGCATAATAGTATTTCACAATCATGATGGAATGGTTTTTGGTAGATTATCTAAATAGATCCCCATTCTCAGGCTGCCTATATTTTGGTTATTTTGATTATGAATATATGTGGTTGCCCACATGAAATGTTATTTACTCTGATGTGAGTAAGGTGATAGTCAATATTTTATGGGTTATGGGGTGTCTATGTTTTTCTATTATTATCATTGTTTATAATTTCTTTTATTTTGTTTGAATAGGTTCCTCCACTATGTTATGATTATTATCATTATCACTAGAGTGTATTGTCTCACCACTATCGCCCTATAGATCATCGCTAATAGTTGGTAGTCTTTGGAATACATGGATGTGTGTCTATGGATTCATGGTGACCGAGTCTATAAACAGTACAAAGTGAATCTAGATAGGGATGTCAAACCTAGAAGGGACGTCATAGTACAGATTTATGATCCCATAAGAGAGTAAGTTAGGAGTGAGTTATTTCTTGTTTGGGTGGACATGGAATGTATGAGCATAGTCCGATTTTTCACTGAATGAGTGTCAAGTATATAGAAAAATGGGATATCTGGAGAGGTTTTTTGGGTGATCTCTTAGTTAGTTTCAGGTCATGGATTGGGTCATAATTAGATATTTTATATAGTATAGGGATATGTACGGATGACCTTTATCCATGATTCATCTTTAATAGTGGGATGATGCAATGAATACCATACCCATCAATGAGGGTAGTTGTTGAAAAAGTGTGTGTCCTTATAGGGAGGAAACATAATGGGTGGTCAGGATTCATGACACCTATATGTGATAAATCCAACTCTCCCATATTAGGTATGAGGTTATTGACATTTATTATTATGACTTTATCATGGTATTTTTTCCAAATGTTAGATATTGGTGCACAATGTTCATATTTTATAAATGGAATGACTAGATGTAAGTTCAGGTATGGATTTCAGAAATTAAGTGTGATAAGTGTTAAACCATTAGTTTTTATGAACCTTTTTATCGAATAATTTAATTTTCATTGATGTATTACATTTAACTCCACACCATGTTATTCATTCGTTATACGCTACACCTATATTAGCTTGTGTTATACGCAACACCGACTTTTCATGTGTTTCTATGAAACAAATTAATTTATAATAATTATTTAGATGAGATTGTTATAAAATATCCATTATAAAAAGTAATACATATAATAATAAAAAACTTTTATATATTATATTATAGTTTTTTATATAAATATTTTTTCTCTAAAGCGTTAATATTATTGAGAACACTATTTTATAAATTGAAATTCTGTTTTATGTCCTTATGTGAACAATAATTAAATAATTTTTAATCACATTAATAAATATAATTTGATAAAATAAACATCATTTTTTGAATTCAGAATGTCAACATTATTTTATGGTGACATTTTCAGATTTTATAGATTTTTTTTTGAATGAATAGGGAAAACTAAGGAAATTTAATTCTAAATTTCAATTTAATATAATTTATTTATAATGGTAAAATATATTTTATTTTGGATTTAATTATCAAGGATATAAATTGTACATATTTAAATCCCATTTTTGTCATTGAAATCGATTTCATATTGAAATTTCATATAAAATTAGTTGATGATTTTAATCATTTTTTCTTATGAAACTCGGTGTCAAGAAAGGTCTATGAGGTTAATTTTAAATATATTTTTTCACTTATTTGATTAGATTTTGGAATAATTGATTTAATATTTTTAATCAGTGTAATTTATAATATATAGTAATTTGAAATTGGATTTTGAGGAATATATTAGTGAATGTAATTAAATTTAATTATAGTGATTAATGTAAAACAATATTATTTAGTATTTAAACATTAATTTAAAAGTCCAAATAACCTAGAGACATTTGAGAAATCTATTTTTTCGAAATATTTCAAGAAATAATGCTCATGGAAATAAAATAAAATATTTCTTGAGGCACATAATGTAAAATATACCTCTTAATATTGTTTACTTAGTTATATTTACAATAATGTCACTCCTCCTCCATTATAAAAGACAACTAACCCCATCACTTCTACACACATATCAATAAATTTGTCTCAGAAACATTATACACAAATATAATACCAGCACCCCTCCCGTAATCATTTATTCCTCCCTTAGGGTATAAATCCATCCAAGGAATATCTTTGGTGAAATCCAAGAGATGTTACAAAAATAAAAGGTAACATTCTTCTATATGAATTTTTTTATTTTCAATATACATACATCAATCCTTCTAATAAATAGTTTATATAATTAAAAAATTATACTTAATTTACTAATTAGTTTTTACACAATCGTTTCTACATACAAAATAAACCTTCCATCAAGTGGTTCATGAACATAAAATTCATGTGTACGTAAGACTACTAACTCGTGAAATGGTGTCATTAGTTTTTCCTTTACTATCTCTCATGGATGGGAATAATGATGGAAGTACTATTTTTGTATGATATATATATATATATGATATTTATGATAATTTTTTTATAATTATTATATAAAACATGTATTCATTATCTCTATTTTTTGTAAATGCGTTAACATTGTTTGTCGATATGTAAAATAATGTCTCCGTAAAGCGATGTGATTCATTCAAAATTTGCATTGAATTTATTTAGGATTAGTTTAGTATAGGTATATGATATATATGAAATGATAATTCTAATTCAATTACATTCCCACATATATATAGACTTATATTTCATTTAATATATTTCTTTCAATATGACAATAAAACAAAAATAACATTCATGCTTACATACGACCTATCATCTTTATGAACAACTTATTCCCTTTAAAATTTAAATAATTTATAGATTATTATAAATGTATATAGGATATATATTATATTTATATCCTGTTTTACATTTTTGAGATCATTATATATGTTAGAGGACCAATAAAATAAAAAATAAGACATACCTAAATAACAATGTTGTTATTATCTAAACCGTAACATTAACATAGAATTTGTAAAAATGGTTAATAAAAGGTCATAAGTAAATCATATTTGGTATGATATTACTGATTATTGTTCAGTAAAATATAATTAGTAAATTGATAGTTTATATGAAATAGGTTTTAATTGGTATGAAGAGAGTCAAGACATATATGAAAGGGGATTTGTAGTCTCACTTTTATTTCATAATAGAAATTCCTTGTTCACCACTATATTCTTTTATATGGTGTATATAAATACTATTAATTTATTATATGATTGTTACACTTAAAATTATGGTTATTTAAATATCCATTTTATCATATCTTTTTCAAGGATTTTTACGGTTTAAAAGTTACAAAACCAATAATGTAGTTTTGTCTCAATTTTCCTTCTTTGAGACACACATTTTGTTGATAACCTATATTAATTTATGTGGTGTATTTAATACCATTTGACATGTTATATAATTTTTATAATTCACTTCATGATATTTTATGCTTCATGTAATGTCATTTTATTACAATGTGAATTTGGTTTAATTTTACCAAACTAGTAAGAGTTTATTGCAACAATCTCTTAATTTATCAGGATTATTCTTCATTATGATTCAATTGATGAAATCAAATGATCCATATAACATGAAAAATAAATAATTTTCTTATTATATGTTTATTCAATAAATCATAATTTATTATTAAAATGTTTCTCATATTTTGTAGTCAATGTAATTAAGAAAATGTTTTTAAGAAAATTGTAGATTATTTTTCTCCTGTTGAAAATATGTTTATTCAGAAAATAATGTTATCAAAAAAAATTAATTTTTTTAAATGAAATATTAAAATTATTTTCAGGTAAAAATGTATTTAATTTTTTTTACAGTTTTCATTGAATCCATTTAATGTTTTTGAATCTTTTGTAGATAAAAAGTTCTCCAAAATTGTTTTATGTTTAAAAACGATTTTTCAATGAAGAAAATATATTTTCTTGAATAATATTTTAAAAATAACATACCATGTAATTTACCATATATGATAGAATTGATATGTGTTAATCTTTCATTTATGGGTAGTGATCCAATGGTTCCATTAATGTCCTTCACCTAAATGGTTAATGTGTTGATGACATGTTGTTTATGAAACACATTTCTATTTCAAAGTTTATATACTTTTGACACATGCTTGAGAAACTGTTTTATTCTTTGATGAAAATGATTATAAACCAAATATATTTTTCATAGGTTGTGATATGATGACATGTTTATAATACACATTCCATTCCTTGGGTTATTATAGGGGTATTTAGGGTCGTGTGAAACATCTATGTATGTTTTCATTATGATGTAGGTGAGAAATATATGTACCTATAATACATTGTGTAAATATTAATATCTCGTGAGATAACGATGGGAAATATGTCAACAGACATGATACACTATGGGAATTACGGGAAAGAAGATCCAATATAAAGAAAAGATTGTGACTGGGGCTGGGGGAGTGTCTCGCCCAAAAGGATTAGTACCCCTGGTGTGACACGATATGATTTGAAATTGTTCTTTGAATTATAGGGATTTATATTATGAATTTATGTGTCTTCTAAAATTCCATTTCTTATTCATGTGTCATGATTTCATGGCTTATTCTTTTGTTTACCATATGTTTCATGTCTTATGAATTGCCAATATATATTTCATGACTCTTGTGTATGACCTTTTATATGAAAGGTGTCATATTCAAATTTTATGATCATGTTCTCATACCATGATGATCAGTATTATGCTTCCATACCTCCACTGTTTATACTTACTAATCATCCTAGACCACCCATTTATTATGTTTCCTTTCCCTAGTTTATGAGGATATGTACTATATATGATGTGTCTAAGAAGGGTTATTGTCATCAAGAACCTAGTGGGAGATAATGCGTCTCACTTATGTACCAAATTTTTATGTTTCCATGTTTCCAATAGAACTCAGCTACTATAGTATTTGGGCATCTATTTCAGTAATATGTTATGTATTCTAGAAAAATTATGTATTGTTAATGTATGAAAAGGGATATTTTCTATAATTAGTGTTTGATGAAATGGAATTTAGAAAATGTGTGAATCAGGTATGATTCAGAATGAATGTTAGCATTATGTATGATGCATTATGGAAGCGAGAATTAGTTATGACATAAGATAGAAATGAGAATATGTAGGGTGTGGGGTGATTATAATTAATGACTAGTGAATATGTGGGGATAGTCGATGTGTAATAAATATTGGGGTGATTGAAAGGTATGACACAATAATTATATCTAGTTTTTTTTCTTTTAATTAGATGGAGATAGTGATTCCTACAGTGGGGACTACCCATATAAAGGATAAACATGTTTAAATTTGGTATTCGGGGTGATCGACTAAGATACAAATGTTTGTTTTCATCATGGTGTTTATGGAATATAGTGGGTGGGTTTTTATGGGTTCTGGTTTCAGTGTGTTGTATAATATAACTCTAGGATGATTTATTCTATGGTGGGGAGGTTTTATTGTATTGTGTGTTCAAGAATGGATATTAAAATTAGATATTTGATTTATTGTTTAAATAGACCCTATAGAGGTTTCGAGAGAGCCATTATAGGATGGGGATGGCTTCTAGGGAGTTATCATGGGGTTGGGGGTTGGTTATTGTGAAATTAAATTATATTAGATATTTAGAAGATGCTTAGATAATATAAATTATTTTTTGTGATTTATTAATAATTGGTTGTAGAGATATTTTAGTATGAACTTTTATATGCATTCAGTGTTTTTAAAGATTAATAAAATATGGAAAAAAACTAATATGTATGGGTCATGCCAAATAATGGTCTCCATACATAAGAGTTATCATGTGATGTGATAGAAAAAATTCATAATCATGGGGAGATCAATAATACATAATATTAGTTCATTAATAAATAGAATATATAAGAGTAACTTGTCATATATAAGGGACATTGTTGTATGTGAATTTGGCTATGCATTGGAAACCCTTGTGATACGTATAGATAAATCTCAAATGTATAAGGATCACCCAGATCTCTTCCGAAAAATGGTTATGTGTTGATGTACCTTATCATACATAATGGTAACAATTTAATATGTAATGACCATTTTTATATGTAATGGTTAGAAGTTAGTAAAGTGTATGAATACACAAGGATATGTTAGGCTCATATACATGATGTGTAAGGATTGTTCCTATTTATATATGAGGGATTTAATATATAATGATCCATATTCAAGGGTCTCATAATTTACCGAATTTTGATGGATTATTTATACGGTTTGTGATATGTAAGGCTCCACATGGGATATATGTTTGAGTAACCCATGTATAAGGTAAGTGATATGTAATTCTCCACGTGGGAGATATGATCGAGTGACCCATGTGTATGGGTAATTACATATTTTTGTAGGGAGTTTTTGAGGTTACTATTCTATATCATTGGGTGTTTATTATTTTTCATTCAAAAAGTTTCATATTTTTTTAGTTTAACCCGAAATCAGGGAATTTGTAACATTACTTTATTTATTTCTATTGGAGATGGATCAATTTGAGCTTATTAATTAGTGGAATCCAACAATATGAATGTATGTGGTTCATAATTATTAAATGTGTTATATGTGTTCTTACACTCTATATAATTAACATACATTGGTAGGTTCATGAGGATGACTGATCATGGAACCGCAAAGAAGTTTTGTTATTAGTAAGAGATTAATATGGTAATACTCATGTTTAAAATGAATTTTTTTAACATGGTATTGATTAGATTGGTTTTTTGAGTGGTTTGAAGATTCAATGATCCCAATGTCATATTTTGTGAAGTGGTGATTCGTGAGATGTTCTGATTTATGTGGTTCTTTGGGAATGTGATGGGTGTAACCAATTTAAATATGGTTGATATTTATCACTAATAATGGTGTCAACATTTTATCATTGTTATAATGAATATGGTTTTGACCATTATCATTGGTGGTGATGGTGATTCAATGGTATTTGGTTATGTGATTATGTTAATTCAAATCCTTATGGGGGTTGTTGTTTTGGGGGTCATGTGTATGCATGGTAAGGCTCATGGAGAGGTTCTTAAAACTGTTTTGTTCATTATATCCACCTTAATTGAGAGTCATATGGTTGATGATGAAGTGTTTCATAAATAATAAATAGGGTAAAACATAGATGACCATGGTATGAGGGGTGTTAGACCAATAAATTAGAGGAGGATACTCACCGTAAATATGGGACATGTTGGTGAAGATGAGATAAACGTTGAAATGTAACTATGTTGTCATACCATTGGATTCGTTGTCCAATTTATCCAGTGGATGGAAATGTGTTCTAAAGACCTAGATCATTTGATATTGAACGTGGACATGTCATTGGGGAATCATAACTGGTTTGAAAAGGATATTATTATTATAATATAATCGATTGTCAAACACTAAAATTTTAGTATGGATTTCCATTTAAATGTACAGATTTTGGAATATATTTATTCACATGAAATAATGATCTAAAACAAACTACGATATAATTTATTGAGCTAAAATATTAAATTTGCAGATAAACATTAATACAGATGAAGAAGAAATATGAAACAGTATTAATAGAATATCAATAAGAAAAAATCCTCAAGTAAATAATAATTTGACAAAATGGAAATCTTTGTCGTCGTGATTTTTAATGAATATCATCACAATGATTGTATCTATGGAAAGAAGGAAATTCATTTGAGATATAATATACATATTGAGATAGAATTAGATAAGGTGAATTATTTTAGTGATGATTGATAGGATATTTATATGAATGAAATTTTATTGTTATATATATGGTCGTTGGACACATGATCATTGGAAACATTGTTGATGGGTATATGTCCATTGGTTAAGCTTGTATATAATAGGTATATTGAAGACGTGTGATTGATTATAACAAACTAAAACTAATATAAATCATTAATGATAAATAATGACATGAGAAGATAATATTTAATTTGGATATTTCATTATAAATAATAATTTGTATTCTTTCATATTATTATTATTATTATTATATAATTTCCAAAAAATGGATGGATAAAAATAAAATATTTTTAAATTAAATAAAAATAACATATGATATAATCATATTTCCATAAATAATTGTAATTTAATTATTATTGTCCAATTAAATAAGAATTATTTAAAAATTAGTACTTTAGTATATTTTATATGCTTTTATATAAATGTTTCATTTATCTTATTTTAGGAAATTTAATGGGATGAATTATTATATATGTATATATTTTTAAATTAATTAATTTTTTCAAATATCTTCAATTTGTTAGAAATAATGATGAAAAAAAATTAAAGTTAAAAAATAATATTTTTAAATTGATTTTTTATTCTATTGTGTATTTTAAAATATTAAATTGAAAACATTTTGGGGGATATTATAATAATATTTTCTAATTTATAAATGCATAGATTGAAAATTGATTATTTAGTGATTTATATAAAATATTATTAAGAGAATGCAATGTTAAAAAAGTTAATTTTTTATTAAAACATTAATATATATATATTATATTTGGATTTAAAAATTAAATTTTATATATTTAGAAAATGAATCAGATTAAATGGAACCAAAAATTATAATCAAATCATCTAAATTATTTAATGTGGTAAATTTAATTTTTTTAGACAAAGAAGGTACTGAGGTAAATAGTCGATTTACCACTATAAAGGTAAATGATATAAAAAGCTGTAAAACTGTGTGGTAAATTTATTAAATATCATCAAGCACTATCTATAAAAGTAATTAATAGTTATATGTCGACTAAATATTAACCCATATATATTATTATAAACTTTTTATCTACATAATTTTTAAAATGACCTCCATACACCTTATGAAATGGATATTTGCTGAAATGTCACTCAAAACTCACATATAAAAGGAACTATTTTATAACCCTCCCAAAACATTAAAAATTTTATAAATATCTTTATAATCATACCATTTATTCTATATCATGTCCCTTTTATAATTTTGATAACTTCTGGTTCCCTAATAAAACCCTAAATCCTTCATTCTGAAGGAACTTATGTTGAGATGGATTAAATTAATCAAGTATCCAAGTATTCCCTTAAATTTTACATAAACATTTAAATAAAATTTATTTATTAATATAATTATAAACACTAATTATGTTATATTAATATTTTTATGCTTATATTAAAATTAAATTATGATTATAAATCTTGTAACTCTCACTCGTTAATTATTATAGCTTCTTCTTGTTGGGTCAGTTCGACCACCAACATTAACAGTGTTATAAAAAATCAATATGTTCATCCTGAATAAGAATAAGAACATTAATATTTATTTTATATTATGTTAAAAATTAATTTATGTCATGAGAATAGTTTTTAAATCATTACACAAAAAATAAAGTTCAATATTAAGTAACCGAGAATTAATGATAAATTGCTCGAAAAATGATCATCATGAATTCTATTCTCATAAAATATATAAATATTTTTAATAAATTTAATATGGGACTATATAAATTATAGGAAAAATTATTCCACTACCATTAATAATAAATTATGCATGATATTTGTATCACAGAAAAAGTTCTAACATCGCCATCATGAAACTCTCACGAAATATTTGAAATTACTAACATCTGATTACGAAAATAAAACCATAAATAACAATTATATGTGATGAAAGATTATATTTAACGGTTATAAAATGTAAAATTTATTAATAATTATTTTAAATAATTGATTAATGTTTTTATACATATTATAATTGTGGTTGATTAACTGTCATTGAATTTGGTCATAAATGTTATGGTTTTATCATCTCATTTTCATCTCCTTGATATATGTTCTATATTAACAAATTTCTTCTCATATGTGGTGTATTTAATTACCAATGAATGCATTGAGCCATATTTTACATTTAGTTCATGGGATTTAAAATTGCATATTATGTTCTTTCTTTTTTTTTCTTTCAATTAAAATGTTTTTAAGTCATAAGGGTTTCATTATCAATATCACTTTGACATCAATATTATATATGTCTGTACACTTATATAAGAAATTGTTTTCATAAATATATATTAAAACAATATATATTTATTGTTATATAATTATTAATAATTTTTAAATATATTCATTCCATTTTTTATCCCTTTGGTTAAAAATTCAACCAAAATGACAATTGTAATTAGAGTCGACCATATCCCTTATTTTTTCTTATGAATCATTCTGTTTCGTGTACATATTTTTTATTTATTAATGGCTATAGTTTTCTCTACTTATATCACTTATTATGGTATTTATCAATGTATTGCATTCAATTTTTTTGGAAAAGTCGTTTCTAATAAAAATGACTATCCTTATAAATGTGTGAAAATAATTTTTTGAAATATTCATTCATAAATAAATTTTCCTATTTTTATAGCTAATTTTCATAATGAATATTCTTTTATTTTTTTGTGGTTATCCAAAGTAATTATTATTTCCAATATATTTTGTTTATATATTTTAAATAAATTTTTATCAAATGAAAATTAAATTTCATCTATCTTTTTATTGTAATTTTATAAAACTATAAAAAATACTCATCCATGTCGACATCAATAAATTATTTTTATAATTTATTGGTTGATATGCTCCAATATAACCATATGTATTTTTTGGACGGATTATAATTATGTATTATGGAACTATTCATAAAACAAAGTTCCTTATTTTGGGTTACATAAGCTATATAGAATTGGGAATCTATTCATGATCATGTAGTGCACAATTGTATGCTCTATCATTATTTGATGGGTGGATCCATTATATACCTAAAATTCAATGGGTAAATTTTTATACCTCTTGTAATCAAAAGGGTACACAGGTGTTCAACTATATCCAATGTGTACATGAGTGGTCAACCCAAGCCCATGGATATACCATTGTCTAGCTAAACCCCATGGTTATAGAAGCAATCATCCCAAGCCAAATGGTACAAGAGTTGTAATCCCAAGACAAATATGGTACACCGGTTGTTATCCAAACCCTATTATATTACGAACTACTAGATATATTAATCTTATATGGGATTAATGTTCATATGGTTTACCTTTATGCATGTTATTAGTTTAATGATCATATTTATGTTGTATTCTTATGTTACGCATTACACCTATGTCATAATCACATATTATTGACCCATGACTTATGTTTTATGTTATTCCAAAATTATTATCTAAATTTCAATAATTTATTATCTATGATTAACTAGGTAGGATTTCAATGGTGAAATGTTCATGTACATTAATTTTTTTCTCATAACCATATGTCGGCTCACAAATGATCATCTATTGATGAAAATTATTTTTTCCCTTTATGTTATTCTTATATAACCAATTTCTTGCGTATCCATTCCCAATAATATTAAAAATATTATTAATTATGGAATTTATAAAAATATCATGTATGTAGAATCTTATTGGTATTTTTCAAGACTCTTTGTAAAATAAAAAGACTGTGTAGATAAACTACAATTACACTAAACCATTAGATTTTGGGATTGTGGTTAAATTTGTGAGAAATAATTATTAATGATGTAATATATATGTGTGTGTTATTATAGATTTAGTTCAATTTGTATCTAATTATATGTGTAACATTTGTAATTTAGAACTGAATCTTTTAATACAAGGTTGTAGAGCATTAGTTTCCATTTGGGTGAGAATTAATTATTTTTGGGGAATGGGTTATAAAGGATTAGGGAAAAATATTAAATTTCCCTATGAAGAAAATAAATAAATCTATTATGAACCTAAAATTTTATAGGATTAAATGGATGTGTTATAATTTAGTACAGATTAAGACTTAATTTCCTTATCATATGATTATTTACTCAAATTATTATAGATTGATACAAACACTATTGTTTTCTATTTTTGTTACTACCTATGAATAAGAGGAAATTTTTTAATAATTAGTGTGATCGAAAATGTGGTGATTATCCAAATAAGATTCCTAATATTATGGTAGGAGTGAATAACTACCTTGAAATATTATCTTAGGTCATTAACAAGAACATATACTATATTGAGATCCTAAGGGTACCCAAGGGGGTGAAATGAACTTCTAATCTTTTAATGGGTCAACGAACACCAATCTTTTATGGAGCATTATGTCCATTAATTATTGGGAAATGGATTTATAGGAATGAAGGTATATTTTCTATTATTCAACTCTCAAATAAAGAAAACGTAATTTCTATTGAACGTCCTTTAAATAGTAAATTAGAATAATGGTGGTATCTAATAATGTCCATGGGACTAAATGGAGAAATAAAATCCATAATATGGGAGGATTTTAAGGTTATATTTTTCAATAAATATCTTTATTGGCCACATCACACTGAAATAGATAGATAATTTATATAGTTGAAACGGATGTAAAATTAATCCATTGGTACCTATGAAGAAAACAACAATTTACTTTTAAAAAAATAATTCTAGTTTCAAAATTTACAATAAAAGTAAAAATTATCGTCTCTTTAGTGTTCTAGAACCAATTCATTGAATGACATTATCCATAAGATACATTTTTAATCAATTAATAAATTTCTCTATGTACATTTATAGAGGAAATATAAACTGAGTACTCTCATTATACTTTGGGATTTGGTGATCAAAAAAAGGAAAATAGTGTTTCTATAAAGTAGAATGATAACTCTTATAGTGTATAGTTTTTTTTACCAAAATTCCAAAAATATGGGTGAACAACATAGACATTTCCTAAAATGAATTAAAAAATATTTAATGTGTAGTATTATTTACCATCGTGATAGAGATTTTCAAGGGGAGAAAAATAGTATTGTTCATACAATTGATGGTAATAAGGTCATAGTTAATCAACCACCCACACTCTAACTATTTAATTATAATATATATAGACAATATGAAAACTATGAAACCAATACAAGGGATAATGATAACAATAGATTCTAATAACCTCCTAAACGAAGGGATAGTGGAAAAACCTATGCAATCACAAAAATTATTTTGGGTCACACAAAAAGTGGTGTAGTGTTAACTCATCAACCACTATATATCTATAATTGACTTATTTATTATGGTTCCTCCCACTCTTCATATATTACAATTTTCTTAATGTAATTAAATCATAACCTCATTGATTAGATATTTAATTACTCATGGAAATAAATAGTGGGTCGATGATTTCATCTCATGTCTACAACTCCTCTTTAATTGATGCCTGTGGGGATGATCGTTCTAAAAAAATATTATTCTCAATTTAGTCACATTTGATGTAATTTTGGGCATGGATTTTCTATCTCAACATAGATTCTATATTAATTAAAAGGATAACAACGTGAAATTAGATTTCTTGTATAAAAATGTGTTCATATTTTGGTGAATGGAAGACTATCTAATCACTATTTGAATTACTTCAATTATATGGGTCCTAATAACCAATCTTGGTGGATATTTATCACAAATTATTTGGGAGAAACATAATTATACATATGACTAATATGAGGGAAAACATGATTTTTTAATTCATACCTAACATAGTGATGATGATATATCATTTGAAATTATATCTATAATCTTGCATATCTTATGAATGACCCCTAATATATTTATCAAAGATAGATAATTGAAATTTTGAGGATGGAATTTATTTAAGGAGTTAGGATGTAACACCAAGAGATTTTAGTATGGGTTTTTCTTCAAATAAATATTGTGGTCAGTAGCATTTTCCAAATTCAATACAAATCTAAAAATAATTAAGACACTTTTTATTGGAATATAAAATTACAGTTAAAGATAAATATTATTAAACTTATAGAACAATGTAAAAATCCAAATTAAGAAAATTGAAAGTGGAATAAATCTAAATGAAAATAAAAATTAGAGGGACATGTAATCTTTGTGTTAATAGTTGTCAATTAAGATAATCACCTCAATTATAACTATTTAAATAAAAAAATGATTAGAAATATAGTATACATGTATAGAGAGATGTAAATAGGTTGAATGGTAGAAGTGACCTTTTTAAGGATATATATAGGAATAAATGTAACAATTATAATTATTGTCATTGGAAATATGGTTTTTGGGTAATCATTTATCAAATAGGTATATTAATGATATCAAATAGATTGTAACAAACTGAAAATAATATAATTTAGAAATTCTAAATAATAAAACAAAGATGATAAAATATAATTGGAATATTTATTTTATAAAAATCTATTTTTACATGTAACAAATTATTATTATTATTATGCAATAATTTCTATAAAATATATTGTTAAAATTATATAATACATAAGTTAGATAAATATAATAAGTGAAATAACTATTAATCATTAAATGAAGATAAATTAAATATTCTTTGTCAATTAAATATTATTTTCATAAAATCATTGTTTTATTGAATAATATATTTTTATTTAAATTTTAAATATTTATTAATTAAATAAATATAATGAAATATTATATATATATATATTAATGAATGAACATTCATTGAATGATATTCATGTGATTTAAAATAATAATAAAATCTACAAATGATAAAAGGCAATATACTTCAAATGATTTTTTTCAATCCATTGTGAATTTAATTAAATTAAATTAATAAATAATACAATATTACCATATTAAAATTTTTCACTTGTATAAATTCATTTATTAAAAAAACTAATGATTAATTTATATAATATAAAATTAATAAAAAAACGCTCTAAAAAATTATTTTTCAAGAAATCCATTTTTTAATATATTTTTGGTTTTCTGTTAAAATAAAATTTCAAATATTTAGAAATTGAATTAGATTCAATGGAGTCCAAATTTTTTATTAGAATGTAGAAATTTGGTAAGTATGACAATTTAAATTTTTTCATATATAGAAGTAATGAGTGTAAAAATTGAGTTATCATAGTAAAGGTAAAACAAGGTATAATGGATTTAACATAAGTGTTAAAGGAATAAAATATCATAAAACATTATCCCAAAATGTCTGTATTAGGTCATTATCAATATGAAATTACATATCTATTTTTTTCATATTTTTATTCAATTCCTTTTAAAATGAAAACATTACACCATAGGAAATGAATGTTTGTAGAGATACCCCTCAAAAGCCACATATAAAAGGTAACCTATTATACCCCTGAAAATCAACTAATAAATTTTAATTATATCTCAAATATAATCCAATTTCTACTTTTTAAAATCCTTGTTATATTTTATATATACTTTAATTCTTCTAGGGAATCCTAAATTCACAAGATGAAGGAACTCGTGTCATGATTGCGCAAATTCATCAACAGAGTATCTTGGTTATTCTATAAATTTTTCAATTCAATTATTGTATAAAATGCTTAAAATTTCATTATTCGCTGAAATTAAATTATATTAACATCGTTATTCTTAAGATAAAATGATAATACTATTATTTAAATTCATACACATACTCATTCATGATTATACTATGTTCTTGTTTGGGACAGTTCAACCACATAAATGTATGATGATATAACCACATCATTATATTACTCGTGAATAACTCTCATGAAATAATTATTTATTATATATGATATTATGATGTAATTTTTGTCATTAATATGATTTTTGAATGATGAAATAATGGATTCTCAATATCAAGAAACCATTATTATCAGTTAATTACTTGAAAAATTATTATCATGAATTCTATTATAAAAAACCATATGAAAACATTCAATCAATTTACATGGGGAATACACAAATAATTATAAAAAATTATACCAACTTGTTTAATAATCTGGTAATGGAGAATTTATAATCAAGATATAATGGCCAACATTTCCATTGTGAAACTCACATAAAATAATAAAAATTACGAATATTTTATGATGAAATTTAACAATAAATACCTAATATATGTGTAATGAATAATTATAATTAATTTCTAAAAAATGTCAAATATTTCAATTCTGTTCTGAAATAAATTATTGTGATTTTATACTTATTATATAGGGGGAAACATGATTCTATTTAATTTAGGAGTAAATGTAATTACTTTCTCTTCTCAATTTTCTCTCAGTGAGATGGGTTCTATATTCCCCAACCTGTTTATTTTTTTGGTGTATATAATCCCACATGAGTTTCTTATACCATATCATTCATTTAAAAACTGATTTTTAAAATAATTTATCATGTTTTTTGTTTAAATGGATTTTTATTCAGTTATTACCAAATCTGTAAATTTTTCATCTCCAATCCCCTATTGAGATTATTTTTTAATTTGTATGAGCATATATTTTTAAAAAACATTTGTTATTTAACTATTAAACAACATTTTTTTTGAATAATTCGTTTATAAATTTGTGTTACACATACTAATACAATTTACTATATCTCTTGTTCATAATTAAATAGAATTAAAATATTTATTTAGATCTGGCCTTCTCAATCATTTTTGGGTTGAAAGCTATGTTTTTTCACATCATATTATTTATTTATATAGAGTCTATTGGATCAGAAAAATAGATGGGGTGAATAAGGGGTCAATATTTACTATGTTTTTATTTTCTTTTAAATTATCCACTCTTATAGTCATTCCTCTATCCAAGGTAATATACGTGAATCCTTTAATTTTTTTCTTACCTAAACAATATTTGAAATGTTGGAATAAACAATTACAAAAGCACATAAGGTCTTTACAATGTTTTAGACCATGCTAAAAATCCCACTCCTGGTCAAGTTTGAATGTTTTGGGTACACATGTTTTTTACCACTTTAATTTTATATTATTATAAGTAGATTAGAATAGGAACATAAAGCACAAGAATATATCTTCTACCTCCCTATACAGTCTCACATAACGTAGTCCCCCAAACTAGACGATGGATATTTCTATACATGTACCACCAGTTCATTAATGATCTTCCTTGATCTTGTGAATATGGCTTCAACTACAATGGTCAAGATAAATGGTATCACATACAGTATGGGCTTGTTTCTCTACTCGATCTCACTATGATATAGAGTCAAGGTAGAACTTGTATATTTCTAGAGAATCAACACCTAGGATGGAAAAGAAAACCAATATAATTATCTTCCTCTCTTTTTCGATTTCACTTACTTGGAATCCAAATATCATTGTCCATATCTATTTTCAGTAACTATCAAATATTCAATTCAATGATGTATTGAGTTATTATTATTATATTAGATGAAATATCTTCAGAATCACTTAAAAATCAATATAAATATAGATAAATAAAATTTTTCTAATTTCGTGAAAATATTTATTAAATTTTTATTGTAAATATATCTCTATGGTTTTCAGTATTTTGAGTATTCATGCTTATTTTGTATTTAATCTCAATTGAAATATAGATAATACCTTATTATAAATATCCTTATGAATTAGTTTTTCTAATACTTCACGAAATATCTGAATAACTACAACCTCATTTAAATAAACAGAAAAATTTTCTCCATATGAATTGCAATGAGAATCAGAATCTCCTACTTATGTGATATAAAAATAACATGTATTTTTATTATTGTAGTATTTATTATTTTTCTCATATGTATACATTCATGAAGTAACGCGGATTAACCTATTACATAGTGCGAGTCATTTTTTCATGATATGGTACTTTCATCTAAAACATATAGCAAAGCAGCCATAAGAAATCAACTACAACATGCTCTTCATTATTTAACAGCTTCCTATACTGTAGTCTCTATTTCATCACCAAGAAACTCATTTCAATACTCTTTACTTCATACTTACACAATATCATTTTATCATCATTTTTAAATGGAATCATTTATAAATATAATCTTTGATAATTGTTTATTTTTATAACTCTAATGTAGAATCCATGATTAAAATTATATAAAGAATTGTCATATTATTCATTTTTGACCTAGATATTTAGTTTCAAGAATTTTATATAAAAGTAATAGAATTATTTTACAATGAATATATAATTTTCATTTATCATATTGGATTCATGATTCATTAAAATGATCATGATATTTAAATGTTAAATCTCAACTTTAAATCATCATATAAATAACATTATTTAGAATCTAAAATATTACATGAACTCAACATCAGCCTTACACAACATATTAAAACTATGTAATTTCCATCATTGTTTCCAAAATATCCATTATGTAGTGCATACACATTTTTCATTACCTTTACTTAGGTTATGATGAAAATTCGATAGAATTTAGTTTCTATGATTTTCTATTATGTATGTTCAGATTACCTATACATAAAATTGAACTATCATTAAAATAGACTGTAAATTTCTATTCATACCTTTATGAAACTTATATACCATTAGATATAAATTTAAGTAGGGAATGTTTACTTATATGTACCCTATGTTATTCAATGTGACTGTTATGTAGCTCTTTGGTACTGTTTAGGTAGATAGTAAGTAACCGATAAAGAAGTGTTTCTTCTTTATTTTACATTTACATAATCCTTGGACATCATTTTGACGGGTCTTTATAAACATAAACATCACTCAATTCAATCAAGAACCTAATCAACTAATATAATGTCTTATAGAAAAAAAATTAGTGACTTTTTCTGAAAATATTTTATCACTAATTTCATTATCATTGATCCTCAATAACCCTTATATGGATTCTTCAGCTTTTAATCATGCCTCCAACATTTAAACTCTTTTCTTTTGATCTTCTCATTCATTCATATCATTAATCTCTTTCGCAACATGTTATAGATAGTGTTCTCCCCATTAGTACTTGTATTGTTATCCTTAATGATTAATCCAACATTCTAGAAAAATATAGGTCTTTCTATATTAAACATTCTCTACCATGTTCTTTATGTTAGATCCATGACTTCCTCATCATCATTTCCATGAAATATAGATAAAAATCATCTTTGTCATACTTTTCCAAAATATACATGGGTATCACGTTCTTCAAATACCTATATACTTCCTACACATTTTAACAGCTTCTATATAATTTATTCATTGATAAAAAGTAATGAATTTAAAATTAACACTTCAATCCCCTCATTATTGTTATGAAAACCAAAAAAAACCATTTGGTCAATATGTGTGAATTTTCATATAATCCTTGTTAAAAATTAATCAAATATATAATTTAGGGAAGGATCTTACTCACCCTTGAAATTTTCTTCTTCTTCAGCCTTTTTTTAGAATTACATATCAATCCCCTTATTGAGATAAGGATGGAAACCCACATTATTTTTTTCAATGAGAATTTAGTTAATGTAAACTATGACTAAAAGGGATTTCATAGTGCCGAAAAAAAGATAAAGCTTTCAACAGGACGTCATGGTTGTCCATTAAAAGGATTAACATGTGATACCATTCTTAGACTCTTAATTTTGGTGGTTATTCAATATAATTTTTCAAGAGATATAAAAACTGTACTAATTATTCACAAAATAAATTAGAAACATCATGTTAAAATAAATAACTCCCCAGTATTTCATGTGAATCAACTCTCCACCTATTTGGTAAAATTTTAATCATAATATTATTGTGATTATAATTTCATAACTATTTGCTTTGTTTGTGTTTCCCATATATCCACGTTCAATGTACATTGTATTTTTGATATATTCTATTCATTTTTTCACCACACCTGGGACTAACTCACTTTATTCATCATGGTAGTGAGAATTCTCTATAATGGGAAACATATCATGGATTGTAGTAGGGAAATAATTATGCTACTCCCCCTTTATTTTTCTCTAACAATTATATATATTTATTAGAGTGAAATAAAAAAGAGGGGTGAATTGATATTCCAATTATATATTTTAATAATAATATTTAAACAAAAATACCATAAATTTATTTAATCATCATAGTTAACTAAAAAATTAGGAGTATGTAATTTTATCATACAAAAAGATTTTTATGTGTTATGTAACAAACTACTTAAAACATGTTCAACACTCTTTTCGATTTTGAAATAAAATTACCTATACAAAAAAACATATATAAAATATGCGTTAATAATTACTATCAATGTAGGATGTTTCTATTTATTTTATATATCTGATTTATTTTTGTTTTAAAATCAATGTAAAAGGAAATTGTTAAAAAATGAAGGGGAATTTAAGAAGGAGATTTATTGTAAAGTCAAGACATATTCCTCACCACATGGAAATAAACCAATATGGAGAAATTTACTAATAAATAAAATGATTCAAAACCTATAGGATGTTTTTATTACAATAGATCACAAGGATCTCCAGAAAAAATAAATCTACTTCAACTTTTCTACATTGGATACTAAATAGTGTAACAACAAATTGCATGTGGCCCATACTTCACAACCTCATAGAAAGATCTTCTATGATTATGGATAAAAATGATGAGATAAAGAGTGTAATGAACTCTACATTACAATGCAAGTATTATTTCATAAAATATATATAGTTTAAATCACACACTTCAAAAATATTAAAAAAAATAATGTAATAGAAGTGAAATAATTTCAGAAAATATAAATAGTAGTTGTATTGTCTTGTAGATGAATCTTATGTTATTAACGTATTATTTGTATTTAGACATTATGAGTGAAGATGAGAAATCTTTATATGATTTTCATTGATGTTAAAGAGATAATAGAGTGTCACAATCATTAAAAATAGACCATATGTTTAATTTTTCATTCATAGAAAATTATGATTTATCTATTTCACGAACCATTTATTATTTACTATATTCAGTATTATAAAAAATAATAATATTTCTCCAGAAATATATTTTGAAAATCATCATTTGATATCCTTGTAATTCAGCATGAAATCCAGTATCATTAAATGTTTCTAACTGAAATTAAATTCATCATAAAAACATGTTTAATTAATATATTTATTAATATAATACATACTTTTTAGATAATTGACATTATTTTTCTACATTAGAATCCATTTTTTTTAAATAAATTTTTATAATTATGATCATCTTTCTAGAGATATTTTATAGTCAATCAGTTGAACATATGGTCGATCAACTATACTTGTGGTCGATTCTTGATCATATGGTCAATCCAATACATTAAAAAATTCTAACTTATGAACATGGGAAATTTATTGAGTCATGGGCTAAACTACAAATTTTTTTTAAAATTACACATTTCACATATAGTCACAACCTTTTTCCAAAATGTAATCATTAATTAGTCATAAGTCTACATTTTACATATTGTTGATTGAAATTTAATGTGTTATTGACCAATTACATTTTGATATTTTGACATGAGGTAGGATCTAATTACATTTTCTACCACATGTTTTGTTTTTTTTCACTATTTTCTTTTTTATAGAAATATATTATTTCAAAACAACACTTTGTTCGATACCATATTCAACACACAATACTAATATTAAACGAATTGTGATATATTATTTAAGTATTATTATTTAAAAATTACAATGATAACCTTGAAGTTAAAAATGTTTGTTTAAATAAGAATAACCATATTATAAAATATATATCTAATGGTAATATATTTTCCAAATTCATTGGTTTATTCATAATTAATAATTACTCAATTTTTAGTAATGTATATTTATTCTTCAAAAAGAGATTCTCTTTCAAAATGATTATTATTGTTTTTTTCATAAAATATAATTAATAATTTCTATAGAATATTGAACTGTTATACTATAAAATAAATATAAATTCTGAAATAATCATAGAAAAATTAACTTACGGTGAATTTTTGTGAATTCTCTAAAAAAATTATTTTTCAGAGAATAATGAAAAACACTCTTTTTGTGAAACTGCTATTTTATATCTTTATATAAATCAATTTAAAATTACTAATATGTTTTTTTATTTATTTGATATATTATCCATTTTATTTAGAATAATCTAATGAATTCCATTTTGATCATAAATTACAATGATTTTGTTATAAGTTTTTTTATTCTTAAAAACAAGATTTTATTCAAAAAAAAAATTTATTCCATATAGTTTATAAATTATAAATATTTAAAATCACACATATTAAAAAAATAATTAAATTAAATTCATCCATTATAAATCTTTTTTATACTAATTTAAATTCAAATAATTATTATTTCTATTAATTTAGTTAATAAAAGATCATTTGTTGTAGGAGAAATTAATTTCTTGAAAACCCATTTATCGACACAATTATCATGATTATTTTTAAATTGAATTTTTCCAATAAATTTATTTAAATATGATAATATTGATTCCATATATCGAATGAGAATAATTAATTTTATGCAATACATGTAACTTCATTTTTTGACTATAATAAAATTTTAAAATACTGAAGAAAACTAGTTACATTGTTGAAAAACTAAAATGGTAAATGTTAATAACTATAAAAACAAGGTATTGGAATAAATTAACATTTCATTACTTTTGCGGAATGAACTAGTCATTATACAAATCAATTCCATATAATGTACATGTATTGTATATTTAGAGACATGGAAATATAAACACTAATACATAAGTGAGATACATTATATACCACTGTGTTTTTCTGGACAAGAGACATTCATAGTCAAATAAAAAAATATCTTTATAACCTAGGAAAGAAAACAAAAAATTAATGAACTAAAATGATCATTAAGTGTAAACAAAAGTGATATGTAATCATAATCATGAGCATAAGGGAATGAGAAAAAAATCACAAAAATATAAGATTATACCCTACATATGAAAGTTCATATACACGAGTCATGGAATAAAGCATGGATATTAATAATAAATGAATCCTAATGAAATAAATAACATAATCCATTAATTCATAATATAAGAATAATACATATAATTGTGTCATATACATAATAATATAATATGATTTCCATTTTAGCCAATGCGTATTAGCCAGTACCATTGTAGTTATACTAGTTCACTCCATATACCAACCTGGTAATCTTGGTCTACTCATGTTGCCATCTTAACTACATAAGTTCACTCCTCATTCCATTATGGTATTCATGGATCACTACCATGTCCATATTAATAGTCAAGGTTCACTCCCAATAACAACTCATTTTATCTGTGGAGATTTAAATTTCTACAAAATGCATTGGAGAGAGATATAAATAACACCCACCTCATAGTGAAATCATACATACATGTGCCACAAGATAGTATAATAACCCATGAAATGAAATAGGTATTAGAAAAATATAATCATTTCATAACCTGTGAAAGAAATAGATTTCATTATTGTTTCATCGTAAAAATAAAACACGAAAAGAAGAGTGTTTCAAAAGCATATAACCCTTGTATTAGAAAAGAGAGTCATCAACCTCATGATAATGAAACATAATATGTTTAATGAAATTATATGTTTTGAAAAATTTATTGATTTCCCAAGAATTGAAAGAGTAACAACAATGGATGTTATCTTAAATGGGAAATAATTTTAAAAGATATTTTAAAAACATTTTTTAGGATAATATCCTTTATGCATTGAATAACTCTTTTTAAAACATAAAACCTTTTTAAAACAAATTTCCTTGAAAATAGCCTGTAAAACATATTAAAAATTCATTTCAAAGTATAAAACGTTATTAAAATCAGTTTTCCATGAAAATGGTAATCTAATATATTTACGAAACATTTTTGAAAACATTGTTTTTGACCAAAATAGGTTTCAGACCATAAAGAGAGACAATATGATTTTACATAAACCATTATATTAAATACCGAGAGTAGAATATGGTTATAAAACGTGAATATATCATTTATAGTTATATGAGAGGTATTTTAATGAGTTTTCATGAGATATAGATTATACGATTTCAAAAAATTAAGCATATTCATAAATAATCTTGATAAACTATGAGATTGTTTCAGTAAACACTAATCACATGATATCCTAGGATAATACTATCCATGTAATAAAAATAAATTAAAATAATATTAAAATTTAAATAAATGAATTATATTCATTATATAATATTTAATATGTAATTATATACACATCAAAAAAATGTGGGTGCATAAAAAACATGTGTCCCAAAGAATATAAATTGAGACGAAAATGTCTTACCAATTTGGAGGATTTTAAAACATTAAGCCCATGAAATAATGTTCATAGAATAGATATGTATATAAACATAAATTTAGGTATACTAATATTTTAATACATCCATGGGCAATATAATCCCCAAATAAAATGAATTGGTGGAGAATAAAGAATGTATCTTAGAAAATTAAAAACTGAGATGAATTCCCCTAACGTTGAGTCTTCCCCCTCATCATACTCATTCAATCCATTGGTATATAAAATATAAATTTATGAAAAATAATTTATAGAATTATATTTTCTTAAAAAATAGCTTATAAGGTATGATTAGGACGTCATATTTACCTCATTTGAACAATCTAATATTAAGTTTTCATTTCAGGTTATATCTGGTTAGTTATTTGCATGAATCTTAATTTAATATATCCTTATTCCTTGTACATATATCAATCATTATAGAATATATATCATGATATAAATATTAATAATATTCACTAAATTTTTATTATAATAAACTATATAATATAGATGTATGAAATGGCAAACACCGTTCATGGAGATGGTAGGCCATTCGTAGGCTTGAACATTATATCTATTTAATTTTCCTATTGAATTAAATAAATTAAAAGACATATATCTATATATATTTATATATATAATTATTAAATTAGATTTATTATATCATTCATATCATATATATTCACTAAAACCATCCTTAATACATTCAAAGTTGTGTACGAATTAATCAAGTCACTTTGAGGGGAGGCAGTCCACAGTACCTCAAACGAAATTATTGTAATTACACCAAATTGAATTAAAAAAAATGTGTTGTAAAAGGAATAAATAATATTAAATTCATATGAAATATAATATATTAAATACATAAAAAAAATTTCCATCAAAATTTACACAATGAGAGGCAGTAAAGGAAAAATAATCATCCCTCACATAGTGAGGCAGTACTTCGTCGTACACATAAATTGTATATTCATTCCCAATTAGATAAATGGGTTTACAATTATATGCAGAAAAATATCATAAAAATTCATATAATATTGATGATAATTCATTTTTATACCATAATGGAATAAAAAGTGGTGGGTGGATAAAGAAAATAAAATAATAGAGCATAAGAGATGATGTTACCTCTTAATCGAGTAACTCAGTTAGGTTTGTTACAAATGGATTCCATGGAATTATTTCCTCCCCATGAGATGATTCTAGGAGTATTTTCGGAATATTTTAATGTTTATTTGGAAGATATTTTAAGTACATTATTTTTTTAATGGTGTTAAAAATTGGGAGGGTGTTGGCCTTTATAGGGATTAAAAAGCACACACCATGCATTTTTTTAAATAATTTTTGTGTACCCACTTTTTGGATTATAAATATTCATACCAAAAAAATAATATTTATTTCATGTTTAATGGCCTAATAATTTCTATCAAATGGGGTTTTGATATCATTTCAGTTCATTTATGTTCATAAATTTAATTTTAGCCCAATTTTTCTCTTAATCATTGTAATTAATTTTAATAACTTTCACTATTAATTTTAGTCCAAAATATGTTTTCCACAATAGAAATTATAAATTATTCTAATTAAAAATATGGAATCAAATTTTCCAAATTTCAATCACAAAAGTGTGAGAAATTAATTTAAAATCAATATCATAGTTGGGTATAAAATATATGTTTTTATAGTAATAACATAAAAAATAAATGATATGTTTGTCTACCCATGCCAAAAATGAAATTGATCTCAATGACCAAAATTGTATTAATTTATAAAAATTTATATAATTAAACATTCAAACAAATTTAAAATATAATTTTTTTCATTTAATTACATTAGATAAGAATGATGTTTGGAATTAATATCTAGTATTTTCACTATTAATTAAAAAATGAAGTCACTCAGAAAAACACAAAACATTATCCCTATACTAATTTTGAATTTATAAATTCAGAAATAGTTACTATTTTATTAATTTAAATGTTAAATGATTTATAAAATTAAATTTATTATTTTTCAGAGAAGGAATTTAAAAGATATTCATTTGACATACTTGTATTTTTAAACAATTATGGCCTTTACAAAAAAATTATCTTTTTCATTATCAGTATTCATTATTAATATAAAATTATTTAACAATTTATTCAACAATTATTAATTACTAAACATATATATATGATTAATGGATAGGTTATAATTATATCTTTTATATAATTATAATAGTAAAATGATGTATTGTAGAGCCATCTGTGTTACGAGTAACGTACACTAAGTATGTGTTCTCTATAACATACAAAATATTCATGTTGAGTGTAATGTATTTCAAGTCAATGTTAAATGTATCGTACATAGAATTTAGTCCATGTAATGTACACCATGCTTGTTATATGAGACAGAACATTTGACTTAGTGCTTTGCAAGACCTAATGAAAATGTAATCTTTTTGAGAAAGAAAGGTTCATAAATAATCTAGGTTTCAGATTATACCACAGTTAAATGAATTTATCCCCAAAAAATACACTTAGTTAAGAAAATGATGATAATTTTTCTTCACTATATACTTAAGATCCAACATATCTATATCTAACTATTCATTTATCCACAAAACTATGACCACATGTTTGGTCCACTTTTGTAGAAATTTCTCTACAAGATCAAGAATTTGAATAGGTTTCTCCTTTTAAGAATGATCGTACTCCATCTATATACCCTCTGAATATTGTACATGTGAAGGGTACATTATGTACTTCCTATTGAGAGATACATGTAACAAATCATGGACTTCATATAGATTTGAAAGAAGTTACAAGTGATAAGATACAATTTTGATATGATCATGAATCTCAAAAGGATTCGTATACCTTAGTATTACCTTCCCCCTTTCCCCAAATATCATAATTTTATTCCATGGAAAAATTCATAGAATTTAAATTTCCCTTACTTAAAATTATTGATCACGTCGATGGTTATCCACATAAATTTTTTGTCGACATTGTGTAACCTTGAGATCATGTTGAATGGTAATAACCTTCTCGGACATTTATTTAGTTATATTATGTCCCAATATAATTCTTTCTCAAACATTGTACTAAATTGTTAGAGTTCTAAATTTCTTCTCATTGTGGGATTCAAAAGGATCTATATGAAATCTTGAGTGAATGATTTTTTATCAAATACTCAAATAGATGATGGTTTTGATGGCAAAAAAATTGAAATCCTGAGAGTATGATCTCATAAAATCCTATAAGGTTTGAATTATTCATTTATAATGACCATCTATCAATGTATGGTAAGAAATTAATAAACTAAATTTTATATCAATTTCTGTCTAAATACAGTTCTAGTACAAGGAGTTAATCCTTGGATCCTGATTTGATACAACAGAATGTTATACTCCATGACACCTTACTACTTCTGTAATGTATGTCTTGGAAAAATAATCTAGATAAAAGACTTCTCTGATAGGGATTATGATTACTTATATAGTAAGGTTGTAGAAAACAACCCATATAACATTAAACACTTTTGACGTTTTTTCTACTCCAATAAAAAAATCCATAGTAATGTTCTCTCATTTATATTATGGTATTGGTAGTAGATGTACTATCCACTATTACATTTTTCTTTCAACCTTAACATGTTGGCATATCATGAACCAGTATATGAACTCTGCGATATCTCTCAACATGCCATCCCACAAGAAGTATTATCTAATTACAGTATTCATATTTTCAAATCCATGATGAATATAAAATGATGAATCATGAGAAACTTATAACATCTCCTTATTCACATAGAGTATGGAATTGATACATACACGGTTCCAGAACATTATCATTCCATCACAATCATGGATAAACTAAGGAACATTTATGACTTTTTTTTAAATATCTACCTCTCCATTTTCACCTCCTTAATCTTCAAATGGATATAAGGTTTAACATTAATTTGAGAAAGACATGATTTTTTCCCCATTCTTCATGATTTATGGATCAATCCTTTGAAAATACAGAAGTATTAGATATTTTATGATCCTTATTATGGATAAGCTAGCATGATCCATCTAAATCAATGCATTTCCCACCTTGTTCCCATTCCAAGGGTGTTAATGTATTAAGAATCCATAATCCTTTATAAAAACTTATAATCTACTCTACCACATGTTGAAATCCTTTTAGGGGAATATATATTATAAACATTGATAATTGTTATATATACCACACATTTCTACATAATGATAATGCCTCCATATTTATAATACAAAAATTTCCGATTCTTACTCCGAAGAATGAGTTAGATATTTTTTATAACAAATCATCATCTATCATGAGGCATATGATAAAAAATGATATTTTACATAATAACTAGTCAAAATACCTTATAGGATTAATGAATTATGATTACAATTCCTTCTCAACTACGAGGTAATGTAAGCACAGGTGAACTACCTAACATTGTTTTCAGATCCATCAAATATTCTTCACATTCATCTGTCTAAAAGCAGTTGAAAGCCTTTCAAGCTAAATGCGTCACTAGATTAGATAATAATGGGAAATAATCCAAAATCCATCGATAATATTAAACTAAACCACTAAATATACGGAGCTCATTCACTATGTATGGTCTTGGCCAAAATTCAACAACCTCCATATTTTATTGATATAATTCTATACCATCCCTTATGATTATGTGACAAAAAAATGAAACCTTTGTTTTCCCAAATTTACACTTTTTTTAGTTTTTTATATATTATCATTTCTCACTATCTTTGGCCCAATTCCCTAGTGAACTTCATACTCTTCCATTCCCATCAAATATATAATAATTATTTATAAAGACTATCATAAAAAGGTCCAAGAAATCTTTAAGAATCTATTCATTAAATACATGAAGATAGTTGGGGAATTAGTAAGACCAGAAGGAATCGCTATATATTCACAGTGTCAATATGTTAAATAGAATTTCATATTGGGTATATCCTCTTTTTTGACACACAAATTTATGATATCTAAACGAATTGCATTCATGTAAAAGTATTGATCTCCACGTAGTTTACCAAAAAAATCATCAATATGTGATTGAGGTTAATTATTCTTGATTGTTGTCTTTTTTAACTCCTAATAATTAATGTATAGTCTCACTGATCCATCATTCTTTTCCCAAAATTATGGTGGAACCCCATGTTGACACATTTGGATGAATGAAACCCTTATAAAAGTTATGCTGGCTTTTATTCGTCAATTCCTACAACTCAATCGATGAAATTATTTAAAGAGTCTTTAAAATTGGTGTGGAACCATGTATGAGTTATATTGAGAACTGAACATCATGTTTTGGAGGAAGGCTAGTCATCTCTTTCAAAAGGAATCCAAAAAATCCCAAGACATAGGTATATCATTGATATCTATTTTCTCTTGATCAATTTGAGATAAATATCCTTTTTAGTGGTAACTAAGATCCATACACTCGATTGAATCTCTATAGGTAATTCATACTTATTGTCACATTGATGGAAGATCATTTTAGGGTTTTAAATATGAGAATTAACATCCATTCCATGTTAGTTGATTTAAGATTTATGTAGATAAATCCAATCCATGAAAAAGATGATACCAAACTCCACTAATTTAAGAATGATTGGATTTACAGGGAGAACATTCCCACAAACATCAAATAGATAAGAATCAAAGATTGAGATGCAATAATCATAACATTATGGTATTGCACTAAAAATTCCACATTTAGGTTTTTTTCATGGAATCATAACACCCTTAGAAAATTAATTATATTTGAATGACTACATAGATTCAGATTTGAATATGGCATTAGCAGCTCTATAATAGACTTAAATTGTACCTTTCATCACATAGTTATGTCACCCCTCATCAAAAATAGATATTTTGTTATATTTTTCCTTATACCATGGCATAAGAGGTTATTGAAATCGATTATAATCACCAACCATTTTGTTTGGGTAGTAGTTAGCATAATTATCTTTCACCTTACACTTGTAGCACTGAATTAGTGGAGTGGCATTTTGTGTCAATTTTACCCATTCACAACATTTTCTAACTTCATTCTATGAACTCAATAATCAAAGGCTCGATATATTTCCCTTCAAATCATAAATAATTAATATACCCCTTATGGAAATTTCTTCCATTTTTATTACCATACATAGTGCGTAATAGAATTATCATATTCTTTTCATTATGGTTTTTATATTACTTTTTTAAAATGTATTTTCCTCTGCCGGTCTAAACTAACAGATTGTTATTGGACTCCAAAATCTTTTTGAACCGTGATTTCACAACCGAAAATCTCTTCATAAATAATAATGTCTCTTATGGATAATTCCCTTATAAGACTTGGATTTAATCCACTGAAAAAATAACAATTTAATTTTTAGGTTGGATTATAATTCCCCAAGCGTACCTCGCATGTCACCTGAAATTAGCCTTTTTGGAACCATCATATTCATCATCCCTTTACTTTAACTCATGGAACTATTTATACATCTTGGTACAATGAATATGAGGAAAGTACTTATTGAGAAATATGTTTTTTAATCATCCTAATCCATGGATTCAATATCATATTTTTGCTTCAAATTATTTATTAGATTCCACCACTGGTCTGCTTTTCCATCTAACAAATAGAAATCAAGAATGACTTTCTCATGATCGAAGCACTAAAAAATTGAGAATACCTTTTCCGTAGTACTGAACAATTTTTCATCATCGAGAGGATTAGGAGACCCTCTGTATGATGTTTGATGTTGCCTAAAGAATGAATCAAAAAAATTCTCTTCCCTCTTTTTCTGATTTTTAATTCAACAATGATTCATATCTTTAGAAAGCTCCATGAGCCTAACTATGAGGTTCTTCATAACATCATCCAAAAAAACTAGTTACTCAAAATTATAATCATTTTATTTTCCATCAAAATTACCATTAACACGGTTCATTCAGGTTTTATCCACTGATTAAAACAATAAAATCATAGTATGGGAAACGATTATCATATAGAGGAACCAGATAATCATGAAATATACTAATATAGGAGGTCAAAATTATGAATCCTTCGTTAATATATGACACCATAGGTTTATCCATGGTTATCGAAGGTAATCATTTCATTAAATACTTAATGATGTTTTGTGAAGAGTATTTGAGTACCCAATGAATATCCCACGGCAGTGTCAAACCCAGTGTGCTGCAAGGTACCCTTTCATGTACCAGATTACAACAATTCATGCTTGAGACATCATTTTAGAAGTTGATACCATAAGGTACATCTATGTCAATGTCACATCCAAATTTTTTATCAAGAAAGGTATGTATTCCATGGAGTCCACTCAATAATCCTTCTGAGAAATTGCAGGAAATTTTCCAATAATTTCCCTTATCTGTAAACATATCCCCAAGAAATTTTGTAAGTTTACCACTATGGTTTTCTCATCGTAAAATCCAAATGATTACTAAACATTTTCTATGATACGAACTGTAATGACCTAGTCCTTATATACATTAATGTGACATATTTTTTTTTAAATACACAAAACATTATACCAAAAGACGCCCAAATACCTTACTAGTCTAGTGCTTTTCGAAATATAGAAATATAAACACTGATACGCTAATGAACTACATTATCTCCCACAATTTTCTTATTTCTTAGAACCCATCATAGAAACATCAAATATAATTCATATCTTCATATCTTGTTTAAGGAAAAAATAAAAAGGGGTGAGATAAAATTCTCAATATGGTTAAACTAGGGACATATAGAAGCATAATATTTAGCATAAGGGTATGATAACATGATCATAAAAATAGAAGATGCTACCCTACATATGAAAGATTATATACATGAATCATAGAATAAAGAATTTATATTCTTAAGATATGAATCATAAAAAAATAAAGAATATAAACCATGATATACTAACATAGGAATATAAAATGGAAGTTTGGAATACACATTATCATATAATATGATTTCTATATTATCTAATTAAATACATTACATACCATCTATGTATAATGGGTTCACCTTCCATACCACCTTATTAGTAATCGTTTACTCTTAATACCATCTTAATATCATGAGTTCACTCCTCATACCATCTAGTAGCCATGGAGATCTTCCATGGCCATATTTGTAATTGGGGATCACTCCCAAGACAATCATAGTCTATCTCATTAGGAATAAATCATTACACAAAGAATTGGATGTAAATATAGGTCACACCCTTTCCAAACTGAACTCATACACACATGTGTCATAAGATCATATCATAACCAATGAAATGAAATGGATATTATATAATGTTATCATATCATAACCTCTAGAAAAATACCAGATTCATAATCATTTCATTTTAAACATTACCCATTAAAATATGTTACTTTCAAAAGAATACAACACGTGATGGAGAAATATGTTTCATCAAAATTATTCCATAAAAAATCTATTTTGAGAGAGTATATGATTGGAAACGCTGAATAATTTAGGAAAGAAGGCATGAGTTACACCAATTGATGTTATCAGATATCAGAAATAATGTCAAAAGATATTTTAAAATTTTTTCTTGGGGAGTGTATACATTATGCTATAAAAATGATTTTTTACCAGAAATTTTTTTAAAAAAATCATTAAAAATGATTTTAAAAACAACAAATGTAATCTTAGAATACTATATAACATTTTTAAAATTATTTTTCCAGTAGAATGGTATTCAAAGATCTTTGTAAATATTTATTTATAACACATTTAAAAACATGATTTTTTTAATACAATTAATTTACGTTCGAAGAAAGAGTCATTTAGATTTTACATAAAACATTATCTTTAGTTCTAGAGAGTCTAAATATTCTACTATGAAATGAAAATATAATAAATGACTAGAGGAACATAAAATTAATGTATGATCTTTATATATAAAGCATTTGTTTCATTTATGGTAGTGCGTTCATAAAAAATATCGAAAATGATGAGATTGTTTCAATAAACTCATACCACATTATATCTTGTGATCATACGATCCATATAATAAAATTAAATTTCATGAAGATTAAAATATCATTAAATAAAGAAAATTAAAAATATAATTTTTCAATTGAATTTATATACACCTCAAAACACAATTTTGGCGTATAATAAACCATGTGTCCACTTATCATGTTGATTTTTTATCAAAAGAAAAGAAAGGTACTAGAAAAAGGTGACCTACCAGCCCCTGAAATCAAGGACCTGATCTAAGGATGCTATAAAAAATGAAGTCCACGAGAAGCCCGAAAATTATGACTAACCCCCCTCTGTCTTAAGGTTGTACAATGTATTGAAATAAACATCCTCTGAACCAGAAACAACCATTGAGGGTATGTAATTAGTAACATTGTTACCCTCTCACCAAGAGTGTCTCACATTAGTGTTGCTATTAAAGATATTCATTCACATTCTGACGATGTAGTAGATCAACCACAGGGAAGGGTTGTAACCCTGTAGGGATTTGTGCACAATCAGTGAATCAGTTTCAAATTTGACAATGTTCAAGACCCTCTAGACACAAAGTCTATTCCCCATGAGCATTTTCATTGCCTTCGTCTGGAGAGAGGTCCCCCGACCCAGCTTGAATGAAATGTCCCTGAAGACTGACATGTTGTTGTCTTCAAACACACCCCATCCTCTTATGACTTCTATGGTGCATGTTCCGTCTATATTGAGCTTTAATCCTCTTGAAGGATGGATCCATCGAACCAAATTTCCCCCTACACTTCTTCTGGTGGGATGGATTTCACATACCCTAACATTGAACTAGATAAGAGAGGGAGAGCCCCTCTAGTTTTGGATAATAATAGCCAAGTCAATCAGTATATTTCTCATCCATTTGATGATTTTATAAATAGACATAACACCTCATTAAGGAATAAAATTATTCATTTCCCACCAAAGACACTAGCAACATATAAGAAACACCACTTTGAATGAAAAATTTTCTAGGCCACTATCACACATGCCATTAAAACTTCATTCCAAGAAGGGGATTTCTCCCATCATTAGGGGGGAAAAAACTGTGAATCTTATAATGAAATTCCACACCTCCTTTTCCCTCTAATATTCAAAGAAAAAAATTCCTCGAACAATATTTTTTTAGGACATTACTATAAACACACATGGAGACAATATTAATCCCACAAAACTTGATGATCTCATCAGTCAAAACAACACCTATCCTAATACTTCAAGAAATAAACTTATATTTAGTTGGAATTCCATTGACCAGAATAACTACATTTGAAACATCATCCTGGGTCTGAAATGTTTTGATTCAATGAAAATCCATTAATGTGAAGGCCCTTTAGTTGATGTGGGAAAAAAAATTATCTGGGTCCAAGGATATTTCAATGAATTTGAAATGGTCAATATCATCCCTATTTTGAATTAATTAATGAAGGGGAAAAGACTATTATCCCTAAAGGTGATTTTGGTGGATGGACAATTAAGATAACTTAGAAGATCCCTGCACCAATTCTGATGCTAAAAGGATATGTCACCATCCCCTACAATCTCATGGGATTGGGGGTGAATGTCTAAAATGAGGGGGCCAATGATCGAACAAAAGGGGAGGCTTGACCATCCACATAACCATGGTACCCCAACATGCTGTGAATGGAAATAACTCAAAGAGTGATATATTACCAAGTACTCCCCAATGGTCTAGCATGCATGCAGTATAGGGTATCCTATAGACATCGAACATTGATGTCGCCTTCATTGATCTGTAACTACTTGTTATAAGAGACCCAATGTCTTTTTACACAAGAGACCAGTTCCCAATTGAACTAGATATAATCTGATCTATATTATTAATATCACTTTTATGGAAATTAAGCACTACAAGGGTAGGCACTGGGGTAGCTAAAAGCACGTTGTTTACAAGAGCGATCCTACCACCAAAATACATAAATCTATTATTATAGTTAAGCCCCAGATAATTAATCTAGATGAGGAGGTGGTTGAAAGAACTTATACGAAGCCTTCCAGGTTATATGGGGTGCCCTGGTAGTCTATATGATAGGACCATATCTACAGGCCCAAAACATGACTCACTGAAAATCCTGTCTTGTGTTACATGCATTAGAAATGAAGAAAGTGCTCTTATTGTTTTTGACTATCTTCCCAATCCCGTGACAATAATCCATTAATAAATTTATCAATCCTCATAATTATTTGTTCAATGAATTCAGAAAAAAATCATTATAATCCGTGAACATGATGTGGGAGACACTCTCTACTTTCCTCACACATCAAAAAGGCATAATTTCTACATTGGTGATGTTTTTTTTTGAATAAGATGGCTCAAATAATACTAGAAATGGATAAAAAACACAAAGAGATCAGGTCCCCTTGTCTTATTCCACAGGTATATTTGAAGAAACATATGATCATCCCCATGAAGGAAACTGAAAGTCAAAAAAGGATGAATCATCAAAAAAATTTAACAACATTTTGAGAGTTTAAAACCATACCATCCATGAATTTGTTGATGATTCTCTATTCAACTTGATAAAAATCCATATTCAGATAGATTTTTATGCCCACATAAAATCCAAAACTTTTAAAATTAATTCCCCTCATCATTTCCAAATCCAAAGGGATATCATTATGGATTGATCCCCCTTAATATATTAATGTTGATTCAATGAGTCTCATCTCGAAAGTTGAATGGAAAATTTTAAATTTATGATACACATGATAATATTATATGAGACATTACACATGATTAAGGGGTGATAATGAAAAATATTAGACATGTTTTTAGATTTGGTAAGCATGACAAGCGTAGTGGCACGTGCAACACTGTGTAAATTACATCCCTGGAAAATGTCTGAGATGGCTGTGATAAACTCCTCCTTCACAATATCCTAGGAGGAACTATAGAACACAATAGGTAAATACATTCGATGTTGTGTATGAACAAATCACCTAGCTTTGAGTGGATGATAATACACATGACTTCAAACGAAATTATCATATTTACACCAAATTGGAAGTAAAAAAGATATGTGTTTCAAAAATAATATAGAATATTAGGGAAATTATAAATATAATATATGACATATATAAATAGAGTATCTATCATAATGTCAAACCTAGTATACAATAATGGAAAAATGAACAATAATCATTTTGTGAGGTTGAATTTCATCATAAAATAAACAGTATGTTCGTCAGCAATTAGATGGGTGTGTGTGTTTGTGTATGTCGAAACCATACAAAAATCATCCTACTATATCATAAATAAAAATTATGTTTGTTACCAATGAATATTAATTAAAAAATAACCAAACAGAATAAATTAATGTTTTTGGATGAATAATATCTAAGAGTGGATTTTTGACAAGTTTCTAGTTTGTTTTTATCATAAATGTAAGGTTAACCTTTTTAATTTCATTATCATTGTAATTAATTATAATCATATTCAGAAATATTTTTTTTTGTAAAAACCTAATTTTACCATATTAGAAAATATAAATTATTATGAATATAAATTTGATATTCATTTTTTCAAATTATAATCCTTCAAATGCAATGAATAAATTTAAAATTAATCTCATAGTCAGCTAGACAATGCGACTTTTTTAGGAAAAATCATTAAAAAGTTTGATATGTTTTTACCCATGCTTAAAGAGAAATTGATCAATATTACCAAAATAATATTAATTTATGTAGATATTATGTAATTAAACATTAAAACAAATTTCAATTATAATTTATGCTTATAAATAAATTTGGTGAAAACTTGTTTTTAGTTAATTCCTATATTTTTTTACTATTAATCACAAATGGTGTTTCTCCGAAAAATCCCAAAAAATTATTCCATATATAATTTCAAAATTATAATTTAAAAAATGTTGGTAATTATATGAAATTAAAATTTTAAATCTATATAAAATTAATTTATTTGTTTTTCACAATTGGACAATAAATGTAGTTCATTTGTGAAAATGGTGTTTTTAAACAAATAATATCTTTACCAAAAAAATAATATCTATCATTATGAATTTGTTTTATTTGTATAATATAATATATTTTTTAAAAAATTTTGTAATTAACATTAATATAACTATGTCTAATAGATATGGGATAATTATCTCATTTAAATAACAATACCAAAAAAATGATGTTTCATTTAAAAACCAATGTTGCATATAATGTACACCTATTTGGTGTAGCGGGTAACAGACATGAAGTTGGGGTTTCATGGAACATAAGCTGAGTATATGCCATGTGCATCAAAATATGTGTTTTTTCGATGTAACATACACCATGTTGGTTCTATGTGAATGGAATTATGGACTTAGAGAATTGCAACATGTAAATTGAAATTTAATTTATTTGCAAAAAATGACTATAAAAACTCTATGTGTTTGAATAACTGTAGAGGTAAATAGGAAAATATGTTGAAAACATTTTTATTTTTTTAATTATGGACGTTTTTTTTCAACCATATAACTCCTAAAATTGATTATTTATTAATTTTTTCAGCTTGTGGATTTAGAGTGAGTTCCTGATATTGAATAGTTTTGGGTATTTAAAAAAATATCAATCCCTCACACTTATAAAAGTGAATCTCCAATACTCTCCATTATTTAAATAAAAAGGCTTTTTTCAGCCAATACATTCAATAAATCATCTTCCCCCATCCTAGTGGCATTTTATTTATCCTAATACCAATCTAGCAAGGCTTTTGGTAAAATTTTATAGTTCTGGTCTGAAGAAGAGGTATCGTTCATAACCATACTTTTCGGGTTTCTCCTTACACATCCATAAATATTTTTTCAAACATACAAGTATATTATATTAATTATCTCCCATATTCATAGATGTTATTATTTTAATTGTATAACCAATATCCACCACCAATTTTATTAAATGGGAATCAAACCCATCGTTCGTCTGTATGGTGGACTTCCACCTTGCAAACCAAAGTAATTTGTTTTCCATCATCAACTCACTTAAATATTAATAATGATGAATTTAGTTTTTATAAATTATAAGAATTATATCTTAATAATTAATTGAAATTAATATATCATATACATTCATTCCTTAGAATCCCTTCAAAAATGTTAACGTCATTCGTCTATATGACATACTACCACATCACGAATTGATGTGATTCATTTTTTACCTCATCACAAATATGGAATATGTAGGTGAATTTAGAGAAATAACATCATATTTATGATATACATTTAGTTATATTACTATAAAATAACACTTATTGTATTTCCATCATATTCGTTGAAAAAAAATGCTACTCACACGTACGTACGACCAACCATCACCATCATTATAATGTGGTCAATTTTTCAAAACCATCATTCATTATTGGATTTAAAAGTATAATTTAGAAATAAAATTTGTAATTATATCATGAATATTAATTTTTTACATAAAAAAATAATATTATCTTTTACCTTATCCATCTTATAAAAGTAATTTTGGACTTATAATCCAAATATTTTCAAATCTTCCAACATGAACATCAATGATAAAAAATAAAATAAAATTAGTTATATAATAAGAAATTTCCCTCATGAAAATAAATAAATTACCTAATTCTATTATTTAGGAATATAATGAACACATGTGATAACTAGGGCTCTAGGTAAGTGTTTTCATCTTAAGACATCCTTCTTTGAAAAACATGTATTTTTGTGCACGTAATTTCTTTTAAATTGTGTATATGCATAAAACTGATTATTTAATAAAATTTATTATTATTATTATTAATTATTTTCTCTCTTTAATGTGGTTTTTAGTATGATTTTTCTTAAATCATAAGTTATTTAATCAAAATTTCCCATCATTGATTCAGATTTTAATTTTATGCACCTAACATATTTTATAGGGTGCATATGACATAAATTATTATATAGATTTTTACCCATGTTTAAATTTTTAGTATATGTCATAAAATAAATATTCATTTTCTTTTCCAACTGAGGAGTTTTTTTACTTTTTACACTTGTGTTAAATGATTGTTTTTTTAAATTGTATTACATGATAAAAAATTACCATCATCATGACTGTTAAATTATTTGAATATTTCTTTAATGGTTTCAATTTTCCTTTAAAAATAAATGTATTCCGTTACAGTTTGAGTTTTTTTATTTTTTGTAAGGTATCTCCCTATACAACCATTCTCATTGGGTTATGACCATTATATATCTAAATTATTATCACTCTCTATTAAAATTTTAGGAATTATATTAAATTATATATATTTGGTTCTCAAATATATAGCTAGATTATTATCTCTTCCAATGACGGGATAATATATTCATTATGTTATTTTTTTCAAATACCATAATTATGATGTTATATTTTATTATGATTTGAGTCAAGATTATGCAACCCATTTTCCTCCAATGTGTTTTTATTATGATTATTCTTGATGATTGATTTCATTTTTTCATATATAAATGAGGAACATGTTAAGAATGGTGTGCCCAGATCGTTCTCTAATGAATTTGGAAAAGATTTAGTATCAAGAGAAGTTATTTAAGGGATTAGAGAGTGATACTAATCTATTATTGTACTTTTTCCACCATGTTTAATTTTTTAGGGAGTTAGCCTTTACTCTTGTGTATGATAGAATATATGTTTCTTCCATATATCATATATTTCATTGATATTGTGAAACCATGTTCTTTATACTATGATTCGATGTTATTACTCTTGAGCTTCCCCTTTCATGATATTATTTTATACCTTAGATTTACTTGTTATGTTTCCTTCTCATGTTTGTTACCTTGTATGGAGTTTTTCTCACCCCTATTATCTATATATTACATTGGTTATCCCATGATCTTTTTGGAGCCTTAATGTCATTAATATCTTGTTAGGGAGACTAAAATAAATTAGGATTACTTTAGTAACACATTGATGAATTATGAATGATGTTGTCCAAATACACTTATCTTTTTTTATCAATGTTTTGGGTTAATATATATTTATTTTAAAAACCATACAATATAATAAGTAAATGTATTGGGACACTATAGTTTTTTTAAGATAAATTTATGGTTATTTCTTGGGATAAGGAAAAAAATAATTTTTTGAGAATCTAGTTATAAGTCTAAGGATACTTCTATGTTTTAATAAATATCCTATAATTTTAGTGGAGGGTATAGTTAGTGGGTTTTGTGAAATTACATCCCTTTCTAGATGCTAAAATAAGATTCTCCTCTGGAGGAGTTGTACTAATGGGTCATAACTCTAAAAAATGGATAATAATCAGTGCTCAATCGTCTCATAGAGAAATATAACAGTATTTATTTCACACATTGTTTGGAACTCCTATAGGATATTCCTTGGAGGGACAAAAAACTTTATGAACCATTATAAAGTGCTTGAACCATTTTTTAGGAAAATATAATATGAATCATTACCATAGATAAACTAGATTGAATCCTTTATACCAAAAAATTAGGTTATACATATCATTTATATTTTATTATTAACAAGATTATACTTTTTTATTTTACTTATTGTTGTATTATTATGATCTATTATTTATTTTTTTAAATTTAATTGTGTGAAATAGGATAAAGTATGCTGAAAACCAATGTGATGGAGTATATAAGGAATTCCCTAACGTGATTCCTAGACTAAAGGCAATGGTAATTAAAGATGTTTTGATGAGCCTAAATGAGCTCTATAGAATTTTGATTAACAAGTAGAACATTCTCTAATTTCCTAACACTTCAATGAAGAGAAGGATAATGTCTCATGGAATATCATCTGATAAATATATTAATAAAAATAATATTATATTTCCTCCATGTAAAATTTTTTGGAAGATGAACCTTGGAAAATGAATTGATAGAACATGAATATGACTTCTGGGTTAAAATAGAGCCCAAAAAGTATCTAATTATATAATAAAATTTATGATTCCGGGTAATAATATGTATGTATATAAAGGTCAACCCAATGAAATGCTAATAATTTAATTTTTTTGAAAAGGGGAACATGTTCATTGTCCTACTACATTCTTTAATACATTGATTTATTCTAATGATTCGATGTCGTAAAAATTATTAAATTTTAATGACTTATTTTGGTGTTTCAATTCATGAATCATTTTTTGGATGTATTTTTATCAATGGAATTATAGTTATACGAAATATGAAATTTTTAAGAATATTTTTATATTAATTTCTATATAATGATTTGAAATAATATGTTAAATGGTAGTAATGAGATTGAAATGCTATTTAACTATGAGATTATATTTCACAAAAGAACATAGGATTGAAGAAAAGATAATAAATAAGATGTGCTTGATTTTGAGTTAAATACAGTCAATTAATATTATTTTGTTTCATGGAAAAGAATGACTTAAATAAAAATATTTGAGGTTAAAAAAATGATTTTATGAATAATGATAATTTTTTATGATGATCATCATAGTATTAATTATTTTATGGGCTTTTTGTGATATATGAAATCTATTAATATTTCATTACATAGTTTTATAAAATGAAAAACCATCAGGTCCTGTGACAAACTCCCTCATCAAGAAAGGCCATGAGGCACGAACCCACAACTGAAGGATAAAAAAAAGAGAAATTCCTACCACTGGCCTACGAAATGTACTATTTAGAATGACTTAATTTTACTTAAATGATATCATGTATATATATTAATTTTATTTTGAGAAATAAATTTTAGAAACAATTGTTTTTATATTATAAGGATTTTATGGTGATTAATGATATTTTAAAAAAAATGTTTACTTGTGTTGAGGGAAATGTAACTCTTATTTAAAACATTTAATTTAACATGAAATATTAAATGTTAATAACACAATTAAAATTTTAAATGTTAAGGTTATTTAGGATTTAGGGTTATTTATTTATGAAGTAATTTATGTAGAATATTGGATTTAGATATTAATATGAAGGTTTATACATTTTGGGAATGTATCTTATCTTAATGTTTCCATTTCAGTTTTAGCTATCATGTAATGATGAATAAATTGTTATCTTTTTATAGATTATGTGATCTATTAGATGTTTATTTTAGTGTTTTTGTCCTGAAGAAATTAATATTTATTACTGCTCATTTGGATAAATAAGTGATATTTTGGTGAAACCTAATTAATAAATGAATATATACATTTCGAGTACGTCTATTTCCTTATTTTTCATATTTTCAATTGTAAAATGATACCCCACCATTATTAAAAGATCCTTAAATTAAAAATGATATTCATTTTCGTTAAATTTAGGGTCTCATCCCTCTTAAAATCTATAATGTTACATCCTAAATTAACATTCATTCAAAATAATTTTTATCCCATACCATAAATTTTATCCATATGTGTAAAATGATTTTTTCAAATAACCTTCATACTTCCACTTTCATGATTTTTATAGGATGTTATATAAACCCTTTTTAAGATGTGGGTTTTCGACTGGGGAATTCTCCAATTTTAAACCCTCGATTATTGAGAAGAATTTCAAATTATAAGGATGAAAATTATTTAAGGGACTGTATTGTATAACTATGAGAATTTAAAATATCTCAATTTTTAATACTATATTAATCATGGAGCACTATGAATAAATGTGGTTTTATAAAAAAAATTATTTTTAAGTAAAAATATGTTTCCATTATAATTAAACAAAATAAACCCTAAAAAGGAAAACTTTAAATTAAATATATATATAATAAATTTATTTTTATGAATTTAAATTAATATATACATTATTTTTAGTAATATAGTTAATATAATACAATTTATATCTAGAAAAACGTACAACTTGAATAAAAATTCATACACATTTTACAGTTTTAATTTTAAATGGTATTATGAATATTATATGATTTGAATATGATAAAATGGATGGAATATTTTTAATTAGGATATTTTTTTATACTTTTTTGGGTCTAAATAATTTTTTGCCATAATGAACAGTAATTTTTTTTTAAAAACTAATAACCATGGTGAACAGAAAAATTGGTAATAGTGAGTATCCTTAGAAGAAAATTGAATAATATTATTAAAAAGTTTATATTTTATAATTTTGGATGTTTTTATTGACCATATGACCCATTAACTAAATTACTTATCAATTTCTTGGGAACGTTTCTAGAGACTGACTTCAAATTATTTAATATATCTCCATCTCACTTAAAAATTAGTCTGTTATCTCTTGTCCATTATAGATTTCATAAGTATTGTTGTGAAGAAAACACCTACCCAAATACCTTCCTATGTCCTATAGAATTTTTTGGTTCATAAATCAAGTCTAGGTAGGCTCTAGGCATAATCCTGAAGAGGTTGTCTCAAAAAGCAGAATCCTTCTTAACCTACTATGTTTGATTTATTTGTTATTTCACATGATAAAAAGCATAATATAAAATGAGAACATATAAATGTCAATATATTTCATATACTGGTTAATTTATTTTAATGGTAGAAAATATGTATGTATCACCTTCCATAAATTGTGAAACGAAACCATTTTCCATGTCTATGGTACACTACTACCTTGCGAACCGATGTAATTCATTTACAATCGTCGCATGAAAAAATTGTTCATAATGATGGATATAATGTATATATATGATATAAATTAAATATTAATATTTCTATAAAATGAATATATCATATTCATTCATACCTTTCCATCCATTGAATAATGATAACATCGTAAGTTTGTAAGAAAGGATATGGATTCATGAAGTAGTGTGATACATTTTTTAGGCATAAAATAGATGGTATATGTTCATGGACTAAGAAAAATATATAATATTTATGATTTAAATATCATTATATAATTATAATATAACATTTATAATCTCTCTATCATGGTTGTTGAAATATATAATCGTTATTCATGTGTATGTTCATCCAACTGTCTCTATGATAGTAACATAGAACACTTTTCATTAATATCATTCCTTATGTGTTTTAAAATTATAATTTATTTACTAAAATGAAAAATATTTCATTATTTTTATTATGGAGATGATGAAATAATAATAACTTTTACATTAGCCAACTTACAAAAATGATTTTATACATAAGAGCCAAATATAATTAAAATATACTACACAAACCTAAATGATTGATTAATTTGTCATGACTTGGTTACAAATAAAATAAAATAAATTATAAGAATTAAAAATATTCTTAATAATTTAAATAAATTACATGAGTTAATTATTCATGAATAGGGAACACATATAACGAGTCATACTCTTGGTAAGGGTTTCCAACTCAATACATCCATTATTGAGACACATGTTTTATAATGAACCTAATATATATAAAATGGTGTATATGACGTATAATTAATACATAAATTTTTTAATTAATCTTATTCACTATATTTTAACTTCGACAAAAATTCCTCCCTCTTTCAATTAGTTTTTATGAAGACATTGCATACATCGTAAGAGATTTCCCCTCAATTTCCCTTCATCGGGGCGTATAATAATATTATGTTCCTAATAATTTTTTATGTACTATATATCATCCCATTACCTATTATATATAGAGTGCTTCATAGATAATTAATTTATGTTACAATTTATTCTCTTCATTCTTGATGGTTGTGATTTTATGTTACCAATGCGGTAATGGTTTATGCTTAAATATAATTTTAATCGTGATTATTGATGTTTTGATTTACATTAAACTAAATTATCTGATAATTGTATAATTATATGATTTAATTTTATTCCCCTCAAATATTTCAGTATATTTTCATGTAATAATACCATTTCACACTCTTTTGCATATATAAGGATAGAGAAAAATATATTTAAAAAAGGATAACATTATTTCTCTTTTCTATCAAAAATAATGATTCTTCAATATATTTATTTTCTTTAAAATATTTGAAATAATTTTTTTATATTATACAATAATTAATCAAATAAATATTTAACAATGTTTTATTTTTTAAATATGATTAAAAATTAATCTTCATATTGCTTTCGGAATGAGGATCCCTTTTTACTTTTTTTAAAAGTGTGAAAGAATTATTTAAAACATGTAAAACATGAATAGAATTTCTCACTATAATTACCAATAATTTCTTTTAATATTCCATTAAAATTTTACATGTTTTGTTTAAAAAAATATATTTATTTAAAATTTGATCTTTTTATTGATTTTAAGTAACATATCTCCATAAACCACCATTTTCTATGGGTTATGGCCCCTATCTTTCTAACTCACATTATATCACTATTTATTTTTATAAAATTATATTAACCCTTTTATAGTTCACTAACATATATACCAAGATTATTATTCCATCCATATATGTATTAATATATTCATTATGTTCATTTTTCAAATAACTTCTTTATGAAACTTTAGTTGATTATAATATGAGGCAAGATTATGTGACCCATATTCATCCATGGGTAATTTTTATGTTTATGAATTATGATTGATTTTAATATTTTGGCACCCAAAAATCATGCATTTTTTTATGGTTGTACATGAATAGAACTCCAACAAATTGGGGATGATTTAGTATCATGAGAAGTTGTTTATGGGATTAGAGAGTAAAACTAAATTGTTATGGGACTTTTTACACCAAGTGATCTTTTCTAGGATGTTATCCTAAACACGTGTTTATGTCATGTTATATATTGATACCACAGATCCTATGTTACTATGATCTTAAAATACCATGATAATTGAGTTATCATTTCATGTGATTACTCATGATACTTCAGGTTAGTTATTCTATGTTATACCTTTGACTAACATGGTATGTTCCCACATCATTTTTATTCTGTTATTAGGATTTTTATCCCACCCCTTTTTTCTCTGTATTCCCCCAAGTAATCCCACGTAGTTTTAAGATCAATAATGGATTAAGGATCTCACATTAGAGAATAAAATAAATTCATTATATTTTAGAATCAATTTGATATATTCATAACTTAGTCTTCTAAAGTCACTTCGTATTTTCAGTCCATGTTATGTATTAGTAGATATTTATTTTAAAAATCGTGCAATAACATGTCTATATTTATTAGATGACTATAGTTATTATCATATTGTGGTATCTATTGTTTTATTTACTATGAATTTTTTTATTTATTGAGAATTCGATGGATTAGTCGAGTTATAATTCAAGGTATATGAAAATATCCATGAATTATGATAAAGGATAGAGTGAATAGTTTCCATCAAATTACATCGGTTTCTGGATACTATAATTTTATATGGCTCAATTATACTTATACATATGGGTAATAACTCAAAAAATGGTACATTTTTTTTTGAGTTAGTTATCACTAGGTGCATAAAAATCGTCCTTTTCAACACATGGTTTGATACTATTGGGTGATATGCATTGGATATTTAAAAACATTTTACAAACCATTATTAAGGACATTGACATATTTTTAGGTTATAAAAAACAAATATGAAACATTAACATAGAAAAAAATTGAAAATTATAGACACATAAATTAAGATACACTTATAATTAATAAGTTATTCTTCTATGTTTATAAATTTCCATTTTACATTTTACAATATTGTAACATTTTTTCTTTATTTGGAAAATGGAGTGAAATGGAAGAACGAATTCCAAAAACCAATGTGATGTGAAATTTAATGATTTATCTAATTATATTCCTAACCTATTAATAATGGAAGTTATACATATTATGATCATTCCAAATGAGATATATTGAATCAATTATAGAGAAACATGTCAACAGTGGATCATTTCATGAGGATACATCCCCCATCATTTAGAGGATCATCTGACCCTGTTCTAGTTGATGGATCGATTAAAGAACTAGAATTTTTTTTGTCATGGGGTGTTTAAAACATAAAAAGGTTAGTTTTTTTGTTTACCATACTGAACGTGATAAAAATCAGTGGTGGTCAATGGTGAAAATTATCAGGGATAATGTAGAGATTTATGCTCTTCATTTGGATGAATTTAAAGGCATGTTTTTTGAAAAATATTTTTATAAGGTGTCTAGCCTTATGATGGAAAACAATTCCTAGAATTCATGTAGGAGGATACTGAGTGGAAACTTATGAAACAGAATTCTTTCGACTGGCAATGTATCCTCCAAATTTCATATGAGATCCTGATAGTAAATTCAACCTTTTTCAATCAGTATTAATTCCTAAGTATCGAATGGATTTAGATTCTCGTGAGTTAAAAAGTTATAAATATCTTTTTCATTCTGTGGAGATGGTGGAAATGGAGTTTTATGATGATCATGTATTCTTTGAAAAAAAATAAAATTAGAGTTCGAGGTGGTAGGAAAAACCTAAGAACTCTTTAAAAAATTCCTATGGTAAAAAACATAAGTTTTCAGTTTTTAAAATTGTTGTAAAAAGCATGATGGGGAATGTCTTTTGAATTCTAGTATGTGCTACCAATCTAATAGACTAAAAGAAAAAATGGATGGTGAAATCCTTTATGAAAAACATAAAAGATGTTTCTCCATAGAATTAAGTAGTATCAGGTACAATTTTTATTTGTTTTGATTTTTCTAATGTGTTTTTTTATTCCAGTTCTATACACTCTTTCATGTCTAAGAATGTTTCTTGTAAATTTAAAATTCCATCCAAAATAATTATACAAGACTTATGGTGAAAACACCTGGAGGAAATTTTGAGATAAAAATAAAACATAGTAACTTTATTGTCCTTCTCTGCAAGAAGAATTACATGAAAACCTGATTTTTTTGGCTCTAGTAGAGTTTGAGGTTATTTTGGGTATGGATTGGATTTCTATTTATCATACTAAGATTGACTGTAGAGCTAAAGAGGTTTTTCATCCAATGATTTTAATTTTGTGTACAAGAATGAGCCCTTTCTTTTTATAACATATCAGGAAGCTAGGAAACTAGTAAAATATGTAAATGAATTTACCTTGCACATATTGATGAAAAAATGATCTATTTAGATTAATGACGTTCCAGAGGTAAATTAGCACCTTGATGTTTTTCCTAATGAGATGGCTAGTATTATACCTGGTCGGGAAGATTAATTTGCACTTGAATTAGTTCTTGAGGTTAATCAAATTTCAAAACCCCGTAAAAAAATGGCTCAAATTGATCTTTTAGAGTTAAAGAATAAATTACAAGATTTATTAAATAAAGGTTTCATTCGACCAAGAATATCTCTATGGGGTTCTCCTATCATATTTTTTAAAAAGAATGATGGTTTAATGAGACTTTTTCTTTTATTATAGAGCATTGAATAACATCAGTGTTAAGAACAAAAATCCTTTTCCTCATATTGATGATTTGTTTTGTTCAGCTACAGGGAGTTCCGTATTATTCGAAGATTGAATTGAGGTCAAGGTACCACCAGTTGAAAGTTACAGAAGTAGATATTCTGAAGACTATGTTTCATACTAGATATGGCCATTATGATTTTTTAGTTATACATTTTGGTTTAACCAATGCACATGATGTATTCATGGATCATATGAATAGAATTTTCTATGAGTTCTTGGATAAGTTTGTGGTTTTGTTCATTGATGATATTTAATTTTTTATAAAAGTAATGAGGAGCATTAAAGTCATTTTAGGGTTGTCTTTCAAACCTTAAGAGATATGAAAATGTATGGGAAATTCAGATAGTGTGAGTTTTGGTTACAACAAATTTATTCCCTTGGTCACATTGTTTAAAAAAAATGGAATAACTATTGAACCTAATATAAAAGAAGTTGTTGAAGAACGGAAAAGACCCACAAATATTGCCTTGATTTATAGTTCTCTTGGATTGACAGGTTATTACTGGAGGTTTGATGAAAAATTTTCATGATTATCTAGGCCATTAACTATTTTAACTTGAAAAAGTGTTATGTTTTTTTGGAAAAAAGAATGTGATGATTGTTTTCAGAAATTGAAAAGAGGATTGGTGAATACTCCAGTTTTGGCATTGCCTTATAGAAATGGTGAGTTTGTTATCTATTGTGAAGATTCATTGAAAGGACATGGTTGTGTCCTTATGCAGAATGATCAGGTTATTTCTTATGCTTTACGTCAGTTGAAACCTCATGAGTTAAATTAGTCTACACATGATTTGATATTAGCTGTTGTTGTTTTTTCTTTAAATATTTGGAGGCATCATTTGTATGAGGTAAAATGTGAAATATATACCAACCAAAAAAGCTTAAAGTAAATATTCACTCAGAATAAATTAAACATGAGATAGGGGAGATAGATGGAATTATTCAAGTACTATGATTACACAATCCTTTACCATCTGGGAAAAGATAATAAAGTGGAAGATACTTTGATTAGGAAAAGTAATGCAACCTCAAACATGTTACATTTGGAATGAGATCCTTTGGATTTTGATTTGATGAACGTTATCCTAGATGTTCTTGGTGAATGAAATTCTTCTGTTTGTATTAAGGGTCAGAGAAATCTTCTCTATAAAACAGAATTAAGCCAGCGCAGTAGGAAGATAATGAGTTATAGAAAAATGTAGAGTTGGTTTAGAAGGGGTAGTTGATTAATTTTAATATTGATAATGATTGTGTGTTGAGGTTTGGGAAAAGATTATGTGTTCCATGTCATTCATAGTTGATGAATGAGTTGTTAAGTGAAGATCATAATTTCCCATTTTCATTTCATCCTACAAGTACAAAGATGTACAGAGATCTTCGAGAGTATTACTAGTGTTATTGAATGAAAAGAGATATTGCTGATTTTACTCTGAAGTTTTTAACATGTCAACAGGTTAAAGCAGAGCGGTGGTAACCAAAAGGGATGCATCAGTATTTACCAGTTCTAGAGTGGAAATGGGAAAATATATCTGTAGTATTCATTGTGGGACTACAGAAGACATCACGAGGTAATAATGCAATCGGGGTTTTTGCATCTCTAGCCATGGCTTCAAGCCTTCCCGCTCTCCTGATGCACTGGTGCTCCTCCCTCTCTTCGGAAAATGCAGGCTCACTCTGCACCCTGGCCTGGATCATCTGGGTCCTGTGTAACGATGTTGTTTTCCGTCATGTTCATAAACTTCCTGAATTATGGATCGAATGGACCACGTCATGGATTGAGGGCTGGAACCACCACAATGGACATCATAGGGCAGATTTTCCTCCCTCATGTCCTCCTCAGTGGAACACCCCAACGACAGGAACTCTTAAGATCAACATGGACACATCTCTTCCAAAGGATGTACATGCCTCCCTCGGTCTCCTGGCCTGAAATCATCTGGTGAAAATTGTTGCTGCAAAATATGAATCACATCAGGTCTTTTGGGAACCTGTTGTGGCTGAGGCTTACGCTATCCTGGCAGGTATGATGCTATCTAGCGATCATGGATGGCCTGCTATCAACATTTAGTCTGACTGCCTCACCATGATCGATTCCATTAACCACAACGACGGTGGACTCTAGTCACTTGGCCTCATCATAAGGAGAATTCTCTCACTCCGCCAATGATTTTCATTCTTCACATTCTCCTTCACCAAAATAGAAGTAAAAAATGCGGCCCACCAGTTGGCGGCATCAGGCCCCTTCGATGCCAACCAGCTCTGGCTGGATAATTTTCCTAATTGGATTTGCTTATGTATGCCTGATGATCTTCATCATTATTGATATCTGTCTTTTCTCTCAAAAAAAGATACTTTGTCTCTAGATCAACATTCTCGATTGTATGTTAATGAGATAGTCAGGTTTCATGGAGTTTCCCTCTGCATTGTATCTGATCGTGATCCGAGGATTACATCTAACATTTGGAAAGTCCTTCATAAGTTTTTGGGTACTGAATTAAATTATAGAACAACTTTTCTTCCCCAATCAGATAGTTAGTAAAAACATACAATTCGGACCTTGGAGGATATGCTATGTGATTTTTCACTAGATTACCAGGGAAGATGGGACCAACATTGGTCTTTGATTAAATTTTTATAAAGTAAATGTTTTCATTCCGGTATACAGATGGCTCCATTTGAGGCATTATATGGAAAGTGTTGTCGATCTCTAGCTTTTTATGATGACGATGGTGAATGGAAGCTGATGGGACAAGAACTGGTAGAAGAGATGGAAAAAATGGTTTAGTTGATTCAGAAGAACATGAGAACATATTAGAGTATGAAGAAGAGTTATGCGAATATCCGGAGGAAGGATCTATCTTTTAAGGTAGGTGATCATTTCATTCTCAATTATTCTCCATGAAAAAGTGTGATGTCTTTTGATAAGAAGGGAAAGCTGAGTCCTAGGTTCATTGAACCTTATGAAATCCTAGATAAAATAGGATCAGTATCGTATAGAGTGTGTTTACCTCCATGTTCATCCCAGGTACACAATGTTTTTCATGTTTCAATGTTGATAATGTATATGCCAGATACATCTCATGTTTTTAGCCCAGAGGTATTTCTATTGGAAGACGATATCTCTTGTGAGGAATAACTAATCTCAATTCTTGACCATATAGAGAATGTGTTGATTAATTTGGTAATTCACTATTTAATGTTTTTGTGGAAAAACAATTTGGTTGAAGAGGCAATGTGGGAATCTGAAAATCCTATGGGGGATAAATACACCCATGTATTTGATAAGTGAATAAAATTTCATGGTCTCAATTTACCAAAGGGGGATGTATGTAACATCCAAGGTAAATAATGAAATAATACATTTTAATTTTTTTTATTTGTAAATTAAATATTATTTTTACTTTAAAGGATTTTCTATGTTTAATGGTGTACCTGATATGCAACAACGTGTTTCTTTGAAATCTTATGTTGTAAAATAATAATATAATATTATAATTTTAAATGGCAGTTAATGCCAATCCATTGTATTGGCAGGAATGAACTGAACTGACTATAAAATGATTATACATGTTTGTTAAATGATTTTACATTTATCCAATAAATTTTTGAGGCTAAATATTTTAATGAATCTAATTCATAACATAATTTACATTAAAAGGTTGATTTACCGCGTTTTAATAGTGAACCTTCATTAAATATAGTTTTGGTCACATTTAAATGTTCTATTTTACCAAATAAAATAATTCATTAGAATCTGGGCATCAAAATTTACTTTGGGTAAATTTTTTGTATTTTTCTGATAAAATTTAATTTTTTATGAAAAGTGAAAAATGATGTATTTTAATTCAAAACCTCCTTTTAAAATAATTTATTTACAATGCTAGATTATATTTTTAATTAGTATTGAAGAGTAATTACATTATGTATTTACTATTTAATCCAATTTTGGCCATTTTAAGTAATTTCACTATGATTTTTGACATAAATAAGTGTCTATCTTTTGATTGTTAATATTTCATAAAAACTATCATTTTGTTTTGATAGCCGGAATTAATTTTAAATTAATTTCCACCACTTATGTGTTTTGAATATAGAAAAATGGATTCAATATTTGGAATCATGAGGTTCAAATTTTTTAAATAGTTAACTTTACGTTTTAGATATTATGAATATTTACATCAGCAAATATTCAATTTAACATGGTTAAATGGTAAATCTAGTAAATAAGGATAAAAAATATTACTATAATAATATATTATAACCATAACAGTTGTCCCAATACAATTTGTTGATACCAATACGTCCATTTTCATAATTGGGTCGATTTAGGATCCTCGTGGGGCCACTTGGGAGTGATAATGGCACTTTATTTTATTTGACATAAAATAATGACAAAATGACTTAATGAAATATCTTTTTGAAAATTAATTTTTACCTGGTGTTATATAAATCATGGATTCAACAATAAATATTCATGGGATTGAAAAAAAACATTTCCTACAACATGATAGTTTTTTTATAATTTTTAGACTTAATATAAATTAAATTATTTATGACAAAATAATGATGTTGTATTTACCTCATTAATAAATGATTTATATAAATAAGATTATAAATATTAAAAAAAATCCAAAACCTATTTGATTTTTGTTGGAATATTTTATATTTACCATTATTCATATTATCCTCTACATTAATTAGTTTTGGACCTTTAGAAACCAAATAACATTTTATAATAAAATAATATTTTTACACTTTCCTAAAGAGCCCCACCTCCCCATTATAAAAAGCCATCACTTCTAACTCATTCCTCGCACAACTCAATCCCCTTGGCTCCTCCCAACCCTTCCAAAATAATCTCTCTAGATCCCTCTCTACAACCTAGATTCCATACCATATGATGAAGTCACTTCAAGAAGTCCATTTGGTTCAAAGCAAAGGGTATTTTATAAATTAATGGTAATGGTTTCTCTTAATTTAATTTCTGTTATTATACTTCTCCCAACACTAAACTCGTTTTATTAATTTATTTTATAACAACACATGTATCCTAAATATACTAATATTTTTCAAGGGAATGATTAGAACTACATTTACACACACCTTCATCTAATGGGTGAAGAACATACTATTTGTGTGGATGGAAAACTAACACCTCACGAAACAATGATAGTTCAATTATCTCTTATTGCCTCTCATGGTGGCCATTATGATTTCAATATATTTATATATGATATATATTATGTTTATGTTTTTTTATTCTTCGGTTTTTTACACTTATAGTCTACCATTATGATTCCCATAATCGGAACATGCAATCATTTCATTTGAGGATGTCTGGACTACCTCCCCCTCAAAGTGATATGACTCGTTCATGCCATATGTGGGATGTATAAACGATGGAGGTAATTATATAATATATTATATTATACATCAATTATAATATTCTTATGTTTAATTTTTTCTTTATTCCATTAAAATACAAAATAGAAATGAAAGTAGCGTTCATGCGTACGAATGACTTACCGTCTCCATGAACGACGCATTTCATATCTTATCTCCAAATGATATGTAATATTTTAAATACATATATATACTGGATATATATAATATATATGATATCTAAATAATTAATATCATTCTGGAGAGAATGGACTATTGACCATATGGACAACTTGTAAATATAAGGTGTTCGTTTTTTACTCAAGTACAAAATATCAGCAAAATTACCGTTATTAACTTTAATGATTTAATAATGTTTATAACATGGAAATAAGTGATATAAAAGGAATAATAAACTTGAAAATGATTCTTAAGAAAGTAGAAATTAACATTAATTTCATATTAAGGGGATTAAAGGACAAACGGGTCAAGTTAGACACGTTGTAAGGGACTTCATCTCAATCTCCTTTTATTGAGGCATATTTTGTTTTATACATGATATTAATTTATAAGGTTTATAAAAACCATAGAATTTTCGTTTCATTCAAATATTATCTTTTTCTATGAGGCTTTTTACTAAATGATAAAATGGAATATTTCTTTTTTAACGTATGTGGTGTCAATGACCTTTCTGCCGCCATGAGTATTATTTGATCTTCGACTTCCTTAACAAGTTATACTGTTATTAAAAGGAAAATAAATACCATATACTATTTTATGAATTTTTGTATTGAAAATGGTTTTGATAATGGATTTGTTATGTAAATATATTTAAATGATATATTGTGATTGAAATGTGGAAATGTTATCTTTCGTTAATGTTTGTTTCATATGTTATGAATATGTAATGGTTCTTGGGAATTGTTTACATATACTTGTGGCTCCATGATAATACTAGGGTAGGTGATCCCGTGATAGCTCTCCAATGCATTGGGTAATGTGATAGAGGTAAAAATGAATGTTTCATCTAAAATATTTAGGGAATACACTGTGAAGTGTATTCCAAATGTAACACCCAACATAGGTGTGATAGTTACAATGTAAGAATGATATGGATGCCACAAGTTTCATTTATGATTTATGATTCCTATGTGTTATTCATAAATCTTATGATTTCATGAGGTTTGTTAAGGAGCTTATGTTATGTATGAAATTAATTACAAATGTTTTCTTTCTTTGTTTTATAACTCTTACTGAGCTTTCTATATTCATCACATGTTTTGAAATTATTTTCAAAGGACCTAATGATGAATTGGGTCATGGATGGGATCATAGAAAAAGTCATACTATCTAAAAATTATACTATTCATGATTCTTTTTTTCAAGAGTTTATATTTTATGAAAAAATGAAACTGAGTATAAGTGTCTACCTTGTAATTTTTAAAATTTAATGTAATAGTTATGGCCTATTTATCTAAAACTCTAAATGTAAAAAGATCCCAAATGTGAATTATTCATTTAATTCAATGTTATGTAATATTTAAGGGTGAGTCCTTATAGAATTATTGGTACTAAAGAAACATCTAGAGGAATTTACTAATAATGGATTTATTGTCCCTAGTGTTTCTCCACGGGGATCCCATATTCTTTTTTTAGGAATAAAGATTGATCTATGAGGTTGTGCATTGACTATAGGGAGATCAATTCGATGACAATAATGAACACATATCCACTACCTCGCAATGATGATTTATTCCACCAACTTCATGTATCATAATACTTCTCAAAGATTGACCTTCGATCTGGATATCATAATTTGTTTGTGAAGAAGGAAGAAATTTTGAAAACTGCATTTCGAACATGGTATGGGCATTATGAGTTTACAGTAATGCCTTTTGGAATTACTAATACACACTTTGTTTTCATGGATCTAATTAATAGTGTTTTTAAAGAATATCCTGATGACATTGTAGTAGTATTTATAGATGATATCTTGGTATACTCAAAATTCAACAATGATCCGAAAAATAACTTGGGCACTGTTCTGAAAATGTACAGATGATATGAATTATATAGGATGTTTAGCAAGTGGGAATTCTGGCATCAAGATATTTCATTCCATGCCAATATTTTCTCTAAGGATGGAATCTATGTTGATCCTTCTCAGACAAGGGCAATAAATGAATGGATAGAGCCAATGAGTATAACATAGGTATGTGGTATTATTGGTTTATCTGGTTATTATTGGTGTTTTGTCCAAATTTTTACCGATTGGTAACCCATTAACCAAGCTCACACATAATGGGGTTATATTTGATTGGACCCAAGAGTGTGAAAATTGTTTTTAATGTCTAAATAGAATATTAGTCAATTCTCATATCCTAACTCAACCATCATGGAATGATGGGTTTGTTATTTATAGTGATAATACAAAGAAAAGACATGTTTGTGTCCTTATGTAGAATGATTGAGTTCTTGCTAATTCATCACGAAAACTAAATATTCTTGAAAATAACTATCTCACTCATTATCTTGAGTTAGCATATGTAATCATTTCTTTGAAGATATGGAGACACTATATTTATGGTAAAAAATGTGAGATATATACCGATCATAAGTGCATGAAGTATATTTTCTCACAGAAATAACTCAACATGAGGCAAATGTGATGGCTTAAACAACTCAATGATTACGATTGAACTATACAGTAACATCTTGTGAAGGAAAATAAGGTGGAAGATTCTCTTAGAAGAAATGATCATGGAGTTATGAACAATATGAGAGTTGAAAGGGATCTTATTTTCAAGGATCCACTTAAGATGGATATGGGAATAATCATGGAAGGTGAAAAATCGATAAGTTTTCAAATTGTTGCCAAACCATTTTCTCAAGAAAGGATAAAATGTTCTCAGACTGATGATAACGAGTTTCAAAAGAAAAATAAATCTTTAAATGATGGGATATATATTGACTTAGTATATGATGATGGAATTATAAAATTTGGGAAGAGACTTTGTGTTCCTGACAAACCTGATCTAAAAATGGAATTGTTGGATAATGCTCATAGTTCCAATTTCTCTATACACTCTGGTAGAACTATGATGTATAAAGAATTGAAGGAATATTTTTTTAGAATAAATAAAGAGGGATATTGATGATTATGTGTCAAGATGTATGGTTTTTCAAATAGTGAAGGATGGATGACACCATCCTAGAAGAGTCATGCAACCTCTTCCCATACCTGAGAGTTAATGAGATGATATTACGATGGACTTTGTTGTCGGGCTACCAAAGTCTCTTAGAAGTAATGATGAAATATGGGTCATTGATGAAAGTCTTACAATGTTACCTCATTTTCATTCTATAAGAGAAGATCTACCACTTGGACTTTAAGCATGACTATATATTAATGAAGTTGTAAGACATCATGGAGTACCCTTATTGATTGTTTCTGATTGTGATCACCATTTTCCACCATGATTATGGAAAATACATCAATAGAACTTGGATACCAAACATCATTTGAGCACTACCACCCACCCTCAAACTGATATACAATCAGAACAGACTGTTCAAACCTTAAATAACATATTCATTTCATTCTCACATGACTTTCTAGGTACATGGGATCAATATTTATGTCTGGTAGAATTTTCCTATAACAATACATTCCATTCAAGTATTCCAATAAAACTATATGATGCATTATTTGGAAAGATATGTCGCACACCAACTTTTGGGGATGATGTTTGTGAACGAAATCTTGTAGTCTCAGAACATGTGGAGGAATTAATAAAAAATGTGATGATTATCTAGACCCACATCAAAGAATCTCAATGTTGGAATAAGATCTATGTCTATAACAGAAGGAAGCATTTTGAATTTCATGTATGAGATCATGTTTTCTTGAATGTTTCTCCATGGAAGAGTGTTATACGATTTGTTAAGAAGGGTAAATTATGTCCTAGGTACATCAGACCTTTTGAAATTTTAGAATGAATTGGATTTGTAGCTTTCCATTTGGTAATGTTGTGAAGTCTCTCCAAAGTTCATGATGTGTTCCACCTATCACTGTTGAGAAAATACATTCCTAACCCAATGGTATTTTTCCCTTTAAATAATGAAATAGCTTACAATGTAGGCAATTTCGAGTTCTAAAACACCACGAACAATCAAACTCGCCGTTATAAATAGTAATATAGACTTTTTGAAATTTTATAAATATTATTTTAGAAAATGGTCATCTATTTTGGATTTGGAATATCAAAATTATCTTAGGGTGAAATATTTTTATTTTTTTGAAATCTAATTTTTTTTGATGAATAGGGGAAAACACTACGTTATTGTATAAAACTGAATTTTTATTTAAATAATTAGTTATTTTATTTCAATTAATATTAGATAAAAATTGATACTTACTACCTATATTAGTTCAATGAAATTCATTTGAGTCATTTTATAATAAAATTATATGTATAAAATCTTATTGAATTTTTTAATGTCTTTTACCACCTTATAGGAATGTATGAAAATTTGTGTAAAACATAATTTTACCACTTCTGTGAATTGAATTTCAAAAATATAAGAGACAAGGTTGATATATTTATGTAAAATGTGGTTCAATAAAATGTAAATATGTTTTCAATGGTATCATTAGACTTTTATTAACCACAGTTAAATGTAAATAGGGTAATTAAAGATAAAAATGTTATTATTATTAGGATAACACATTTCCTAATATCTTGGAAATTTCATTTCATAAAAAATCAACCATATGAATAATATATGATCATTTAGGTCCACTTGCATTAGATTAAAAAAATTATTATTATTTTATTTATAGAAGAGATAAAAGTGTTAAATTCAAAGATTAATAACTAATTTTTTTTAATATAGGGATATAAATAATATAAATTTGAATAAAAATACTAATTATAAAAATAGAAATATTTCCTAACTTATGGTATTTTATTTATAAATTTTAAAATTAAATAATTAAATTTATTTTTGGAACATTGATGATGTAGTAATCACCAAATTGATGATAGATTAAAATAATTGATATTATAAATATCCAAATAAATGCAAATTGAGCCATTTGAGTAATTAAAGTAATTTTATTGGTTAACATGACATGTTATTGTGGATTAAATAAATTTTTTTCTATGTTATAATATTGGTATGACTTACTCAAAATCAAAATACCATATAGTGTCAAAATTGACATAATTGATTTTTTAAAACAAATACTATATCATTAATTGATATTTTATTTCTAATAATCTATTCATCATCCAAATGACTTATATAATATTACATATATTAACAATTAACCACATGGGGTTATATTGGCCTTTTATAGTAATTTTATTAACCAAATAATATAAATATACAAGGCGACATTGTTAACGTTAAACTATTTAACCAAGACATGAATCAAAATGATAAGGTTAATAAGGTGACATAAACCTATATAAAACCTATTGGTTGAGTGGTTTTTGAACCATACCCACCTTATCTAAGAAATAAATCCTATTGGAGCCATTATAAACTGAATATGATTGTATAATAAAACAATACTCCATGGTTTTCTTAATGTGGCCCTCACATCTCTTATAAAAGGTCACTTCCCCTTCTCTAAAAATCACACCTCCAAAGCCATTTGGCTCGACCAAAACATGATCAAATATCCTCCGAACTACCCTCAATTAATCCTAGTTGTCATACATTGATCATATATCCATATTATGGATCCATTTTGATCAAATGAAAAGGAAGGAGTCGAAGAAGAGGTAATAATTTCCCCATCTCATTCAAAGTTCATTTCTTATTCCACATCCCCTTTCATTGTCTTTTCCAATCAAAAATAATAACTCTAGTACCTTATAAATACTATGATTTTATTATAAATATGTTACAACCATATTCATTATTCTATCCATCCTATAAATGACATGACACTATATGTGCGTACATACAACTTACTGTCTCCATGTCATGGTGTAGTTTGTTATTCAAACACTTAATTATTCATATGGTTATAATAATGAGTATTATTGATGTAAATAATAAATATAATATTTTAATATTTCATAATATTTTATATACCATCAAATTATATAGTATTCCTCCATCAATAGAATGAAATTGTCGCTCATGCGTACGTATGGATTACTGTCTCCATGAACACAAAGAGATTCAATCCCCATCACAACCATTTAAGAATAATTTTCATTTTATGGTTAAATATAATATTTTAAAACATAATATAATTCTTTAAATGAATATTATACTTCCTATACATAACAAACATGTCTTACATAACAAAGCATATAATGGAAAATGAATCCGTTATCACCAAAAACAGTGATACTATTGAAATATTATTAACAATGAAATATTAGAAGATCATATATGATATCATATTTATGTATTTTGTTCTTGTATAATTTAATTATAGTGATTTAACTAGTATAGAGGTGGTTAACTTACCCTCATCCAATTAAAATTTCTAGGTAAGGGTTAATTCTATAGTCAATTTATTATCTGAGGTTGTTTATACATGAGTGTCTTCTGGGACTTCTTAATCATCCACATCCATGATTCTTAACAATGTATTTCAAATCATTTTTTCAATATCCTATTCTATGGTTTGAAGTCTTTTATACCTTTTTTTGAATTTTTATTGAATTATTATAAAGGAATCTTTCCTTCATTTTCAAAATAATGTCCTTTAAGACCTTTTAGACAAAATTAAGGAAAAATTGTTTTTCAACATATAGGAAGTGTGAGGATATCTTTCTTCCATTATAAAACCTTTAAAGAATCCTTTAAAACCTTATAATAATATATTCTGAATTAAATATTTCTTTTATAATTACGTGACTTAAATGATTTCAAAATAGAAAGAAATATTTCTCTAAATATTATTCATTTCATCTATGTCAACATCATTTGATTGATTTTACATTAGTTTGAATTTGATTTATTTTGATAGAATCTTCCATATTTTATTGATGGTTTTGTGCTATGTTTGAATATGGATGTGTTATTTTTTTACCATTAATGGGTTATAGTAAATGTATTGACATTTTTAATGCAATTTTTAAAATGAATGTCTATGTTATGTTTCATCCATTCAATATGATGTATTCATTGGTCTTAGTAAGTGACGGGTGGAGCCCATTATAGCTCCTCAATTAGTCGGAAGGTCTCATGAGAAAAAATAGTCTCTTGGCACAAGGCCTTGACAAAATCATATATATAGTCTTTCCACGAGGCCTTTACTATGTTGTTATGATGTCTGACATTATGAATTCCATCATTATGAAATTGGCTATTCAAATTTCATGTGATTATTTGACTAGTATAATATCAATGGGAATATGTAAATGGAATTATTTAATTTATGTTAGATATATTATTATAATTTTTATGTTTAAAAGGCTTATGTTTTAGTCTTATAAATTTCCTTAAAATTGTTATGAATGTTTATGAATGTTTCTTCTATATTGTCATCCTTACTGAGCATCTGAGCTCACCCATTTCATTTGTTTTATTTTCCCTGGGATGCGAAGATTTATTTTACAATTTTCTTAATAGAATAGGCTAAGGGATAGTTTATTAGAGTTTAATGTATTAGAAGAATAAAAAATATTGTTGTTTTTCAATTCATAATGTAATGTAAAACTTATTTATGTATCTCGTACATACTAGGCTACTAAACTAATCAGTATTCTGATACATGATCTCTTGTTATCATGTCAGTCTTATGTAATAATGCACTGACTCTAGGTAACTAGTGTCAGGGGGTTACATGGTCAACCCAAACCCAAGGATACAGGAGTGTATAGCCAAAACTCATGGGTATAAAAGTAATCATCGAAAGCCTAATGGTACACAAGTGGTAATCAGAAGACTAATAAGGTACATTGGTAGTTTTCTGAAGCATGTTATATTATGAACTGGTGGATAGCGTAGCTATATATGGGATTAAGGTCCTTATTGTAAAGACATAGAATTTCCATGTAAATTTTTTAAATTAAATGATAATTTTAAGAGTCCGCGAAAATTGACGGAACATGATTCTGAAGAATGGAGTGAACAGAATGAATTTCTGAACATTATTTCAGGTACGTTTAATAAACATCGAGTGGGTTTTTCTAAATTTTGAACTGATGTTCGGAATTGAAATCTGAGGGCACCGTTGAATTCACAGTGCTGATATATGCTTAAGAAGACTTTCACCTCGATGACAGTTGGTCGAGGGTGAATGATAGTTTTTTGGTTTTTTGTATGAATAATAAAATAAAATAAACACACATTTTATTTTATATTCTTTGTTAAAACCTCCACGTATAAGTTGAGATGTGGGGACCACCAAACCATAACCTCCCATCAGAGGTTATGGTGGTGGGGACCACCCGAACCTAACATTCAATGAGAGGTTAGGGTGGTGGGGATCACCCGAGGCCTAATCCTCTCGACTCATACAATAAATGAGGGAGAGCCTCTTCAACTCCTCCCACATTAATTATTCCAAACGTCCATAATTATTCATGTCATCCCTTCCCTTTAATTAATTGAGCCAACACATCAATTAATTAATTAAAATATTTGAATTTATTCCAACTAACCTAATAGAACTCAAAATCTTTTATTTTGGGCTACAAATTCTTTTTGGTGTAATTGGGGAGAGGAGGAAGTTGGGAGAATGATCTCCAATGAAGAATGCTCCGCCAGATAAGAATGCCAGTCCCCTTATATCTTCTTCCTCAGGACATCCTCTGACGTGGATGGTCCTCATATACATCGAATCAATGACCGTAATACATTCTTGCACCAATGAAATCAAGCGAATGAGGAATGGGTTTATTCCTAATTGTTTATCACTCTCCAAATACTCCCTTCTTTTCTTGTTTAGGTTGGGAAAATACATTGTGGAAGATTATGGTTTCATGTTCATGATTCATTCTTTGTGAATCACATTCTACCACTCTAAATTCAAAGGGTGTGGGCCAAACAAACATGGCCCAACCCATCTGTCATCCTTCTTTGGTATATTCTTCGAAATGGAGGAAGATGATGAAGAAGACGGAGGCAACGATGGTGCCACCCACATTGTCAGCATGTTCCACTACCGTCCGTCGTGCCACGACACCTATAAAAGCCGTGACACCATTTGAGCCGAGTAGCGTCACTTTCTGCTGAGCCGTGCCACTGTCTGTACCATGCTGAGCCGCCGTCTTCCGTGTCGTGTCGCCGTCCGAGCCGACCCGCTCTGCCGCCGAGCTGAGCTACTCCGTCCTCTTGACCGAACTGCTGCTGAACCACAGCTGAGCCACCGCCCTTTTCTAGTTTTCACTCCTCGTGGCCAGTATGCACCCCTCACGACTAGTTCGCACCCTTGCAGCCAGGTCCGTCGCCCTCGCGGTACCCATCTGCCGAGCCACCCCTATGGTACCCTTGCAGCCCTCATGGGCCAGCACAGTCACAACGAGCCATCAAACATTGTGGGTGGGACAAACCCAAAGGTTCGGGCTGGGTTGGTCTGACTGGGTCAGACCAGTCCCGAGCCCACTATGTCCCATTTAACTTCTCTTTGGCGTAACATTGTCACCGAATGTCTGTTTGATGAACCGTCAGTGACGCTGGAAATCTTTTAGAGAGACAGTCCTGTTGAGTGATACCCAAATGAGTTTTGGATTATGATAGGGAATCGTCAAGTTGAATCATGCACGAATCCAACCAGGCCATCGGGACAAAAAAGCTAACAACTCACAAAGTGTGTGTTCGATTGATGTGTCGTCTATCATGTTGAGACCCCTATGAAGAGGCGGACCATTGAGATAAATCATTGTGGGACATTTTTGATATTGTATTATCAACCAGTAGCTTGTGGAGCATATCCTCTCAGAGAAAAGCGAGCATTGTACGAAGACCTAGTGTCTAGTTGAGACTTGAAAACTGCTGACCGTTTGAATCGGAGGGACTCGATAGGCCTAGTGGGGAGCGCCATGGTGACGCGGAAGACCCACGTGGGGCAGCGCCTTGGTGACGTAGCAGAAACATGGTAATCGATAGGAGGAGTACCTTAGCAGGCTTTGAGGGGGATCGCCTCTATGTGACACAGCAGACCCATGGATGGGAGTTGTCTATGTGACGCGGTAGACCCACGGTACTCGACAGGGGGAGTAACTCAGTAGTCCAAGGTTAGTGGGAAGCACATTTGTGTGATGTTGCAGACCCACTGTACTTGATAGTGTAGGAGTTCTCTAGAAGCTGTGGTGTTCGATGTTGTGTTCGGAATGTTACTTGATACTACCCCTAGAATAAATCATGGTTTGATCTAAGTAAGAACCATTGTGTTTTCCTCATGATTCATATGGATTACAATATTACTTAGGTATATGTATGTGCATATACCTAAGTAAGTTTATCTATTGATTTCATACTTTTTGTTTTTTCCTTGTGTGATTTTCTGAGACCTAGTGGGTCCTGGGGTCCCAACTGAGTATCTTTATAATCACCCCAGCACGGGCTTCGCCCACACTTTGTTGTGTTTGATGCAGACGATGGAAAATGCTGACTGAGGCCAAGAGTACTAGGATTGGACAGTAACTAGAGGTAGACCTTATGCCGAGTCGGTACATGGAGGAGACAAATAGATGAGGAGTGTTGAGGAGGAGATTTGTACCTACCCTTCAGGTAGGAACCTCAGAGGATGATTCAGTAGTTGTCTTTATTTTCTTTCAATTATGTTTCATTTCACTTGTACTTGTACATTCCAGTTGGGCTTGTATTATGGCCCCTTTTTACTTAATGTACTCACTTGTTTTAGATACAGTTGACTTGCTTTCATATCTTACTGTGTGTTTGGTTACTTTTGTTTAAAGATTATAATGGAAACGCCTTCCCAATTTTACAGAATTTTCTTTTTGATCTAGTATCCAACCCCTAGCCTATATAATTTGTGGATCGGGTAGTCATGGCATGGGCCCTAGGGGACGGATTTTGAAAAATTGGTAACAGAGAAGTCAAGATCTACCACAGAACAAGGACTCTGATATTTTCAGTGAAGCAATAGTGTTAAAGGCAATGAGTGTGGTTTTCAGTTCTGGGAGTTCAGTGTTGGTGTGGTGGCTGACGTATCCATACACCAGGACCCTGAATTCTGATTTCCGAATCAGTGCACGAAAACACTGACTTGGTGTGTATTTTCAAAAGTTTTCTTCATGATCTTTATAGTCAACTCACCAGATATGACTTTCAGCTCACTAGGTATATATTTTGACCTTGGCACACCTATTTCATTTCTGGATGCCTCCACAGAGAAACCCAGCTAGAGTTCTGAGAGTTGTACACACTGATATCCCACCGAGTGTCGAGGCCTCACTGTAGGGGCCTTTTCCAGTCGAGGCACCAGCAATGTCACCAGTGGTATCACTCCTCATTGGGCCACCGATGCCACCAGCCCCAGTAGCTGACAGTGCACGCTTCTTGAGCATGTTGCGCAAGTTACAACGCCATAGGCCACAATGATTCAGGGGAGAGACATACAGATAGGCGGGTAAGGATTTGCTGAAGGCTATGGTGAGAGTTTTTCGACTCGTTGGGACACCCCCTGATTTCATGGTGATCCATGTCACCAGCCTTCTATAGGCAGTAGAAGGAAGATAATGGATCTTGATACTCAAGGTTCATGATAATTATACTCTTCTCTAGGCAGGCGTTGAGAGCATGATTCTGGTAGAGATTGTACCAGTAACTCTACACACAGTGCGCATTTAGGAGCTACTTCATCTTCTGTTGGGCAACATGACAGTAGGTAAGTACTCACTGAGGTTCACTGACCTCTCATGTTACACCAACAATATGGTTAGATACCAATTCTTTATGGTCCAGACCGTCGAGCAGGGACTCAGGTGGTAGATTAGGGCATCAATGATCTCACTCAGCATCCCGACGTAGGTACGGGTGTTAGAGAGATATCTCTTAGTAGGGATTTTCCTTGATGAGCAGTTACCAGAAGAAAGATCCACTACCAGTCGTCACATAATTATTTATTTTACATATGGAAGTATATAGATGTCACAGAGTTCCAAGAGGACCAGACCTAGAGGTGGACGACGGCATGAATCAGGATCGGTTGTGTGGGGAACCCAAAGCAGAGCAAGTCATGCCAAGAGTGGGTAGTGTTATTCATGTGGGAGGCTAGGTGACATGGCTCATGACTGTATGACGTGCCATTCAGATGATTAGCAGACAGTCGAAGGACAGCTTAGGCATAGACAAATATTTGACTGAGGAGGTCCGCAGGGAGCAGGCGGATGTGGCAGAGGAGTTGGTTTTGCAGCTGGTGGTGGGCGATGATGTGAGTTATTACTGCCAACTCCATGAGGAGGTCCACCCCAACCACATCGAGCAGGTGGACATGGGAGAGATCAGCTCCATGCATCTAAGGCTTACGATCATGGCGATCCGGAGATAGTTCGAGGTATGATCTGTGTCTACTCCACCATAGTTGTTGTACTTATATACATAGGTTCCAGTCATTAATTTATTTCCACTACCCTCATTCGAAGATCGGAGATTCTGACAGAGTCATTGGCTGGATCCTTACAGCTAGTGACTTCTACAGGAGTAAATTTTATGATTATGCACTGGTGTCGGTAGTGAGAGCTTACTCTACGAGGTGAGAGAATCAGCCAGGATCTCCTAGTAGTGGCATTGAGGCCTTACGGCTTCATCTCAGGTATGGACTAGTTATCTACATTCCATGCTCAAATTCACTATATTAGGCGCAACGTGCATTGTGTCCATAGAGATGGGACCAGGTTTATCTTCAACAAAAATATGGAGCCTTTGCAGCATAGGATGAACATACATAGAGGAGAGTGTAGCCGATCACTAATCAGTTGGCTCACCTTACCCTCAGAGCTGTTGATTTTGAGAGTCTGAGCTATCCTTTAGTGGTACACCAGTATGTGAATGCTTCCCTGATGATGTTCCGGGTCTATCTTCTCGCAGAGAGTTAGACTATTACATTGACTTATACCCCGAGAGGACACTGATATCCACACCAGCATATAAAATGGATCTCGTGGAGCTTTGTGAGATGCGGGTACCACCAATCGACTTACATGGGAAGGGATTCATCTGGCCTTGTTTTTCTCCCTAAGCAGCCCTGATTCTGTTCGCCAAGAAGGTGGATGGGAACTTGAGGCTTTGTGTTGACTACCAACACCTGAAACAGGTGACCGTGAATAACAATTACCCACTCTCGATGATTAATGACTTATTTGATCAGCTGAAGGGAGCACAGTGGTTCTAGAAGATAGTCCTCAGATCATTTTATCACCATCTCAGAGTATGAGATGAGGATATATAGTAGACGGCCTTCAGATGTCGATATGGCCATTCCGAGTTCTTGCTAATCCCATTCGGCATGACCAATGCTCCAGAATTGATCATGGGACTCATGATCATGATATTTCATCCATACCTTGATCACTTTGTTATGGTCTTCATTAACGACATTATGAACTACTCAACTATGGAGGAGGATCATGCCTATTATTTGTAGGTAGTACTGGACACACTCCGAGAGCACCAGCTATATGGTGTGCTCTCGAAGTGCCAGTTATGGATCTGAGAGGTTCAATTTCTAGGATATATCATATCAGAGGCTAGAGTTTAAGTGGATATAGTGAAGATTGTGGAAGTACTTTCTTGGGAGCCTCCCATGAGTGTGATGGAGGTACGGTGTTTCTTGGATTAGGCCAGATACTACCGGTGATTTGTGCCAGATTTCCCCAGAGTTCCAGTACCACTGTCAGCCTTGAAAAAGAAGGGGAAACCAATCATTTGGTCATAGATATGATAGTGGAGTGTTCGTGAGCTGAGGTATATGCTGACTAGTTCCCCCATCTTGAGGCTTTTAGAGGATGGTATAGGGAACACAGTTAACTACGGCTCATCGGGGGCTAGACTTAGATGTTTCCTGATGTAGGAGTGAGCGGTGATCACATATGGTTCTCAAAAGATGAGAAAACATTACCAGAACCACGCTACACATGACCTGGAATTAGCAGTAGTGGTATTCTCCTTTAATATGTGGCGACACTATCTGATGGGAGAGTGTTTTACAATGTACTCTGATCACAAGAGTCTTGGGTATATCTTCTCTCAGAAAAACCTGAACCTGATACAATGAAGTTGGCTTGAGTTCCTCCAGGACTATGACTTATTGATAGTCTATACTCTAGGAAAGGGAAACATTTTTACAGATGCACTCAGCAGAAGGTCTGGTATATAGCTGCTAGGTAAGGCAATTAAGTAGCTGGCTGCTTTACAGATATCCTTTGTGGATAGAGATGGAGAAGCATTTCTACAGTCACTTATAGACCCTCCCCACTCCTTTAGCTTGTCAGGGAGGCACAATGTGGGGACGCTGACTGCAAGACACTCCGTGCTCAGATATCCACATGACATGCAACAGATGGATTTTCGGAAGGTGGGGAGCATTTCATTTCCTTCAATGGACTTATCGTGGTGAGAATGTCACTTCAGAAGGAAGTGTTGAGGTATTTCCACACATCCCTACTAGCGTTACATCCAGGAGTGTCAAAAATGTACCAGGATCATTAATGACAGTACTGGTGGTCGGGAATGAAGAATGCAATATAAGGGTTTGTCTCTTGATGCCTCGCTTTCCCTTAAGTAAAGGTAGAGCCTTAGGTACCAGCAGGCTTGGTTCAGCCTTTAGAGGTCTCGAAGTGGAAGTGGGATGATATATCCATTGACTTCGTGATAAAACATCCATATACATCCTGGCGACATGACTCGAATTGGATGACCATCGACAAAATCACCATGTCATCCCACTTATTACGGATCAGAGAGCAGTGTTCCATAGAGAGTTCGGAACGCCTCTATGTGCAAGAGATTGGGTGGCTATATGTAGTACCTTTGATGATTTTCTCTGATCATGATACACAATTAACTTAAAAGTTATGGAAGGGGTTGCAAGAGGATTTCGAGATGCATCTTCGTTTGAGCACCGCCTTACATCCTCAAACGGATGGCCAGACTGAGCGGACCATTCAGACCCTCGAGTACATGCTGCAAGATTGTGTCCCCCATTTTAGACGTAGTTGGGAGGATAAATTTCATTTGGTGGAGTTTTCATACAACAACAGCTATCACTCCACCATAGGGATGACTCCTTTTGATGCATTGTACGGGTGACCTTGTAGATCACCACTGTGCTGGACTAACCCAGGGGAGTCAGCACTCGTGGGACCATAGATGGTTTGGGCTACAACAAAAAAGTTTTAGGTCATCCAGGAGTGGATGAAGACTACACAGAGCAGGCAGAAGTCATATACAGATAAGAGATAGAGACCTCTAGAGTTCGAGGATGGTGACCACATCTTTCTACTGGTCTCACCTCGACGAGGTTTTCGGAGATTTGGATTTGGCGGAAAGTTATCTCTGAGGTTCATTGGATAGTTTCAATTCCTTAGTAGAGTTGGCGAGGTGGATTACCACTTAGCTCTTCCACCTCAGTTTTACAAGGTGCACAAATTCTTCCATGTATCCAATCTGAGGAGATACATGCATGACCCTTCACACATTATCGACCATGCAGAGTTGGAAGGTCGATTCCTCTTGTGTGCATTCACTGGCAGCATAGGAACCTCCAGGAGAGCACATGGGAGTGGGAGGCTTAGATGAGTGCTCATTACCCCCACTTTTTTACCTCGATTTAGTTGTGACATATGGGGACGTAGTGCCTTAAGGTGGGGAGAATTTAAAGACATAGAATTTTCGTATAATGTTTTTAGTGAAATGGGAATTTTACGAGTCCGCGAAAATTGACGGTGCATGATTCCGAGGCCTGGAGTGGCATGAATTAATTCTAAAAATTTGTAAGGTACGTTCAGTAAACGTGCTAGTGGGTTTTTCTATATTTTCAAACAGTGCTCAAAATTGAAATCTGAGGGCACCATCAAACTCGCTACACTGATATTCGTTTAAGAAGAATTTCACCTCGATGGAAGTTGGTCGAGGGAGAAATATAATTTATTGGGTTTTCATGGGAATAATAAAATATATGAAACATAGGTTTATTTTATTTTATTTGTTAAAACCTCAATGTGGAAGTTGAGGTGTGGGGACCACTAGACCTTAACCTCTCATTAGAAGTTATGGTGGTGGGGACCACCCAACCTTAACCTCCCATGAGAGGTTATGGTGGTGGGGACCACCCGAGGAATAAACCACTCAACTCCCATAATAAATGTGGGAGATCCTCTTCAACCCCTCCTACATTAATTGTTCCAAAAATCCGTAATTAATCTTACAACTATTCACTTTAATTAATTTATCCAAAAAATTAATTAATTAATTAATCAATTTTAATTTATGCCAACAAACATAATAGAACAAATACACTATTATTTTGGGCTACAAATACTTTTTGGTGGAATTGGGGAGAGGATGAACTTGGGAGGAAGCACTCCAACGAAGAACGCTCCGCCAACGAAGAACGCAGACCTCCTTAGACCTTCTTACTCAATACTACTTCCGATGTGAGACGTCCTCATCTATGGAGAATCGACGATCGTACTAAATTCTTGTGACAACTAAATCAAGAGAAACAGGTTTGGGTTTATTTGTAAATGTTTATCACTCTCCATGTACTCCCTTATTTTCTTGTGCGGGTTGGGAACAAACATTGGGGAAGATTATGGTTTCACATTCATTCTTCCTTCTTTGTGATTTACTTACTACCACACTAAATATGGAGGGTGCGGGCCAATAAAACATGGACCAACCCCTCTGTCGTTGTTCATTCATGTATTCCTCGAAATGGAGTAAGGCGACGAAAACGACGGAGACAATGACGCTACCACACGCGGCCTTTCCAAGACGCCCCGTCATCCACAGAGTCGTGTCGTCGTCTGTCAAGCCACACCTCCATTCCAACTGAGCCATACAGTCGTCTGGTGAGTCGCGCATCCATCCAAGCCGAGCCGTGAAACCAAACTTAGTCGCGCCATCTTTTGAGGTAGGAAACGTTGCCATCCATCGAGAAGTGCTACTATCCGAGTCGAGCCGCGCTGCCCACTGCCAAGCTGCACCGATGTCCGAGCTAAGCCACACCGTCGCTGATCCGAGCCACTCCACAGAGTTGAGCCACATAGTCCTCATAATAGAACTGCCACTGAACTGCGGAAGGTCCACGAACCCATGGCTGGTCTATGATCCTCGCGGCCGACCCACGCCCCTCGCGGCCGGTTCATGCCCTCGCGGCCGTTCGCGACCTTGTGGCCAGTTTGCACCCTCACAGCCGGTCCGTGAACTCGTGGCCGGTACGCGCCCTCGTGGCTGGGTCCGTCGCCCTCGCTGTACCCATCAGCCAAGCCACCCCTACAGTACCCTCCTGGCACTCGCGGGCCGGGCAACACCTAGCAGGCCAGGCCACATTACGGGCTAGACAACACCTAAATAGAGAATGTTTACATTTCTCTACCTTATGTTATTCAATGTGACCATTATATACCACCCTGGTACTGTTTAGGTTGGTAGAAAGTAACTGATACAGAAATATTGCTTCTATACATTACCTTTACATAATCCTTTGTCATTCTTTTGATGGGACTCTATAATTACAAATATCACTTTATTCAATTAAAATCCTTCTCAACTGAAATACTTGCTTGTAGAAAAAATTAAAAATTTCATCTAAAAATTTTTCCTCTATAATTTCATTATAATTTATCCTCAATAACAGGTATATGGATTCCTCAGCTATTAATCTATCCTCCAACATTTAAACACATTTCCATCGATCTCCTCATTCATCCATATCAGTAACCCCATTAATAACTTTTATAGATAATTTTATCCACATTAGGAATTGTAATATTATCTTTAATGATTAATCCAACATTTAGGAAAAATATCGGTTTTTCTATATTAAAGATTCACTTCCTTTTTTTAATTTTTATCCATGACTTAATCATTATAATTTCCATGAAATATGGATTAAAATTATATTTATCATTCTTATCAAAAATATACATGGGTATCATCATCTTCAAATCCCTACATACTTTTAATAGAATTTAACTTCTTTATTGACATTATTCATTGATAAAAAGTAATAATTTTAACATTAACACTTTAATACCTAATTTATTATTATCAAAACAATAAAAAACATTATTTAAATATTTTTGAATATTCATATTATAATTGTTGACAATAAATAAAATATATACTTTAGGGAAGGATCTTACTCACCCTTCCAAATTTCTTCTTCTCACCCCTTTGTTCTGAATTACAGATCGATCCCCATATTGTGATAAGGATGGGACACCACATTATTTTCTTCAATGAGACATTAGTTAATGTAAATCGAGTCTACAAGGGATTTACAAGTTCAAAAAAAGATAGATTCTTTAATAAGACTATACAGGTTTCTATTAAAAAGATTCACATGTGATACATTTCATAGACATTTAATTTTAGTGGTTATTCAAACTATTTTTTCAAAAGATAAAAAAAGAAATAAACCTTTAACAAATAAATTAGAACCATCATGTTAAAAAAATCAACTTCCCCAATATTTCCCATGACTCAACACTCCACCTATTAAACAACATTATTCATAATAAAAATATGGATGAAAATTGTGATTGGAATTTTATTACTGTCTCCTTTTTGTGTGTTGTCAATATATCTATTTTTGATGTTTATTTTTATTCTAATATAATCTCTTAATTTTTTTCTTCCCTCAGGGGACTAACTCACTTTCTTAATCATGGTAGTGAGTATTTTCTAAGATGGGAAACTAATCATGGAGTGTGGTATTGAAATCATTAACTAGATCCCCCTTTATTTTTCAGTATCAATTATATATATTTGTTAGAGTGAAAAATTAATGAGGGGGTGAATTGAGTTTCCAATTATATATTTTGTTAAAAATGTTTAATAGACAATACCATAAATTTATAAAATCATCATTGTAACTAAAAAAGTATAAGTGTGTAATATTCTCATATAAAATGATTTTCAAAAGTGGCATAACAAATCACTTAAAACAAGTTCATAACTACTTTATCTTTGGAAATAAAATTACCTATATAAAACAAAATATATAAAATATTCTTTAATATTTACTATCAATTTTGTATTTTTCTATTTTTTTAAATTAGATATATATTTGATTTAAGAACAATGTAAAAGGAAATTGTAAAAACAATTAGTGGAATTAAAGCTGCAGATTTATTCTCAAGTCGAGAGCTAGTCCTCCCCATATGAAAATATCCCAATATACATAAATGTATTAATAAATAAACTAATTCAAAAATAAGATCATTTTTTCTTACAATATATCAAAAGGATATCTATAAAATACAAGGCTATATTTATTGTTCAACATTGGAGAATAAATAGTAAAACAACGTGATGGAGGTGTTGTAATATTCACAACCTCTTACAATGTTCTTCTTGGGAGTATGGATAAAAATTTCTAAGGGAAAGAGTCTCTAGAACTATACCTTACAATTCAAGAATAAGTCCTTAAAATATATATAGTTTAATTCATAAATAATGAAAAATTAAGGAAAAATAAAGTAAGTGATGTGATGTAATTTGAAATATTATAAATAGTAGTTTTATTGTTCTACAGGGGAGTCTTATCTTCTTATTATTTTGATATTGATACCATGAATAAAAATGAGAAATATTTATATGATTTTCATTGATGTTCATGAGATAATAAAGTTTCACAATCATTAGAAATAGGGCATATGTTTGAATTTTTCGTTCATAGATAATTACTATGTATGTGTGTCACAAAACATTAATTTTTTCCTATATTTAGTATTATATAAAAGAATAATATTCTCAAAAAAAATTGAAAATCATCATTGTATATCCTTTTAATTTAGCATGAAATCCGGTATCATTAAATTCTTCTAATCGATAATAAATTTTTCATAAAAATAGTTTATTTATTATATTTATTAATATAACACTTACTTTTTAGATAGGGACATTTTATTTTTTTCATCATCAGAATACATGTTTTATTAAATAAATTTTTATAATTATGATCATCCTTATTAATAGATTTTATGGTCAATCACTTGAACATATGGTTGATCAGTTGTACTTATGGTTGATCCTTGATCTTATGGTCAATTTAATACATTAAAAAAATCTAATTTATGAACATGGTCACATCATTTAGTCATGTGTCGAATTACAAAATTTTTTAAAATTACTCATTTCACATATGGTCTCCACCATTATTCAAGAATTTGATTCTTTAATTAGTCCAAAGTTTATATTTCTCATATTAATGTGTGGTTGACCAATTAAATTTTGATATTTTGATAGGCAGTAGGATTTGTTTGGATTTTCGATCACAATATTTGTATTTCAATCACATTATTACTTTTTATAGAAACCAATGATTTGAAAACAACACTATGTTCGATAACATATACAACACACAATACTTATATTTAATGAACCACAATATATTATTAAAATATTATTATTTAAACATTAATATGTTAACATGAATGATAAAATTAGCTGTATAAATAGAAATAAACATATTATAAAACATATATATAATAGTTTTATATGTTCTAAATTCATTGGTTAATTCATAATAAATAATTTCTCATATTTTAGAAATGTATATTTATTCTTGAAAAATATCTTTTCTTCCAAAATGATTATTATAGATTTTTTATTCAAATATTATTATTAATTTCATAATAATTTTGAAATATTATGTAATAAAATATAAATAAATTCTCAAATAATTATATAAAAATTAAATAACTGTAATTTTTTTGTATTTTCATAAAAATATTGTTTTATAATGAATAGTGAAAAAACACTATTTTTGTAAAACTGATATTTGAAATCATTGTATAATTAAATTTAAAATTAATAATAAGTTTTCATTATTAATGTGATATATTATATATTAGATTTATAATAATCTAATTAATTCCATTTTAATCATCAAATATAATGATTTTGGTATCTGTTTATTTTTATGCATAAAACACAATTTTATGAGAACAATTTTTTATGTGCATATAGTTTATCCATTATGATTATTTAAAATCACCCATATTAAAGAAATAATTTAATTAAATATATCCTTTATAAATCTATTTATAATAAATTAAATTTATAAAATGGTAATTTCTAGTCATTTAGTTAATAAAAGATCATTTGTTTTCAGAGAAATGAATTACATGAAAACCCATTATTCGACACAATTTGTGGGATTAATTTTAAATTGACATTTTCAAAAAAAAAATTAAATATGATAATATTGATTCCTTATTTTTAATCAAAATAATTAATATTATGTAATACATGCAGTTGCATTTTTTATGATAATAAATTGTTCAAATATTGAAAAAAAGTAGTTACTTTGGTGAGAACTTAAAATGGTAAATATGAGTAACTATAAAAACCCAGTATTGAAATACATTAACATTTCTTTACTTTTGTAGAATAAATAATTCATTATACAAATTTATTCTGTAGACAGTACTAGTCTTGGTTTTTAGAAAATGGATACATAACCACCGATACATAAGTGTGCTACATTATCTACTACAAGGTTTTTCTTCACTAGAACATTTCCTAGACAAAAAAATTTAAAATATCTTTATATCCTTGGAATGAAAACAATAAAATTGTGAAATAAAATGATAAATAAGTGTAATCAATGTTGAAATGTAAGCCTAATCATGAGAATAATGGTATGAGTAAATAATCACAAAAAATTAGAAGATTATACCCTACATGTCAAAGAGTATATACATAAATCATGGAATAAAGCATGGATGTTAATATGAAACGAATCATAAGGAAATAAATAACATAATACAAGAATTCATAACATAATAATAATACATTTAATTGTGTATGATACATAACAATATAATATGATTTCCATAGTAGCCAATACCATAATAGCAGTATGGGTTCACTCCACATACCAACTTGGTTGTCCTGGTCCACTCCCATTTTCATATTAGCTGCATGAGGTCACTCCTCATACCATCATGGTCATCAGGGTTCACTACAATGGCCATCTTAGTATTCAAGGTTCACTCCCAACAACATCATAGTTCATCTCTTGAGATATAAATTGTTACCAAATTCATTTTAGGGAGATATAGATACCACCAACATAATAGAGAAATCGTACACACATGTTCCACAAGATGATATAATAACACATGAAATGAAATATGTATTATAAAGAAGTAATCATATCATAACATGTGAAAAAATATGTTTCATTGTTGTTTCAACAAAATCATAAACCATGAAAAGAAGATTGTTTCAAAAGCATATAACTTGTGAATTAGAAATGAGATTCATCAATATCCTGACATCAAAACATAATGCATTTTAATAATGTATATGAATTGAATCATATAGTTATTTCTCCAAAATGTAATAAGTAACAAAAAAAGATTTTTTCTATATGGGAAAAAAAATTTGAAAGACATTTTAGAATCATTTCTTTAGGAAAATATCCTTTCGTCATGAAAAAATGCGTTTTAAAAAATAAAACCTTTTGAAAAAAATTTCATTGTAAATATCATTGAAAACCCTCTTAAATAAGAATTTCTATCTATAAAACGTTATTAAAATCATTTTCCTTGAAAATGGGAATCCAATATATTTTGAAAACAATTTTGAAAACATGGTTTTTGAACACAATAGATTCTTTACCGAAGAGAGAGACATTCTGATTTTACTTAAACAATTATCGGAAGTACCAAGAGTATGAAATGGTAATAAAACAAGAATATATCATGTATAGTTATAGGAGTAGTAATGTGATGAGTTTTCTTGAGATATAGTACATAAAATTTCAATACAGTAAGCATAATAAAAAATAATCTCGATAAATGATGAGATTGTTTCAATAAATTATACCCACATGGTATCATGGGATCACACTCTCTATATAAGAAAACTAAATTAAATGAAAATGAAAATTTAACAAAAGTAATTATATTCATGATATAATATTTAAATGGAACTATATACACTTCAAAAAAAATGTTTGTGCATAACAAAACTTGTGTCCCAAAGAAGGGAAATTAAGTCCAAACCGTCTTACCAATATGGAATATTTTAAAACATTAGGGGAATGAAATTAATATCAAATAATGGAAATGTAATTAAACATAAATTTATGTATACTATTCATTGAATACATCTATGGGAAATATAAGCCCCAAATAAAATGAATGGATAGTGAGTAAATAATGTATCTCACAGAATTAAAAAGCGAGATGAAATCCACTTTCATTGGGTATTCCCCTCATCCTACTGATTCAATCCACAAGTATATAAAATATAAACTTATTAAAAATAATTTTCTTAATAATAATTTTCTATATAATACCATATATTATTTGATTATGACCTTGTATTTCCATCATATTAACAATTTAATGTTAATTTATCATTTCAATTTATATATTCTTAGTTATTCGCATGTGTCTTAATTCAAGATATACATATTCCTTACACATATATCGTGACTCAGATTATAAACCATGATATAAATATTAATTATATTATATAAAGTTTAATTATAAAAAACTATATAATATAGAAGAATGAAACAATAAATACTGTTCCTGGAGATGTTAGGACGTTTGTTGGCTTGAACATTATATATGATTAAATGTGTTATTGAAAGAACGAATGTAGAATGCATATATATATATATTTATGTATATATGTATATATATAAATTTTAAAATAGATTTATTATATCATTCATATCATATATATTCACTAAAACTATCCTTAATACATTCCTTGTAGTGTACGAATTAATTACATCACATTGAGTGGGAGGCAGTCCAAATATCCTCAAACAAAATTATTGTATTTACACCAAATGAATTGTAAATAAATACAGGTGTTGTAAAAGGATTAAATAATATTAAATACATAATAAATATAATATATGAAATACATAAACATATTTTCCATCGAAATTTCCACCATGAGAGGCAGTAAAAGAAATATAGTCACTCATCATTTCGAGATATAGTACATCGTTGTAAACATAAATAGTTTGTTAATTACAAATTAGATGGATGTTTTTTCAAGTGTAGGTAGAAAAAATATCATAAAAATCCATATTATATTTAAGTTAATGTTTTTGATATATAATAATGAAATAAATATCATGGTGGTGTGGATAAAGAAAATAAAATAATGGATTTTGAGAGAAGACATTACCTCTTAATTGTGTAACTCATTTTTGTTGGTTACAAATGGATTATATGGATTTATTTCCTCCCAATAAGATGATTGTAGGAGTAAGTTAAGGATTTTATAAAGTTTATTTGGATGATATTTTTAGAACCTAATTGGTTTCAATGGTTTTAATAATATAGAAGGGTGGTGGTATTTATAGGGAAGGAAAATAACACACATTTCATTTTTGGAAATAATTTAGGTGTACCCATTTTTTTACCTATAAAACACATTACCAAAAAAATATATATTATGTTTAATGGCCTAATAATTTCTAGAAAATGGGGTTTGGATATTTTTTGGACTTTTTTACATCATAAGTTTATTGATAGCCTAATATTTCTCTTAATGATTGTAATTAATTTTAATCACTATCACTATTAATTTTGGTCAAATATATGTTTCTCATATTCTAAATTTTAAATTATTCTATTTAATAATATGGAATACATTTTTCCAACTGTAATCACATAAGTGTCATAAGTAAATTTAAAATATATATCGTAGTCGGGTCTACAATACAGGTTCTTTAAGTAAAAACATTCAAAATTATGCTATGTTTGTATACCCATGTTTAAATTGAAATTGATCTCAATGACCTAATTTTTTTTAATTGAAAGAAATTTCTATAAGTAAACTTTTAAAACAACTGAAATTACAATTTTTTTCTTTTAAATAATTTAAATTAAGAAGATTTTTTGAAATAATATTTGGTATTTTTTACTATTATGTAAAAAATGAAGAAACTATGAAAAATCCAAATAATCTATACCTATTCTAATTTTGAAATTATAAATTCTGAAATAATTTTTATTTTATGATATTAATTTTTTAAAGGTTTATAAAAGTAATTTAATATTTTTCAAATAAGGACATTAAATGTTATTATTTTTGATATAATAGTATATTTAAACAAATATGGACATTACAAAAAATTATCATTCTCATTATCAATATTATTTTTTTAATATAAAACCATTTAAAAATTATTCAAAAACTGTTTATTACTATACATATAACTATGTTTAATGGATAGGTAATATTTATCTCATTTATGTAATTATAATATTAAAATGAAGTTTTATAGAAACTTCAGTGTTATGTCTAACGTACACCAAGACACTATTTCCTATAACATACCCAATGATGGTGTTGGGTGTAATGTATGTCTAGTCAATGTCATGTGTTTCATACAAATAATTGATTGCATGTAATGTAGACAATGTTGGTTCCATTTCACAGTAGGATTGACTTAGAGCATTGAATTACATAATGAAAATTTTAATTTATTAGATAAATAAAGGTTAATAAATACACTATGTATTACATTATACCCCCTTAAAATGAATTTATACAATAAATGATTTCACTCAGGAATGAAAATGAAGATAATTGTACGTCATTATATCCCCCAGATCCCACATAGCTTCCACTAACTAGTTATTTCTCCACAAAACTATAACCAGCCGAGTGGTCTATTTTTTAAGAAATTTCTCAGTACGATCCTGAATTTAAATAGGTTTCTCCCTGTAAGAACTATCGTACACTAGCTATAAAACCTTTAAATTTAGTACATGAAATGGGTATTTTATTTCCTTCATAATGAGAGATACATTTAACAAATCATGGAATTGCGAGAGATTTGGAAGAATTTCCAAGAGATAGGATATAATCAGGATATGATCAAAAATCTCAAAAGGATTTGTATACCTAGGGATTATTTTCTATTTTTCCACAAATATTATAAATTTATTCAAGGGTGATATTCGTAGAAAATAGTTTTTGCTTACTTCAAATTATTTTTCACGTCGATGGTTATCCGCATAGATTTTCTGTCGACTTTGTGCTGGCTTGAGATCATTTTGAATGGTTATAACCATCTAGACCATTTCTCTAGTGATCTCAGGTCCCAATATCTTTTTTTTAACATCATCCAAAAATGTTTAGATCTCAACATTTCTTCCCAATGTGTTATTCATAAGGATCCATATGAATGCATGTGTGAATGAATTTTTTTGTACGAATACTGAATTAGTGGAAGGTTGTGATCCCAAAAACCGTTAAAATCTTGAGAGAATCTTCTCATAATATCCACTGTGGTTTGAATTATTCTTTTAGACTGACCACCTATCAAGGGAAAGTATGAAATACATAATCTAAAATATATATCAATTTCTTTATAAATTCATTTCAATAACATAGAGGTAAACCTAGGATCCAGATCTGATAGAATATAATGTTGTAATCCATGACACCTTACTAATTTCATAATGTTGGTCCTGAAAAAACGATCTAGATATGAAACTTCTCTGATAGCGATTATGATTACTAAAATAGTAAGGTGATAGAAAACAACCCAAATAACATTAATCCCTTTTTCTGTTTTGTCTAGTCCAATGAAAAAATCCATAGTGATGTTCTCTCATTTCAATTTTGGTATGGGTAGTGGATGTGGTATCCACTTTTATAATTTTCTTACAATATTAACATGTTGGAATATCAAAAACCGATATATGAACTCTGTGATATCTCTCTATTTACAATCCCACCAGAAGTATTATCTCCAAACTATATACATCTTTGTACTACAATTATAAATAGATAATTTAGAATAATGAGCTTCCTATAACATCTCTTCATTAACATCTAGTATGGATGGAATACATACACAGTTCCTGAACATTATCATTCCATCACGATCAAGGTTAAACTTACAAACATTTATGACTTTTTAATCTTGACATCTCCATTTTTCACCTCATTAATTTTGACATGGATATAAGGATGATCATTAATTTGAGAAAGATAGGATCGTTCACCTTACATCCAGATTTCATGATCTATAAATTGAAAATCCGGAAGTATTGAATATTTTTAGATCCTCACCTTGGATAAACTATCATGATCCATTTGAATAAAAGTATTTCCCACCTTGTTCACATTCCAAGGGTGGTAATGTATTAAGAATCCATAATCCTTTATCAAGTGCAACAATCTTCTCTAGAACATGTTCAGCTCCTTTTGTGTGAATATATATTATAGACATTGATGATACGTATATATATCACACATTTCTCCATAAAGAAAATGCATCCATATCTATAACACAATAATGTCCGCTGCAAAATCCAAAGAACATGTTGGATAATCTTTCTTTCAGATATTATAATATCATGAGGCATATGCTATAACCATGTAATTATACATAATAACATATCAAAATCCCTTATAGTATTGAACACTTATGATTACAATTCCTTCTCAACTATATGGTAATGTAAACACAGGTGCACTAACTAACCTTCTATCCATTTCCTATAAATTTTCCTCACATTCATATATATAGAAGAAATTTATAGACATTCAAGATAAATTGGTCATTGGATTAGATAATTATGAAAAATCATCCACAACCCATCTATAATATCCAACTAACTAGGAAATCTAAAAATTTATTCACCATATATGGTATAGGAAAGCATTCATCAACCCCCATATTTGATTAATATACTTCTATATCACATCTTGAGATTATGTGACTGAAAAATGAAACATTTTTTTGCTGAAAATAAACATTTTATTAATTTGTTTTTAGATTATCATTCCTCATAGTCTCCATTACAATTCCCTAATGATCATTATACTCTTCAATTTCTTTTAAATATATATGAATTACCAATAAAGACTTCCACAAATAGGTCGATATAATCCTTAAAGACTCTATTCATTAAATCCATGAAGATAGTAGGGGAATTATAAAGACCAAAACAAAAAACTATATATTAATAGGGTCGATACATTGAATGGAATTTCATATTGGTTACATCCTCTTTATTGACCCTAATATATATGATATCCAAAACAAATTTCTTTCCTGTAAAAGTATTGATCTACATGGATTTTAGCAAACAATTCATCAATATGTGGAAGAGGGTGATTATTATTGATTGTGATCTTTTTGAAATCCTTATAATTAATTCATAGTCTCATTAGCCATCATTGTTTTCAAAAAAAAACTATGGCGGCTCCCCATGTGGATACATTTGTATAAATGAATCCATTATCCAGGTATTCTGGGATTTTCATATCAATTCCTACTACTGAATCAAATATATTATTTATAGAGTCTTTGATATTAGTGTGGAACCATGTATGAGATATATTGAGAACTCAACATCATGTTTTGGTGGAAGGCTAGTCAGATCTTTCGAAAGGCATCCAAAAAATTAAGAGAAATAGGCATATCATTATTGTCAATTTTCTCATGAATCATTTGAGATAAAAAAACCTTTTGAATGGAAATTAAGACCCATTCATGAGATGGAATCTGTATTGGTTGTTCATAATTATAGTCACATTGATGGAATATCTTGTGAGGGTTTTTAATCTGAATCATAACATCCCTTCAAAGTTAATTTATATAGGTCTTTTATAGATAAATCAAATCCATGATAATGATGATATCAATCTAAAATAAGAGAAAAATGAAAATATTTCCAGGGAGACCATTCCCACAAACATCAAACAGAGAGGAATCATAGATTGAGATGAAATAATCATAACATTATTGGTTGGAACTACTGATTCCACGCCTTATTTTTTAATGGAATCTTAACACAATTTGAATATTCATTAGATATGAAAGAGTAGGTAGATCCAGAATCGAATATGTCATTAGCCATTTTATAATGGGCATTATGTGTACCTTTCATCACATCTTTATCGTACACCTCACTAAAAAAGAGATTTCATGATATATCTCCTTGTACCTAGGCATTAGTGGTTATTGACATCGATCAACATCACCGACCTTTGTGTTTTGGGTAGAGGTTAGAATAATTCCCTTTCACCTAACACTTATAAAACTAAATCATGGGAGGTGCATTTTTTATAGATTTTCCCCATCCACAACATCAGATAACTTTATCCCATCAATGTTGTAATTAAATTCTCTATAGCATTCCTTTCCACATTTAAATTTTTTTTATACCAATTACGGAAATTTATTCCATTTATATTTCCATACATAGAGAATAAAACAATTATAATCTTCTTTTTCACTGTTTTTATATTTTTATTTAAACACTATTTTTCTCTTTATGGAAAAACCATTCGATTACTATCATTCTCAAACCTCTATTTCAACTGTGATTTCACAACCCTCAATCTCTTCGTAAATAAAAAAGTCTCTTATATCCAATTCCAATCTGAGTGTTGTCTTTATGAAATTTAAGAACATTACAATTTATCATATATGTTGGATTATAATTCCTCATGTGTACCTCACATGTATCATGAAATTAGCCTTTTTGGAACCAACATATTCCTCATCCCTTTACTTCAACTCATTGAACTATTTCTACATATTCGTACGATGAATCTGATGAATGAAAATATTGAAAAATATGTTCTTGATATCATCCCAATCAATGGAGTCAATCAGAACTTGTTGCCTCATATTCATTATTATATTCCACCACCGGTCTGCTTTTCCATCTAACCAATAGATAGCCTGAATGACTTCCTCGTGCTATGAGCACTAGAGAATGAAGAATACATATTCAGGAGTAGTGATAAATTTTTTAGCATCATGTGGATCCAGAGACCCTCTATAAGATGTTTGATGTTTCCTCCTGAAATAATATACAAAATTCTCTTCACTCTTTTTGGGATTTTTAATTCCACTATGATTTATATTTTGAGAAAGTTGCATGATCATAACAATTAGGGTTTTCTTACCACCCCCCATTTCTTTTAGTTTCTCAAAAGTACAATCATTTAATTTTCCATCACAATAACCATTAAAAAAGGTCATTCGGGTTCCATCCATTAACTAAAACCAAAAAATAATAGTGCGTTAAACGATTAACATATTGAGGAACCACGTAATCATGAAAATCATAATATTGGAGGTTTTAATTATGAATCCTTCTTTTATCTATGACACTATAGGTTTATCAATGTTTATTCATGGTAATATTCCTTATAAATCATTCATGATGGTTTGTGAAGAGTTTGTGAATTCCCAAATAATATCCCCTAGGAGTTTCAAACCCAGTGTGTTGCAAGATCCACTTTATTGTACCAGATTACCCTATGTGATGCTCGAGACATATTTTTTGGAGTTGTTACCACTAAGTACATCTTTGTCTGTGTCACATCGAAATTTTTATCTAGAAAGGTCTGCATTCCTTGGAAACCACTAAATCATAATTTTCCAAAATTCTAGGACAATATCCAATACATTTCATTATTTGTAGACTTATCCACAAACATGTATATAGGTTTCCCACTATGGATTTCTCATCATATCTTCCTAATGTTAACTACACATTTCCTCTGATTCCAACTGTAATGACCCAGTCCATATATAAATTAACATTAGATAAATGTTTTAGATAATTAATACATTATACCAAAAGAAACCAAAATACCATACTAGTATAGTTCAATTAGAAATTTGAAAATATAAACACTGATATGTTAATGAGATACATTATCTCCCACAATGTTCTAATTTCCTAGAAACCTTCTCAGAAACATAAAATATAAATCATATCTTCATAACATGGTTAAGGAATAAATAAAAAGAGGTGAGCTCAAATTCTCAATAAGGTTACAAAAATTATAAATACAAGCATAATCATGAGCATAAGGGTATGATAACTAGACCATAAAAATAAAAGATCATACCTGTCATATGAAAGAACATATACATGAATCATGTCATAAATAATGGATTCTCATAAGACATGTATCAAAAGTAAATAAAGAATGTAATCCATGAAATCCTAACATATGAATAAAATTAAGAATTTTGGAATACACATAATAATATATTATGATTTTTATAGTATCTAAGGAATTACATCCAATACCATCTATGTACTGTGGGTTCACATTCCATACCATCTTATTAGTAATTGTTCACTCCTCATACCATATTTGTAGAATGAGTACACTCGTCATAATATCCCAATAGCGATGGTTCACTCCAATGGCCATCTATGTACATAAGGATCACTCCCAAGATAATCATAATATATCACATTAGGCATAAATCATTAACCAATTCACTTGATGTAAATATAGGTCATGCCCTTCCCATAGTGAAATCATAAGTACATGTCTTGCAAGATCGTATCATAACCAATGAAATAAAATAGATATTATATAATATAATCATATCATAAGCTTTGGAAAAATAAAGGTTTCATAATCATTTCATCATTAATATTACCCATTAAAATAGTAGAGTTTTAATCGAATATAACACATGCAATAGAAACTAGCTTCATCAACATCATTCCATAATAAACAATCCATTCAATGTAATTATATGAATGGAAACATTAAATAATTTACCCAAGAAGGCTTTAGTAACACCAATTGATGTTATCATATATCAGAAATAATTTTGACAGAACATGTAATAATGTTTTTTGAGGAATGTATCCATTCTACAGTAAAAAATAATTTTTTAGCATATAAACTTTTAAAAAACATATTCATTTAAATTAGATTGAAAAAACATAGAAAGTAAATATCAAATAATATAAAACCTTTTTAAAATCCTTTTCCATCACAGTGGAATTCAATGATCTTTTGAAGGAATTTTTTATAAAATGTTTTGAAAACATTGTTATTGAATACAATTGATTTTCAACCAATGAGAGATAAATTGAGATTTTAAATAAAACATTAGTTTATGTCCAAAAGAGTGGAAAAATTGTACTAAGACATGAATATATCATAAATTACTAGAGGATAAGAAAATTAATGTATGATCATTGGATATGATCCATATATTTCCATAATGGAATCAAATTCATAAATAATATTGACATATTATGAGATTGTTTCAATAATCTTCTACCACATGGTATCTTTGGACCATACACTCCATATAAGAAAACATAATTACATGAATATTAAAATATCACGAAATAATGTATATTCAAAACATAATATTTCAAATGGATGAATATACACCTCGAAGAACAATTTTGGTTTATATTATAATATGTGTCCACTCCTCATGTGAATTTTTTATACAATGAAAAAGGTAGTTACTTGAAGAAGCTCATATACCAGCCCTCGAAATCAAGGACCTGAGCTAAGGAGGCCGGAAAAATTTAAGACCAAGGGAATCAAGTTGAATATGATTGACCCCCTCGGGCTTAAGGCAATACAATGTGTGGATAAATATCCTATGAACTAGAAGAAACCAGTGGGGCTATATAATCTATAACGTTGTTACCCACTCTCCAGGTGTGTTTCACGTTTGTGTTGTTATTAAAGAGATTTGTACAAATTATGATGATGTAGTAGATCAACCACGAGAAAGGTCCATAAACATGCAGGGAGATGTGAACTATCATGGAATCGGTTTCAACTTCGAAGATGTTCAAGCCCCTCTAGACGTAATTTCTGAGCCTCATGAGCATTTCCAATGACTTTACCTAGAGGGAGTTTCCCTGACCCAACCTAACTAAAAATTCCATTTAGATCGACCTACTAGTGGATTTCACCACACACCCTCATTTTATGACTTCTAATGCTTATGTTCCATCAATATTGATTTTTAATTCTCTTTATTTAGGGCTCTATCGGACATAATTTCCACCAATGATGCTACTGGAGGGATGGGTGTCATCAGACCCAACCCTGAACTGGATAAGAGAGGGAGTGTCCTCCCTATTGTGGAAAATTATGTCCTAGTCGATCAATAAATTTCTCATCCATTAGATAATTGTATTAATAGACATAACACCTTTTGATGCGTAACATTATTCCTCTACCTCTAATGACACTAGCTACCTAAAAAACACTACTATGTGATCCAAATTTTTTGGACAACTATCACCCCTGCCATTAATCCATCATTCCAGGAAGGGGTGTTCTGCCAAAATTCGATGAGCATGAAATGGTCCACCTGATCCCTATTAAAAAGTTCCTTAGTGAAGGGGGAAAGGAAAATCCACCCTAATGGTGATATTGTTGGTCGGACAACCAGGAAAATTAAGATGATCCATATACTAATTCTGATGCTAGAGGGAGATATAACCTTGCCCTATAATCTAGCAGGATTGTAGGAAGAGGGTTGTATGGAGGGGTCTATTGATCGACCAAAAAGGGGAGGCTTGAACATCTATAGAACCATGGTACCCCAATGAACTATGAATGGATATTCCCCAAAGATATTTATGTTCATGAATTGTCCATGCAAGTCTGGAATGCATGCATCAGAGGGTCTCCCGGAGACTCCATACATTGATTTCACCTTCACTGATATGTAAATCCTTCTTCTTCAAAGGGACCTAGCATAATTTTCCTTTAGAGAGTGGTTCCCAACTAAACCCAGATAAAGTCTGTTCAATATTCTTAATAACACTTTTATGGACTTTATGTGCTAAAAGGGAATGCACTGGGGTATCTAAAAATCACGATGTTTATGAGAGAAATCCATACCTGAAATTATAGAAATATATTATTCCAGTTAATCTCCTGATCATTAATATGAATGAGGAGGGGTCGAAAGAACTTATACAAAGCCTTCCCGATGATATGGGGGAACCCTTATAGTCTAAAAGATATGACCCTATCTACATGCCCAAAATTTGACTCACTGAAGAATCTTGTCTAGCATTACATGCATTGGAAATGCATACGGTGATCTTGTTGATATAGATCATCTTTACAGTCCAGTGTCGATATTCCATCAATAATTTTATTAAGCCTCATATCTATTTGTGTGATTAGTTGAGAAATAAAATGGCATCATCCATGAACATGTGGTTGGAGACACTTTCTTCTTTCCTCCTCCATCTAAAAGGAATAATTTCTCCATTATAGATGCTTTTTTTAATTAGAAGGATGAAGACCTCCTAGACAAGGATAAAGAGACTCAGTGAAATTAGGTCCCCTTTTCTGATTCCATGATTAAAATTGAAGAAGCTGAATCTCTTCCCTATAAAGGAAACTGAAATCTAATAAATTATGAATCATCAGAAAATTTTATCAACATTTCGAGAGTTAAAAACCATACCTGCCAAAAAAAATTAATGATTCTCCATTTCACATGATCAAAATCAATATTCATATAGAGTATGATGGCCACATTAGAGCCAGATATTTTAAAATTCGTGTCAATCATCATTTTCTGAGCCAAAGCGATAGCCGCATGGATTTATCACCACATAATAATTGAATGTTGTTGCAATGAGATCCATCTTAGAAGATGAATGGAAAATATATAATTTATGATGCACACCACCATCTTATATGTGACATTACATATTCTCATGGTGTGATAATATAGAATATAAGATAGGCTTTTAGATTTGGGAAGCAGTGCAAGTGTAGTGTCACATGAAACACGGAGTAAATTACCTCCCAGAAAGACGACTAGGATGGTTGTGATCACCATCTCCTTCACAATATCCTAGGATGACCTATATTAAACACTAGGTAAATACATTTAATGTCGTTTATGAATGAATCACATAACTTTAAGGGATTGATAATACAAATTTTTTCAAACGAAATTTTCATCATTACACAAAATTAAAAGCAAAAGGATTTGTTTTTCAAAAATAATATAGAATATTAAAGATATAATAAATATAATATATGACATAAACATATAAATAGAGTATCCATCATAACTCCAACACAGTGATGTAGATATGAAAAAATAAACAATAATCTTTTAGTCAGTTTGCAGTTCATCATACATATAAAGAGTATGTTTGTTACCCATTAAATGGAAATGTGTGTATGGGTATATCAACACCTTATAAAAAACATCCAAATATATTGAATATAATTTTTTTTATAAATTCATGGATTAAATAAAGTGGATGGAGTGGAGAATGAAAAAAAATGAATGATCTTGAGATAAGATGTTTCATGTTAATTAGGTTATTGCTTTTGGTTTGTTCCTAAAGGCATCCTTGGATTGCATTCTACCCGTGGGGAGTATTCTTGGAGAAAGGGAGGTGTTTTTGAAATTTATTTTATAGATCATGGTGGAACCTAATTGGTTTCATAGGTGTGAATATTATGGATAGTTGGTGGCCTTTTATGGATGGAAAAGTACACACGTTGTATTTTTTAAAACAAGATTGGTGTACCAACGGTTTTAACTAGGAAGCTTCATTTAAAAACAACCAAATAGAATAAAATAAGGTTTTAGGATGAATAATAGGTAAAATTGGGTTTTTACAAGTTTTTAGGAATTTTTGGATATTAATTTTATGTTTAACCAAATTTATTTCTTATTTGTTGTAATTAATTTTAATAACATTATGAAATATTTTTTTCAAACCAAATTTTACCATATTAGAAATTATAAATTATTAATATAAAAAATATGAAATTTATTTTATCAAATTATAATCATTCAAATTGAATAAATATTTTTATAATTAATCTCCCAGTAAGCTCAACACTCCAATTTTTTAAAGTGAAATCATTAAGAAATTTGCTATGTTTTTTACCCATTCTTAACGAGAAAATGATCAAAATGACCAAATTTGTATTAATTGATTAAAATACTATCTAATTGAACATTAAAAAATATAAATTATAATTTACATTTATAAATAAATTACATAAAAACTAGGTTTGAATTAAAATACGGCATTTTTTACTATTCTTCAAAAAATGGTGTTTCTTAGAAAAATCCAATAAATTCGTCAAAATATAATTTACAAATTATAAATTAAAAAAATTATGTTATTATATAAAACTAAATTTATATATATATTTAAAATAAATATTATTATTTATCACAAAAGGATATTAAATGTAGTTCATTTGAGAAAATGGTGTTTTTAAACAAAGAAGGACATTACAAAAAAATTATATTTTTCATTTTCAATATGTATTATTTATATAATAAAATTATTTTTATTTTGAAAAATAGTAATTAATATTCATATATCTATTTCTAATAGCTGGGGGATTATTATCTCAATCAAATAATCATACACAAAAAATGATGTTTCATAGAAAATGGAATGTTACATGTAATGAACACAATGTTGGTGTTGTGTGTAATAGACATGAAGTCAGTGTTTCATGGAACATATGCCGAGTATATTTTTTATTCATGTTAATTTTTTTGGTTCGATGTAACATATGCCATGATGGTTTTATGTCAACAGACTTATTGACTTACTGCATTGCAACACATAAATAGAAATTTAATTTATTTGAAACTAAATGTCCATAAAAACTATATGTGTTTCAATAACCTTAGTGGTAAATGGAATAATATGTTCAAAACATGTTTATTTTTTAAATTTCATAGGTTTTCAACATCCATATAACCCCTATAATCCATTATTATTCAATTTAATGGGAAGTTGGATTTAGAGTGACTTCCCGTTATTGAATTGTTTTGGTTATTTACAAAAAAGTCACTACCTCTCACTTATCAATGAAAACCACCAATCCTCTCCATTATAAACATATAAAGACTTTTTTCAGTCATTAACTTCAATAAATTCTCTTCCTACATCCTAGTGGCATTTTATTTATCATAAATACACTGTGGTGAGGCTTTTCTATAATCCTATATTTGTGGTCTGAAGAAGAGGTATTGTTCCCACCCATATCATATTTGGTTTCACCTTACACATACATAAATTTTTATTATAACATACAAATATAATATAATAAGTATCTCCCATATAATTAGATGTTATTATTTAAATTGTATAACCTATATCCATTACCACTTTCGTCAAATTTGAAACAAACCCATCATTATTGTGTATGATGGTCTACCACCTCACAAACCGCTATAATTAGTTTTCTATCATTAACTCACATACATTTTAACAAAGATGAATTTAATGTGTATTTATGATAATAATTATATATTAATCATTATTTGATATTAATATATCATATAATTTCCTTCCATATCATCCCTTCAAACATGGTAAAGTCGTTCTTCTGTACGATGGACTACCACATCACAATGTGATGTGATTCAATTTTTTACATTGTCAAAAATATGGTATATGTCAGTGAATTTATAGAAATAACATGATATTTTTCATATAATTTTTTTATATGATTATATAATATCTCTTATCTTCTTACCATCAAAATCGTTGAAAAAAATGATAGTGAGATGTACGTACGACCAACCATCTCCATGATTGTAAGATGATTAATTTTTAAAAACCATCAATCATGATTAGATTTAAAAGTATCATTTATAAATAAAAATTTTAATTATATCATGAATATTATTTTTGATATTATGAAATAATAATATCTTTTACCTTAGTCAGCTTACCGAAGTGATTTTTGACATATTATCAAAATATTGTCAAATCGTCCAACACGGTCCTAAATGATTAATAAAATGAATATAAATGGTAAAAAACTAAATAAAATAAATTATAATATTTTAAATTTCACTCATTAAATTAAATATATTACATGATTTTATTATTCAAGAATATAGGAAACATATGTGATGATTTGGGCATAAGATAAGTGTTTTCCTCTCAAGACTTCTTTCTTTGAGACACATGTTGTTTTATTCACATAATTCCTTTTAAATGGTGTATTTACATAAAATTGTTAATTTAACCAAATTTATTATTATTATTCATTATTTTCTCTCTTTCAAGTTGGTATTAGTATGATTTTTCTTAAATAAAAAGGGATTTCATCTCAATTTCACTTTATTGGGTCTTATTTTTTTGTTACGCACCTAACATATTTTTTATGGTGTATATAACATAAATTTAAAAATTATATCATGAATCCTTCATAATTAATGGTATTTTTAGTTACAATTCATTCACATCATTCATTGGGGATATGATTCAAAAGTAAAGAAGGTGGTAAGGGTTCATGCTTCAATCTATATTTAATCAGGATTCTCAATGCATGAATTCCTATTGATGTAAATTATTTAAACATTGTATAATAAAACCCTTTGATTTTATTATCCATTAGTTATTTATTTAATTATCAAGTAATTATACCATTTTCCTCTCTTTGGTGCATAAAATGACTTAGAAACGTTTTTTTAAGAAATGAAAAACATGATTTTTGTTTTCGGTCGAAATGATTTTTCTCCAATAGCCATATTTTATTTAAAAATTTTTAATAAATTTTTTAATATTATGAAATAATTTATTAAATAAATATTTACCCATTATTAAAATTTTAGAATATGTTTTAAAATAAAAATTCCAATTCCATGTAATCTGAGGAGTTTTTTTGACATTTTATAGTTTTTTTAAATGAATGTTTTTTATCTTGTATGACATGAAATGAATTTACAAACATCATGACCACTAAATTATTTGAATCTTATATTAATTGTTTTAATTATCCTTTGAAAATAATATTATTTCAATATATTTAGAGTTTATTTTATTTTATTTAAGGTATCCCCCTAAACAATCCTTCTAATTGTTATATGACCATTATCGAACTAAATTACCATCACTCTCTATTTATATTTTAGTAATTATTTTAAATTTTATATATTTGACTCTCAAATCCATAACTAGATTATTCTCCCTTATTTTGATGGATCAAAAAATTCCTTATTTTCATTTTTCAAATACCATAATTATGATGTCTTCATTGATTTTGATTTGACGTGATATTATACAACACATTTTCATCCATTGTGTAATTATTATGTTTATTCTTGATGATTGATTTCATTTTTCGTATATATCATTACCATGTTATGAATGGTGTTCCCAGATCGTTCTCAAATAAATTCAGTAAATATTTAGAATCATGAAAAATAATGTATGAGATTAGATAGTAAAGATAATATATTATGTTACTTTTTCCACCGTGTTATATTTTAAAGGGTGTTTGACATGACTCATGTGTATGTTAGAATATTTGTTTCTTACATATATCATATATTTCTTTGTTATTATGATACCATGTTCATTATATTTTGATTATATGTTATTACACATGAGCATCCCCTTTAATGATATAATTTTATACCATTGATTCACTTGGTATGTTCCCTTATCATGTTTATTACCTTGCTAGGATTTTTAGCACACCCATTTTATCTATATATTACCCTGGATATACCATGTAGTTTTTAGAGCATTGATGGATTTAAGATCTCATGAGGTTGAATAAAATAATATAAGATTACATTATTAACACATTGATGTAATATGAATGATGCCATCCTAATACACTAATTCTTTTTATCAATGTTTTTTGATAACATATATTTATGTTAAAAATCATAAAACAAAATAAATAAATTGATTGGGTCACTATAGTTTTATCAGATAAATATTTAGTGATTTTTTGGGATTATGAAAAAATTATTTAGTGAGAAATGAGGGATAAGTTTAATAATAATTCTATGTTTTAAAATGTATCCTAGAATTTTGGTGAAGCATAGAGTGTTTGGTTTTTGGGAAATTACATCACTTTATGGATACTAAAAGTGGATTCTCCTCTGGAAGATTTATACTAATGGGTCATAACCCTCTAAAGGGTAAAATAATTGGTACTCAACCGTCAGTTAGAGCACTACAATAGTCTTTATTTCACACATTGTTTTGAACTCCTATAGGATATCCCTTAGAAAGTGAAAAAATATTTACAAACCTTTATAAAGATCTTGAACCAATTTTTTTGTTAGAAAAATATAATAGAAAAAATTACCATGGATAACCTATATTGATTCCAAGATATAAATAAATTAGGATATAAATATCATAAATATGTTATTCCCAATGAGATTATATGTTTCTCTTTTACATGTTAATGTATTCTTATCATTTATTATTTATTTATTAAATGTTAAGTGTGTTAAATAGAAAAATTTATGCTAAAATCCATGTTAATGGACAATGTTTGGAATTCCCTAACTATATGCCTAGCCTAATGGGAATAGTTATTTGAGAACTTTTTTATTGGCCCAAATGAGCTCTCTTGATTTTTTATTAACAATTATAACATTGATTCATTTTAAAACACTTCAATGAAGAGATCTATAATGTTTCATGGAATATCATATGTTAAATATAATAATGAAAATAAGATTACATTTCCTCAATGTCAAAAATTTGGGAAGATGAACCATGGAAATGCATTGATGGAACTGTAATATAATTCATGTGTGGAAATGGAGGAAAAAAATAATCCATTTATAGAATAAAAATTATGATTATGGTTATTACGATATAGGTAAATAATGTTCAACCAAATGAAACAAAAATAATTTAATTTTTAATATATAGGGAACATGGTCATTATTCTACTTAGTTATATAATACTTGGATTTATTATTGAGATCCTAGGTTGTAAAAATTATTAAATTTTAATGATTTATTTATTTAGGTGTTGTAAATAATTAATCGTGTTGTTGGTTTATTTTTATTAATGGTATTCTAGTTAAAAAAAATTAAGATTTTTTTATGATTATTTTTGTATTAACTTCTATTTAAGAATTTGAAATAATATTTTAAATGGTGCTAATAACATAGAATTGTCATTTAACTTCAATGTTATATTTTATAAAATAACAAATGATTGAGGAAAAGATAATATTTGAGATGTTCTTGATTTTGACGTAATTATAGTGAATTAAAATTATTTTGTTTCATGGGAAAGAATGAGTTGAATAAAAAACCATAGAGGTTAAAAAATTGATTTTACGAAAAATGATATTTTTAATATGATCATTATAATCTTAAATATTTTTGTTGGATCATGGTGATATATGAATTATATTACCATTTCATTACATTATTTTATTAAATGGTAAACCATTATGACATGTGATCACCTCTCTCATCCAGAAGGCCACAAGGCATTATCCCACAACTGAAGGGTAAAAGGGTGGGAAATCCTACCACCTACCTATATAATATAATATTTATAATGACATTATCTTTAGTTAAATGATATCATAAATAAATATTAATTTGATTTTGGGAAAAATTTTAGAATCAAATATTTTTTATATTTTATGGATATTAATGTGATTAATGATATTTCTGGAAATGTTTATTTTGGTTGAGGAATATGAATCCCATAATTATAACGTATAATTAAAGTGGAAATATTATATGGGAGGAACATAACTGAATTTTTGAATGTTTTTGTTATTTAGGATTTATGGTTATTTATTTATAATGTGATATAAGTTGTATTTTGGCATTAGATATTAATTGGAATGATTATACATTTTGTGAATGAATATTATATTACAGTTACCATTTCAGTACAAGTTATCATTTAAGGAAACATGAATAAATTTTTATCTTATTTAGATAATTTTCTCTATTAGATGTTTATTTTAGTGTTTTGGGAATGAATAAATTCATCATGTTTACTCGTTGTTTGGAGAAATAGATGATATTATGGTGAAACAAAATTAATAAATGAATATATATTTTTCATATAAGTATATTTCATTATTTTATTATTCTATATGGTAAAATTATACCAACAATTTAGTAAAAGAACCTTGAATTAAAAAATTGTTATTAAATTTTCATAAATAAATGACCTCTTCTCTCTTAAAAAACTATAATGATACATACAAAATTTATTTTCATTCCAATTCCAAGTTTTCCTTTCCCATAAATTTTATCCATAGGATAAAAACAATTTTTTTATTTCAAATAACCTTCATACATCCCATTCCGTCTTTTTATGAGGATGTCATATGAACCCATTTTATGATATGGGTCTTTGATAGAGGAATTTTCAAATATTAAACCCTTTATTATTGAGAAAAATTTAAAATTATAGGGTTGAAATTTATTTATTGTTGTATAACATAGAACCATAGTAATTTAAAATATCAAACATTTTGATACAATAAACAAGATGCAACACTAATATTAAATCAGGTTTTATAAATATTTTGTTTTTTAGTGAAATTATGTATATGTTATAATTAGTTAAAATATCCCCTAAAAGGAAAATTTTAAATGAAATATATGGATTATAGAAATATTTATATGAAATTAAATTCATATAATTATTATTTTTAGTCATATAGATTAATATAATATCACTTATTGGTTGAAAATGTATTTCTTGAAAAAATGTATCTTACACATTTTTTAGTTTTACTTTTATATTGAATTATGAAAATTATATGATTTTAATATGATAAAATGGATTCAATATGTTTAATTAGGATATGTTTCAATACATTGTGGGGTTAAATTAATTTTTTCAATAATGAACGGTAAAAATAGAAAAAAAAATAATTATCGTGGTGATAAAGGAAAATGGAAAAAGTGAGTAACCTTAGAGGTAAAAGGAATAATATGAATAAAATATTTATGTTTTTTTATTATAGATTTTCTTTTTGATCATATCTCCCACTATCTCAATTATTTATAAATTTGCGGGGTGCTTTCCCTTAGATTAACTTCCCATTATTGAATATTTTTTAGTATTTGTGAAAATTAAACTCCATCTCACTAAATTTTTTTACTATATAACCTACCCTTTACACAAGTCTTAAGTATTATGGTTAAAAAACTACCTACTCATACACCTTCCTATGTCCTATAGAATTTGTTAGTTCATAAATCCAATATGGGGAGGCTGTGGGCATAATCCAGAAGAGGTGGTCTGAAAATGTGATTTCATGCATAACCGAGTATGTCTGTTTTATTTCATCATTAACATGATTAAAATATTATTAAATCATGAATATGTATAAATATAAATATCTTTCATATATTTTCATATTTTAATAGCTTTAAATACAAATTTATCCTCTTCTATAAATGGTGAAACGAACCCATTTTCTTGTGTATAGTAGACTACGTCCTTGCGAACCGATTTAATTCATTTTCAATAATTGCCTGAAACAATTATTCATAATGATGGATATAATAGTTATATATGATATAAATTAAATATTAATAATTCTATTAAATTAATATATCATATACTTTCATAACTTACCATCTATTGAATATTGATAACATTGTTCATTTGTACCAAAGGATATGGCCTCACAAAGTCGTGTGATTCATTCTCTTGGCATACCATGGATGGTATATGTATATGGATTTAGAAAAATAAATTGATATTTATTATTTAAATATCATTATATAATGATAAAATAACATTTATATTCCTTCCATCAGGATCATTGAAAAATATAAATGTTATGCATGCGTATGTTCAGCCATCTATCTCGATGATCACAACATATATAATTTTTCAATAATATCATTGGTTATTTGTTTTAAAATTATAATTGATGCACTAAAATAATAATTATTTAATTATTTTTATTATGTTGATGATTAAATATTAAGGCGTTTTACATTAGTCAACTTTCAAAATTGATTTTAGATATATGATCCAAATATCATTAAAATGTACCTCAGAAAACTAAATGATTAATTACTTTATTATGACATGGTTCAATATAAAATAAAATAGTTAATAAGATTAAAAAATGTTATTAATAAATTAAATAAATAACATGACATAATTATTTAAGAATATAAGGTAAACATGTGATGATTCATACTCTTGGAAAGGGATTTCTACTGAAAACATCTTTCATTGAGACACATGTTATTTTATACACCTACTATATTTTAAATGATGTATATACTATATATTTAATAGATAAAATCATGTATTATTCGTATTGAGTATATTTTAACTCCATCTTAAATGTCCCCCTCTAATGTAGTTTTTATGAAGATGTTTCTTAAATCGCAAGAGATTTGGTCTCAATTTTCCTTCATCGGGGATGAATTTAATATTATTCTCTAACATAAATTTATAATTAGTTTATATCATCACATTAAATATTATATATTGAGTGCATCATAGATAAATTTATTTATGTTACAATTTATTCACTAAATTATTCGGGGTTTTTCTTCAAAGTTACCAATGGGGTAATGGTTTATGCTTCAATGTCATTTTAGTCAGGATTGTAGAAGTTTGGATTTTCATTGAACGAAATTATCTAATAATTGTAAAATAAAACCATTAAATTTTATTCCCATATATTTATTTATTATATTTTCATGTAATAGTAAAATTTCACCCACTTTATTACATAAAAGGATGGATAATTTGTTTAATAAATGCTAACTTTATTTCTCATTTCGATCGAAAATTATGTCTCTTCAATATCCATATTTTAGTTAAAATGAATTAATTAATTTTTTAAATATTATAAAATACATTATCAAATAAATTTTTACCCATGTTTTACATTTTATAATATGATTTAAAACGAATCTTCATTTTTATTTCTAAATGAGGAACCATTTTTTAATTTTTATAATAGTGTGAAAGGATTTTTTTTAAACATGTAAAAAGGAATTGAATTTCTAACCCTAATGAATAATAAATTCCTTTAATAATACATTACATGTTACCATGTTTTTTTAAATATATTGATTTAATGTTTGTGAATTTTTTTTAGATTTTAAGTAACATGTCTCCCTAACCAACCCATTTCATCGAGTTATTGCCATTATCTCTCCTACTCACATTATATCTCTATTTATTTTTATAAAATTCTAATAACTCTTTTATATATCTCTCAAATATATACAATGATTATTATTAAATATATATATGTATTAATATATTCATTATGTTCATTTTTCTAATTCCTTTATTATGACACTTCCATTGATTATGACATGAGGCAGGATTATGTGACCCATTTTCCTTCCATGGGTAATTATTATGTTTATATATTATGATTGATTTTTTTATTTTTGTGCACAAAAATCATGAAATATTTTTGATGGGTGTGCATGAATATAGCTCTATTGCATTGGGGAAGTCTTTATTGTCATGATACATTTTTTATGGAATTAGGGAGTAAACATAATTTGTTATAGGACTTCTTCCACCATGTGATCATGTCTAGGAAGTTTTCCTCGACACATGTTTATGTCAAGTTATAAATTGATTCCACAAATCCAATTTTACTACGATCATAAAATACCATGATATTTGAGTTGTTATTCCATGTGATTACTCATAATAGTTCACTTTAGTGATGCCAAATTATACCATTGTCAAACATGGTATGTTACCTCATCGTGTATATTCCCTTATTATGATTTTTATCTCACCACATTTGTCTATGTCTTCCCCAAGTTATCCCATGTAGTTTTAAGATCACGAATAGATTTAGGATCTCACTTTATAGAATAAAATATGTTAATTATAATTTAGTCTCAATTTGATGTATTATGAACCCAGTCTTCTGAAGTCACTTGGTCTTTTCTGTCCTAGTTTTGTATTAGTAGATATTTATTTTAAAAATCATTCAATAACATGTTTAATTTTTTTAAATTACTATAGTTTTTTTCTTATGAGGTTCTAGATTGATTTATGTATTATGAAAATAATAATTTAGTAAGAACCCTATGGATTAGTCTAGGGATAATTATTGGTATATGAAATCATCCATGAATTTCGATAAAGTATTGAGTAAATAGTTTCCAAGATATTTCATTCGTTTCTAGATAATATAAGTTCATGTCACTCTATAATAGTTCTACTATGGATTAATAACTCAGGAAATGTGAAATTGAGTTTGACTTAGTCATCACTAGGTGCATGACAACGAGCCTATTGAACACATGGATTGATACAACTGGGAAATATGCATTCGAAATTAAAAAACTCATTACAAAACAATATTAAGGACATGAAAATAAAAATTACGTTATAAAAACCAAATATGAAAACCTAACATGGATAAACATGACTGAAAATTATAGACACATAAATTAATATACTCATATCATTGATATGTTATTCTTTATATATTTATAATTTTCTCTATTACATGTTACTATATTCTTATTTTTTTCTTTTTTTGGTAAATAGAGTGAAATATATAAAAAGAATACAATAAAAAAATGTGACGGAAAACATAACGAATTATCTAATTGTATTCCAAAATTAGTAATAATATAAGTTTCACATATTCTTATCTTTCCAAATGAGCACTATTTAATTACCATATATAATTCTAATATATTTCAATTTCCAGACACATTAAAGAATATAAGAATGGCATATCATGGAAATTCATTTGATAAAGATGATATTGATTGAAAGATTTAATTTTATACACGAAACAAATGTGGGACGATTTACCTTATAAAATTTATTAAGGGACTCAAATATATTTATTTGTGAGAAAGAGGGACACAATGAAACTAATTTCAAAAAAAATAGAGCATAGTTAATTTGCCTAGTGAAAATATGTTCTTCTAATTGAACCAATATAATTTCAATGTCATAGATATGGTAACGTGGTCATTATATAGGTTAATACCATAATTCATGGATTAATTCCGACGGAACTATGTTAAAACAATTAATTAAGGTAAATGATTCATATGTTTGGGTGTTATAATTCCAGAATCATGTTTTTGATGTATTTTTTAATGTTATTCTATTAATAAGAATCATGAAAATTCAACGAGTTCTTAAACAATAGATTCCTTTATGAATACTAATGAATATGTTGAATTGTACTAATGAACTAGAAACATTATTTAATTCTAATATGGTAATTTATTGAATAACAAAATATTTTTGATAATATAATATTTTAGATGTGCATGATGTTGATGTAATTAAATTTAATTAAAATTATTTTGTATTGTGGAAAATATTGAACTATATGATTTTCAATTTAATAATATGATAGTCATATTATTGATGATTTTGTATAATAAAGGTAAATTGGGCATATGATTGTCACTTTTTCATAGTTTTTGAAAAAGGTAAACCCATATGTCCGATGACATCCCTTGATATCTCGTAAGGCTGCATGGGTTATACCCACAACCAATTGGTAAATATGGTGTAGCGACTACCACTAGACTATGTTATATACTCTTTATTATGAAATTATATTTTAATTTTACTATTTTATGTTTAAATATTATGTTGATTGTAGGAATAATCTTTTAGGATCAATTTTTTTGAATTTTTTAATATACTTTGGTGATTAATTATATTTTGTAAAATTCAACCGTAATATTACTTATATATACCCATTAGGTATAACATGTAATTTAACATCAAATATTGGGTTTTAAGAACATAATTATATTTTAGAATGTTTGAACTATTTATGATATATGGTAATTTATTTATGGATGAATTTAAGTTAAAATTTGGTTTTAGAGATTAATATAAATGTTTATACATTTTTCGACACTATATTATGTTATTGTAAAAATTTTATATTTTAATAATATTTAAAAATATGTGGAATATATTTTTATCCTTTTATGGATTATGTGATATATTATAAGTTTTTTTTAGTTCATTAAAAATAATGAAATTCATTATAAATAATAATTTTCTGGAGAAACAGATGATATTATGATGAAAATTTATTAATGGATGAAATTATATTTTTTTGGTAAATATTTGTCCTTATTTTATTCTTCTATAAGGTAAAAAACTCAACATTATTAAATGTGTCTTGAAATAACCTTAATTTAATCATGTTTGATAAATCAATGGTAACATATCTATTACAAATGTAGAATGTTGCCACCTATAAGACTCTTTATCTCAAATGAAGGTAGTGACATCTTCCCTGTGTTCTAATTAAGTAGAAAATATATTTTTTTTCATATGACCGTCTAAATTCACTTTCACACTATTTAAAAGGATGTTTTATTTTCCCATTTTATAACATGTGTTGTTCCTTATATAATTTTCAAATTTCAAACACTTGATTACTTGTAAAGAAAATATTTATATAAGAATCTAGAATTTAATACCCTAATATTTTAAATTAACACTATTTTTAACATCATATACAACACACAACATTGACATTAAAAAAACCATGATATATTATTCAATTATTATTTTTTAAACACAGTAGTTGTAACCTAGACATTAAAATATTCAATATGAATAAGAATAAGCATATTTTAAAAAAAACCTCTAAAGGTATTATATAATAATAAAATATTTAATAGTTCACAACAATAAGTAATTTAATTATAGGAATGACATTTTGTGCTTGAAATATACATTTTCTTCAAAAAAAATTATTTATTTTTGTGAGAAAATATTAGAATTAATTTCTTAAAATTATAGAAATTTTAATTTTTAAAATAAATATAATTATTTAAATAAAAATATAAAAATTAAATTATGGTGAATTGATGTTTTATTTTTTTTAGAAGATTTATTTTTCGGTTAATATTAAGAATTGCGATTTTTATAAAGCTACTTTTTATTTTCATTACAAAATAAAATTTAAAAGAAAAATTGTTTTTTGGATATAATATTAATGTGATATATGAACAATGTTATTTATAACTATCCTTTTAATTTCATTTTAATCATAAATTTTCATGATTTTGTTATTAGTATGTTTTTAGGCCCAAAAAAGTGGATTTTTGTAAACTGTTTTTAGATCGTAATGTTAATCCATTTCTATTGAAAAAAATATCCTATATTAAAGAAATATTTAAATTACATTCTCATACCGTACATATATTTAAAAATAATTATGTTCATATACTGGATATTTCAATATATATAGTAAATATAAGACTATTTATTGCTTGAAAATGCATTTCTTGAACATATATTTTTTTGACACGTTTTGAATATATAATTATAAATTGATTTTTTTCAATAATGTGATTTGAAAGTTGATTCAATATTTTTAATCATAATAATTAATATTTGGTAATATGTTCACCAAATTTTTTATCAATAATGAATAATAAAAATATCTAAAAAATGTGTCACTATGCTAAAAAACTAAAATGGTAAAAGTGAGTGACCATAAGGATAAAGGGAATAAAATGATTACAAAAATTATTTTTGAACATTAAATAAATTTACTAGAAAAAAAATATTAAATCAATTATTAATAAGTTTTGGAGGCAATTGTCTTGAGAGTGACTTCCAATTATTGAATAGTTTTGGGTATTCACAATTATATCACTCTCGTACACATATAAAAGGGAACTTATTATCCTCTACATTACACTCTTATAAATAATGTAGTACCAAATTTTATTTCCCAAATACATTTATCAAATCCATTACCATATTCTATATGCCTTTATTTTATCATAAATCCAATCTTGAGTGGCATTAGATTTAATCCAAAAGTGGTGGTCTGATGAAGATGTATTGTTTTTAACTGAGAATTTTTTTTGTTTCTATTAAACCTAATTAAAAAATTATTCAACCATGATGGTATAATTAAATATATATCTAATATATAATTATAAGTTAGTATGTTAATGTAATAACCTACATCCATCTCATCCCCCATCTAATAAGAACTGAAACCATCTTTCATGTGTACGGAGAATTACGATATCGTGAAGTGATGTAATTAATCAAACATCATAGCCTCACACATATATTCAAAATGATATATTTAATGTTTATATATTATATTAATGAAATTTTAACCAATATATAAAATTATTATATCATATACATTAATTCATTAACATCCATTGAAATATGATAATGTCGTTTGTGTGTATGGCAAACTATCACCCCATGAAGAAATGAGATTCATTTTACATACCAAATCAAATGGATATAATATTTTTGTATATATAATGAAATAATATGATATTTATGACATAATTATTAATTATTTAAATATAAAATAACACTTAACTCCTTCATTCATAATCATTCATAGAAATAATTGGCACACATGGGTACGTTCGACCTATAATCTCCAAGATCACAACATAGCTCATTTTTTTATAAGCATATTTCATGATTTGGTTTAAAAGTATAACTAATATTAAAATGATTATTATTTAATGATTATTAATATATATTTGTTGAAATAATAATCACTTTGACCATATTCAACTTACAAAAGTGATTTTGGACATATGAGCCAAATATCATCAAAATATCCAACAGGATCCTAAATAATTAAGTAATTGAATATAGAATGATAAAAACTAATAATAAAGGTATAATTAAATAAAAAAACAATAGATTTATTATTTAACATCAGTTTATTATTTACTAATATAAGAAATGCATGTGACGAATCATGATCAAGGTAAGGGTTTTCTTATCAAAACATCCTTTTGGAAACACATGTTTTATTTTGATCATAATTTTCATTAAATTTTATATTTAATGAAATATTAATATTTAACATCAATAATTATACTTATTTCTGATATTTTAATTTCAAAATAATACGCGAACTCTGTCAACTATTTTTTCTTATTAGTTTTATAAATCCTCAGGGGTTTCGTAAAAATTTCAATCTATTGAGTTATATTTTAATGTCATTATCCAACATTTTTAGATTGTGTATATACATACACATTACATACTATATCATGAATAATAAATAATTAATGTAATTTCATGTTATAATTAATTCACGTTATTCATGGGGGGTTATTATACAAAAGTAACTAAAGCAGTAAGGATTCATGCTTTAATCATAATTTAATCTGGATTATTTATTAATTAATATACATTTAAGGACATTATTTCATCATTTTCAGACAAACAAATTTATTTCATTATCAAATTTTTATTCTTAAAATTATCAAGTTACATTACCATTCCTCATTCCTTGGAACTTAAAATGATTTTAATTTTTTTATGAAAGTTTATATTTATTTTTATTTTAGGTCAGACATTATTAATCATCCATAGAAATATTTTTATTAATATAAATTAATGAATATTTTAAATATTAAAAATTATTTTTTTTATATTCATTTTTACCCATGTTATACTTTTTAAAAGATTTTTATAAATGATTATTCTTTATACATTCCAAATAAGGATTTTTCTTCGCTTTTACATAATTATGAAAGGGATATTTTTTTAACTTGTAAATAATGAACAATATTTAATTACATCACGGAAACTCAAGGATTTGAATATTACTTTATATTTTCTAGATTTCTATTTTAATGAAAATTATTCCTTAGAATTTTTTTAAAATTTTGATCAAGGGATATCTCTAAACTACCCTTCATGTTGTCTTATGAACATTTTCTCTCTAACAAATTTTATCTCTCTCATTAATGTTAGGGTGTGATTATCAATTTTGTATATATCTATTCTAAATATATATTTATTAAATTTCAACTTCATTTGATGATTTATGACATTCCTTATGTTAATTATTCAAATAACATCATTAAGATATTTTCTTTTTTTATTATATGTGGGAACATTATGGACGATATTTTCATTCCATGGGTAGTTATTATGTTTACACCTTATGAATGATTTCTTTTTTTATCACTCACAAATCATGAACTTGTCATTATTTGTGGGCCTAGATAGTTTTCTAATGCATTGTGTCAAATTTATTCTCATGCTATGTTATGTATATGATTATAAATTTAAGGCCCCGACTTTAAACGTTATATAATATTGAATTTAGATTTGAATTCACATTGAGGATCATTTCTGGTTTATAGTTTAAGAGAATTATTCCTTATCTATCACATTAAATCTAAAATATTAAAAATTAGACACATCGAATATGTATCGTTTTTTAAATCAAAACTCATAAAAGAGAAAAATAATTGTTTTGTTGTTATAAATATTCATTAATTGTTCATTTGTCTGACCTTACAATATTTCCTGTGAAATACATTTCATAAACATTGGATGAGCATAAAAATATGAGTAAGGGTTGTAAAATAAAGAAATAAAACATTAGTCCACAAATACATAAAAAACATAATCTCATAAACATTCCTCATGATATCGTATGATTTATGAACAACACGTAGAAATAATAAATCATCAGGGTAACATGTCGCTTCCATTACATTCTTACATTGTAGGATTCACAGCTAAATAAAGAGTTTCATTTTGAATACCTATAATGATATATTCCATAAATCCCTTAGGATAATCAGTAATGATTACTACCATCATGTTTCCCAATGCACTGGAGTGCTATCTTGGGCTCACCCACACTAGGATTATCAAGGAACCACCTGAATACGTAAACAATTCCCCAAAACCATAACATATTCATAACACATAAAAGAAGCATAATGGGAAGACAATATTTATTTTTTTTCAATCACAATATATCATTTCAAGATATTGAAATAATAAATGTCTCATCAAAATCATTTTCAACACCATAACTGTCAAGACCACCTCCCCACAATGTGTACCCCTCCTGGGCTGCCAATGTGAAAAGGGAGATAATGACCCCCGAGTCCCACCTCCAGTAGGCCCCGGGTTGGCGACTAGCACCGAGGGTATAATAACATACAAATGGGAGGCATTACCCTCTAAGAGAACTCATGCAGAAGAAAGAGATTGAATACACTCCAACCAACTCCAACTCATAACTGAAATATAAAATGAAACCAATTACATATAGGAAATGTCATGCAAAAGTACTACGACTGAAGGGGAAAACTAAAAGTACCCCCCAAAAAAGTTAAACGGCAGCGACCACGAGCCTGAACAGCTCCTCCTCCAACCATAAGCTAGTAGTAACCCGCTTGATCTCCAACCTGCTCCAAGTGACCTAAAAAACAGTTTATATATACATAGGGTGAGTATAACAGTATACTCAGTAGGATCCTCCCCAATCCTCTCATGCAAAAGTAATGAAAGCATGCTAAAGCCCAGTGAACACCAAGTGAAACTAACTTGTCACCTAAACATGTATACTATGTTGCCAACCTCACCATGGATACTCTCACCAAGTAATGCATACAAGAAAATAGCATATAGTAAAGAATATCAAGGGTACCCCGCTACTACTTCCCCACTGGTTTTCCGCTTTTCCCCAACGACATACGTCATGTGCATCTCTCTCCAAAGGCTTGCCCACAGACACCTAGGCTAAGCTCCACAATATGCACCTCGTGCACCACATAGGCTTGCCTACAGACACCTGGGCGAAGCACCACGCTGTCCTCACAACCAATGGTAACTAGGTAGTTTCTGGGAGCCACCACAGCTCGCATAACGTGTATCATACGTCGGGTATAATACCTCAAGCCATTACAGTCCATACTCTGAGTAAGGATCCTCAAGAAATCATAGCCTATACACGTTACACCCATAGTAGTCCATAGGATACTATATCCAGAATATATGCGTGTGAATAAGCACAAGCCATTACAGCCCTCTACACACATATATGGGGTAACTAACCGATGTGCCTCATGGCACAAGTATCTACCAAGAGAAGAGAGCGGGGCCAAAGGGGGTAGTCAGCAATTCGACCTCCCATCAGAATGTTGGGGAAAACACCCCCCCTAGGGCTCAAAATCCCTGGGGTGTCAGTTGCCCTTACCGAGAGGGTTAAGTAGCGTATAGAAACACAAAAAGTACAGAATATATAAGTAACTCACATCCACACTATGGGCATTACCTAGTCTTAGATACAACTACAGCTAACATCTCTCAGACTCCAGGATGCTACTTCTAAGACTAGGTATCCTATAAGCACACAGACATTTGAAGAGATTTATTAGATTACTCCGTTCTCATTTTATCAGCTCCACTGTACATTAATAAATTCTTTAAACATTAATTAAGAATGAAAAATTCCACATTAAACTGAATTGGAATCACATTCAAAAACAACTGCTCCTTTTTAAGATTCACATCACCTTTAAATTCCAGCATCTCCATCCCCGTGGATTTTCACCAGTTAATCAAACATTCATTATAGAATTACCTTTCCACATTCCTAGGCATTCTAGAAAAGCATCCTATGCTACTAAACACAAAGGAGGCTCAACACGGTGAGTAGATATACTACTCGTCGAGTCTTTGCTTCCTATAGAAAGAGCATATACCCATTCTCCCTCGAGAGGCTAAACACGGAAAGCACGTGGCATACCCCGCGCGTCTTCGCCTCCTTCGGAAGAAGGGTCGCAAGACCAGCTGCCTTGAGCTATGGGGAAAAGCAAAGTATATTAACGTTAAAGAAAACCACAAGAAACCAGTAACCACATCCATCCCATTCCATCACCCCTGGTGTCCTCCCCGACACCCACATGCATAAAATGATGCATCTCACCACTCTAGGCGTCATCTGCTGCCATAACCACAAGGCCTCCATGCCTCCACATATCACAACAGCCATCCAGGCTCACATCACAGCACAAGCAGCAGGAAAACAAACATCACATCATGGGCTCTTAACCCTTTAACAAACAAGAGGGTAACTCAGAACCCTTTTAGAAATTCCTACATAATCTGTTCTCTAATCCATATTGAATTAACAGATTCATTAACATGCCTCTTTATCCTTATCCAATTATTTAACAAATAATTCCGGCTTTACGTTCTTTATCAATTTCAATCATGAACGAGTAACTAATTAAAGAAAAACATAGATATCACTCTATCTAGGAAAACATGAGGCAAACCGTTATCACGGTATAAAGCAACAACATGAGATCAACCAATTCTTTTAATCCGGTTCAAGTATTTAATTAGGTCAATTTCATTGTGATCCAAAGAGATAAATCATGCTAATTCTACGATTGCACATATACAATTAGAGAAGCCATGAATCCCCTACCTCAAACAGTTCCTCACGTTCTTTATCCACACAACAGGTCATGATCCTCCCCTCGTGACAACTGCATCCACCGGAGGATGCTGCTGTACGACAGTACCAACCAACCCCACGAAAACCCATTAGAATCTTGGAAATTACATGGTATAATTATGGAAAAGATGATAGGAGAAGATGAACCCCAAAAGAACGACGATACAACATACCTTATATCGAATATTGATCGACACGGCTTAGTTGCATCCAAAACAGGGCAGAACCAATCCTAGGAGTAAAGATTGATTGTGCAACTCCTACGGAAAGGATTGAAAGGTTCTAGTGCCTCCTAGTTGAGAACAAAGGGAAAGAACAAGGTAGAATGATATCTCGTCCCTTTTTGAAGATTAAATGGGGAAACGGTTTAAGATCCGGTTAATTCTCCATTAAAAATGGATCGCATTTACCCATGCGGTTTGACCAAGTAAAACATTCCAAGCCTTAGGAATAATTAAAATAGGATTTTTGGTATTTTAAATGGCCTTAATAGCCCTTAAAATAAGGATTTAAATGTATTTTACATCAAAGGAAACATCAAAAGTGGCAAAACTGTAGGAGTCTGGAAACACTGTTCACCCACTGTTACTGTACATGAAACCGATTTGTGAAACCGATCTGTGAAACCGATCTGTGAAACTGATCTGTGAAACCGATCTGTGAAACCGATCTGTCAGACCAATCTGTGAAACTGATCTGTCACACCGATCTGTGAAACCGATCTGTCAGACCGATCTGTGAAACCGATCTGTGAAACCGATCTGTGAAACCGATCTGTGAAACCAATCTGTCAGACCGATCTGTGAAACCGATCTGTCACAGCGATCTCTGAAACCGATCTGTCACACCGATCTGTGAAACTGTTCTGTCAGACCGATCTATGAAACCGATTTGTTACACCGATCTGTGAAACCGATCTGTCAGACCGATATGTGAAACCGATCTGTCACACCGATCTGTGAAACCGATCTGTCAAACCGATCTGTGAAACCGATCTGTCAGACCGATCTATCAGACCGATCGGTGATACCGATCTGTTACTGTTCATAAAATTGGAAACATTGTTCATAGAATTGGAAAAATTGGCAAAGTGTTGGGGATAAGTCCCCTTGACCTCCCAGAACACCTCCAACACAAAAATTCACAAAGTAATGGACCGGAGAGGTCCGGGCCATTACATTAGATACCTCTCAAAACATTCTCGTCCTCGAGAATTAAAAACCAACCGAGAAGAAAAGAGGGTTCCGAACAACCACCCCATTAGATACCTCTCATGGGAAAACCACCATGAGTTGTTCGAAATCTGGAACAAAACTATGACATCCGGGAGTATGGGAACAAACAATACATACCCAAACAATTCATTCATAACATCACATCAAAGATACATAAATAAAACATGAAAGGTCTAACCAGAGAAGAAACATCATTACATGAAAGGAGTTAAACATTGAACAACTCTAGGTGCTGAGAACGTATCTGTGAATCACGCTCCCAGGTACTCTCCTCCATGCCACCGTGTCGCCACAAGACACGAACTAAGGGGATAGAACTCCCACACAACACCTTCTCCTTCTGGTCTTGGATCTCCACAGGTCGCTCCTCGAAGGTTGCATCATCATCAAAATCGATCTCTCCCCAATCGATAACATGAGATTCATCATGAAGATAACGACGGAGCTGTGATACATGGAAAACATCATGTATCCGACTCACATGAGGGGGAAGTGCTACTCGATACGCCATAGCTCCAACAAAAGCTAACACCTCGAAAGGCCCATCAAACCGGGGAGAAAGCTTACTCCCACGACCAAACCTTCGCTGCCCACAACGGGGAGTCACCTTTAGAAACACATGATCCCCAAAATTAAACTCTAACGGTCTCCTTCTTTGATCAGAATATGATTTTTGATGATCCTGTGCTGCCTTCATCCTCTCACGAATCACCTGTACCATCTCTGTTGTATTCTGCACTAGTTATGGTCCGAGAATTACTGACTCTCTGACCCCAGTCCAGTACAACGGAGAACGGAAAGGCTAGCCATACAGGGCATCAAATGGTGCCATACCAATGGTGGAGTGAAAAATATTATTGTAAGTGAACTCTACCAAGGGTAAGTGGTTTTTCCATGAACCTCAAAAATCAAGAACACAAGAGCGCAACATGTCTTCAAGAGTCTGGATTTTTCGCTCTGTTTGACCATCCGTTTGAGGATGAAAAGCATTGCTAAGGCAAAATTGAGATCCAAATGCATGTTGGAGACCTCTCCACACCCTAGAGGTAAAATGAGGATCTCGATCAGAAATGATCATCTTAGGAACTCCGTGAAGCCACACCACCTCCTCCAGATACTGCCTCGACAAAACCTCCACTGAGCTCAACTCCTTGATTGCTATGAAGTGGTCCGATTTAGTTAAATGATCCACTACCACCCATATAGCATCATGTCCTCCCGGAGCTCGGGATAAACCTGTAACAAAGTCTGTTGAGATGTCCTCCCACTTCCACTAAGGAATCTCTATGTGTTGGAGAAGACCACCAGGAACACGGTGTTCGGCCTTCACCTTGTGGCAGACTAAACATCGAGACACACATTCAGCAACTGTACGCTTCAGCCCAGGCCACCAAAAATGACTCCTCAAGGATCGGTACATCATCGTCACACCAGGATGTACCGCCAAGGGTGAACTATGGAACTCTCAGAGAACCATCTCGCGCATCGCCAAGGGAACAAAAAGCCTGCCAGGATACAACACTCAGTGTTGTTCATCCTCCGACAAACCATCAGGGGCCTCCCCACAAACAACTCTGTCTCTCCAAACTTCCACCTCTAGATCACCCAACTGAGACTCTTCCACCTTCTGCATCAGAGATGACTGCACCGTCATCTGGAAAAGACAACATCTACCTCCAACCTCTTCCATATCAAGATGTAATGCTGAAAGTTCCTCCATTACTCTCCAAGAATCACCAGATTCATGCACAACATCATTACGTGACTTTTGGCTCAGCGCATCAGCAACAACATTTCCCTTCCCAGGTGTATACGATATTTTGAAGTCGTTTTCCTGCAAGAACTCCATCCACCGACGTTGCCGCATGTTCAAGTCCCGCTGAGAGAAAACACTCCTCAAACTCTTATGATCGGTGAAAACCACAAAGCGCTCGCCAATGAGGTAATGTCTCCACAACTTCAGCGCAAACACCACGACTGCCAACTCAAGATCATGGGTGGCATAGTTGCGTTCATGGGGACGCAATTGTCGGGACCCATAAGAAACAACGGACCTTTGTTGCATAAGTACACAGCCTAGCCCCAGATGTGACGCATCGTAGAAGACGTCAAACTGGACTCCCTCAGCTGGAAGACAAAGAACAGGAGCACTTACCAACTTCTCCTTTAGATACTCGAATGATGTCTGACACTGATCAGTCCACATGAATGCTTGACCCTTCCTAGTCAATGCTGTTAGAGGAGTCACCACCCGTGAGAAATTTTCTACGAACCTCTTGTAATAGCCTGTGAGACCAAGGAAACCTCGCACCTCTGACACTGTCTTGGGGGCTGCCCAAGACACTACTGCTTCTATCTTCGATGGATCCACAGCTACTCCCTGTTGGGACACAACATGCCCTAAGAAACGAACTTCTCGAGCCCATAACTCACATTTGGACAACTTCCCAAACAACTAATGTTGGTGAAGAACTCCCAAAACGGCTCGTAGATGCTCTACATGCTCTTTTTCAGATGTGGAGTACAAAAGGATGTCATCGATGAAAACAACAACAAACTTGTCTAGGAATTCACGGAACACAACATTCATCAACCCCATGAAAATAGCTGGAGCATTCGTCACGCCGAATGGCATTACAACAAACTCATAATGCCCATGACGACAACAGAAAGCAGTCTTTGGGTTATCCTCATCCTTTAAACGCATTTGGTGATATCCTGACCGCAAGTCGAACTTTGAGAACCAACTTGCACCCTTCAGTTGATCGAATAGGTCATCAATCCATGGAAGAGGATAGTGATTCTTTATTGTCACTTTGTTTAATCGACGATAATCGATGCACAACCGCAAAGTGCCGTCGGCCTTCTTCACGAACAAGACCGGTGCACCCCATGGAGACACACTTGGCCGAACAAAACCGCACTTCAATAGATCATCAAGCTGTATACGTAGCTCTCGTAACTCAGAAGGGGCCATTCTATATGGGGACCTAGAGATCAGAGACGCTCCTGGCTGTTGCTCGATCCCAAACTCGATCTCTCGTCGAGGGGGTAATGCTACAACCTCTTCGAGAAATACATCAGGGTACTCCTCCACAACCCTAGGAAACGCCAACTGCTCAACCTCTGAAGAACATAACATCATCTCAGCCATCATGGATGATAAAGATGAAACTCGTCTATGACTCATCCGAGGATCTCTCTCACCAACAAACACCACTGTTTCTCCATCTACATCGATGAAGATGACCTCCATCCGGAAGAAATCCACAATAGCCTGCACCGAATACAACCAATCCATGCCGAGGATGACATCATATGGTTGTATTCCTAAACATAGGAAATCTCCCCAAGAGCGGTGCTTCCCCAACACTAGCTCACAGTCTCTACATACTTTAAACAAGCTAGATTGACCTCCAACTGGTGTAGTCAACGCCAAGGGCACTGGAAGCCTCACTACCTCAAGTCCCAAAGCTTGGACAAGGGTAGGGGATATAAAGGAGTGTGTCGCTCCTGAATCAAACAAGGCATACACCAAGGTAGAAAACAAGCAAAGGGTACCTCGGATGACGTCTGGCTCGCCTGGAGCTGGAAACGCTAGAGCATGAAGCTGACCACGACCACCTCCACGACCTCTCTGACCCTGATGACGACCACCACCACGGCCGCGCTCTGCTCTCTGAGGACGGGGAGCGTCATGGGGCTGTCCTCTGCCTGCTCCATCTACCCTCTGGTGATCTAAAGGTGGTGCAACCTGCTGCTGCTAGCTCGGCTGGAACTGCCTCAACGGAGGAACCTGGAGTGGAGCGCCTGGTGCACGATGACTGCTCTGAAAAGTCGGGCACTCCCGCTGCTGATGACCACGACCACCACAAGAAAAACAAGCGCATGATCCCTTGGCATAGGCCTGAGAGTTGCTGCCTACATAGAAACGAGATGGGAAGGGCTGGGACCTACCCCCAAGTGAACAGAAACTCTTCTGTCCTGAAAACCGGGAACTCCGGACCACAGCTCTACTTCGTGAGGAATCATGACGATTCCCCTCTCGTGACGACCCGGTCCTAGCCAAAGTCCTCTCAACAACCTCTGCCCTTTCCAGCACCTCAAGATATGTCTTCAGCATAAATGGGGTGACCTGGCGCTAGATCTCTGGATGCAAAGCCTCCTCAAAATGCCTCGCCCTGGCCTCCTCATCTGGTAACAGTTATGAAGCATATCGTAGAAGGTTCCTGAAACGAATTCCAAACTCTCAAACACTGGAGCTCCCCTGTCGAAGGGTGAGAAGCTCCTGGCGACTGGATGCCTTGGCAGTCGATGAAAGAAACTCGACTCTAAACCTGTCTCGAAACTCCTCCCATGAGATTGCTGACTCCTTACGATCACCGAGGAACAAGAACCACCACTGCCTCGCTGCTCCACGCAGCATCGTCACAACCAAGGACACCCAGTGTTCCTTCCAAGCACGAATCGAACTGAAGCCTATCTCGATCTCCTCCAACCAGTCTTCTGTGACTACATCTGAAACGGATCCCTCGTACTTCTGTAGACTCTGGCACTGAAACTCTCGAAGTGTCTTCCTCTAAGTGTCATCGTCGTCAACCTCTACTCGGCGGTGATCTGCTGGAACAGCCTGTTGGGAATCTTCTGCGCAAACCTGACGAGGACGTCGACCTGGAGCTATACCTGTAAAATAACAATTGTTAGAGCTCCTAAGCCTGGAATATGGAAGACTCAACATTAATTAATTAATTTTTTTTGTTTTATTAATTTCAGGTTACCTATCAAAAGGTCTACCCATTCAAACACAGGCGCAATGAATAATGATGCATGATACTTTCCTAGGTCTCTACCCTGCAACCAGTATCACATTGTTTAGTAGCCATCGTAAACATAAAGGTCCGTGCAACAGATCATAGGGGGCCCTGAACGCCTATGTATCTGCCGGTCTCCAGTGTTTACCCCACTTGCTAAACATTAATGACACTATTGCCCTACCATCCCATGCATCCTCACCGGTGCCTGACTCCAAACTCCATCCTATCCCTCAACCAGACCTCTAATACCACTCTGTCACGACCCCCTCCCCACAATGTGTACCCCTCCAGGGCCGGCAATGTGAAAAGGTAGATAATGACCCCCGAGTCCCGCCTCCAGTAGGCCCCGGGTTGGCGACTAGCACCGAGGGTATAATAACATACAAATGGGAGGCATTACTCTCTAAGAGAACACATGTAGAAGAGCGAAATAGAATAGACTCCAACCAAATCCAACTCATAACTGAAATATAAAAGAAAATCAATTACATATATGAAATTTCATGCAAAAGTACTACGACTGAAGGGGAAAACTAAAAGTACCCAGAAAAAAAGTTAAACGGCAGCGACCACGAGCCTGAACAGCTCCGCCTCCAACCACAAGCTAGTTGTAACCCGCTTGATCTCCAACCTACTCCAAGTGACCTGATAAACAGTTTATATATACATAGGGTGAGTATAACAGTATACTCAGTAGGATCCTCCCCTAGCCTCTCGTGAAAAAGTAAAGAAATCATGCTAAAGCCCAGTGAACAACAAGTGAAACTAACTCGTCACCTAAATCAGTATACTATGTTCCCAACCTCACCATTGCTACTCTCACCATGTAACTCATACATGAAAATAGCATATAGTAAAGAATATCAAGGGTACCCCGCTATTACTTCCCCACTGGTTTGCTGCTTTGCCCCAACGACATACGTCATGTGCATCTCTCTCCAAAGGCTTGCCCGGAGACACCTGGGCTAAGAACCACAATATGCACCTCGTGCACCACATAGTCTTGCCTGCAGACACCTGGGCGAAGCACCACGCCGTCCTCACAACCAAAGGTAACCAGGTAGTTTCCGGGAGCCACCACAGCTCGCATAACGTGTATCATACGTCGTGTATAATACCTCAAGCCATTACAGCCCATACTCCGAGTAAGGATCCTCAAGCCATCATAGCCTATACACGTTACACCTATAGTAGTCCATAGGATACTATATCCAGAATATATTTGTGTGAATAACCACAAGCCATTACAGCCCTCTACACACATATATGGGGTAACTAAGCGCTGTGCCTCATGGCACAAGTATCTACCAAGAGATGAGAGCGGGGCCAAAGGGGGTAGTCAGCCATTCGACCTCCCATCAGAATGTTTGGGAAACACCCCCCCCCCCCCCAGGGCTCCAAATCCCCGGGGTGTCAGTTTCCCTTACCGACAGGGTGGAGTAGCATATAAAAACACAAAAAGTACAGAATATATAAGTAACACACATCCACACTATGGGCATTACCTAGTCTTAGATACAACTGCAGCAAACGTCTCTCAAACTCCAGGCTGCTACTTCTAAGTCTAGGTATCCTATATGCACACAGACATTTGAAGAGCTTTATTAGATTACTCCGTTCTCATTTTATCAGATCCAATGTACATTAATTAATTATTTAAACATTAATTAAGAATGAACAATTCCACATTAAACTGAATTGGAATCACATTCAAAAACAACTGCTCCTTTTTAAGATTCACATCACCTTTAAATTCCAGCATCTCCATCCCCGTGGATTTTCACCATTTATTCAAACATTCATTACAGAATTACTTTTCCACATTCCCAGGCATTCTAGAAAAGCATCTGATGCTTCTAAACCCAAAGTAGGCTCAACACGGTGAGTAGATATACTACCCGTCGAGTCTTTGCCGCCTATAGAAATAGCATATACCCATTCTCCCTTGAGAGGCTAAACACGGAAAGCACGTGGCATACCCCACACGTCTTTTCCTCCTTCGGAAGAAGGGTAGCAAGACCAGCTGCCTTGAGCAGTGGGGAAAAGCAAAGCAGATTAACATTCAAGAAAACCGCAAGCAACCAGCAACCACATCCATCCCATTCCATCACCCCTAGTGTCCTCCCCGACACCCACATGCATAAACTGATGCATCTCACCACTCTTGGTGTCATTTGTTGCCATAACCACAAGGCCTCCATGCATCTACATATCACAACAGCCATCCAGGCTCACATCACATCACAAGAAGCAGGAAAACAAACATCACATCATGGGCTCTTGACCCTTTAACAAACAAGAGGGTAACTCAGAACCCTTTTAGAAATTCACACATAATGTGTTCTCTAATCCATATTGAATTAACAGATTCATTAACATGCCTCTTTATCATTAGCAAATTATTTAACAAATAATTCCAGCTTTACGTTCTTTATCAATTTCCATCATGAACGAGCAACTAATTAAAGAAAAACATAGATATCACTCTATCTAGGAAAACATGAGGCAAACCGTTATCATTGTATAAAGCAACAACATGCGATCAACCAATTCTTTTAATACGGTTCAAGTATTTAATTAGGTCAATTTCATTGTGATCCAAAGGGATAAATCTTGCTAATTCTATGATTGCACATATACAATTAGAGAAGCCATGAATCCCCTACCTCAAACTGTTCCTCACATTCTTTATCCACACAACAGGTCACGATCCTCCCATCGCGACAACTGCATCCACCGGAGGATGCTGTGTTACGACAGTACCAACCAACCCCAAGAAAACCCATTAGAATCTTAAAAATTACATGGTATAATTATGGAATAGAGGATAGGAGAATATGAACCCCAAAAGAACGACGATACAACATACCTTATATCGAAGATTGATCGACACGGCATAGCTGCATCCAAAACAAAGCAGAACCAATCCTAGGAGTAATGATTGATTGTGCAAATCATATGGAAAGGATTGAAAGGTTCTAGTGCCTCCTAGTTGAGATCAAAGGGAAATAACAAGGGAGAATGATATCTCGTCCCTTTTTGAAGATTAAATGGGGCAACAATTTAAGATCCAGTTAATTCTCCATTAAAAAACGGATCGCATTAACCCACGCGGTTTGACCAAGTAAAACATTCCAAGCCTTAGGAATAATTAATATAGGATTTATGGCATTTTAAACGGCCTTATGTGCCCTTAAAATAAGGCTTTAAAAGTATTTTACGTCAAAGGAAACGTCAAAAGGGGCAAAACTGTAGGAGTCTGGAAACACTGTTCACCCATTGTTACTGTACATGAAATAGATCTGTGAAACCGATCTGTGAAACCGATCTGTGAAACCAATCTGTGAAACCGATCTGTGAAACTGATCTGTGAAACCGATCTGTCAGACCGATCTGTGAAACCGATGTGTGAAACCGATCTGTGAAACCGATCTGTGAAACTGATCTGTGAAACCAATCTGTCAGACCGATCTGTGAAACCGATCTGTCACACCGATCTGTGAAACCGATCTGTCACACCGATCTATGAGACTATTCTATCAGACCGATCTGTGAAACCGATCTGTCACACCGATATGTGAAACCGATCTGTCAGACCGATCTGTGAAACCGATCTGTCACACCGATCTGTGAAACCGATCTGTCAGACCGATCTGTGAAACCGATCTGTCGGACCGATCTATCAGACAGATCGGTGAGACCGATCTGTTACTGTTCATAAAACTGGAAACACTGTTCACAGAACTGGAAAAATTGGCAAAGTGTTGGGGATAAGTCCCCTTGACCTCCCGGAACACCTCCAACACCAAAATTTACAAAGTAATGGACCGGAGTGGTCCGGGCCATTACAGTAACACATAAAATGAGTATATGGTATTTATTTTCCATTTAAAAACATTTCGGCTAGTTTAGAAATCCAAATATGAAATAATCCTCACAGTGACGGAAAGGATGTTGTCACCATATAGATTAAAAATTAACATTCCCTTTTTCATTTAGTAAAATTATATTTAGAGTTTGATTCCGTTTAAAATAATTTTGAAGTAAAAGGGGTTTATACACCATATAAATGAATGTCGTATATAAATCAAAATAACCCTCAATGAAAGGATATTGAGATGATATCCCTTACCTCATGGCAGACATGAATCTTTCATTATTTAAATTCATAAATAATAAACTAATGTTACTTTATAAATTATTAACCACCTTTTTAGTGTTTATTATTCCTCTTATATTACTTATTACCACATCATAATCATTATAAAATCATTTAAGTTAATTGTGGTCATATTGCCTATATTTGGTAGTTGAGTCAAAAATGAACTAATAATTACATGTTGTCCAGGTGGAAAAAAGTCTATTATCTCCAAATGATATTCATGATTTTGATAAACTAAGTCATACGTACGCATGAATGCTATATTAATTTCTAATCTATATATAATGGAATGAAATCATAATTATACATAGGTATATTATCATTCCTGTAAAATTTCATATATAATTTCTATAATGTCATCCCTTATACATTCCACCTACAGCATGAACGAGTCATATCACTTTTAGTGGGCAGTAGTCCTCATTTCCTCAAATGAAATTATCTTATTTACCCCTTATAGAAACCATAAAGGTATTCCATAATTGAAAAAGTAAAAATCATAGAAAAAATATAAATATAATATATATGACATATTAATATAGTTCCATCTTATTGTCCACCATAAGAGGAGGTAGGAGATAATTGAACATTCATCATTTCGTGAGGTAGTAGTTCGTCATCCACAGAAACAGTATGTTAATATCCATTTGATGGAGGTGTGTGGAAATGTAGCTCGAATAAATAGCGTAAAAACATCCTAGTACATTTAAAAATCTTTTTTTGTCATAAAATAATGTAATAAAGATAGTTTAGGTGGTTTGAGAAGGAAAAATAAAACAAAAGAACTTAAGGGAAGACATTACCATTAAATTGGGTGACTCCATTTGGTTAGAACAAAAAGGCATTCATGAAGTGACTTCTACCTATGTTAAGGCATCTGGGTGTATGAGATGGATTTTGGGACCTTATTGGGGAAGAGTTTGGTCGATCCAAGGGGGATTGGGAGGTGTATGTATGGGTTAGAAATAATGGGTTTTAAAAGGGGGGAGTGGCTCTTTTGGAATGTTTGCAAATATTATTTTATTATAAATAGTATTTCTATTTCAAAAGGTCCCCAAATAATTAAATTAGAATATAAGGTGACAATTTTTCAAATTAATATCTTTTAATACGTTTTAGACAAGTTTAGGTCATAAAATTTACAATATCCTATATTATTAACCATTAGTTAACTAATTTAACTTTTACAATATCATCTTGTATATACATATTATATAATATATTTAATATAAAATGGAAAGAGACCCAACAATGGATCATTAATGAAATTATAAACATCATATATGTCATTTAAATTAATCTTATATGTTTAGGACTATTTTATCATTTAATTAAATATTGACTGATTTTAAAACTCATTTTTGTTAGTTTATATAAAATTTATATCAGGACTTTAACAAATCTATAACAACTCTATCATTTCAGATAAACTATATTAAATCAAATATAACACATTATACACATACATAAAATTCATGGATGGCATAAAAAGATTCACAATAAATTTATTTGAATATGTATAATCTCATTTATTTATAACATTCATTAATGATTTAATCAATACATCAACATTGTGCCATAAATAAATTTTTTTATATGATGTATACAAATTATAAATAAAATAAAATTATGTTTAAAATATTTTTAGATATCTAATGAATATTTATAGTCGAATTTATAAAAAATATAACACATTACAGAAATTGTTTTTCTATGTGATATATGTTTATGTTATATTTTCCTTAACATTAAATTAATTATTATGAAGTGTCATTTTCACGTAAAAGTAGGCCCATGAACTCCCCAATCAACCCAAGGATACCCATGGTCAGACATTTACAGGAATATTGGTTTATGAAACGTGTTAGGTAAATTTAATATTGTTATAATATTATTTTTTACCCTTATTTACCAGATTTACCTTTTAACTATGGTAAATAAAATATTTACTGAAATTAAATTTCACAAAATCTAAAAATAAAAGACACCTATTTACACAATTAGGTCATCCTAATTCCAAATATGGAATCTATTTTTCCAAATTCAAAACTTAAAGGTTTCAAAAATTAATATAAAATTATTTCTCGTTGTTAAAACTGAAAATGTTTTTTAAGAAATAATAACTGTCCAAATATTGACACATTTTTATGTTCTATTTCAAAGTGAAATTAAATAAAATGTTCAACCTTGTATTAAATTGATAAAATAAAATCTAATTACACTTTAAAAAAAATTATACAGAAAATATAACCATATAAATAGGTTAGATTAATAGGCACTATAGAATTAAAATGCATTATTTTTCAATATTCATTAAAAATATAAACATTATCGTAAAAATACCAAATTATTTACCAATTTAAATATTTAATTCCTGATTCTTTATAAGAATTTTATTTTGTCAAATAGAACATATAAAAGTGTCAAAACCCAAATTTAAACAGGGTTCTCCATCAAAAGGAATTAAATATACCTTTTAAATAATATTATAGTATTTATGCTTAAATTTGAATTCATTCACATTTTAAGCCTCTAACATGTATTAGTTAAATTTAAAAACATTAAACAAACATGTATAATAATTTTTTTAGTAAGTTATATTCATTCCAACCTATACAACGGCTAAGAATTAACTACCATTTAAAATAAGATTATATTTATATTTTTCATTATGACTCAGCCTTATATGCAACATGAGAATTTAGAGAAACTCATTGTTGAGAGTTAGGTATGCCATTAAAGATACCTTCCCCATTAAAGTAAATTTAATATTTAATTCATAAATATTAATAAATATGAAAATATCATATTTTTTATTCACTTGGGATGTTACATCCTTCCCCACTGTTGGGAATTGCATCCCCACAATTCTATTAACTTATCAAATAATTGGGGATATTTATCCCTCATAGAATCTTCATATTCCCACGTTGGCTCTTTAACCATATGTGTTTTCTACAAAACCGTTAACGAATGAATTACTTTATTTCGCAACACGTGTTCTCTTTGGTCAAGAATCTTGTATTGTCGATCCTCATATGAATGATTCTCTTCCAACTGAACAACCTCTGGACTAAAAACATGAGATGGATCTTTAATACACTTTCTATGCATTGAAAAATGAAAATAATAGTGTACATATGGTAAACTTGGAGGTAAATCCAATCTGTAATAAAATGATCCACCTTTCTCTAGGATTTCATAGGGTCCAATAAACCTCAATCTCAACTTTCTCTTATTGCCAAAATGAATCACTATTTTCCATGGATAAACGTTGATAAATACATGATAACCAACTTCAAAATAATTATCCTTCCTCCATTTATCCAGATAAATATTTATCCTGCACGGTGATGTTCTCATGTTCTTCTGAATAAATTAAACATTCTCTACCATCTCATTTACCAATTCTGGTCCTATCAACTTCCTTTCAACTTTATCATCTCACAATGATAGAGTATGACATTTCATTCCATATAATGCCTCAAATGGTGCCATCTGTATACTGAAATGAAAAATATTAATTTAAAAAAAATCAACCAATGAAATATGATGGTCCCAACATCCAGATTAATCCATTGAGAATGCATGTAACATATCATCAAATGTATGAATTGTACGTTATCACTTCCCATATGTCTGTGGATGAAAAGATATACCAAAATTTAATTTTGTACCTTAAACCTTTTGAATTCATTGCAAAATATATATGAAATCCTAAGATCATGATAAAATACAATGGAGAGTGGAAATCCATGCAACATGACTATCTCTTTAATATACAACTGAAAAATTTGATCTACATGCAATGTATATCAAATAAGAAGGAATTTATCCTATTTAGTAAATTGATCCAAAATTACCCATATTTCATTATTACCTTGATATGTTTTCAGAAATACCACTACAAAATCCATGGACACATTTTCCCATTTACACTTTGGCACCGGTAAAGGAAGAAGCATCCCTTTTGGTAACTGATGCTTTGCTTTAACCTTTTGACAAGTCAAACACTTCACAGTAAAATCAGTAATCTATCTTTGGATTTCATCCTACCTTAAAAACTATATAAGATCTTTATACATCTTAGTACTGTCGGGATGAACAAAAAACAGAAAATTAGGAACTTCATATAAAAAATCATTCTTTAATTTTGAATTCCAAGAGACACATAATATATTCCCAAATATCAATATACAATCATTATCATGGTTAAAATAATGCAACATACACTTCTGAACCTACTCAAACTTTTTTTGCAACTCACTGTTTTTCTTTTTCACTTTCTTACATTGATCTACAAGTGATGATTTCCCTAACACCTGAAAAAATTGAGGAATCGCCTACACCAACAACATCTATGCTAATGTTCATCAAATTATTAATCTGAGTATCTTGTTCGAAACATAACATGGTTAATCTATAATTACTTTTTTAAATCAATGCATCCACCACTTTATTTTCCTTTCCCAAATGGTAATGAAATAACCATCATAATCCTTGATTAATTCAAGCCTTATTCTATGTCTGATGTGTAATTTTTTTTTCAGTGAATATATACATCAAATTTTTGTGGCCAATATATATTTTACATTTTACTCCATACAGATGATGCATAAAAAATTTTAAAGAATAAAAACTACAGCAAATTCCAAATCATGTGTAGGGTAATTTAGCACATGAGATTTCAACTGGCATGAAACATAAGCAATTACCTAATAACTCTGTATAAGGACACAACAAATTCCTTTCAACAAAGCATAACAATATTTAACCAATTCACCGTCTCTCGAAGGTAATTCCAAAACTGTAGCATTCACCAATATTCATTTCAAATCATGAAAACAATCATCACATTCATTTTTTCATATGTACTGAACACATTTTTTCATTAAATTAATTAGTGGGATAGATAATAATTAACAATTATCAAAAAAAAACAATATTTAATAGCCATCCAAAAAAAGAAAACTATTAATATCTGTTATATTTGAATTTATTGTCCATTCTTCAACAACTTTTTTTAGTAGGGCCAACAATTATTTCATTTTTTGAAACAATGTGAAGATGGAATAAAATATCTGGCAACCAAACCTCACTCATGCGAAATTTTCTATAATGTTTATTTTCATTTATAGTCTACAAGACAACTCTTAAATGACATTCATGCTCCTCTTTACTTTTAGAAATGAACAAAATATCATCAATAAACTCAATCATTATTTATCACATGAGTCAACTGAGCCATCACTACAACAAACTATTGAGTTTTGATTCAGACCATCTCAAGATACTAATTCGGAAGGTTGATTTCATCATCATGTTGTCCCATCATAGTTTCCCAATTCATTCTATGACAAACCATTTTGAACACATAAATATCTTAGGCATAGCAACATGGTAATATATAAGTGCTATATATTTTCAATCTAACCATAAATTAATTTATGGATATTAATTTAACAATATCCTAACTCCCAAATTTTTTTAAACCAAACTTTGATAACAAATGTAAGCACCCATCATTAAACATCATTTATTCATGAACTTTGTTAATAATTCACATTGGGGATTTTTTCGGGTTTACAATTATAGATAATTAGATAATAAATATTAAATTAAATCCCAAATATTAAAAAGTAGACACTTCTACTCAGTATATGTTTTTTATAAAATAAAAATACTAAAATGAAAACAAGAATTATTTTCGAGATATAAATCTTCTTGATTATTACTTTCTCTTACCTCCCTTATATCCTGTGAAAAAAATATAAAACATGGGATGGGCATAAAAATCTCAGTATGGGTTGTAAAATAAGGAAACATAACATTAGTCCATAAATACATAAAAATAATAATCTATTTAACATTCCTCATGATATCATAAAATTTATGAATAATACATAGATTTCATAAATCATAAAGTCATATTGTGGTATCCATAACATATATACATTATTGCTTCCACATCTACATTGGTAGTTACGTTTTGAATACCCATTATGGTATATTCCCTAAATCTCATTGTAGAATCATTAAGGTTTACCTCTTTCATGTTACCCAATGCATTGGAGAGCTATCTCGAGCTCACCCACCCATGTTTTATCATAGAACCACCTGTATACTTAATCAATACCCAATAACCATAACATATTCATAAGACATAAGACATGCATAAAGGAAAGATAATATTTCCAAATTTCAATCACAATGTATCAATTCAACATATTTTAATAATTAATGTCTTCTAAATAACATTTTCAATACCAAAATACATAAAAGAGTATATGGTATTTATTTTCTTTTAAAAAATTACATCTTGTTAAGGAAGCAAAATAAGAAATAATGATCGAGACGGTGGAAAGGTCGTTGTCACCACTTATGTTAAAAAAACTTTTCCTTTTTCATTTAGTAAAATGATGTGAAAAAAAATATTCCCTTTAAATGAAATTGAAATTAAAAGGTGTTTATGCACCATATAAAATAAATTAATGTATAAATCAAAATATACCTCAATGAATGGAGATTGAGATGAAGTCCCTTACCTTGTGTCTGAAATGACTTATTTGTTCTTTATTCTCTTGAATAATAAAATATAGATAATTTATACTTTCTTAAAATCCATTTTCACATTTATTATTGCTTTCATATTACTTATTACCATGTTGTATGTAGAGACCCTAATCTTAACATACATGAACATTACATTACATTTGCGGAATACTTAATACATAACAAAAAAAATACACACACAAGGATCGTAATAGTTTAGTGTCTTTGGAAACTCGGAATATAATCATCTAATCGTGGTGAACGATCTTCAACATCTCCCATAAAGATATTCCTTTTTTTCCTAAAACCTTTCTTTATATCCTGGGGAAAAGAAAACATAAAAGGGTGAGCTCAAATGCTCAGTAAGGGGAAACAAAAGAAATATCAATCACATCATATTCATAAGAACATAACATTTTGGAAATCTTATCCTGCAAAAGAGAGCATAATTTCATAACATGGGATAAATCTTAGTAGTGAAATGAAAATACAATAATCATAACTTAAAACATGAAACTTTGTGGAATACACACATAATCATAGAGAATCATTTCTTGTTATTCAAGACTCATTTCCAAGACTATCTTAGGGGACAAAGTCCCTTTCTGAACCGAGTCACCCTCGTTTCAGACCTGTTTCACTTAACCGGTATAACCTACCATTCCAGCCATGTCTATCTCATGAGATATAAAATCTTTACCCAATGCATTGGAGGGAGATATAGGTCCCACCCATCTCATAATGATACCATTCTTATGTGTGCCACAAAATCATAAACCATACATCATTGCATAAACCATGTAATAAAAATGGAAATCTTAAACATCATGACATCATAAAACAATTTATTTACGATAAAGAAATTCATGAAATTAATTCCATCACAACATAATCAAATCAATGTAATAATAGGGATAGAAACAGAACCCTTTATTATCTTATATGGAAAATAATTTTGATAAAACACTTGAACTCCATTCTTGAGGAAAATATCCTTTCTACTTCAAAAACACTTTTCCTTTCTTAACATGTCATAAAATTTTAAACTAAAATAAGTTGATTAATAATAAACTTGAAAACAAGTAATAGATGCTTCTTGGAAATAATTTTTTACAAATCCATTCATGCCGTATAAGTTAAAAAAACATTCTTCTCGTACTTTTGTCGGAAAAGTCAAAAAGTACCACGTACGAAAAACGACAAAAGATTCCTTTCATATCCTTTAACAAAAACTCACCGAAGGGTAAAATTGGATTTAAACAAATTTAGGTGGATGGAAACAATATTACATATTGAGGGAACATGGATGTGGAGGATAAAATACACCCTATTAAATGCCAAAGTAAAAACAATCTCAGAAAAAAAATGAGATTGTGATATTTTCCCTTACCTTTGGTCCGACTTGCTTTGTAAGTGTCCGAACCTCCTGTATAATGATTTAAATCATGTTATTGACTTATTCCAGAATCATATTAATTGTTATTATATCATATATGGTCCACCTATGACTTTATATTACCCATTCTTTTGTAAATTCATGTTAAAGTAGCGTTTTGGGTAAAATCGTCTCATTTTTCGTTCGTGTTTTTAACTTGTAATTATTAATATGATTACTTGGATCATGATTAATTATATCCAGAATGTAAAACATGATTTATATATAATATATATTCAGAATATATATATATATATATAATATATCGATAAATGGAATGAAATACACCGTTCATGGAGACGGTAGTCCGTACGTACGCATGAACACTGTTTTCGTTTCCTTATTGAAGTGAATGGAATTAAGTAGATGACATACATATAAATTTACATAAATCCATCATCATTATTATGTCATATATTTCATTAGTACTTATTAGATATAATTTATAATCATTCATGAATGGTTAATCATTGAGAATGAATCTCATCGCGTCGTGGAGACGGTAGTCCGTACGTACGCACGAGCGATGATATCGTTCCCATGGTCGTGGAATTGTGTTGAAGTGTATGTAGACTATTTCAGTATCAATATCACTTTATAATAATCATATATAGTTACTCATTACACCATTATACCCATCCTATAGGGTGGTGGTGGAAAATAGATTACACCACGATGTGGAGACGGTATTCCGTACGTACGCACGCGCGGTGATTTCATTTTTCCATAGGATGTATAGAAGGTGAATTAGGGTTGTTTCATATTTATAATAACATATCAGTATTTAAGTAATACTGATGTTATTACTTTGTCATGAATCAACTAAAGAAGAAGAATTTGAAGAAGAAAGAAATTGAAAAGATCGGTAATGGATATTACCTCTTCTTTGAAACGGCTCTTTGAATCCTCCACTTAGGGAACTAAGATTGGTCTTTGAAGAAGACCAGGACCTCTAGGATTATTATAGGTAAGTGTAGAAGGGATTTTGGCAGGGGTTGGCCGAGCTTGAGTGCTCAAATTGGTGTGAGGAGGAGGGGGAGGAGGTGTCCTTTTATAAGAGAGGAGAGGGGCACCTTAGGAATATCTCAAAATATTATTTTATATTAAAGTCAAAATCGGTTTATAATGGTTCCAAAGGGTCTTATTTCGAAGATAATGTGGGGATGGGTCGAAATACTATCAACCAATATGATTTAGACAAGTTTTGGTTATTATTTTAACCTTATCAATTAGATTTAACTCTAAGTTAAATAATTTAACTTTTACCGTGTCTTTTTGTTTTCTTACACTATATGGTTAATACACTTACTATAACATGCCAAACGAACCCCAAATTGTTTATTATTAATATATATATTATTATCTAAGTTATTTGGCCAAACCTTACATTTTTAAGAATAAAACAACAATTAATAATATAATATTTGATTTAAAAATTATTTTGTGTCAATTTTGAAACTATTTGATATATGATTTTTGTGAAAGTCATAATAGAATTATATGTTCGAACCAAGTTGATTAAATCAACAATAATATATCATAGTAACCTAGAAAATTAGTGGAATTCATAAAAAGTCTCAAATTACATTTATATTGGTGTTTATAACATCAATTATGTCAATATTTCATCAATAAGATAATTACTGCATCATCATTGTCTCATAAATAAATTAAATTATTTAATGTCTAAAAATTACAAATAAAATACCATTATATAGGAAATCTTTTTATCTTTCTAATTAATATTTATAGTCGAATTTATCTTATGTATAACCCAATATTAAAAATGATTTACTTATTAAACTTTGATTTTAACTATTTTAACTATTCATTAAATAAAATAATATTAAATGTCATAATCTAATACAAGTGGACCTAAATGGTCATATTATATTCAAAAGGTTGTTTTTGGTCGAATTACACTTATCCAATAGAATTAGGACATGTGTTAGGGTAATAGTAATATCCTATTTACCCTTTGTTACCCTATTTACTATTAACCGCGGTAAAAAAAAGTAAAAAGTTACTATTCACCAAAAAATTATTTTTATCTCATTGAACCACATTTTACTTACTGATATCAACCATGTCTGTCGGATTTTCGAAATTCCATTCACAGAAGCGGTGTAATTATGTTTTATGCAAAATTCAGTTTTTTTAACTACCACTTAGTGGTTTCACAATTCATCAAAAATTGAAAGTTTTCAGAAAAATACCAAAACATAGGCCTAAGATATATTTGATATTATGAACTCAAAAATGATGTCTATTTTACCAAATTCAAAAAATATCAGTTGCATTAACTAATTTAATAATTAATTCCCATTGTCAAAAAAGGCGTGTTTTTAAGAGATAATAACTATCAAAAGATTGACACTTGTTTATAACTGGTTTAAATGTGAAATTACATCCAGTGACCAACATTGTATTAAATTGTAAAAATATATTCTAAATATACTTTAAAACCACTCAAATTAATAATTTATCACTATTAATTATTTCGATTGAAAAATTTGTTTTTAATTAAAATTTAGTAATCTTTCACTATTCACCAAAATATGAAAGTTATCCGAAAATTACCAAAATTTGACCTTAAGATAATTTCGATATTCTGAATCCAAAAATGAATTCCATTTTGAAAAATAAAATTTACAAAATTTCAAAAAGTGGTTATTACTATTCATAACGGCTAGTTTTAATAATATTTTAATAGCATATTGTTGTTTAGTGAAACTTGGTGTTGCGTACAACACACGCTATCGTGGAAGTTCGCGATTGCGTGTAATTCAATCCAGGTCAAAGATGTGTGTTGTGAAAGCTCCTTTTGGTGTAGCGTATAACACAAGACATTAATGAAATTAAAAAGAATATTTTTCATAAAATCTCGGGGTGTTACATTCTACCCCCCTTAAAATGAATTTCACCCTCGAAATTGGTCGAGGTTATAAATTGTTTACTATTCGAAAGTTTCTTTAATCGAAACCCACATCATAAAAAGGAATACCAAAACCAATATTTAAAAACAAAAGTATGAAACGTAACGGTTACCCAAATAAACTAGTCATTGGGTTTCCACATAGGTGAAAATATGGATATGGAAGAGAAATCTAACCATCGTGTTCTGATGGAGAGTGGTAGAGAACATGGCTATGGAAAAGCTAGCAATCACAAATCCATAAATTTGTGACGATCTAAGGTACCATCTGATTAATCAGATATAAGAGCACTAGGACAACATTTTTGGTTTTCAAGATCGTTTCCCTAAAGTTGAAGAATTTGAATTAGAATAAATACTTACTTTATTTTGGTACAATCTCACTGTTGTTCGTGCCTTGAACAATTTCCACTTCATATCTTAAATAAATGAAAATGAATTTGTTATTCGTGAAGTGTTAGCATATCATGTGATATAATGACGGGTCATTCCATCTGTCTCAAACAAAAGGTTAGAAAAAGTTATTAAATATACATAAGTCATTCTATAGTGAGATTAATCATATATGGTTCCTAAAATGGACTTATACTTCATATATCATACTGATTAATATAATAAAACTAGTTTCTACTAAACAGGTACTTCCTGTAGGCCAGTGGTAGGTGATAAAGGCCAGTCGCACTTCGGTTGTGGGTTCGATTCCCACATCCTTGTCCGACGCGATAGGTTGTCGCCCGTTCTGCATGTTGTCCTTTTTCTAAAACTATATTACTATAACATCCCATCAACAATATCAAAAATCTTCTATCCTTAAACAATACTAACTTATGTCCAACATAATCCATTCTAATCTTTAGGCCTATCCAGAATACTGCAGTCCACTCTCATAATATAATAAAAACGATTACCAGAGATTTAATACCATCATTGATCCCCATTTATCATAAGATATGTCTTGTTGGTCACATTCCAAACATTCAAAGGCCTTAATCATGTATTTTCTTGAATACCCATTGAACCTTAGTGAAAACATGAATGCAGTTAAAAGTTAACACCTTCCACATACCAAAATCCTCAAAATTCTATATACTCAAAACATGATATCACTTAGTCCTTATATCAATCATGAGCTAATGAATACTTTCAAATATTTCATTTTCTCGTTTTCCCTTCATTATGTGCATATCATCTTATTTCCAAAAATATCTCAAGCACTTTGAATACCACATTAGACCAACACATAAATATTCCAATACTCCATGATACAACATTATTTTGGAATCCCATTACATAAACACTTAATCATTCCACCACATCGTTGTCATATTCAACATCACCAATAGTGATCACATGTGACATCCCTTTGTCCTTTGCCTTAAGCGGTTGCTCATGTCGATCATCACTGACCCTTGGATTAGGGCATTTATTGGCATAATGCCCCATTTCCTTGCACTTGAAACATTGAAGTGTTGGTGGTGCGTTCTCTTCAGTCTTTTCTTTATTCACATCATTAGAAACCCTTTTTCCATTACTTCAACACTCAGCTGCTCGATGACATTCTTTTCCACACTTAAAACATTTTCTAGTCCCTTTAAGACAATCTCCACCATGCTTCTTTCCACACTTTGTGCATAAGGAAACACTCATCTTCTTTTCACCATTATTCTGAGATTTCTCCTTGAACTCCATCTTTCGTTTCTTGTCAAAACCATGAGATGGATATGTAACACCAACTTCCATTTCTACCTTGATAGCACAACGCACAATTTCTTAATAGCTACTGAAGTCTCTCATAGCTAATGCCCTTCGAAGACTTGGTTTTAAGCCACTGAAAAATCGATCAACTTTACTTTCAGGTTGGATGATAATGCCAGATGCGTAGCTTGCAAGTCTTGTAAAATTCGCTTAGTATATACCAACAGATTCATCATCCTTCTGCTTTAGCTCAAGAAACTCATTTTCCATCTTTGTTTGAAGAATACGAGGGAAGTACTTACGGAAAAACAAGTTCTTGAACTCGTCCCATTCCATGGACTCAATTTCATCTCTTGGCCTCGTATTCTTGATAAGATTCCACCATTGATCAGCTTCAGCTTCCAAACGATATACTGTTAAGATGAATTTATCATGTTCAGAACATTGAAGAACTTAAAATATCTTTTCAGTGGTACTGATTCATTGTTTAGCAACAAGTGGATCGGAAGACCCACTAAAAGAAGGTGGGCGTTGCCTCATGAAGGACTCAATAGAATATTGTTCCCTTCTATGAACATTTGGAAGTCCAGAATGATTCATAGCTTGTGTAAGTTTAGCAATAAGATTTTGCACTCCATCTCCCATATCATTTTCTTGTTCAGGAGGAAAACCATTGCATTGTCCATTGCATTGATCAACACGGTTCCTTCGGGTTCCATCCGTCGTCTAAAACCCAAAAAGAATAGTGTGAGAGGCAAAAATCATGCTAAGGAAAACAACATTATAAAGGGGGAGTATCCTCAATATCTAACTTCTTTGGTTAAATTCTAAGATCATTACCGTAGTTATAGGACTGTATCCTATACGTATACTTATCCTTAGGGACATCCCTAGACAAACCTTATAAATATCTCTAGGTATCTCACTAAAGTTCTCGCATCCTAGTTTCCAAAGGTTGACTAAACCTTTCTCTGATACCAACTGTAGAGACCCTAAGCTTAACGTACATGAACATTACATTACTTTTGCGGAATACTTAATACATAACAAAAAAAATACACACACAAGGATCGTAATAGTTTATTGTCTTTTGAAACTCGGAATATAGTCTTCTAATCGTGGTGAAAGATCTTCAACATCTCCCATAAAGATCTTCCTTTTTTTCCTAAAACCATTCTTTATATCCTGGGGAAAAGAAAACATAAAAGGGTGAGCTCAAATTCTCAGTAAGGGGAAGAAAAAGAAATATCAATCACATCATATTCATAAGAACATAACATTTTGGAAATCTTATCCTGCAAAAGAGAGCATAATTTAGTAACATGGGATAAATCTTAGTAGTGAAATGAAAATAAAATAATCATAACTTAAAACATGAAACTTTGTGTCATACACACATAATCATAGAGAATCATTTCTTGTTAGTCAAGACTCATTGCCAAGACTATCTTAGTGGACAAAGTCCCTTTCTGAACCGAGTCACCCTCGTTTCAGTCCTGTTTCACTGAACAGGTATAACCTACCATTCCAGCCATGTCTATCTCATGAGATATAAAATATTTATCCAATGCATTGGAGGGAGATATAGGTCCCACCCATATCATAATGATACCATTCTTATGTGTGCCACAAAATCATAAACCATACATCATTGCATAACCCATGTAATAAAAATGGGAATCATAAACATCATGACATCATAAAACAATTTATATACGATAAAAGAATTCATGAAATTAATTCCATCACAACATAATAAAATCAATGTAATAATAGGGATATAAACAGAACCCTTTATTATCTTAGATGGAAAATAATTTTGATAAAACACTTGAACTCCATTCTTGAGGAAAATATCCTTTCTACTTCAAAAACACTTTTCCTTTCTTAACATGTCATAAAATTTTAAACTAAAAGAAGTTGATTAAAAATAAACATGAAAACATGTAACAGAAGCTTCTTGGAAATAATTTTTTACAAATCCATTCATGCCGTATAAGTTTAAAAAACATTCTTCTCGTACTTTTGTCGGAAAAGTCAAAAAGTACCTCGTACGAAAAACGACAAAAGATTCCTCTCATATCCTTTACCAAAAACTCACCAAAGGGTAAAATTGGATTTAAACAATTGTAGGTGGATGGAAACAATATTACATATTGAGGGAACATGGATGTGGATGATAAAATACACCCCAGTAAATGCCAAAGTAAAAACAATCTCGGATAAAAATGAGATTGTGATATTTTCCCTTACCTTAGGTCCGACTTGCTTTGTAAGTGTCTGAACCTCCTGTATAATGATTTAAATCATGTTATTGACTTATTACAGAATCATATTAATTGTTATTATATCATATATGGTCCACTTATGACTTTATATTACCCGTTTTTTGTAAATTCATGTTAAAGTAGCGTTTTGGGTAAAATCGTCTCATTTTTCGTTCGTGTTTTTAACTTGTAATTATTAATATGATTAATTGGATCATGATTACTTATATCCATAATGTAAAACATGATTTATATATAATATATATTCAGAATATATATATATATATATATATATAATATATCGATAAATGGAATGAAATACACCGTTCATGGAGACGGTAGTCCGTACGTACACATGAACGCTGTTTTCGTTTCCTTATTGAAGTGAATGGAATTAAGTAGATGACATACATATAAATTTACATAAATCCAGTATCATTATTATTGCATATATTTCAGTAGTACTTATTTTATATATTTTATAATCATTCATGAATGGTTAATCATTGAGAATGAATCTCATCGCGTCGTGGAGACGGTAGTCCATACGTACGCACGAGCGATGATATCGTTCCCATGGTCGTGGAATTGTGTTGAAGTTTATGTAGACTATTTCAGTATCAATATCACTTTATAATAATCATATATAGTTACTCATTACACCATTATACCCATCCTATAAGGTGGTGGTGGAAAATAGATTACACCACGGCGTGGAGACGGTATTCCGTACGTACGCACGCGCGGTGATTTCATTTTTCCGTAGGATGGATAGAAGGTGAATTAGTGTTGTTTCATATTTATAATAACATATCAGTATGTAATTAATAATGATGTTATTACTTTGTCATGAAACAACTAGAGAAGAAGAAGTTGAAGAAGAAAGAAATTGAAAAGATCGGTAATGGATATTACCTCTTCTTTGAAACGCCTCTTTGAATCCTCCACTTAGGGAACTAAGAATGGTCTTTGAAGAAGACCAGGAACTCTAGGATTATTATAGAGAAGTGTATAAGGGATTTTGGCAGGGGTTTGCCGAGCTTGAGTGCTCAAATTTGTGTGAGGAGGAGGGGGAGGAGGTGTCCTTTTATAAGGGAGGAGAGGGGCACCTTAGGAATATCTCAAAATATTATTTTATATTAAAGTCAAAATCGGTTTATAATGGTTCCAAAGGGTCTTATTTCAAATCTAAATTGGGGATGTGTCGAAATCCTATCAAACAATAGGATTTAGACATGTTTAGATTATTATTGAAACCTTATCAATTAGATATAACTCTAAGTTAAATAATTTAACTTTTACTGTGTCTTTTTGTTTTCTTACACTATATTGTTAATACACCTACTATAACATGCCAAACTAACCCCAAATTGTTTATTATTAAGATATATATCTTTATCTATGTCATTTGGCCAAACCTTAGATTTTTAGGAATAAAATAACAATTAATAATATAATATTTGATTTAAAAACTATTTTGTGTCAATTTTGACACTATTTGATATATGATTTTTGTGAAAGTCATAACAGAATTATATGTTCGAACAAAGTTGATTAAATCAACACTAATATATAATTGTAACCTATAAAATTAGTGTAATTCATAAAAAGTCTCAAATTACATTTATTTTGGTGTTTATAACATCAATTATGTCAATATTTCATTAATACGATAATTACTGCATCATCATTGTGTCATAAATAAATTAAATTATTTAATATCTAAAAATTACAAATAAAATACCATTATATAGGAAATCTTTTTATCTTTCTAATGAATATTTATAGTCGAATTTATCTTATGTATATCCCCTTATTAAAAATGATTTACTTATTAAACTTTGATTTTAACTATTTTAACTATTCATTAAATAAAATAATATTAAATGTCATAATCTAATCCAAGTGGACCTAAATGGTCATATTATATTCATAAGGTTGTTTTTGGTCGAATTAAACTTATCCAATAGAATTAGGACATGTTTTAGGGTAATATTAATATCATATTTACCCTTAGTTACCCTATTTACTATTAACCGCGGTAAAAAAAAGTAAAAAGTTACTATTCACCAAAAATTTATTTTTATCTCAATGAACCACATTTTACTTACTGATATCAACCGTGTCTGTCAGATTTTCGAAATTCCATTCACAGAAGAGGTAAAATTAAGGTTTATGCAAAATTCAGTTTTTTTTAACTACCACTTAGTGGTTTCACTATTCATCAAAAATTGAAAGTTTTCAGAAAAATACCAAAAATTAGGCCTAAGCTATATTTGATATTATGAATTCAAAAATTATGTCTATTTTACCAAATTCAAAACATATCAGTTGCATTGACTAATTTAAAAATTAATTCCCGTTGTCAAAACAAAAGGCGTGTTTTTAAGAGATAATAACTATCAAAAGATTGCCACTTGTTTATAACTGGTTTAAATGTGAAATTACATCTAGCGACAAACATTGTACTAAATTGTAAAAATATATTCTAAATATACTTTAAAACCAATCAAATTAATAATTTATCACTATTAATTATTTCGATTGAAAAAGTTGTTTTTAATTAAAATTTAGTAATTTTTCACTATTCACCCAAATATGAAAGTTATCCGAAAATTACCAAAATTTCACCTTAAGATAATTTCGATATTCCGAATCCAAAAATGAAGTCCATTTTGAAAAATAAAATTTTCAAATTTTCAAAAAGTGGTTATTACTATTCATAACAGATAGTTTTAATAATATTTTAATAGCATATCGTTGTTTAGTGAAACTTGGTGTTGCGTACAACACACGATATCGTGGAAGGTGGCGATTGCGTGTAATTCAAGACAGGTCAGAGATGTGTCTTGTGAAAGCTCCTTTTGGTGTAGCGTATAACACAAGACATTAATGAAATTAAAAAGAATATTTTTCATAAAATCTCGGGGTGTTACATTGTAATCATTACATAATCAATTAAGTTAATAACGGTTGGTTAGTCGATATTTGGTACTTGAGTCAAACATGAGATTCTTATAATTACAAGTTGTCAATGTAGTCAAAATTCCATTATCTCTATAATGATATTCATGATTTAGATATCATATATATCATATATATCATGTATATATATTTATTCATAATAGTACATAACATTTGGAGATAATAAATGAAATGCATCGTTCCTAGATATGATAAGCCATACATATGCCTAAACGCTACTTTCATTTCTACTTCATATTTAATGGAATGAAAAATTAATGATACATAGTTATATTATAATTCCAGTATAATATCATATATAATTTCATTAACTCCATTCTTTATGTATACCATGTATGGCATTAATGAGTCATATCCCTTTGAGAGGGTGGTAGAACACACTTCGTCCAATTAAATTATCGTATTTAAACATTATGGAAACCATAAAATTATTATATAAATGAAAAATAGAGAAGCATAAAGACAATATAAATATAATATATAACAAATATAAATAAATTTATATATCAATGTCACCCATAATAGGAAGTAGAAGATAATGATACAATCATCATTTCATGAGGCAGTAGTTCGACATCCACAGAAATAGTATGTTTGTATCCATTTGATGAAGGTGTTTGGAAGTGTAGTTCGAATCATTTTCATAAATATATCCTATTATATTGAAGGTATAATGTTTGTTATAAAATAATGGAATAATTAATGGTTAGGTGGATAGAGAGGGAAAATAAAATATAATAACTTGAGAAAACATGTTACCTTAAATTTTGGTAACAGAACATGGTTTGAACCAATGAATTTCATAAATTGTCTTATTCAGAGATTAAGTCTTGTAGGTGGAACAGTGGGATTTTAGAAGCTTATTTGGACTGATTTTGGTTGATCCATGGGGTCTTGAGAGATGGGAGTAAGGGTTATATGTGATGGATTTTTTTAAGGGGGAGGAGGGTCTCTATGGGAATTTTTGGAAGTATTATTTTATTATAAACACAATATCGATTTCAAAAGGACCACAAGTCATTTATTAAAATATACTGTGATTATTGTCTGAAATCTTCTCATAGAATTGGTTTTAGACAAGTTTATGGCATAAAATAAACATGTCTTTTTTCTTTAACCTTTAGTTAACTAATTCAACTTTTACTATGTCATATTGTATATTCATACTATATGGTTAGAATATTTACTATTAAATTCCAGGAGACCCAAAAATGGATAATTAATGACATTATTAACATCATATATGTCATTTGGTCTATTGGTATATTTTTAGGAAAAATTTATCATTTAGTAAAATATTGATTGATTTAAAAACAGACTTGTGTCAATTTATAAACTATTCATATCAATACTTTTAAAAAAATCAATAACATTATTATTTCAAAAAAACGGCATTAATTCATATATAACACATTATAACTGTCTATAAATTTAGTGGATTGCATTAAAAGTATCAAAATAAATTTATTTTAATATTTATAATCTCATTTATTCTAAATATTCATTAATGACGTAATCATTAAATCATCATTGTGTCATAAACAAATTTATTTATATAAAGTCTATAAAATATAAATAAAATACCATTATGTAAGAAATATTTATATACCTCTAATGAATATTTATTTCAAAAATATCAATTATATAACCCATTATAAAAATAGTTTTTCTATGTGATATATGTTTATGTTTTATTTTTCTTAACTTTAAATTAATTTTTATAAAGTGTCATTTAACATATAAGAGTCTCCATTTGGTCCCAAAATCGACCCAATGAATCCCATGGTTAGAATGGTTTTATCCAACAGGATTAGGACTTGTGTAAGGGTTATTTAATATTATTAAAACTTTATTTTTTACCCTTATTTAACAGATATACCCTTTAACCATGGTTAATACAATATTTAATGAAGTCACTATTCATAATGTCTATAATAAAACGTGACTATTTAAAAAATTTGTAGATCCTAATTCCAAATATGGAATCGATTTTGTAAAATTTAAAATATTGAAGTTACAAATATTAATTTAAAATTAATTCCCTGTTGTCTAAACTAAAAAGTTTGTTTTTTTATAAATAATAACTATAAAAATATACACTTGTTTATGTCCAATTTCAATGTGAAATTACATTCAATGACTAAAATTTGAGTAAATGGTAAAAAATATAATCTAATTACACTTTATAACCAATTAGAAAGGTAATATAAAGATATAAATAAATTTGACTAAAACGCTATATTTTTCATTATTTATTAAAAATGATCTTTATCAGAGAAATAACATAATTTTACCCAATGTAAATTTTGATGCCCCTATTCTAAATAAGAAATTTATTTCTTTAAATAGAACATATAAAATTGAAAAAAAAATTATTTAAAAAGGGTTCATCATAAAAAAAGAGGTAAATTATCCTTTTAATGAATATTAGAGTATTTATGCTTAATATTCGATTCATTCACATTTAATGCCACCATCTTCTTTTGGATAAATGTAAAAACATTAAACAATCCTATATATTGAAATTTTAGTATATTATGTTCATTCTCTCCAATAAAACTTCTAGTAATTTACTACTATTTAAATTTATATTATATTGTTACTTTTCAGAATGACTCAACCTTTTGTGCAACATGAAATTTCTGCGAAACCCATTGTTGTGTGTTAGGTATGCCATTGAACATAGAATCCCCATTAAAGTAAAATTAATATTAAATTCGCAAATATTAATAAATTTGTAAATATCATATTCTTTATTTACATGTGATGTTACAATATAGTAACCCTAATATGTTATGATACTTTTTCCACCATGTGATATTTTCCTGGAAGTTATCCTCGACTCATGTTTATGCCATGTTATATATTACTAACACATATAACATGTCTCTATGACATTAATAGCATTATATTTATGTCATGATTCCTTGTGATTACTCATGAACCTTTTCTTTTATGATATCATTTTATACCTTTGACTCACATGTTATGTTACCTTTTCATGATTAATCATTTATTGATTGTTAACTCAATGATATTTCTTATGTATTCTATAGGATATCCAAAGAAATTTCAGGGTCCTGAATGGACTTATGAGCTCATTATGGAGAATAAAATATAGTTTTTATTTTTGTATCGCTCGATGTATTATAATCCTGGACCACCAAATACATTATAATGTTTCTATTATTTTTATATATTTATGGATATTTATGTTAAAAATCATAATGTAATATGTTTAAAAGTTTTTTCCCAATATAATTTTATATATATCTACCACAGTCAATCATATGGTCATGCGGACGATTTTGTACTTGTGTGAAATTCTCATTCATCTGACCTACGATTGATTGACTATCAATCTATGATACATGGTCATTTCAATACATAAAAAAATTCCTCCCTTTTCCAAAAAAACCATCCATTTATTTAAAACATAAGATGTGATGAGAAGAATAGAAAAAATATTTTAAATTATTTAAACAAAGAATCATATTATTAAGAGAACAATCTCCCCCTTTTGATGATGATAAATCATGGCATAAATATCAATATAAAAATAGTAAACATGATTAATTAAATATAAAAATATATTGTGACCAGAAATTTGTTATAATAAATAATAATTGTTAGTTTGGAATAATAACATATTTATACATATTCCATATACATCAATAATCCTTGATATTATTAAAATTAATTCATAAAGGATGATACATTATGTAGTTATTAAAAGTAAAATATGCACAAAAAAATAAATAGAAAAAATGAATTAAAATATAACTAAGATATTTTTTATTAATTGTTTAAATAATATACAATGGACCTATAACCATATAATTTTTTTTGTTTTGAATGCGTATAAGGGTCAAAGGGTATGTTCTTTTTACCAACAAATGGATCATGAAAAACAGTACGATGGGGAATAAAATTGACTCTTTGAATGCTGATATACATTATAATTGGTATTTTCTATCTAAGGGTATTGGAAAAATAGTGATCAAATAGTCTTTCTTGAGGTGAAATAGGTGATTTAGATGACTGGGTTGATGAATTTGTAGAAACTGATGATGAATCTCTAGGAATATTTAGAGTAGGAGGTTCCTAACCTGGTCTATTTTGGATGTACATATAAGCTTCCAAAATCCATTTAATTTATATTACATCCCTTTTCATAATCAATAATCTAATATAACTCATCCTTTTTGACATGAAATGGTTTATAAGATGAATCATCACCAACACAATCACTACTATATCTTTTCAAACAACAGTTAAAGTAAGTATCTCTAGGTATCATTCCAATAAAAGAAACAATAATTTGATATATTCAATGATATAAATCCATCTCATGTAAAATTGGATTTCATCCTTAATTTCACCTTTTTCAATGGATGTACTGATTGATTCTACATTAAAAAATCATATGGGCTTTCCCATGTGCAGTAATTTCCAATTGAACATGATTTTTGATAACCTTTACACAATAAAGTATATTTTGAATTACCTTGTTAAATACCCATTTTTAAGTTCCTCATCATTAGATTCTATGGTTGTAGGAGATAGAGTGGAAGAGGAAGGTATAAAATGACTAGTTATATCTGAATTCTACCTTCAGTCCATTATGGCCAATTTATCTATCAAATCAGCTAGCATTGCTCCTATTTGACCATTAAAACATTCCACCTCTTTTATTAAAGATGAAATATTATTCTTTAGGTTATATATAATCAGAATTATCTTTTTATTGATGTTTGAAACTACACTCTCAATAGTTCAGGAAATATCATCTTTTATTTCATGGTTATTAGCTAAACTGACACCTAAAAACACTTCCCTTAAAATATCTATGAGTTAATTATTGAATTGTGTGAAGTAAATTAAGTTATAAATGATGTTTTGGTAGAACATGGTTCACCTTTTTTATAAAAAACTACAATATATTGAGTTCTTGAAGACTCTATTATCACACGAGAATCCTTGTAATAGGATGAATAACTGGAGTTTTTGAACTCAAAATCTAATGATATTCTCCAATGTTCTCTATTAAAATATAAAATACTAGGTGGTCCCTCTATTTCATTAAGATAATCCATATAATATTCTATTGCATATTTTATGGAAACTAGTTATTTCTTGTGATGAGATACATAAATAAGTTCTTCTTGAGAAGGGTGCTTGGTTACATCTCTAGGAGAGGATGTAGTAGCCAAAAGAGTTAATGGATCCTCAAAATACACAAATATAATTATTATTTATAGAATATGTGTTCAAGGAAGCACTAGTATAGCAAATTCCATCCATTAAAACACAATTTATCTAATGTACTTTTGGAATTGAAGAATTGTCCTCACCACCATCCTTGTATACATTATCATTGATATTACCAACTGTAAAGACATCTATATATAAGAACATATAATTTGGATTGGAATCATTACCATAGGGCATGGAATAAAAAATGGGAGCTCCCCATATATCAAACATGGGAGGACTGTCCTCTACAGGATATATATCCCAATCACTTTTTTAGTCAGTGGGAGTAATTCCAACCTGAATAGATTTGTAATTTTTTCCACCTCGATAGTTATGACTCTGTATCTTATGTAAATAATTATAAAACATTTTTCATAATTCCTTTAAAGATCATGAGTTGGATATACTTATTCTATTATAGGTTCTTCCTTAAATGGAACATCAAATTCCTTTGGAATTTCATGATAAAGAGTGCCTCCAATGCTCCCTTCACAAGCTATTTGAGCTTCCTCAACAACATAAACTTTGGATTGGGAATCACCTTTAACATAATAGACATTATATTTAAAAATATAATATACTTCTAAACTAGGATCAATCATATCCCATCATTTAGAATACTTTGATATTGGATTGGATCACTCATACAATATTTTCTTTTCAAAAATCCACATCATCGTCTAAGGATTCCATTTGATCATTATCCCTTTTCAAACACCTCTAGAATATATTGATTGCTCTACTCAACGATTAATTAATATTTTCTACTAAATAAATACATATGTAAATGTTTGGTATGGAAGAGAATTAAATCGCAAAAATGGTTTTCTCAGCTCTTCTATATGCCTCATAAAGAATCACGCAAGACTAATCTATATTCCATGAACCATCTGGTATAGAAAAATAATCTCATGTTTCTTTATTGAGATAACTTTTCATTGAATATGGTAGATAGTGTGCTTAATTATCTTTATAAATAGACTATGTTCTATAGTGGTATCAATTTAATTTAGACTCTAGTATGATTGATTGTCTATCATCTCTTGTAGTTTATTCCCAATATCAAATTTTGAATGCATCACAAGATGCAAACATTGATAGTTTCAAAGTTGTGAAACTCTGAGACAATCATCCAAAAATTCCTTAGTTAATTCTAACTATTATGTTACAATAATATTCTTAATCACATCCACTTGATCTAAAGCCTCGAAATACTTGATTAGGTAAAACTCTTTTACTATGTGTGAATAAAAGATGTCATTTTCATCCAAGTTCCAACTCATCAACACCTAATGAAAAATAAACCTCCATAATAAAAAAAATAAATCATTATAAACCAATTGGTTTCCATGTCCTTTTCCATGAAGAATTCATGAGAGAAATGATGTGGCATCGTAAAATTTTTGGATTTTATCAGACATAATTTAACTCCTTTAGATGATTCTGGAGAATCTTCCCTGAATGATCTATTCATTTTTTCTTCATAATATTGAGATTCAAGAATCATGATGATAGGGATTTAGTGAGTAAATGTTGTAGAAAGGGTTCAAAATAGGGTTTCGTTCGGGGTAGAAATCAATGCTGTAAAAACGAATATGATTCAATATATTTCCATCATTTAGGAATTTTAGATCAGTACTGCATGGGAAAATAAATATAAATATTGTTCATATCTATAAAACCGTAAAATATTTACTAAAAATGAATAAAGTAAAAAAATATTTGATATAGGAAAGTACACATATATAATATTATTGACATTAATATCATGAAACATTATAATCAATATTAATCATTCCTAACACATTATTGATATAATTTAATCTCCCCCAAATCATAGGATTTGTAAAAATTTCAGCAAGACGATATTCATTTCCATTGAATTCAAGAGTGATATCGTATTTCCAAAAAACAGTCTCAAAAGATATGTTATATATCAATGTGTATTGTATTACAATGAGATTCTTGTTCTTATAAATGTTAAAACATGATGGTATAATTAAATAGATATCTAAAATATAATAATATATTATTATATAAATTTAATAACCTACATCCATCTCTTCCCCCATCAAATTGGAAATGAAAACATTATTCGTGTGTATGGAGAATTACCATTTCTTGAACCAATGTAATTAATCATACATCATCGCCTAACACATCTATTCAAAATGATATATTTAATTTATTTATGATATTAATGACATATTGACCACTATATAAAAATAATATATCATATACATTGTTACATTAACATCCCTTGAAAAATGAAAATGTCCTTTGTGTGTACGGTGAACTATCACCTCATGAAGGAATGTGATTCTTTTATATTACCATATAAAATGGAACGAATATTATAGTATATCTTAAGAAATAATATGATATTTATAACATAATCATAATTATATAAATATAAAATAACACTTAAGTCCTTCCATCATAATCATTCATAGAAAAAATGTTACACATGTGTACGTAAGACCTATAATCTCAAAGATCATAACGTACATCATTTTTTTCATAAAAAAATTTCATGATTTTTTAAATTATAATTTATATATAAAAATAATTATAATTTCATGATTATTATTCTATATATACTGAAATAATATTCACTTTGTTCTTATTCAACTTAACAATTAGATTTTGGAAATATAAGCCATATTTCATCCAAACATCCAATAAGATCTTGAATATTACATGATAAAATAAATATAAAAGGGATAATAAAATATAAATTATTTGTAAGAAATTATTTTTTTAACATGTGTTTGTTTTTCAGGAAAATATTGAATGCATGTGACGAATCATGATTGGGGTAAGGGTTTTATCTCAAAAAAAAATTTGAGCCACATTTTTTTGTGATCCTAATTTTCTAAATGGTACATATAATTAAGGATGAAAAATTAATATCATGTTTATTATTATTCCTGATATTTTAACATAAAAATAATATTCTCTCACTTTCAAGTAGTTTTTATTAATATGTATATAAATCATATGGGGTTTCTTCTCAATTTCCATCTATTGAGGTATATTTTAATTTCATTAACCTACCTTATTTAGATGGTGTATATATATCCACATTAAATACTATATCAATAATACTTAATAATTAATGGAATTTAGGTTATAATTCATTTACATTATTTTTGGGGGTTATTATACAATATCTACTAAGGCAGTAAGGGTTTATGCTTCAATCATAATTTAATCTGGATTATTTATTGTTGAATTTACATTGAAAAAATTATTTCATAATTTCTAAGTAAATTTTTTTCATTTAATTCTCATCTTTTTATTTGTAAAATTTTCATGTTATAGTACAATTCTTCATTCTGTGGTACTTAAAATGTTTGTGAATTTTTTATTATAAATCTTATATTTATTTATCTTTTACGTCGAACATTATTATTCATCAACAACAATATTTTCATAGAATGATTTTAATGAATATTTTGAATTTTTAAAAATTTAGTTTTTTAAATTGATTTTTTCCCATGATTCACTTTTTACATGATATTTAAAAATGAATCTTCTTCCCACTATCCAAATGAGGATATTTTTTCTCTTTTACATAATTTAGAAATTAATTCTTTTTACCTTGGAGAACATTAAAAAAACATAATACCATCATTAATACTCAATGATTTAATTAAAACGTTATATTTTACAAATTCTCTTTTTAAGGAAAATTATTTCTTTCAAATTTTAATTTTTTTGGATTAAAATATCTCTACAAACTATCATTTTTTGGGTTGTGAAATTTCTCTCTCTAACTCATTTTATCTCTCTCATTAATGTTATGGCATACATCTCAATTTTGTATATATGTATCATAAATATATATATAGTAGTTTTCACCTTCATTTGATTGGTTAATGCATTCCTTTTGATAAATTTCCAAATAAAAGCATGATGATATTTATTAATGATATGTGGCAACATTATTCAAGACATTTTCATTCCACTGGTCATTATTATGTGTATACCATATGAATAATTTTTTACTCATATATCATGATCATGTAATGATTTCTGTTCCAAGACAGTTCTCCAATGCATTGGGTAAAATTTATTCTCATGTTATGTTATGTATTGGATTACAGATAACCCTAATATGTTATTGTAATTTTTCCACCCTGAGATATTATCATGGAAGTTTTCCTCTACTCATATTTGTGAAATGTTATATATTACTGACTAATATACTATGTTTATATAATCTAATGATAGCATTATCATTATGTTTTGATTCATGGTAAATACTCTGGACCATTTTATTTTATGGTATAATTTTAAACCTTTGACTCACATGTTATATTACCTTATAATGATTATTCTTTTCTTTATTTTAAACTCAACAATTTTTTCGATGTATTCCACATGTTATCACAAGTAGTTTTAGGGTCCTGAATGGATTTTTATGATTGTTTCTGAGAATAAAATATAGTTTTTTTTTTACTATCACAATCATGTATTATAAAACTAGTAACCCTAATCAGTAGATATTTTTTATTCTTTTTATTTATTTATTGATATTTATTTTATAAATACTAAAATAATACATTAACAACGTTTTGGTCACTATAATTGTATATACATCTTAAATTTTCAATATGATTGTCAAGTGGTCGATATGATACATTGTTAAATTAACATTCATCAAACCTACAATTGTTGACTATCTGGATATGCCTCATGGTAATTTGAAGACATAAAAAATTACACTCTTATCCAAAAAATTATTTCATATGAAAAACATAATATAGGTTAAGAACTATATAAAAACGGTTTCATATTATTTAAACAAGGAATCGATGTATTAAGTGAACAATCCCCCCTTTTGATGATCATAAATCATGGAAAAATTATCTATATTAAAATATTAATGATTGATAAATAAAGATCAAAATATATTGTGACGTGAAATTAGATATAATAAATATTCATTGTTAGTTTTGAATAATATCAAATTTACATGTATTCCATATATATTACTCACCCTTTGAGATTATTAAAAATAATTCATAATGGGTTATATAGTAAGGTGTTATTAATTTTATAGGATGCACAAAAAATAAAAAAAAGAATTAAAAAATTATTAAGAGATCCAATATTTATTATTCAATAAAATTTCATTGGTCTGATAAACATATGAATTTATAAGGTTTGAAAGGGTAGAAGGATCAAATGGTTTGTTCCCTTTTCCAACAAAAGGAGCATGATAAAGAGTTTGATTAGGAATGAATGTTACTCTATGAATGGGGATATACATTTTAATTGGAATGTTTCATCCATGGGATTTAAAAAAAGTGATCAAATAGTCTAGTAAAAGGTGCAATATGTGATGTAGAAGTTTGGGATGATTAAGTTGTAGAAACTAATGATGAAACTCTTAGAACATGCAGAGTAGGAGGTGCCGGCACTGGATAATTTTTGATATATATATAAGCTTCCAAAACATGTGTAATATCTTTAAATCCATTTTTCATAATCTACAATCTGATGCAAAAAATCTTTTTTAACATGAACTGATTTAGCAAATGAGTCATCACCAACAACTTCTCCACAATAGATTAAAAAAACAATTTGATTAAGAATCATCTTGTCTAATTCCAATAAAAGCAACTATAATTTGAGATATTCCATGTTGTAAATCGGTAAAATATAAAAAATGATTTCATGTTTAATTTCTCAATTTTCAATGGATGTATTTATTGATTCTACATTAATAAAATCAGATGGGTTTTCCCAGGCCTAGTGATGTCCAATTGCACTTGATTTCCGATTTCCATTACACTATCAAGGTTATTTTTACTTGCCTTATTGAATAGACTCTTATTAAGGTCCTCATCAATATATTCTATGGTTATAGGAGATAGAGTGGAGACAGAATGTCTATATAGACTATTTATTTCTGAATGATTCATTCTGTCCGTTATTTCTAATATATCTATCAAATCCTCTTGCATGTCCTCTATATTTCCTTTAAAACATTCCAACTCTTTTTTAAAGAATAAATCTCATTCTGTATGTGATATATCATCATTAATACCTTTTGATGAATGTTTTAAACTAAACTCTCAATAGTTTAAGAAGTATCATCATTTATTTCACAATTATTATCCCAACTGACAAATAAAAACATTTCCTTTAAAAAATCTATGAGATCATTATTTAATTTTATGAAGTTAATAGATGTTAGAAATAATGTATTAGTATAATATGTTCTTTCCTTTTCATAAAAACTGGAATATATTATGTTCTAAATGTTTTTAGAGAAGCACAATAATTATTAGAAGTGGATAAAACACTAGAGTTGTTGAACACAAAATATGAAGATATTTTCCAAGGTTCTCCTTTAGAAGATAAAATATGTAACGTTCCGACCTGGGTCACCCCTGAAACGGTGGCCGGACCAGTCGTCACGTTATCTCAAGTGTGTCTCCTCGTACACCAGTGACTACCGACTAGAAGAGAGGGTCTTAAGATAGTCAGTGGGGAGACTATACCCTCATTTTAGTGTTCATATATAGAAAAGGAATTAAATAGTGGAAACTGTATAATGAATGATAAAGCAGTGGAAAACAGATTTTATAAATCTTGTACAAAACAAATGGTCTACGCCAAATTATACAACTGATGCATTCAAGTCATGCTAATGGTACAATAGTATAAAATAGTAAACAAAAAAGCATACATTACATTACAATGTAGAAATTAATAAATAATGACTCAATGTTCTGAGGGCGATCTCATCGAGAATCTCGAGCCTTCGCTCGGTCCTCTGCTCCTAAATCCCAAGAAAATGAAAACCGCATAGTCCTACAACAAAATAGAATCTACTCGGGTACCCTATGCAATTGCGCTCGGAGTAGGGTGTGAGATATAAATATCAGTAGGCCAGTACCGCCGGTGTCTACCTAAAATACATTGATTTAATAATGAACTAAAAACACATGAAGACAAGCATAAAAAAAAGTAAGAAATAAAAGTAACTATAAACTCACGTACCTGCTTCAGCCCCCAGCAGGTGTCTGAACATGCATTATACATTTTTCATGCATACTAAACAATCATTACATATTCATTTATCTATTATTCAAATATTATTAAATTATGAACGCCTTGAGATGAGACTTATATCTAGAATCTTTCGAATAATTCACTCACCACAGATGTCTCTAAAGACCATCTAAGTAATCAAGTAAAGACCGAATCCAAGCATGGTCTTTAGCATGGATAATGCTTCATATGTTATTCTGTTTAATCATTCATATACTAAGTCTGATCCCATATACTAAAAGTGGTTCGCCCAATTCATGAATATGTCTAAACCCTTTCTCATAATCAATTCACAAATCAACATGTCACACCAGACTTCATTAACCATTAAACTCATTTCATGCACGAACAATTGGACCAATAGTCCAGTGTTAATTAATGTGTGTAGAACATCATGTCTAGCACCCTTGTGAGTATTTGGAGCGACAATCCTTGTCTCACAACGTAGGGGTATTTGGAGCATCAGTCCCTATCCCATAAAAGAATATTTGCTTGCAAGGTGCATGTAGAATGCCATGTCATGCAACCTGTGAGTATTTGAAGCATCAATCCCTGTCTGAAAACCCATCCTTCAATCATAAATATACATCTATCATTGGTGTATAATTCCTTGTATAACACCCTGTGAGTATTTGGAGCCTCATTCCTTGTCTCACGACCCATTCATCAATCCTACATATTTATTTATCATTGGTGTACAATACCATGTCTAACATCACAAAACAAATCCGTTAATTAATTCAATAATTAATTAACTACACAAACCGCTCATCAGAAAATTCAACACATAATTATCCATTAAACATCTCATTAATTAATAATTAATTAACAACTAATTATTCTTAGCAGGCCAACTGAAAAATTATGTCAACATATACTTATCAAAATTCTTTAACAAGTCTGATCCAGTCCACTCAAACAATGGGTTTTCTAGGAAATTAACAATCTAAAAGGATACCATAATCATCTCAAAACAAGATGAAAAATGCCAAGATATTTAGTGAACATATCACAAAACATATCATATCTCTAAACAACTCCATCCAAGAAAACATAAGGCATAGAAAACTAATATGCATCCAAAGGTACTCCTGACCAACAATTGTAACAAACTATCAATTCCCAATGTTAATTTAGTATGAAAATTCCTTATTTCAACAATTAATTAATTAAACCATAACTTTTTTACAAATCATCAATTAGTTAACAATTTTCCATTTAACATGTAATAATTAATCCATCGATTAATTATTAGCAGTTTCCAAATTATATTTTGAATATGTCAAATATTCAATATTCCCTGTAATTAGTAAAACCCACAATCTCGTTCCAACTCATAACTTGATAAATAATTCTACAATTAATTATCCTATTAATAATTCTTCTCATTCAACTCATTCAATTGTTTAATCATATCACTCTAACTATAGTAGAAATCCACACTTAAAATCAACACATGATCAAGTCCTCATTTCTCTCACGTGGGTGGCATTACTTAATAACATGAAAAGTGTCATGCATTGAAATATCATAATCAAGGAAACTCAAATAATAAATCGATTTAAATAATATATAATTATTAAATAAATTGTTAATGATTTGGGATCCTACCTTGGGGTTTTGAAGGAAACCACAATGAATGAAGAACCCTTAAGAGAAACGTGTTGATTCTTCAAGAATATGCCTTATAGCACTTCTCCTAGAAAGCCCAAGACCAAAACGCATCATACATGTCATCCACACACTTATATTTACCCATAATGGGAAATTATCTAATAAAACGTGAGAAGAGGAGATGTAGATCTAAGTAGAGCTATGAAACCGAACAATAACGAAGATGAATATCTACCTTCCTCAAGAATTCGGCTTCAATTCAGCAAGAGAAGCCTTCAGATCGCCTCCAAAACACTTATGAGAGGTTTCAAAACCATAAAGGGAGAGTAATCACAATTTATGGCTTTATAGGAGCTTAAACTATCCATCTAAAGGAAAAAATGATTGACATCCACAATTTAAGGATCTCATTTAAGTGCTCACACGGTTTTCCCACACGGTTCAACAAACCGTGCGCTAACCGTGCATTAGCTACTGTATGGGAAAAAAATACTCACATGGTTAGGCCACACGGTTAGACAAATCATTCACTAACCGTGAATTATCCACTTCCTCAACACTTCAACTACACACATTTTTCCTGCAGGGTTAGTCAAACCATGCGTTTCCCGTGCGACTTCCCCTTTGCCTCAAAACATATATCAATGTTCGAAATATGATATCTTTAGGTGTTACGAAACTCAGAATATAATTCTGAAGCTCGGTATAAAAGGAACGACCCATTGATAAACCATAAAAGAAATTCAAAAGCATATTAAATTTTAACCCGGTTCAAAACACGGGATCTTGCATTATACAAACCTTAAAAACATCTCTTCCCTGAGAATAAATCGGTAACCACTTCTAAAAAAACTAACCTACAAAGGTCATTTATTCATGATAGAAGTGGTGTGTTGCGTTCCAAATGCCCAAAACACCTTGAACCCGTCTCGAAACTGTTGGATAAGCCTTTATAACTTGATACAAAGATTAATCTAAAGCTTTAACATCGAAACAGAACTTATATCTAAGGTCATTAGAAGGACCTTGTCAACATAAAAGGTTGAACCTCGATCAAACAAGAGAACGGTTTTCACATGCTTCCCTCAAAAGACGTTGCGGACCCAAAAGACACTTCTGTCCTTTTTCTAACAACATGCCTTTAAAACTATCCAAAACAAACCTCCAGTATAACGAAGTCTTTAACCAACATCTGGTAAATTTTCTAAGTCAAGCCATCACAAGGCTATTTTAAAAACAACTATGCGCAAACCCGAAAAAGGAAGCATCCCAAAGAATCAACACATCCCTCATACTACCAAGATCAAAAATTCTCCTCATACCCAAAAACATTTAAACATTATCATGGCATAAGACCATTGTTCTCCTAGTGTCTCCATGACAATGTCAAGATAGGTGACATGCTCGTCGTGTCCATAAGAGCGCACTAACAGAAAACCGAGGTCCTGAAGAAGATTAGTGAAACCATTGCCTGACAACTCTATTCTAAAATCTCAGTATCACCTGCCAACACATTCATCGCGAAAAAAGTGGAAATACCCACCTTAATATTTCCCATGAATTCTCAAGAAAAGATCAGCCACTCACCAACACACTAGATTAACAACAAGATTAGCGTGTCCAAACACCCGGGTCTTTCGAAAATCGTTCAATGTATTGAAATGAAACAGATTCTATAACGCTCAAGTTACTCTTCATAGAGTTGACCCAAGACCGTACTCATCAGTAAAAAAAGACTTATTACTGATTCATATTGCCTCATACGACCATTTTCATGGATGATGTCATAACCAGTCATCCATTACTATGAATAGAGGGTCAAACGAACAACAAAGCAGTCAACTATGCCCGAGGAACATCTAACCAGCTGAAATATATCACTACTTGATTCTAAATCCCACAACAAAGTCAAGAAACACATCACCACATGTTCGAACAAGGTTGTAATTGAAAACTGGAAGTCCTACCTGGGACAACAACACCAACAACTCCAAAAGAGTGAGAAAACTCATAGCGCAAGCAAGGCATTTAATTTTTGAGGGTTCTACCGACCACAGGTTATCCCCTTATAAAGAAAAAGTTTCAACCCTAAAATGGGTCCCCTAAAATAAGTCACTTGTCTCTAAAGCCGAACATAAGTCCATTTCTAAGGATAAGAATTCCTATGGAAAGTACTTGTGCTTCTGTTCCAAGGCAACTCAAGAGAGTTCTGAACTACCCTTTAAATGAGGGTTTTAAATAGTGGACACCACAATAGGATCCATTTCAAAGCCTCATATATTTAATCACATTTAATCTTTAATCATATAACGATTTAATCAAAACATCAATGTACAATTTTCAAAATTCCCCATGGTAGAATAGGCATGTTTCATAAAACTCCCTTTTTAAAATGTTTACCATTGTTAACATCGCGTCATTTTTAATAAACATATCAAAATAAATTCCTTTTAAGAAGATAAGGCGGCCTACGAGTATCCCATTTTAACCAACTGGTGTTCAATATAATTCATCCCAATAGAAAATTCATAGGTATTAAAATTTTAAACACCAAAATAGGTTATCCAATAAATACACTCCCCAACTGACATACTTGGGTCCAGTTGCATTTTGGAAACTAGACATTTCATTTCAGATCAACATCAAACATCATTCACATTTATAATAATTTCACAAGGCATCATGTCATCACATTTAATATGAGTCGTCATTTTTCAATTCATGAAACGCCCATATACTCCATGGATTGAAAATTGGCTCTCATTAATCGATACCAATGTCAATTCATAAATTAACATGAACAACCTAACTACCCAAATTAAATGGGTGGCCACATACAAATAGATAAGGAACCCATACACCTTATTGAAGGATTTTCTCTCCCATTTAACATAATCAACATTTATTTAATATTTTATCATTATCACCCCTTTCACATATCAAATATTCTCTAACATGTTAGCATAAGTAGTAACAAAACAACATGTTATAACATGGAATCATGTCACAACAACAAAATATGCTAATAACCAAGGCAGTATGGAATATAATCACTCAAGAATGTTAAATCTATCATCATAACATGCTATCTAGAGAGGCTTGGTAAAGCATATAAAACATGGAATTTCACCCAAGGAATACAATCCAAATTAGCAGGAATCCTACTAATTCTACTACATGGTATGTTATATGCATGACATGTGAATCTATATGTGACTATGATGATGCATGCATGAAACATCCTTGCCATATCAGGCTAAGAAAATTACTCTTTTCAAAATTATCAAAATCAATAAACAGTAGAAAATACACCAGTTACTCAAGGTGAAATCATATCAATTGTAACCTCTAATAGCGCAAACATCAATTCCCATCCCTGGCCACGTGGTTATTTCACGTACATGAGGGATCAGTCCCAAGAACGCCTATTAACCCAAGAACTGACACATTCCTAGTCTCCTGTCTACCAAACCCAAACCAGTAAGACAAAGGAGAAGAAAAAAACCTAATCATTTTATACCACTTTGTAACTTTCCAACCTGGGTCACCCCTGATCCGGTAGCCGGACCGGTCGCCACATGACCTCAAGCGTGACTCCCCATACGCCAGAGGCTGCCGACTAGCAGTGAAGGTCTAAGGATAGTTAGTGGGGAGACTATACCCTCATTTTAGTGTTCAAAAAAATACAATTGAAATAAATAGCAGAAACAGTATAATAAATAATAAATTAGCGGAAAAAGGATTTTATAAATATTGTACAAAACAAATGTTCAATTTCAAATTATACAGCAGATGCATGCAAGATATGCTAATGATACATTAATAGAAAATAGTAAAAAAACAGCGTGTTTTACATTCCAATGAAGAAATAAATAAATAATGACTCAAATCCCAAAGGGAGATCTCCTCGAGCATCCCGAGCCTCCGCTCAGTCATCGGCTCCTAACTCCCAAGTAAATTCAAACAACATAGCCTTGCAACCAAATAGAATCTACTCGGTTACCTAGTGCAATGGAGGCCCTAGTAGGGTATGAGATATAAATTGAAGTAGGTTGGGACCACTGGTGTCTACCCCATATCCAGGCATTTAATAAATAACTTAAAACACGAGAAGGCATGCATAAAATAAATTAAGCAGTACAAGTAATTATAAACCCAAGTACCTGCTTCAGCCCACACCTGGTGTCTAAACGTGCATTATACATTTGTCATGCAAAATCAACAATCATTACATAATCATTTATCAATTATTCAAATATTATTAAATTATGAAAGCCTTGAGATTCGGCCTACGCCAACATCTTTCGAATAAGTCACTCACCATAGATGTCTCTAAAGACCACCTAAGTAATCATGAAATGATTGAATCCAAGCTTATGCTTTGTCTTGGATAACACATCATAAGTTATTCAATTTAATCTTTCATATACTATGTCTGAGCCCGTCCACTAAAAGTTTTTCACCCAATTCATAAATATGTCTAAACCCTTTCTCTTAAACAATTCACAAATCGTTAAGTCACCACATCCTACATTAACTATTAAACTCATTCCATGCATGAACAATTGGACCCACAGTCCAGTGTTAATTAATGGGTGTATAACATCATGTCTAGCACCCTCATGAGTATTTGGAGAATCAGTCTATTTCTCACAAATCATGAGTATTTGGAGCATCAGTCCATGACCCATAATTGAATATTTGCTTGCAATCTTGGTGTACAATGCCATGTCTAGCACCCCGTGAGTATTTAGAGCATCAGTCCCTATCTCACAACCCATTTATCAATCATACATATACATCAATCATTGGTGTAGAACACCATGTCTAATACCCAGTGATTATTTGGAGCCTCAGTCCTTTTCTCAAAACCCATTCATCAATCAAACATGTATATTTATCATTGGTGTAGAATACCATGTCTAACACCACAAAACCATTCTGTTAATTAATACAACAATTAATTAACAACACAAATCGCTCTTCAGATAGTTATACACTTAATTATCCATTCGGCATCTCATTAATTAAAAATTAATTAAAAATTAATTATTTTTAGCTGGCCAACTGAATAATTAACTCAATAAATAATTATCCAAATTTCTTTAACAAGTCTAAACCCGTCCACTCAAACAGTGGTTCATCCAGGACATTAACAATTTACAAGCACACCATAATCATCTCAAAACCTGCTGAAGAAATCCAAGATATTTATTAACAATCTTGCACAAAATATCATATCTCTAAACGACTCTATCCAAGACAACATAAGGCATGGAAAACAAATACGCATCAAAAGTTACTCATGGCCAACAATCGTAACAAACTATCAATTCAAAATCATAAGTTAATGCATGAAAATTCATTAATTCAAAAATTCATTAATTAATCCTTTTCTCATTATCCAATAATCAATTATTTAACCATTTACCATTTAACATGTAATAATTAATCCATCCATTAATTATTACCAGTTTCCTAATTATATTATGAACAAGTGAAATATTCAATATTCCTAATAATCAGTAAAAGCCACAATCTCATTCCAACTCATGACATGATAAATAATTCTACAATTAATTATGTTATTAATCATTCTTCCCATTCAAATCATTCAATCGATTACTCATATCACTCTAACTACAATAGAAATCCATGCTTAAAATCAACATAGGTTCAAGTGATCATTTATCTCATGAGGGTGGCATTACTTAATAACATTAAAATTGTCATGCGTTGACATATCATAATCACGGAGACTCAAATACTCAATCTTTTTATGGAATCTAAAATTCTTAAATATATTGTGAATGATTTGGGACCCTACCTCATTGTTTTGATGGAAACCACAACTAATGAAGAACCCTCAAGAGAAACATGTTGATTCTTCAAGAACCCTTCTTAGATCACATCTCATAGCAAGAACAAGACCAAAACATAACATAATTTTCATCCGCACACATAAATTTAACCATAATGGTCGTATATCTAAGAAACCATGAGAAGAGGAGATGTATATCTATGTAGATCAATGAAACTGGACAAGAACGACGAAGAACATCTACCTACCTCAAGAATTCAGCTTCGATTCGACAAGAGAAGTCTTCGGATTTCCTCCAAAATTCTTGGGATAGGTTTTCCAACCTTCAAGGGAGAGTAATCCTGAGTTATGTCCACTTAGGAGCATAAACGATCCATCTAAAGCAAAAACGAGTGAGATCCACAATTTAAGGAATGCATTTATGTGCTCTCACAGTTTTCTTGCACGGTTAGAAAAACCGTGTGCTAACCGTGCATTAACTACTGTCTCGGCAAACAATCCTCCCACATTTAGGCAGGATAGTTAGACAAACCGTGTGCTAACTGTGTATTAGCCACTGCCTAATAACATCAACTACCCACGGTTTGGCCGCACATTTAGACAAACAATGAGCTTCCGGTGCGACTTCCCCTTTATCTCAAAACTTCTATCAATGTTTGAAAAATGAAATCTTTTGGTGTTCCAACACTCGGAATAGAATTTCCGAGCTTGGTTTAAAAATAATGTCCAGTTGATAAACCGATATAAAATTTCAGAAACATTTTTTTACCCGGTTCAAAACACGAGATCATACAGAATACAAGGTGGACCCTCTCTTTCATTAAGTTGATCCAGATATTCTTCCATTTAGTATTTTATAGCCAGTAGTTATTTTTGGTGATAAGAATCATAAATAATTTCATCTTGAGAAAGATTTTTGGTTACATCTCTTGGGGAAGATGTAGTTTCCACAACTGTCAATTGATCCCCAGAAGGCTCAAATATAACTATTAATTCAAGAATATGTGAACAAGGAAATATTAGAATAAAAAATTCCCTTCCATAAAGAAACATGAATGGAATTTCCTTCTGGCTTTGAATAATTATCATCACTAGCTTCCTTGTAAACAATATAATTAATATTACAAAGTGTAGAGACCTCCATATAGAAGTGCATTTTATTTGGAGGGTAATCATCACTAGAGTGTGTGGAATCAAAGATTGGATCCCCCCTATCTCAACATGATAGGACTCTCATATATTAGACCTTTATCTAAATCACATTCTGACATAGTGAGAGTAATTTCAAAAGGAATAGATTAGAAAGTTTCTCAACCTTGAGAGTTGAAAATACTTATCTAAAGTAAATAATTCTAAAAAATGCTTCAACTGTCCATTAGTCATCATGAGTTGGAGATAATTCTTCTCTTATAAGTTCTTCCCCAATTGGAACCTCAAATTCCTTTGGAATTTCATTATAAAGTGTTCCACTTATGCTCTCTGCATAAGATCTTTGAGCTTCATCTACAATATAAAATATAGATTAAGACTCTGCTTTATCATATTTGTAATTATACATATTAATATCATCTATTTCTAAATTAGGATCAATAATATCCCATGGATTAGAATAATTTGAGATGGTATTTAATCAATCATACAGTCATTCCTCGTGAGCTATCCACGTCATTTTCCAAGGATTCTAGTTGATCTTCATTTCTTTTCAGACACATCTAGAATATAAATTTATCTCTACTCCATGATTAATTAATAATTTAAACTCAATAATTACATATATAAATGATTGTTATGGAAGAGTATTAAATCTCAAAGAATGTTTTCTTGGCTCTTCCATATGGATCATCAAAATTCATAGATGAATGATCTATATTCCATGAACCATATGGTATTGATAGAAAACGTCATGTTTCCTTATTGATCTAACATTTCATTTCATTGGGTATATAGCTTGTTTAATTTACTTTATAAATAGAAAATATTCTACAGTGATATCATTTGTATTTTATCTTTACTATCTTTGATTATCTATCATATCTTTCAGTACATTCCCAATATCATATTTGGGATGCATCACAGGATACACACGTTGATATTTTTTATTTCCTCCAAGATGAAAAACTCTAAGACAATCATCCAAAAACATCTTAGTCAACAAAAACTATTAACTATCAATAACATCCTTAAACAAATCCTCATTATTGACATCCTAAAAAACCATAATTTGGTTAAATACTTTTACCATATGTGAATAAATGGTGATATTTTCATCCAAAATACAACTCATCCATACCTAATGAAGAATAAATATCCATTATAAAAATGTATCATTATAAACCAATTGGTTTCCAATTATGTTTCCAAGAATACTTCTTGAGAATGTAGATATGGCTTCATAACATTAATATTTTAGATCATTAATGCATGGCAAAAGAAATATATATATTATTCATATATATAAATCATTACGACATATAATAAAAACGAATTAACTAAAAGAATATTTTACATAAGTAAATTATATATATAAGAAACTTAAAATTATTATCATGAATCATTGTAATCAAAATTAATCATTCCTAACTATTTATTATTATAATTTAATATCTCCAAATTTAGAAGATTTGCGAAAAATTCAGTAAGATAATATTCTATGCCAATAAATTAAAGAGTGATATCATGTTTCCAAAAATGAGTCCTAAAAAGATATGTTATATAACAATTTGTTTTGTATTATAATGACATACTTTTTTAATATTTTAATACCACATTTTTTATCAAAATTTATAGGGACACTTATAAATTGTAATCCATAATCAATTTACTTGTATTTCATATATAGAATTTGATCACAACAACTGCCTATAACTATTTATTTTTCCTGAGAAGATGATAATGAAATGATTTATTTCTTTCCACACCTTTAAACTAGAGACTTTTCCACAAAAGTTACATGTCATATCGGTTCTCTTTTTCTATCTAATGTACAACCAAAAAACTAAAAAACAAAATAATTACCAAAATTTAATGAATTTCCTCTAAGGTAAAACAATCAAAAACTGGTTGTAAATTGAGGTATTTACCAATCTATTTATCTACAATTAAATGAGATTATGATGAATTTTATTCCAATAAGGCACACATAGACACACTAAACATTATATATGGACTGATAAATGATAAGTATATTAATCTTCCAATCGTACCACTATAGGTGGTTTGATCCCATAGTTTCCCGGTTTAGTCAAGAATTATCTTACATAATTTATACATGCGAGCATCTCTAAATTGATTCTTAATCATAAAAAAAATTATGAGATCCTTGGTTAATTTATTTAAATTAAAATGATTCCTTTTTTATTTTAAATTTCTAAAAACCACAGGAAAATTTCCACTAATCCTTTAAACTGATATAAAATTATTTTTTCATTAATCATGTGAATTTAGTATATTATGAATTTTTTAATGATTGAAAAATAATATCATAAATATAGATTTAAACTACCAAAACATATTTCCATATTATTTTAGAAATAAATTCTAATCAATTGTATCATTTTAAAAGATATTTTCTAAAACATTTGTAACAAAGTTATAAAAATGAAGTTATATTTCACATAAAAAACACTTTTCAGACAGTTTCAAGAATAATTTTATAAAAAATTAATAAAATAATTTATTATGAACTAATATTTAATACAGATTATTTTTATTTAAGAAAATTTTTAGGGGATGATAAAAATATACTTAAGGGAAATGAAATTCCTTTTCAAAAATGTTATTAAAATAATATATTTTCTTTCTATATAAAGTGAAAAAATAAATAGATTAATGAGAAAAATGGTTTTGTTTAAAACCCATGTAATCTTATAAATGATGCTTCTTAAAATAATTATCATTAATGAAGGAAAAGTAAGTCAAGTTGAAATCATTAAAAGAATATTATTTTCTTACTTTTGTAAGTCCAGTCAAACGTAGCATGTAGATAAAATGATAAGAATATTCCTTTTTAAAACATTATAAAAAATTAAATAATATCTCAAAAATAACCATAAAATTTGTTTAATTATATAAAATAACATTATTAAATAATTACAGTTAATATGAATATGCAAGAGAATGATTCATGACTAAAATGGATAAATATGTTGGGTTTTTCTTATAATCATTATTTTGATAATTTTTAGTATCAAAAAAATGTAAAATGGAAAGAATACCTAAAAAACCTAGAAATAATAAAATATAATTATATTATATTGGCTTTAAGAGAGAAATAGAATATTTTCCTCCAATATAATTTTAATCATAAACAATCCTGAATAAAAATGAGATTGCAAAATAAACCATTTCCCTAGATTCTCTCTTAGTCAGGTGCATTCCAACCTCATATATAATAAATTTATATTTAATAATAATCTATATCATCTACTTATTAATATGTAACATTATTTATATAATTTATATCGTAACTAATTTTTACCCATTTACTCATAAATAATTATTATCATTAATTATTTAGGTCCTATCTATTTTTTTCTCATACATGTTTTGATTCCTCATTTCTGGACCATGCATCATGGTCATAGTATGATAATCTCTATAATTTTAATAATGCCATATATGTCATATTTATTCATTAACCACACTAGTTTTTAACAATCCATGTAAGGTTTTAATGAAAAATGAAATACATCTTTCACAGAGGCAGAAGTCTACATGTACGAATGAGTGGCATTTTCATTTGTAATGTGATGGAAGGAAATGAAGGGAGATAATGATTTATATTATATGAGACATAAATATATCATAAATATGACACTTATTCATTAAATACAACTATATATCTATCCGAATGAGGTGGTGATGAAATATGAAACATGTCGCTTTAGGGAGGAGGTAAATCACACGTACTCACGAGGGACTTTTTTAGTTCCCATTTAATGGAAAGGAGATATAAAATTGGCATAACATCAATTTAAAAACATTTGATACTCGAAAATATATTCATTTTATTATATTATTTCAGTTATAATACATCTGAATTAGGTGGATGAAAAATATACATAAATTAACCTGATTAAATCCTTTAGCACTTCATTGAATATACTCCTTTGGCTCACCATTTGCCTTCTTAGTATTGTATTTTTTTGAGCTCATAAAATCTAGTACATGTGGAATAAATTTTGGAATTTATTTGGGAAGTTATTAGTTGAACTATTTTTCTCAATGTGTTTGATAGAATTAGGGCGAATGTTAAAAAATTTATAACATTAAAATAATATAAAATGTTTTTATTAGAAATGTGAAACAAAATAAAGGCCGATTTCAATGATAAAATTATTAAGAGACTTTATATTGTCATACAATTTATTTTATATAAATATTAGTTATATTTTATGTCATATCTCTTATTTTAACCCTTTTAACATGCACTGTGGTGAAAACCCTTTACCATGTTCACTATTCATTATGAATTAAAATTAAAAGGAATTGATTACATAATTTAAATATTTTCATTAAAATTATAGAAGAATATTTACATGATTATATTTCTATATCTCTTAAAATTTAATTTTAGTATATGTTTTCAGAACATTATGAAATATAGAATTTTGAAGAAAAATCAATTTTGAGCTTAAAAATAGATTTACACCAAAATAATGTAAAGTATTATTTTCATGACATATTGTTGGCTATAAATAAATAAAATATTTTTATTTTAGTTTAAAAATAACAAAAAATTTAATTTCTGCCTCTAATTACATAATTATATAAAAGGATGAAAAATAGTTTGTTATTAGAATAATACATCACTTGTGTTCTAAAATGTTAAATGTGAGTTTAAAAATTAAAAAAAATATTTTCAAATAATTTAATTCACTCCATGAATATATATTTTATTAGTAAAATAATTTGTAAAATTTTAATTCATTATTATGTAATTATAATTTCATGACAAGGATGATATTTGAAAAAAAACTATATTTTTCAGTATTCACCTAAATATCATCAATTTCAGAAAAATCCTATAAATTAACCCTATCCTAATTTTTACATGAAAAATTAAAAAATTAAAATAATTTAATCAAATAAAAATTATAAAATATATAATTTTCTATTTTAAATGAAAATATTAATAAAAAAATTTAACTATTTTAGAAAAATCCCAATTTAAAAATGTGAAGTGTACATAATCATATTTTATATAAATTTCTAATTTATTTTTTAAATATTTTAGTTAATACATTAAAATATTATAATTTTTATATTTATTATAAAAAACATTAAAATAATTCTTTCATAAATATCCTTTTTAACATTGAATTTTTTTAATCATATCACATTAATTATGTATTTTTCAATCCATGAATTTGATCAATTAAAATAAAATAATGAAATATAACTATCATAATTTTTTATTTTATTTATATATATTTAATTTTTATAATTTTTTCAATTTTAATATGTCATGACTTGTTTTATATTTGTATTGTTTGTGTTATTAGAAATTCAATATAGTATTTATCTAAAGGTAAATATGCACTAAAATATTTGGTTGTCATATTATCCCCGTAATATAAATTATGTCCATGCATAACATTTTTTTATTACAATAATTTATATATATTGACATATGTATTAGATACCTTGATAATTAATTCCTATGTTACTACTAAGAAACAATTTATTTATTAATTAAATATTTCTAAAACCATGTACATTCCACTATAAGACTCATACATCTGAATGAGTTTTGAGAGGCATGCCTTGACAGTTGTGGGATATTTCCCAAATAATAATTGATATAATTATCTTCCTCTTGTTATATTTTTAGGAATTATTTTATAATCAATATAAATAATTTGAGAAAATATATATACATGACTTCTATCAATTCAATAAGCGTAATTTCATCCATTAATTGTGTTTTTATTAGTTTTCCTTATTTTCATAGTATGACATTCTGAAAGGTAAATGATCATTTTGAATTTATTCATGATGTATGAAAATAAAAATTTAATTGAACATATGATATATATGATAATGATAATTTATTCTTCTTTTCATTATCTTAATAATATAAAACAGTGATTGTGATTAAACACCACATGAAAGGAAATATTAACATTAAAATCCATTATTAAAAAAAATAATTCGACATAAATTATTTATACATTATAAATTAAATCTTTATTCATGAAAATTAATTAAACCCCATTAAACATGATCATGATAATTTTAATCATATGTATAACATCCATGTTTTTAACTAGTGAATAGTTGTTCCTCATAATAGAGATTACCCAAAGTATTATAATTATTTTTTCATTCTATTAGGTTTCTTAATTTACTTCTTATTCCTTAATGTTTATATGTATAATTCAATATCCATGAAAAATATAAAAGAGTGTGTAGTTCCAAAATAATCTAAATCATGTGATTCTTATCAATGTACTTGTTATTGTGACATAAGAAACATCAACTTTAACAATAATAATTTCATATGATTATCCTTCCTCTATAAGAACCATCAATAGTAAATTCCCATAATTGTTGGATAATTGGATTAAATAGTGAATCTAATCATTACTATTGAATCATTGTATATTGGTGTATTCATTCTACCATTTTCATTAATGAGCTGAATGGCCCTTTTCTCCACACTTGTAATTGACTCTTGTTTCATTTATGCATGTTTTAGGGTGTTTCATTCCATATTTATGATATATTTGATGATATATTCATCCCCTATTTTTGGTTCCATAATTTAATTTCCTTGGAGCTTATAAATACTCTTTTACAATTGATAGATTTTGTAAAATATGATTTTTATAGTATCATTTATCTATATTTATGGAACTTGATACAATATGGACATATAATTAAATCATTTGAGAGACTAGTCACCCAAGAGGATTATATTTATATCATTAATGAAACAACCAATATTATTCAGTATAATATGTACATATTTTATATAATTCCCTTCTAATATCATAAATTTTTTTGCTACTCATTGACACATTCATATTCGTTTTGGGTTAAATTATGTTATTTCTTTTCTATATCATCTCCTTTAACTAAATGATTATATTTCATAAGGAATATCACCTTAGATGTATTCAATTCCATTTAATCTATCTCCCACACCTCCATTTTATTTTAAATCAATAACAATCATTGATCAACATATCATTTTAAATAATTGAGTATCAGAATAAAATTTTCTCACAAATTTCTTCCCAAATAAAGAAATATATTTTTAATGGACTTGATCCATTGTTCATGTTATCCCAATTTGGATAAGTACCATGAGAGTGGGGTTAAACAAGGTATGGTTAATTAAATCTAATGCCCTTAGGAACATGTTTCATTGTTAATAAAACCCTCATCTCTCCCTTTATGATAGAAATTAAGTAACAATATTGAAATCATGAATGAGACAGATATTTTACTTGGTTCACCAGCACTGGGCATCGTCTATGAAGCATAAAACAACAATGTTCTGAATGTACAAAATACACTAGGTCCCACTGCTAGGAATGGTTTTCTGTGATAGATCTCATCTATACACAGGCTCATTTCGTTTATAATGTTTATGGTCAATCAATACATTCACAAGGATCACTCCCTATGTCTCTTTCTCTAGATCAATGTATGTGGAATGGATAACCATCTTTGTCTTCCTTTTCTCACTACTAAGGGATGGTGTATAATCCCAGTTTATTGACATGTCAGTTTCTTCAATTTGACTAACAATTACATACATATTTGAACATGGACGCTCTGTTGAAGATCACAATCATCTAAATGATGGATATCCTATTACCACATTACTACTAGGCTTATTCAATAATCCATGAAAATGTTGGGTGTCTTGCATGCAAGAAAAATTCCTCACACATAAAAATTATTCTTTTTCAGGAAAAACATATTCTACACACCTCCCTTCTTATGTGAAACTCCCTTCTTACACACAACTCCCTTTATAAGAAATTCATATGTGACTCAGATCCTTGAATTTCTCTAATGTCTGAGCTACTGAAATGAGTTTGTAGCCACTTATTTTTATCAATTACAATCCATATGATCAACATTCTCTCCCACATATTACCTAGAATGAAAAATTTTTGTAATACCCCATGAATTTATATATATATTTATAGAATTAATTTAACACTAAGTCGCTAAAAACACCACATTGTTATATCCTAGAAAAGTATAAGTAAAATGTTCCACCTCTGTGATTTGAATTTGGAAAAACTAACAAACACAGTTCGTTCAGTAATTTATTTGTAGACTAGTATGATAAACATAATTTTTTTGGTGAATAGTAAAATACCCTTATGAATAGTTACATACCCTTTTGAAGATTATTAAATAGGTATTAAGTTTGAATTATCCAAAAAATATAAACATCACCTATAAATGTATAAATTCTATTTAGACATCCTAAAAGTGAAAAAAATGATCATATTATATGTTTTTGTATTTTTTCATGTAAAAAAAATTAATTAAATTTTTATGATTATTTTAATAATTTAAAATAGAAATTTATTTTCATAATATGTATTCGTAAATTGTTTCTTTATTTTTTTATGGTTATAAGATAATTTAATGTGACCTTGATTAATTTTACAATGTGTTATAGTGCAAGTTATAGATTTAATGTTGTTTTTGGAATAAATTATTATTTTATTTAAAAATTAAATAAAAAAATTAGTAAATTTAATTAAAAAAAGGGATTTCATTTTCTAATTATACACATTGAAATATGGTTAGGGGGAATTTTAGGTATTTTATGAAAATAATCGAATTCTTGATTAATTGTGAAATATAGTAAAATTCAGTATATACAAATTTTCAGAAAAATACACTATATAAGACATCATGAGTGATGTTATGCCACTTTGTCTGAACTAAAATACATAAATCAATATTATGGTTCACATGAAACAACACTATTAGTTTTCTAGATATAAAAAATAAAATAATGATTAAGATATTTAAAATTCACTCATCTCCTCCACAATACCCCCCCCCCTAACTCCCTCTTCATCCCACTTGTATATTCCATAAAGATCCCTAATATTATGCCAAAATACCTTCCCATAGTCACTCCCCACGTCCAAGGAGCTTTTAGTTTTTCCAAAAGACAAAATTGTCTCCCCTAAATAGGCTCACGAGGATGATTACTTGAAGTGGTAAAATTCTATTTTCATTTCATTTAATTCAAGTCACAATTATGAGGTTTGTATTTCATGTTTTCATAATATTGTCTTATTTACATATTATTATGTCCCTATACTATTTTATTTGTCTTTTATAAATTGTTGACCCATGTCCCATCTCTTTTTAATGTTATTTAAAACCATGTAGCATAGCCATTATGCTCTAGAATTTGTGTCTCAAAATCTCTCTCGGTTTCAATAACTCTTATTATGTTATTATATTTTCATTTAAATTGATTTATTCTGGGATATGTCAGTCAAAATTCCCTTTACACCCAATATTATGTATTAATGATGAGGTTCACTTTTTTTCCCATCAAAATAGTTTATAAAATTTTATGCGACGTCATTAGGATGTTAAATTTTTGTAATGGATTTGTCAACATTTCAATTATTTCAACTTCCATTCCATTCTTTTTCTTTCCACATCACCCCTCATCCAAATGATGTGATAATTCTATTATGTTACTGTAACAGCCCAAGATTTTATAAAAAAATATTCTTTTTAATTTTATTAATGTCTTGTGTTGTACGCTACACCAAAAGGAGCTTGCACAACACGCATCCTTGACTTGCCTTTCATTACACGCAATCGCGACCTTCCTCGATAGCGTGTGTAATACGCAATACCGAGTTTCACTAAACAACGATATGCTCTTAAAATATTATTAAAACTAGCCGTTATGAATAGTAATAACCACTTTTTAAAACTCTGTAAATCTTATTTTTCAAAATGAACTTCATTTTTGGATTCGGAGTATCGAATTTAGCCTAAGGTGAAATTTTGGTACTTTTCGGATAACTTTCATATTCTGATGAATAGTGAAAATTACTAAATTATAATTAAAAACAACTTTTTTAATCGAAATAATTAATAGTGATAAATTATTAATTTGAGTGGTTTTAAAGTATATTTAGAATATATTTTTACAATTTAATACAATGTTGGTCATTGGTTGTAATTTCACATTTAAACCAGACATAATCAAGTGTCAATCTTTTGATATATATTGTTTCCTAAAAACACGCTATTTATTTTAACAGCAGGATTTAATTATAAAATTAATTAATGCAACTTCTATGTTATGAATTTGGTAAAATAGATTTCATTTTTTAATTCGGAATATGAAATATAGCTTAGGATGAAATTTTGGCATTGTTCTGAAAAACATCAATTTTTGATGAATAGTGAAACTACTAAGTGGTTGTTAAAAAAAAACTGAATTTTTCATAAAACTTAATTTTGCCGCTTCTGTGAATGGAATTTCGAAAATCCGAGAGACACGGTTAATATCAAGGACTAAAATGTGGTTCAATGAGATGAAAATAATTTTTTGGTGAATAGTAACTTTTTACTTTTTTTACCGCGGTTAATAGTAAATAGGGTAACTAAGGGTAAATATGATATTACTATTACCCTAACACATGTCCTAATTCTATTGACCAAGTGTAATTCGACCAAAAACAAACGTAGGAATAAAATATGACCATTTAGGCCCACTTGGATTAGATTAGGACATTTATTATTAATTTATTTAAAGAAAGGTTAAAATAGTTAAAATCAAAGTTTACTAAGTAAATCATTTTTAATATGGGGTTATACATATGATAAATTCGATTTTAAATATTCATTAGAAAGCTCAAAAGATTTCCTACATGATGGTATTTTATTTGTAATTTTTAGACATAAAATAATTTAATTTATTTATGACACAACGATGATGCAGTAATTATCTTATTAATGAAATATTGACATAATTGATGTTATAAACACCAAAATAAATGTAATTTTAGATTTTTTATGCATTCCACTAATTTTATAGGTTACTATGATATATTAATGTTGATTTAATCAACTTGGTTCGAACATTTAATTCTGTTATGACTTTCACAAAAATCATATATCAAATAGTGTCAAAATTGACACAAAATAGTTTTTAAATCAAATATTATATTATTAATTGTGATTGTATTCCTAAAAATCTAAGGTTCGTCCAAATGACTTAGATAAGGATATATTTATTAATAATATACAATTTGGGGTTCTTTTGTCATGTTATAGTAAGTGTATTAACCATATAGTGAAAGAAAACAAAAAGACACGGTAAAAGTTAAATTATTTAACTTAGAGTTAAATCTAATTGATAAGGTTAAAATAATACCCTAAACTTGTCTAAATCATATTGGTTGATAGTATTTCGACCCATCCCCACTTTAGCTTCGAAATAAGACCCTTTGGAACCATTATAAACAGATTTTGACTTTAATATAAAATAATATTTTGAGATATTCCTAAGGTGCCCCTCTCCTCCCCTATAAAAGGACACCTCCTCCCCCTCCTCCTCACACCAATTTTAGCTCTCAAGCTCGACCAACCCCTGCCAAAATCTCTTCTCCACTTCCCTAGCAACATCCTAGAGGTTCTGGTCTTCCTCAAAGACCAATTTGAGTGCCCTAAGAGGAGGTCTCAAAGAGGCACTTCAAAGAAGAGGTAATTACCGTTACCAATTCTTTCATCTTTATTTCTTCTTCCACTTCTTCTTCTTAGGTTGTTTCATTATGAAGTAATAACATCAGTATCACTCATATACTGATATGTTATTATAAGTATGAAACAACCCTATTTCACCATCTATCCATCCTACGGAAAAAGAAATCACCGCGCGTGCGTACATACGGAATACCGTCTCCACGCCGTGGTGTAATCTATTTTCCACCACCACCTTACATGGATGGGTATAATGGTGTAAAGAATAACTATACATATTTATTAAAACCTCATATTTATTCTGATATATTTTATAATCCACTCCAATTCAGTTCAATATTTATGGAAATGATATCATCGCTCGTGCGTACGTACGGACTACTGTCTCCACGACGCGATGAGATTCATTCTCCATGTTAACCATTTAAGAATGATTATAAAGTATATATAAGAAATAATAATGAAATATATGACATTATAAAGCTACTGGATTTATGTATATATATATATGTATGTCATCTACTTACTTCCTTTTCAAGACAATAAGGAAAGGAAAACAGCGTTCATGCGTACGTACGGACTACCGTCTCCATGAACGGTGTTTTTCATTTTGTTTATCTATCTATTATATATATATATATATATATACACTGAATATATATGATATATAAATCATATTTTATATTCTGGAAGTAAGTAAATCATGATATAAGTAATAATTATGTCAAGAACAACAAGTCAAAACACCTACGATAAATGAAACGATTTTACCCAAAATGCTTCTTTAACATGGAATTTACAAAAGAACGGGTAATATAATGTCATAAGTGAACCATATATGATATCATAAAAATGAATATGATTCTGGAATAAGTCAATAACATGATTTAAATCATTATACAGGAGGTTCGGACACTTACAAAGCAAGTCGGACATAAGGTAAGGGAAATATCACAATCTCATTTTTATCCGAGATTGTTTATTCGTAAGTATTTACTGGGGTGTATTTTATCATCCACATCCATGTTTCATAAATATTTAATATTATTTCCATCCACCTACAATTTTTTAAATCCATTTTTACCCTTCGGTGAGTTTTTAGTAAAATAAATGAAAGGAATCTTTTGTCGTTTTTCGTATGAGGTACTCTTTGACTTTTCCGACAAAGGTACGAAGAATGTTTTTTTAACTTAAACGGCACGAATGGATTTTTATGGTTTTATAAAGCCTTATTTTCATGAAGCTTCCCCCAAAACATTTCATGACTATTTTTAATAAAATCTCTTTCTTTTAAAATTGCATGATGTTTTGTGAAAAGAAATTGATTTTGAAGAAGAAAGGATATTTTCCTCAAGAATTCATTTCAAGTGTTTTATCAAAATTATTTTCCATCTAAGATAATAAAGGGTTCTGTTTCTATCCATATTTTTACATTGATTTGACTATGTTGTGATGGAATTATGTTTATGAATTCCTTTATCTTATATGAATGGTTTTATGATGTCATGTTGTTTAAGAATCCCATTTTTATTACATGGGTTATGAAATGATGTATGATTTATGATTATGTGGCACACATAAGAAATGATTCATTATAAGATGGGTGGGACCTATATCTCCCTCCAATGCATTGGGTAAAGATTTTATATCTCATGAGATAGACATGGCTGAAATGGTAGGTTATACCGGTTTAGTGAAACAGGACTGAAACGAGGGTTACTCGATTCAGAAAGGGACTTTGTCCACTAAGATAGTCTTGGAAATGAGTCTTGACTAACAAGAAATGATTCTCTATGATTATGTGTGTATGCCACAAAGTTTCATGTTTTATGTTATGATTATTGGGGATTTTATTTCACTACTATGATTTATCCCATGTTATGAAGTTATGCTCTCTTTTGCAGGTTATGATTTCCAAAAGTTATGTTCTTATGAATATGATGTGATTGATTTTTCTTTTGTATAACCTTACTGAGCATTTGAGCTCACCCTTTTTATGTTTTCTTTTCCCCAGGATATAAAGAAAGGTTTTAGGTAAAAAAAAAGGGAAGATCTTTATGGGAGATATTGAAGATCTTTCACCACGATTAGAAGATTACGTTCCGAGTTTCCAAAGACACTAAACTATTACGATCCTTGTGTGTGTGTTTTTGTTATGTACTAAGTATTCCGCAAATGTAATGTAATGTCCATGTACGTCAGGCTTTGGGTCACTACAGTTGGTATCAGAGGCAAAGGAGGTAGGAATGTATCCGATCCTTGGGAACTCTCACATGTGAGCGTTGGACGAAGCATGGCTCTCCGCCCAAGGGCTTCATGAGGAAATGGCTACCACTGGGGATGGTGGTGTGTCCCGCCCAGGGGGTGTAGCTGCCCATGGAGTGCCCTGATAGGTATCAATTTTAGTCCACTGGAAGTAATTCTAGACCGCTACAGTTGGTATCAGATGAAAGGTTTAGTCAACCTTTGGAAACTAGGATGCGAAAACGTTAGTGAGATCCCTAGAGATATTTCTAAGGTATGTCTAAGGATTCCCCTAAGGATAAGTATACGTATAGGATATAGTCCTAGAACTATGGTAACGATATTAGATTAAACCAAAGATGATAGATATTTAAGTTACTCCCCCTTTATTAGGATTTTTGCATCTAACACTATTCTGTTTGGGTTTTAGAAAATGGCTGGAAACAAGATGATTCACAATAATGGAGGATATGATGGACAATGGAATGATATTCTTCATGAGAAACCAAATGAAATGGGATTTGGATGTCCAAACCTCATTATTATGCCGAATCAGCAATCTCACAACATGATCAATAAAGTAAAATTTGGTAGGTTTCCTGACTCGACTAATAAGAGAAAGATGGAGTTCCATGATGATCATAGAGGAAAGAAAGTTCAATTTCCCCTATGTAAATCATGTGGGAAGAGGCATCAAGGAGAATGTTTCAAGGGAACTGGAAGATGCTTTGGGTGTGGAAAAGAAGGACACAAAGCAAGTAAGTGCAAAGGAAAAGGGTCGGTTAACACCATGGATGAGGATAATGGTATTGCTACGACATCAAAAATGGTTAAGTGTTTTAAATGTGGAATGTATGGGCATTATGCAAACAAATGTCCTAAGGGAAAGACTCATGAAGAGAATCAGTATGGTCATATGGGTAGTATTTATGTGGATGATGATGAAGAGACTACAAATGATATGTGAGATGAAAGAATTTTTGAAGCTCGGTCAATGGTTTGAGAATGTAGTGGAATGATTACATGTTTATCATGTGTAATTTTGGAATAAAGAGACATCTATGGATTGTTACACTATTGTCTTTCCTTGTGTTTTGAAAGTGTATGATTAATGTTACCAGTATCCATGAAAAGTTATTCAGATATTTTTGGAATGTAGATGATATGCGCATAATGAAGGGATTAGGAGAAAATTAAATGTTTGATAGTATTCATGAGCTCATGATTGATATAAGGACTAAGTGATATCATGGTTTGAGTATATAGAATTTTGAGGATTTCGGTATGTGAAAAGTGTTAACTTTTAACTGCATTCAAGTTTTCACTAAGGTTCAATGGGTATTCAAGAGAGTACAAGATTAAGGCCTTTGAATGTTTGGAATGTGACCAACAAGATATATGTTATGATATATTGGGATCAACGATGGTATTAAATCTCTGGTAATCGTTTTCACTATGTTATGAGAATGGACTGCAGTATTATGGATAAGCCTAAAGATTGGAATGGATTATGTTGTACACAAGTTAGTATTGTTTAAGGATAGAATTTTTTTCGATATTATTGATGGGATGTTATAGTAATATAGTTTTATAAAAAGGACAACCTGCAGGATGGGCGACAGCTCATCGCTTCGGACAAGGCTGTGGGAATCGAACCCACAACCGAAGTGCGACTGGCCTTTATCGCCTACCACTGGCCTACAGGAAGTCCCTGTTTAGTAGAAACTAGTTTTATTATATTAAGCAGTATGATATATGAAGTATAAGTCCATTTTAGGAACCATATATGATTAATCTCACTATAGATCGACTTATGTATATAATTTTTGCTAACCTTTTTGTTTGAGACAGATGGAATGACCCGTCATTCTATCACATGATCTGCTAACACTTCACGAATAACAAATTCAACTTCATTTATTTAAGAGATGAAGTGGAAATTGTTCTAGGCACGAACAATAGTGAGATTGTACCCAAATAAAGAAAGTATTTATTCCAATTCAAATTTTCAACTTTAGGTAAATGCTCTTGAAAACCAAAAATGTTGTCCTAGTGATCTTATACCTGATGAATCAGATGGTACCTTAGATCATCACAAATTTATGGATTTGTGATTATTGGCTTTTCCATAGCCATGTTCTCTACCACTCTCCATCAGAACATGATGGTTAGATTTCTCTTCCATATCCATATTTTCACCTATGTGGAAACCCAATGATTAGTTTATTTGGGTAACCGTTACGTTTCATACTTTTGTTTTTAAAGATTGGTTTTGATATTCCTTTTTACGATGTGGGTTTCTACTAAAGAAACTTTCAAATAGTAAACCATTTATAACCCCGACGAATTTCGAGGGCGAAATTCATTTTAAGGGGGGTAGAATGTAACAGCCCAAGATTTTATAAAAAAATATTCTTTTTAATTTTATTAATGTCTTGTGTTGTACGCTACACCAAAAGGAGCTTGCACAACACGCATCCTTGACTTGCCTTGCATTACACGCAATCGCGACCTTCCTCGATAGCGTGTGTAATACGCAATACCGAGTTTCACTAAACAACGATATGCTCTTAAAATATTATTAAAACTAGCCGTTATGAATAGTAATAACCACTTTTTAAAACTCTGTAAATCTTATTTTTCAAAATGAACTTCATTTTTGGATTCGGAGTATCGAATTTAGCCTAAGGTGAAATTTTGGCACTTTTCGGATAACTTTCATATTCTGATTAATAGTGAAAATTACTAAATTATAATTAAAAACAACTTTTTTAATCGAAATAATTAATAGTGATAAATTATTAATTTGAGTGGTTTTAAAGTATATTTAGAATATATTTTTACAATTTAATACAATGTTGGTCATTGGTTGTAATTTCACATTTAAACCAGACATAATCAAGTGTCAATCTTTTGATATATATTGTTTCCTAAAAACACGCTATTTATTTTAACAGCAGGATTTAATTATAAAATTAATTAATGCAACTTCTATGTTATGAATTTGGTAAAATAGATTTCATTTTTGAATTCGGAATATGAAATATAGCTTAGGATGAAATTTTGGCATTGTTCTGAAAAACATCAATTTTTGATGAATAGTGAAACTACTAAGTGGTTGTTAAAAATAAACTGAATTTTTCATAAAACTTAATTTTTCCGCTTCTGTGAATGGAATTTCTAAAATCCGAGAGACGCGATTAATATCAAGGACTAAAATGTGGTTCAATGAGATGAAAATAATTTTTTGGTCAATAGTAACTTTTTACTTTTTTTACCGCGGTTAATAGTAAATAGGGTAACTAAGGGTAAATATGATATTACTATTACCCTAACACATGTCCTAATTCTATTGGACAAGTGTAATTCGACCAAAAACAAACTTAGGAATAAAATATGACCATTTAGGCCCACTTGGATTAGATTAGGACATTTATTATTAATTTATTTAAAGAAAAGTTAAAATAGTTAAAATCAAAGTTTAATAAGTAAATCATTTTTAATATGGGGTTATACATAAGATAAATTCGATTTTAAATATTCATTAGAAATCTAAAAAGATTTCCTACATGATGGTATTTTATTTGTAATTTTTAGACATAAAATAATTTAATTTATTTATGACACAACGATGATACAGTAATTATCTTATTAATGAAATATTGACATAATTGATGTTATAAACACCAAAATAAATGTAATTTTAGATTTTTTATGCATTCCACTAATTTTCTAGGTTACTATGATATATTAATGTTGATTTAATCAACTTGGTTCGAACATTTAATTCTGTTATGACTTTCACAAAAATCATATATCAAATAGTGTCAAAATTGACACAAAATAGTTTTTAAATCAAATATTATATTATTAATTGTGATTGTATTCCTAAAAATCTATGTTTCGTCCAAATGACTTAGATAAGGATATATTTATTAATAATATACAATTTGGGGTTCTTTTGGCATGTTATAGTAAGTGTATTAACCATATAGTGAAAGAAAAAACAAAAAGACACGGTAAAAGTTAAATTATTTAACTTAGAGTTAAATCTAATTGATAAGGTTAAAATAATACCCTAAACTTGTCTAAATCTTATTGGTTGATAGGATTTCGACCCATCCCCACTTTAGCTTCGAAATAAGACCCTTTGGAACCATTATAAACCGATTTTGACTTTAATATAAAATAATATTTTGAGATATTCCTAAGGTGCCCCTCTCCTCCCCTATAAAAGGACACCTCCTCCCCCTCCTCCTCACACCAATTTTAGCTCTCAAGCTCGGCCAACCCCTGCCAAAATCTCTTCTCCACTTCCCTAGCAACATCCTAGAGGTTCTGGTCTTCCTCAAAGACCAATTTTAGTGCCCTAAGAGGAGGTCTCAAGAGGCACTTCAAAGAAGAGGTAATTACCGTTACCAATTCTTTCATCTTTATTTCTTCTTCCACTTCTTCTTCTTAGGTTGTTTCATTATGAAGTAATAACATCAGTATCACTCATATACTGATATGTTATTATAAGTATGAAACAACCCTATTTCACCATCTATCCATCCTACGGAAAAAGAAATCACCGCGCGTGCGTACGTACGGAATACCGTCTCCACGCCGTGGTGTAATCTATTTTCCACCACCACCTTACATGGATGGGTATAATGGTGTAAATAATAAATATACATAGTTATTACAACCTCATATTGATTCTGATATATTGTATAATCCACTCCAATTCAGTTCAATATTTATGGAAATGATATCATCGCTCGTGCGTACGTACGGACTACCGTCTCCACGACGCGATGAGATTCATTCTCCATGTTAACCATTTAAGAATGATTATAAAGTATATATAATAAATAATAATGAAATATATGACATTATAAAGCTACTGGATTTATGTATATATATATATGTATGTCATCTACTTACTTCCTTTTCAAGACAATAAGGAAAGGAAAACAGCGTTCATGCGTACGTACGGACTACCATCTCCATGAACGGTGTTTTTCATTTTATTTATCCATCTATTATATATATATATATACACTGAATATATATGATATATAAATCATATTTTATATTCTGGAAGTAAGTAAATCATGATATAAGTAATAATTATGTCAAGAACAACAAGTCAAAACACCTACGATAAATGAAACGATTTTACCCAAAATGCTTCTTTAACATGGAATTTACAAAAGAACGGGTAATATAATGTCATAAGTGAACCATATATGATATCATAACAATGAATATGATTCTGGAATAAGTCAATAACATGATTTAAATCATTATACAGGAGGTTCGGACACTTACAAAGCAAGTCGGACATAAGGTAAGGGAAATATCACAATCTCATTTTTATCTGAGATTGTTTATTCGTAAGTATTTACTGGGGTGTATTTTATCATCCACATCCATGTTTCATAAATATTTAATATTATTTCCATCCACCTACAATTGTTTAAATCCATTTTTACCCTTCGGTGAGTTTTTAGTAAAATAAATGAAAGGAATCTTTTGTCGTTTTTCGTATGAGGTACTTTTTGACTTTTCCAACAAAAGTACGAAGAATGTTTTTTTAACTTAAACGGCACGAATGGATTTTTATGGTTTTATAAAGCCTTATTTTCATGAAGCTTCCCCCAAAATATTTCATGACTATTTTTAATAAAATCTCTTTCTTTTAAAATTGCATGATGTTTTGTGAAAAGAAATTGATTTTGAAGAAGAAAGGATATTTTCCTCAAGAATTCATTTCAAGTGTTTTATCAAAATTATTTTCCATCTAAGATAATAAAGGGTTCTGTTTCTATCCATATTTTTACATTGATTTGACTATGTTGTGATGGAATTATGTTTATGAATTCCTTTATCTTATATGAATGGTTTTATGATGTCATGTTGTTTAAGAATCCCATTTTTATTACATGGGTTATGAAATGATGTATGATTTATGATTATGTGGCACACATAAGAAATGATTCATTATAAGATGGGTGGGACCTATATCTCCATCCAATGCATTCGGTAAAGATTTTATATCTCATGAGATAGACATGGCTGAAATGGTAGGTTATACCGGTTCAGTGAAACAGGACTGAAACGAGGGTTACTCGATTCAGAAAGGGACTTTGTCCACTAAGATAGTCTTGGCAATGAGTCTTGACTAACAAGAAATGATTCTCTTTGATTATGTGTGTATGCCACAAAGTTTCATGTTTTAAGTTATGATTATTAGGGATTTTATTTCACTACTATGATTTATCCCATGTTATGAAGTTATGCTCTCTTTTGCAGGTTATGATTTCCAAAAGTTATGTTCTTATGAATATGATGTGATTGATTTTTCTTTTGTATAACCTTACTGAGCATTTGAGCTCACCCTTTCTATGTTTTCTTTTCCCCAGGATATAAAGAAAGGTTTTAGGTAAAAAAAAGGAAGATCTTTATGGGAGATATTGAAGATCTTTCACCACGATTAGAAGATTACGTTCCGAGTTTCCAAAGACACTAAACTATTACGTTCCTTGTGTGTGTGTTTTTGTTATGTACTAAGTATTCCGCAAATGTAATGTAATGTCCATGTACGTCAGGCTTTGGGTCGCTACAGTTGGTATCAGAGGCAAAGGAGGTAGGAATGTATCCTATCCTTGGAAACTCTCACATGTGAGCGTTGGATGAAGCATGGCTCTCCGCCCAAGGGCTTCATGAGGAAATGGCTGCCACTGGGGATGGTGGTGTGTCCCGCCCAGGGGGTGTAGCCGCCCATGGAGTGCCCTGATAGGTATCAATTTTAGTCCATTGGAAGTAATTCTAGACCGCTACAGTTGGTATCAGAGGAAAGGTTTAGTCAACCTTTGGAAACTAGGATGCGAAAACGTTAGTGAGATCCCTAGAGATATTTCTAAGGTATGTCTAAGGATGCCCCTAAGGATAAGTATACGTATAGGATATAGTCCTAGAACTATGGTAACGATATTAGATTAAACCAAAGATGATAGATATTTAAGTTACTCCCCCTTTATTATGATTTTTGCATCTAACACTATTCTGTTTGGGTTTTAGAAAATGGCTGGAAACAAGATGATTCACAATAATGGAGGATATGATGGACAATGGAATGATATTCTTCATGAGAAACCAAATGAAATGGGATTTGGATGTCCAAACCTCATTATTATGCCGAATCAGCAATCTCACAACATGATCAATAAAGTAAAATTTGGTAAGTTTCCTGACTCGACTAATAAGAGAAAGATGGAGTTCCATGATGATCATAGAGGAAAGAAAGTTCAATTTCCCCTATGTAAATCATGTGGGAAGAGGCATCAAGGAGAATGTTTCAAGGGAACTGGAAGATGCTTTGGGTGTGGAAATGAAGGACACAAAGCAAGTAAGTGCAAAGGAAAAGGGTCGGTTAACACCATGGATGAGGATAATGGTATTGCTACGACATCAAAAATGGTTAAGTGTTTTAAATGTGGAATGTATGGGCATTATGCAAACAAATGCCCTAAGGGAAAGACTCATGAAGAGAATCAGTATGGTCATATGGGTAGTATTTATGTGGATGATGATGAAGAGACTACAAATGATATGTGAGATGAAAGAATTTTTGAAGCTCGGTCAATGGTTTGAGAATGTAGTGGAATGATTACATGTTTATCATGTGTAATTTTGGAATAAAGAGACATCTATGGATTGTTACACTGTTGTCTTTCCTTGTGTTTTGAAAGTGTATGATTAATGTTACCAGTATCCATGAAAGGTTATTCAGATATTTTTGGAATGTAGATGATATGCGCATAATGAAGGGATTAGGAGAAAATTAAATGTTTGATAGTATTCATGAGCTCATGATTGATATAAGGACTAAGTGATATCATGGTTTGAGTATATAGAATTTTGAGGATTTCGGTATGTGAAAAGTGTTAACTTTTAACTGCATTCAAGTTTTCACTAAGGTTCAATGGGTATTCAAGAGAGTACAAGATTAAGGCCTTTGAATGTTTGGAATGTGACCAACAAGATATATGTTATGATATATGGGGATCAACGATGGTATTAAATCTCTGGTAATCGTTTTCACTATGTTATGAGAATGGACTGCAGTATTATGGATAAGCCTAAAGATTGGAATGGATTATGTTGTACATAAGTTAGTATTGTTTAAGGATAGAAGTTTTTTCGATATTATTGATGGGATGTTATAGTAATATAGTTTTATAAAAAGGACAACCTGCAGGACGGGCGACAGCTCATCGCTTCGGACAAGGCTGTGGGAATCGAACCCACAACTGAAGTGCGACTGGCCTTTATCGCCTACCACTGGCCTACAGGAAGTCCCTGTTTAGTAGAAACTAGTTTTATTATATTAAGCAGTATGATATATGAAGTATAAGTCCATTTTAGGAACCATATATGATTAATCTCACTATAGATCGACTTATGTATATAATTTTTGCTAACCTTTTTGTTTGAGACAGATGGAATGACCCGTCATTCTATCACATGATCTGCTAACACTTCACGAATAACAAATTCAACTTCATTTATTTAAGAGATGAAGTGGAAATTGTTCTAGGCACGAACAATAGTGAGATTGTACCAAAATAAAGAAAGTATTTATTCCAATTCAAATTTTCAACTTTAGGGAAATGATCTTGAAAACCAAAAATGTTGTCCTAGTGATCTTATACCTGATGAATCAGATGGTACCTTAGATCGTCACAAATTTATGGATTTGTGATTATTGGCTTTTCCATAGCCATGTTCTCTACCACTCCCCATCAGAACATGATGGTTAGATTTCTCTTCCATATCCATATTTTCACCTATGTGGAAACCCAATGATTAGTTTATTTGGGTAACCGTTACGTTTCATACTTTTGTTTTTAAAGATTGGTTTTGATATTCCTTTTTACGATGTGGGTTTCTATTAAAGAAACTTTCAAATAGTAAACCATTTATAACCCCGACGAATTTCGAGGGCGAAATTCATTTTAAGGGGGGTAGAATGTAACAGCCCAAGATTTTATAAAAAAATATTCTTTTTAATTTTATTAATGTCTTGTGTTGTACGCTACACCAAAAGGAGCTTGCACAACACGCATCCTTGACTTTCCTTGCATTACACGCAATCGCGACCTTCCTCGATAGCGTGTGTAATACGCAATACCGAGTTTCACTAAACAACGATATGCTCTTAAAATATTATTAAAACTAGCCGTTATGAATAGTAATAACCACTTTTTAAAACTCTGTAAATCTTATTTTTCAAAATGAACTTCATTTTTGGATTCGGAGTATCGAATTTAGCCTAAGGTGAAATTTTGGTACTTTTCGGATAACTTTCATATTTTGATGAATAGTGAAAATTACTAAATTATAATTAAAAACAACTTTTTTAATCGAAATAATTAATAGTGATAAATTATTAATTTGAGTGGTTTTAAAGTATATTTAGAATATATTTTTACAATTTAATACAATGTTGGTCATTGGTTGTAATTTCACATTTAAACCAGACATAATCAAGTGTCAATCTTTTGATATATATTGTTTCCTAAAAACACGCTATTTATTTTAACAGCAGGATTTAATTATAAAATTAATTAATGCAACTTCTATGTTATGAATTTGGTAAAATAGATTTCATTTTTGAATTCGGAATATGAAATATAGCTTTGGATGAAATTTTGGCATTGTTCTGAAAAACATCAATTTTTGATGAATAGTGAAACTACTAAGTGGTTGTTAAAAAAAACTGAATTTTTCATAAAACTTAATTTTGCCGCTTCTGTGAATGGAATTTCGAAAATCCGAGAGACACGGTTAATATCAAGGACTAAAATGTGGTTCAATGAGATGAAAATAATTTTTTGGTGAATAGTAACTTTTTACTTTTTTTACCGCGGTTAATAGTAAATAGGGTAACTAAGGGTAAATATTATATTACTATTACCCTAACACATGTCCTAATTCTATTGGACAAGTGTAATTCGACCAAAAACAAACTTAGGAATAAAATATGACCATTTAGGCCCACTTGGATTAGATTAGGACATTTATTATTAATTTATTTAAAGAAAAGTTAAAATAGTTAAAATCAAAGTTTAATAAGTAAATCATTTTTAATATGGGGTTATACATAAGATAAATTCGATTTTAAATATTCATTAGAAAGATAAAAAGATTTCCTACATGATGGTATTTTATTTGTAATTTTTAGACATAAAATAATTTAATTTATTTATGACACAACGATGATGCAGTAATTATCTTATTAATGAAATATTGACATAATTGATGTTATAAACACCAAAATAAATGTAATTTTAGATTTTTTATGCATTACACTAATTTTCTAGGTTACTATGATATATTAATGTTGATTTAATCAACTTGGTTCGAACATTTAATTCTGTTATGACTTTCACAAAAATCATATATCAAATAGTGTCAAAATTGACACAAAATAGTTTTTAAATACAATATTATATTATTAATTGTGATTGTATTCCTAAAAATCTAAGGATCGTCCAAATGACTTATATAAGGATATATTTATTAATAATATACAATTTGGGGTTCTTTTGGCATGTTATAGTAAGTGTATTAACCATATAGTGAAAGAAAACAAAAAGACACGGTAAAAGTTAAATTATTTAACTTAGAGTTAAATCTAATTGATAAGGTTAAAATAATACCCTAAACTTGTCTAAATCTTATTGGTTGATAGGATTTCGACCCATCTCCACTTTAGCTTCGAAATAAGACCCTTTGGAACCATTATAAACCGATTTTGACTTTAATATAAAATAATATTTTGAGATATTCCTAAGGTACCCCTCTCCTCCCCTATAAAAGGACACCTCCTCCCCCTCCTCCTCACACCAATTTTAGCTCTCAAGCTCGGCCAACCCCTGCCAAAATCTCTTCTCCACTTCCCTAGAAACATCCTAGAGGTTCTGGTCTTCCTCAAAGACCAATTTTAGTGCCCTAAGAGGAGGTCTCAAAGAGGCACTTCAAAGAAGAGGTAATTACCGTTACCAATTCTTTCATCTTTATTTCTTCTTCCACTTCTTCTTCTTAGGTTGTTTCATTATGAAGTAATAACATCAGTATCACTAATATACTGATATGTTATTATAAGTATGAAACAACCCTATTTCACCATCTATCCATCCTACGGAAAAAGAAATCACCGCGCGTGTGTACGTACGGAATACTGTCTCCACGCCGTGGTGTAATCTATTTTCCACCACCACCTTACATGGATGGGTATAATGGTGTAAAGAATAACTATACATAGTTATTACAACCTCATATTGATTCTGATATATTGTATAATCCACTCCAATTCAGTTCAATATTTATGGAAATGATATCATCGCTCGTGCGTACGTACGGACTACCGTCTCCACGACGCGATGAGATTCATTCTCCATGTTAACCATTTAAGAATGATTATAAAGTATATATAAGAAATAATAATGAAATATATGACATTATAAAGCTACTGGATTTATGTATATATATATATATGTATGTCATCTACTTACTTCCTTTTCAAGACAATAAGGAAAGGAAAACAGCGTTCATGCGTACGTACGGACTACCGTCTCCATGAACGGTGTTTTTCATTTTATTTATCTATCTATTATATATATATATACACTGAATATATATGATATATAAATCATATTTTATATTCTGGAAGTAAGTAAATCATGATATAAGTAATAATTATGTCAAGAACAACAAGTCAAAACACCTACGATAAATGAAACGATTTTACCCAAAATGCTTCTTTAACATGGAATTTACAAAAGAACGGGTAATATAATGTCATAAGTGAACCATATATGATATCATAACAATGAATATGATTCTGGAATAAGTCAATAACATGATTTAAATCATTATACAGGAGGTTTGGACACTTACAAAGCAAGTCGGACATAAGGTAAGGGAAATATCACAATCTCATTTTTATCCGAGATTGTTTATTCGTAAGTATTTACTGGGGTGTATTTTATCATCCACATCCATGTTTCATAAATATTTAATATTATTTCCATCCACCTACAATTGTTTAAATCCATTTTTACCCTTCGGTGAGTTTTTAGTAAAATAAATGAAAGGAATCTTTTGTCGTTTTTCGTATGAGGTACTTTTTGACTTTTCCGACAAAAGTACGAAGAATGTTTTTTTAACTTAAACGGCATGAATGGATTTTTATGGTTTTATAAAGCCTTATTTTCATGAAGCTTCCCCCAAAATATTTCATGACTATTTTTAATAAAATCTCTTTCTTTTAAAATTGCATGATGTTTTGTGAAAAGAAATTGATTTTGAAGAAGAAAGGATATTTTCCTCAAGAATTCATTTCAAGTGTTTTATCAAAATTATTTTCCATCTAAGATAATAAAGGGTTCTGTTTCTATCCATATTTTTACATTTATTTGACTATGTTTTGATGGAATTATGTTTATTAATTCCTTTATCTTATATGAATGGTTTTATGATGTCATGTTGTTTAAGAATCCCATTTTTATTACATGGGTTATGAAATGATGTATGATTTATGATTATGTGGCACACATAAGAAATGATTCATTATAAGATGGGTGGGACCTATATCTCCCTCCAATGCATTGGGTAAAGATTTTATATCTCATGAGATAGACATGGCTGAAATGGTAGGTTATACCGGTTCAGTGAAACAGGACTGAAACGAGGGTTACTCGATTCAGAAAGGGACTTTGTCCACTAAGATAGTCTTGGCAATGAGTCTTGACTAACAAGAAATGATTCTCTATGATTATGTGTGAATAGCACAAAGTTTCATGTTTTAAGTTATGATTATTGGGGATTTTATTTCACTACTATGATTTATCCCATGTTATGAAGTTATGCTCTCTTTTGCAGGTTATGATTTCCAAAAGTTATGTTCTTATGAATATGATGTGATTGATTTTTCTTTTGTATAACCTTACTGAGCATTTGAGCTCACCCTTTTTATGTTTTCTTTTCCCCGGGATATAAAGAAAGGTTTTAGGTAAAAAAAAGGAAGATCTTTATGGGAGATATTGAAGATCTTTCACCACGATTAGAAGATTACGTTCCGAGTTTCCAAAGACACTAAACTATTACGATCCTTGTGTGTGTGTTTTTGTTATGTACTAAGTATTCCGCAAATGTAATGTAATGTCCATGTACGTCAGGCTTTGGGTCGCTACAGTTGGTATCAGAGGCAAAGGAGGTAGGAATGTATCCGATCCTTGGAAACTCTCACATGTGAGCGTTGGACGAAGCATGGCTCTCCGCCCAAGGGCTTCATGAGGAAATGGCTGCCACTGGGGATGGTGGTGTGTCCCACCTAGGGGGTGTAGCCGCCCATGGAGTGCCCTGATAGGTATCAATTGTAGTCTACTGGAAGTAATTCTAGACCGCTACAGTTGGTATCAGAGGAAAGGTTTAGTCAACCTTTGGAAACTAGGATGCGAAAACGTTAGTGAGATCCCTAGAGATATTTCTAAGGTATGTCTAAGGATGCCCCTAAGGATAAGTATACGTATAGGATATAGTCCTAGAAATATGGTAACGATATTAGATTAAACCAAAGATGATAGATATTTAAGTTACTCCCCCTTTATTATGATTTTTGCATCTAACACTATTCTGTTTGGGTTTTAGAAAATGGCTGGAAACAAGATGATTCACAATAATGGAGGATATGATGGACAATGGAATGATATTCTTCATGAGAAACCAAATGAAATGGGATTTGGATGTCCAAACCTCATTATTATGCCGAATCAGCAATCTCACAACATGATCAATAAAGTAAAATTTGGTAAGTTTCCTGACTCGACTAATAAGAGAAAGATGGAGTTCCATGATGATCATAGAGGAAAGAAAGTTCAATTTCCCCTATGTAAATCATGTGGGAAGAGGAATCAAGGAGAATGTTTCAAGGGAACTGGAAGATGCTTTGGGTGTGGAAAAGAAGGACACAAAGCAAGTAAGTGCAAAGGAAAAGGGTCGGTTAACACCATGGATGAGGATAATGGTATTGCTACGACATCAAAAATGGTTAAGTGTTTTAAATGTGGAATGTATGGGCATTATGCAAACAAATGCCCTAAGGGAAAGACTCATGAAGAGAATCAGTATGGTCATATGGGTAGTATTTATGTGGATGATGATGAAGAGACTACAAATGATATGTGAGATGAAAGAATTTTTGAAGCTCGGTCAATGGTTTGAGAATGTAGTGGAATGATTACATGTTTATCATGTGTAATTTTGGAATAAAGAGACATCTATGGATTGTTACACTGTTGTCTTTCCTTGTGTTTTGAAAGTGTATGATTAATGTTACCAGTATCCATGAAAGGTTATTCAGATATTTTTGGAATGTAGATGATATGCGCATAATGAAGGGATTAGGAGAAAATTAAATGTTTGATAGTATTCATGAGCTCATGATTGATATAAGGACTAAGTGATATCATGGTTTGAGTATATAGAATTTTGAGGATTTCGGTATGTGAAAAGTGTTAACTTTTAACTGCATTCAAGTTTTCACTAAGGTTCAATGGGTATTCAAGAGAGTACAAGATTAAGGCCTTTGAATGTTTGGAATGTGACCAACAAGATATATGTTATGATATATGGGGATCAACGATGGTATTAAATCTCTGGTAATCGTTTTCACTATGTTATGAGAATGGACTGCAGTATTATGGATAAGCCTAAAGATTGGAATGGATTATGTTGTACATAAGTTAGTATTGTTTAAGGATAGAAGTTTTTTCGATATTATTGATGGGATGTTATAGTAATATAGTTTTATAAAAAGGACAACCTGCAGGACGGGCGACAGCTCATCGCTTCGGACAAGGCTGTGGGAATCGAACCCACAACCGAAGTGCGACTGGCCTTTATCGCCTACCACTGGCCTACAGGAAGTCCCTGTTTAGTAGAAACTAGTTTTATTATATTAAGCAGTATGATATATGATGTATAAGTCCATTTTAGGAACCATATATGATTAATCTCACTATAGATCGACTTATGTATATAATTTTTGCTAACCTTTTTGTTTGAGACAGATGGAATGACCCGTCATTCTATCACATGATCTGCTAACACTTCACGAATAACAAATTCAACTTCATTTATTTAAGAGATGAAGTGGAAATTGTTCTAGGCACGAACAATAGTGAGATTGTACCAAAATAAAGAAAGTATTTATTCCAATTCAAATTTTCAACTTTAGGGAAATGATCTTGAAAACCAAAAATGTTGTCCTAGTGATCTTATACCTGATGAATCAGATGGTACCTTAGATCGTCACAAATTTATGGATTTGTGATTATTGGCTTTTCCATAGCCATGTTCTCTACCACTCTCCATCAGAACATGATGGTTAGATTTCTCTTCCATATCCATATTTTCACCTATGTGGAAACCCAATGATTAGTTTATTTGGGTAACCGTTACGTTTCATACTTTTGTTTTTAAAGATTGGTTTTGATATTCCTTTTTACGATGTGGGTTTCTATTAAAGAAACTTTCAAATAGTAATCCATTTATAACCCGGACGAATTTCGAGGGCGAAATTCATTTTAAGGGGGGTAGAATGTAACAGCCCAAGATTTTATAAAAAAATATTCTTTTTAATTTTATTAATGTCTTGTGTTGTACGCTACACCAAAAGGAGCTTGCACAACACGCATCCTTGACTTGCCTTTCATTACACGCAATCGCGACCTTCCTCGATAGCGTGTGTAATACGCAATACCGAGTTTCACTAAACAACGATATGCTCTTAAAATATTATTAAAACTAGCCGTTATGAATAGTAATAACCACTTTTTAAAACTCTGTAAATCTTATTTTTCAAAATGAACTTCATTATTGGATTCGGAGTATCGAATTTAGCCTAAGGTGAAATTTTGGTACTTTTCAGATAACTTTCATATTCTGATGAATAGTGAAAATTACTAAATTATAATTAAAAACAACTTTTTTAATCGAAATAATTAATAGTGATGAATTATTAATTTGAGTGGTTTTAAAGTATATTTAGAATATATTTTTACAATTTAATACAATTTTGGTCATTGGTTGTAATTTCACATTTAAACCAGACATAATCAAGTGTCAATCTTTTGATATATATTGTTTCCTAAAAACACGCTATTTATTTTAACAGCAGGATTTAATTATAAAATTAATTAATACAACTTCTATGTTATGAATTTGGTAAAATAGATTTCATTTTTGAATTTGGAATATGAAATATAGCTTAGGATGAAATTTTGGCATTGTTCTGAAAAACATCAATTTTTGATGAATAGTGAAACTACTAAGTGGTTGTTAAAAAAAACTGAATTTTTCATAAAACTTAATTTTGCCGCTTCTGTGAATGGAATTTCGAAAATCCTAGAGACACGGTTAATATCAAGGACTAAAATGTGGTTCAATGAGATGAAAATAATTTTTTGGTGAATAGTAACTTTTTACTTTTTTTACCGCGGTTAATAGTAAATAGAGTAACTAAGGGTAAATATGATATTACTATTACCCTAACACATGTCCTAATTCTATTGGACAAGTTTAATTCGACCAAAAACAAACTTAGGAATAAAATATGACCATTTAGGCCCACTTGGATTAGATTAGGACATTTATTATTAATTTATTTAAAGAAAGGTTAAAATAGTTAAAATCAAAGTTTAATAAGTAAATCATTTTTAATATGGGGTTATACATAAGATAAATTCGATTTTAAATATTCATTAGAAATATCAAAAGATTTCCTACATTATGGTATTTTATTTGTAATTTTTAGACATAAAATAATTTAATTTATTTATGACACAACGATGATGCAGTAATTATCTTATTAATGAAATATTGACATAATTGATGTTATAAACACCAAAATAAATGTAATTTTAGATTTTTTATGCATTCCACTAATTTTCTAGGTTACTATGATATATTAATGTTGATTTAATCAACTTGGTTCGAACATTTAATTCTGTTATGACTTTCACAAAAATCATATATCAAATAGTGTCAAAATTGACACAAAATAGTTTTCAAATCAAATATTATATTATTAATTGTGATTGTATTCCTAAAAATCTAAGGTTCGTCCAAATGACTTAGATAAGGATATATTTATTAAAAATATACAATTTGGGGTTCTTTTGGCATGTTATAGTAAGTGTATTAACCATATAGTGAAAGAAAACAAAAAGACACGGTAAAAGTTAAATTATTTAACTTAGAGTTAAATCTAATTGATAAGGTTAAAATAACACCCTAAACTTGTCTAAATCTTATTGGTTGATAGGATTTCGACCCATCCCCACATTAGCTTCGAAATAAGACCATTTTGAACCATTATAAACCGATTTTGACTTTAATATAAAATAATATTTTGAGATATTCCTAAGGTGCCCCTCTCCTCCCCTATAAAAGGACACCTCCTCCCCCTCCTCCTCACACCAATTTTAGCTCTCAAGCTCGGCCAACCCCTGCCAAAATCTCTTCTCCACTTCCCTAGCAACATCCTAGAGGTTCTGGTCTTCCTCAAAGACCAATTTTAGTGCCCTAAGAGGAGGTCTCAAAGAGGCACTTCAAAGAAGAGGTAATTAACGTTACCAATTCTTTCATCTTTATTTCTTCTTCCACTTCTTCTTCTTAGGTTGTTTCATTATGAAGTAATAACATCAGTATCACTCATATACTGATATGTTATTATAAGTATGAAACAACCCTATTTCACCATCTATCCATCCTACGGAAAAAGAAATCACCGCGCGTGCGTACGTACGGAATACCGTCTCCACGCCGTGGTGTAATCTATTTTCCACCACCACCTTACATGGATGGGTATAATGGTGTAAATAATAACTATACATAGTTATTAAAACCTCATATTGATTCTGATATATTGTATAATCCACTCCAATTCAGTTCAATATTTATGGAAATGATATCATCGCTCGTACGTACGTACGGACTACCGTCTCCACGACGTGATGAGATTGATTCTCCATGTTAACCATTTAAGAATGATTATAAAGTATATATAAGAAATAATAATGAAATATATGACATTATAAAGCTACTGGATTTATGTATATATATATATGTATGTCATCTACTTACTTCCTTTTCAAGACAATAAGGAAAGGAAAACAGCGTTCATGCGTACGTACGGACTACCGTCTCCATGAACAGTGTTTTTCATTTTATTTATCTATCTATTATATATATATATACACTGAATATATATGATATATAAATCATATTTTATATTCTGGAAGTAAGTAAATCATGATATAAGTAATAATTATGTCAAGAACAACAAGTCAAAACACCTACGATAAATGAAACGATTTTACCCAAAATGCTTCTTTAACATGGAATTTACAAAAGAACGGGTAATATAATGTCATAAGTGAACCATATATGATATCATAACAATGAATATGATTCTGTAATAAGTCAATTACATGATTTAAATCATTATACAGGAGGTTTGGACACTTACAAAGCAAGTCGGACATAAGGTAAGGGAAATATCACAATCTCATTTTTATCCGAGATTGTTTATTCGTAAGTATTTACTGGGGTGTATTTTATCATCCACATCCATGTTTCATAAATATTTAATATTATTTCCATCCACCTACAATTGTTTAAATCCATTTTTACCCTTCGGTGAGTTTTTAGTAAAATAAATGAATGGAATCTTTTGTCGTTTTTCGTATGAGGTACTTTTTGACTTTTCCGACAAAAGTACGAAGAATGTTTTTTTAACTTAAACGGCACGAATGGATTTTTATGGTTTTATAAAGCCTTATTTTCATGAAGCTTCCCCCAAAATATTTCATGACTATTTTTAATAAAATCTCTTTCTTTTAAAATTGCATGATGTTTTGTGAAAAGAAATTGATTTTGAAGAAGAAAGGATATTTTCCTCAAGAATTCATTTCAAGTGTTTTATCAAAATTATTTTCCATCTAATATAATAAAGGGTTCTGTTTCTATCCATATTTTTACATTTATTTGACTATGTTGTGATGGAATTATGTTTATGAATTCCTTTATCTTATATGAATGGTTTTATGATGTCATGTTGTTTAAGAATCCCATTTTTATTACATGGGTTATGAAATGATGTATGATTTATGATTATGTGGCACAAATAAGAAATGATTCATTATAAGATGGGTGGGACCTATATCTCTCTCCAATGCATTGGGTAAAGATTTTATATCTCATGAGATAGACATGGCTGAAATGGTAGGTTATACCGGTTCAGTGAAACAGGACTGAAACGAGGGTTACTCGATTCAGAAAGGGACTTTGTCCACTAAGATAGTCTTGGCAATGAGTCTTGACTAACAAGAAATGATTCTCTATGATTATGTGTGTATGCCACAAAGTTTCATGTTTTAAGTTATGATTATTGGGGATTTTATTTCACTACTATGATTTATCCCATGTTATGAAGTTATGCTCTCTTTTGCAGGTTATGATTTCCAAAAGTTATGTTCTTATGAATATGATGTGATTGATTTTTCTTTTGTATAACCTTACTGAGCATTTGAGCTCACCCTTTTTATGTTTTCTTTTCCCCAGGATATAAAGAAAGGTTTTAGGTAAAAAAAAGGAAGATCTTTATGGGAGATATTGAAGATCTTTCACCACGATTAGAAGATTACGTTCCGAGTTTCCAAAGACACTAAACTATTAAGATCCTTGTGTGTGTGTTTTTGTTATGTACTAAGTATTCCACAAATGTAATGTAATGTCCATGTACGTCAGGCTTTGGGTCGCTACAGTTGGTATCAGAGGCAAAGGAGGTAGGAATGTATCCGATCCTTGGAAACTCTCACATGTGAGCGTTGGACGAAGCATGGCTCTCCGCCCAAGGGCTTCATGAGGAAATGGCTGCCACTGGGGATGGTGGTGTGTCCCGCCCAGGGGGTGTATCCGCCCATGGAGTGCCCTGATAGGTATCAATTGTAGTCCACTGGAAGTAATTCTAGACCGCTACAGTTGGTATCAGAGGAAAGGTTTAGTCAACCTTTGGAAACTAGGATGCGAAAACGTTAGTGAGATCCCTAGAGATATTTCTAAGGTATGTCTAAGGATGCCCCTAAGGATAAGTATACGTATAGGATATAGTCCTAGAACTATGGTAACGATATTAGATTAAACCAAAGATGATAGATATTTAAGTTACTCCCCCTTTATTATGATTTTTGCATCTAACACTATTCTGTTTGGGTTTTAGAAAATGGCTGGAAACAAGATGATTCACAATAATGGAGGATATGATGGACAATGGAATGATATTCTTCATGAGAAACCAAATGAAATGGGATTTGGATGTCCAAACCTCATTATTATGCCGAATCAGCAATCTCACAACATGATCAATAAATTAAAATTTGGTAAGTTTCCTGACTCGACTAATAAGAGAAAGATGGAGTTCCATGATGATCATAGAGGAAAGAAAGTTCAATTTCCCCTATGTAAATCATGTGGGAAGAGGCATCAAGGAGAATGTTTCAAGGGAACTGGAAGATGCTTTGGGTGTGGAAAAGAAGGACACAAAGCAAGTAAGTGCAAAGGAAAAGGGTCGGTTAACACCATGGATGAGGATAATGGTATTGCTACGACATCAAAAATGGTTAAGTGTTTTAAATGTGGAATGTATGGGCATTATGCAAACAAATTCCCTAAGAGAAAGACTCATGAAGAGAATCAGTATGGTCATATGGGTAGTATTTATGTGGATGATGATGAAGAGACTACAAATGATATGTGAGATGAAATAATTTTTGAAGCTCGGTCAATGGTTTGAGAATGTAGTGGAATGATTACATGTTTATCATGTGTAATTTTGGAATAAAGAGACATCTATGGATTGTTACACTGTTGTCTTTCCTTGTGTTTTGAAAGTGTATGATTAATGTTACCAGTATCCATGAAAGGTTATTCAGATATTTTTGGAATGTAGATGATATGCGCATAATGAAGGGATTAGGAGAAAATTAAATGTTTGATAGTATTCATGAGCTCATGATTGATATAAGGACTAAGTGATATCATGGTTTGAGTATATAGAATTTTGAGGATTTCGGTATGTGAAAAGTGTTAACTTTTAACTGCATTCAAGTTTTCACTAAGGTTCAATGGGTATTCAAGAGAGTACAAGATTAAGGCCTTTGAATGTTTGGAATGTGACCAACAAGATATATGTTATGATATATGGGGATCAACGATGGTATTAAATCTCTGGTAATCGTTTTCACTATGTTATGAGAATGGACTGCAGTATTATGGATAAGCCTAAAGATTGGAATGGATTATGTTGTACATAATTTAGTATTGTTTAAGGATAGAAGTTTTTTCGATATTATTGATGGGATGTTATAGTAATATAGTTTTATAAAAAGGACAACCTGCAGGACGGGCGACAGCTCATCGCTTCGGACAAGGCTGTGGGAATCGAACCCACAACCGAAGTGCGACTGGCCTTTATCGCCTACCACTGGCCTACAGGAAGTCCCTGTTTAGTAGAAACTAGTTTTATTATATTAAGCAGTATGATATATGAAGTATAAGTCCATTTTAGGAACCATATATGATTAATCTCACTATAGATCGACTTATGTATATAATTTTTTCTAACCTTTTTGTTTGAGACAGATGGAATGACCCGTCATTCTATCACATGATCTGCTAACACTTCACGAATAACAAATTCAACTTCATTTATTTAAGAGATGAAGTGGAAATTGTTCTAGGCACGAACAATAGTGAGATTGTACCAAAATAAAGAAAGTATTTATTCCAATTCAAATTTTCAACTTTAGGGAAATGATCTTGAAAACCAAAAATGTTGTCCTAGTGATCTTATACCTGATGAATCAGATGGTACCTTAGATCGTCACAAATTTATGGATTTGTGATTATTGGCTTTTCCATAGCCATGTTCTCTACCACTCTCCATCAGAACATGATGGTTAGATTTCTCTTCCATATCCATATTTTCACCTATGTGGAAACCCAATGATTAGTTTATTTGGGTAACCGTTACGTTTCATACTTTTGTTTTTAAAGATTGGTTTTGATATTCCTTTTTACGATGTGGGTTTCTATTAAAGAAACTTTCAAATAGTAAACCATTTATAACCCCGACGAATTTCGAGGGCGAAATTCATTTTAAGGGGGGTAGAATGTAACAGCCCAAGATTTTATAAAAAAATATTCTTTTTAATTTTATTAATGTCTTGTGTTGTACGCTACACCAAAAGGAGCTTGCACAACACGCATCCTTGACTTGCCTTGCATTACACGCAATCGCGACCTTCCTCGATAGCGTGTGTAATACGCAATACCGAGTTTCACTAAACAACGATATGCTCTTAAAATATTATTAAAACTAGCCGTTATGAATAGTAATAACCACTTTTTAAAACTCTGTAAATCTTATTTTTCAAAATGAACTTCATTTTTGGATTCGGAGTATCGAATTTAGCCTAAGGTGAAATTTTGGTACTTTTCAGATAACTTTCATATTCTGATGAATAGTGAAAATTACTAAATTATAATTAAAAACAACTTTTTTAATCGAAATAATTAATAGTGATAAATTATTAATTTGAGTGGTTTTAATGTATATTTAGAATATATTTTTACAATTTAATACAATGTTGGTCATTGGTTGTAATTTCACATTTAAACCAGACATAATCAAGTGTCAATCTTTTGATATATATTGTTTCCTAAAAACACGCTATTTATTTTAACAGCAGGATTTAATTATAAAATTAATTAATGCAACTTCTATGTTATGAATTTGGTAAAATAGATTTCATTTTTGAATTCGGAATATGAAATATAGCTTAGGATGAAATTTTGGCATTGTTCTGAAAAACATCAATTTTTGATGAATAGTGAAACTACTAAGTGGTTGTTAAAAAAAACTGAATTTTTCATAAAACATAATTTTGCCGCTTCTGTGAATGGAATTTCGAAAATCCGAGAGACACGGTTAATATCAAGGACTAAAATGTGGTTCAATGAGATGAAAATAATTTTTTGGTGAATAGTAACTTTTTACTTTTTTTACCGCGGTTAATAGTAAATAGGGTAACTAAGGGTAAATATGATATTACTATTACCCTAACACATGTCCTAATTCTATTGGACAAGTGTAATTCGACCAAAAACAAACTTAGGAATAAAATATGACCATTTAGGCCCACTTGGATTAGATTAGGACATTTATTATTAATTTATTTAAAGAAAGGTTAAAATAGTTAAAATCAAAGTTTAATAAGTAAATCATTTTTAATATGGGGTTATACATAAGATAAATTCGATTTTAAATATTCATTAGAAATCTCAAAAGATTTCCTACATGATGGTATTTTATTTGTAATTTTTAGACATAAAATAATATAATTTATTTAGGACACAACGATGATGCAGTAATTATCTTATTAATGAAATATTGACATAATTCATGTTATAAACACCAAAATAAATGTAATTTTAGATTTTTTATGCATTCCACTAATTTTCTAGGTTACTATGATATATTAATGTTTATTTAATCAACTTGGTTCGAACATTTAATTCTGTTATGACTTTCACAAAAATCATATATCAAATAGTGTCAAAATTGACACAAAATAGTTTTTAAATCAAATATTATATTATTAATTGTGATTGTCTTCCTAAAAATCTAAGGATCGTCCAAATGACTTAGATAAGGATATATTTATTAATAATATACAATTTGGGGTTCTTTTGGCAAGGTTATAGTAAGTGTATTAACCATATAGTGAAAGAAAACAAAAAGACACGGTAAAAGTTAAATTATTTAACTTAGAGTTAAATCTAATTGATAAGGTTAAAATAATACCCTAAACTTGTCTAAATCTTATTGGTTGATAGGATTTCGACCCATCCCCACTTTAGCTTCGAAATAAGACCCTTTGGAACCATTATAAACCGATTTTGACTTTAATATAAAATAATATTTTGAGATATTCCTAAGGTGCCCCTCTCCTCCCCTATAAAAGGACACCTCCTCCCCCTCCTCCTCACACCAATTTTAGCTCTCAAGCTCGGCCAACCCCTGCCAAAATCTCTTCTCCACTTCCCTAGCAACATCCTAGAGGTTCTGGTCTTCCTCAAAGACCAATTTTAGTGCCCTAAGAGGAGGTCTCAAAGAGGCACTTCAAAGAAGAGGTAATTACCGTTACCAATTCTTTCATCTTTATTTCTTCTTCCACTTCTTCTTCTTAGGTTGGTTCATTATGAAGTAATAACATCAGTATCACTCATATACTGATATGTTATTATAAGTATGAAACAACCCTATTTCACCATCTATCCATCCTACGGAAAAAGAAATCACCGCGCGTGCGTACGTACGGAATACCGTCTCCACGCCGTGGTGTAATCTATTTTCCACCACCACCATACATGGATGGGTATAATGGTGTAAAGAATAACTATACATAGTTATTAAAACCTCATATTGATTCTGATATATTGTATAATCCACTCCAATTCAGTTCAATATTTATGGAAATGATATCATCGCTCGTGCGTGCGTACGGACTACCGTCTCCACGACGCGATGAGATTCATTCTCCATGTTAACCATTTAAGAATGATTATAAAGTATATATAAGAAATAATAATGAAATATATGAAATTATAAAGCTACTGGATTTATGTATATATATGTATGTATGTCATCTACTTACTTCCTTTTCAAGACAATAAGGAAAGGAAAACAGCGTTCATGCGTACGTACGGACTACCGTCTCCATGAACGGTGTTTTTCATTTTATTTATCTATCTATTATATATATATATATACACTGAATATATATGATATATAAATCATATTTTATATTCTGGAAGTAAGTAAATCATGATATAAGTTATAATTATGTCAAGAACAACAAGTCAAAACACCTACGATAAATGAAACGATTTTACCCAAAATGCTTCTTTAACATGGAATTTACAAAAGAACGGGTAATATAATGTCATAAGTGAACCATATATGATATCATGACAATGAATATGATTCTGGAATAAGTCAATAACATGATTTAAATCATTATACAGGAGGTTCGGACAATTACAAAGCAAGTCGGACATAATGTAAGGGAAATATCACAATCTCATTTTTATCCGAGATTGTTTATTCGTAAGTATTTACTAGGGTGTATTTTATCATCCACATCCATGTTTCATAAATATTTAATATTATTTCCATCCACCTACAATTGTTTAAATCCATTTTTACCCTTCGGTGAGTTTTTAGTAAAATAAATGAAAGGAATCTTTTGTCGTTTTTCGTATGAGGTACTTTTTGACTTTTCCGACAAAAGTACGAAGAATGTTTTTTTAACTTAAACGGCACGAATGGATTTTTATGGTTTTATAAAGCCTTATTTTCATGAAGCTTCCCCCAAAATATTTCATGACTATTTTTAATAAAATCTCTTTCTTTTAAAATTGCATGATGTTTTGTGAAAAGAAATTGATTTTGAAGAAGAAAGGATATTTTCCTCAAGAATTCATTTCAAGTGTTTTATCAAAATTATTTTCCATCTAAGATAATAAAGGGTTCTGTTTCTATCCATATTTTTACATTGATTTGACTATGTTGTGATGGAATTATGTTTATGAATTCCTTTATCTTATATGAATGGTTTTATGATGTCATGTTGTTTAAGAATCCCATTTTTATTACATGGGTTATGAAATGATGTATGATTTATGATTATGTGGCACACATAAGAAATGATTCATTATAAGATGGGTGGGACCTATATCTCCCTCCAATGCATTGGGTAAAGATTTTATATCTCATGAGATAGACATGGCTGAAATGGTAGGTTATACCGGTTCAGTGAAACAGGACTGAAATGAGGGTTACTCGATTCAGAAAGGGACTTTGTCCACTAAGATAGTCTTGGCAATGAGTCTTGACTAACAAGAAATGATTCTCTATGATTATGTGTGTATGCCACAAAGTTTCATGTTTTAAGTTATGATTATTGGGGATTTTATTTCACTACTATGATTTATCCCATGTTATGAAGTTATGCTCTCTTTTGCAGGTTATGATTTCCAAAAGTTATGTTCTTATGAATATGATGTGATTGATTTTTCTTTTGTATAACCTTACTGAGCATTTGAGCTCACCCTTTTTATGTTTTATTTTCCCCAGGATATAAAGAAAGGTTTTAGGTAAAAAAAAAGGGAAGATCTTTATGGGAGATATTGAAGATCTTTCACCACGATTAGAAGATTACGTTCCGAGTTTCCAAAGACACTAAACTATTACGATCCTTGTGTGTGTGTTTTTGTTATGTACTAAGTATTCCGCAAATGTAATGTAATGTCCATGTACGTCAGGATTTGGGTCGCTATAGTTACATGAATTGTGGTTTTATTATTCTAATTGAATATTTCTTCATCATCTCTCATTTCCCATTCTTTTATATATAAAATTAAAACACCGTCTGAGATGTGCTAATATACCACATTCAAGGATGATGGGATTTCAATTTCTACTACCATCAGAAATTAAAGACATTAAACAATCATTATGGTTTAACTAGACTATAATATATTTATTATGTCAAATCTATGGTTCTTGAATCTTCTTCTAACTTATGGTTTTGATTTATAAAGGAAATGAGTTCGCGGTGTCTAAAAATCCCCATTTAACCCAAATGGTTATCATTAAATAAATAGTATAATGATTCATCTTCACACTAAGTGGAAAAATAAAATTTACCACCATTAATCCATCAAAATTTTCACCAATAATTTATAACATCTGTTACGCACCATAATCCAAATTTTACATGATTCTTCATTCACATATATTAGTATATCGATCATAAAACTAACAGAGTCAAATAATGAAATTGAACCTCTTAACACATACAAAAGACCATGAGTGAAACTAATAAGGTTATAATAAATTAATTTTATGTATAATAGGTTCTGAAATAATTAATTAATGAATATAATTTCGTTATCCCGGACACTAATATCATGGGAAGGAAACCATCTGATAAAAGGTATGGGGTTTCCTCATATCACTTCCATTTTTGTGAGACATTCCTTATTCACTAATTTACCTTGTGTATGTTATATGTATACTACCCATATATGTATAATATCAGGATTCTCTTAATTTTTATCTTATCAAATGTTCTTTTTTAATATTTTTATTTTTGGGTCATACAATTCAATTGATCACAAAGTTGTCAGTATTTTCTACCTGAACCTCAATTTACATTCGAGTTGCTCTTATTCTCAATTCACCTAAATGAAAATAATATATAGTCCTAATTAATCATCATAAATTTTGTTTGAATGTTACAAATATGTGCACCAATTATAATCCTTCATCATTTTTTGGGAAGTAATAGGTTTTAAAACAATCATAAAAATTTTCATTCAGATAAATAAACCTAATTCAAGGGAACTTCTGGAATTCATACACATTTTTAGTTGCACTACTGAATCTATTTTAAGACGCCATTAATTTTATAAAATCACTCATTTTATAAAAAAAAATTATTGGTTCTTTTTTGTTATTAAAAAAACTATCATTCATTTCTAATTTAAAGTTCTCTTTAATATTTCCTATAAAATGCTCTAAAATATTTTATTTCTAAATATTAGTAAGAACACTTTTTAAATGATTTTACATTAGTGGTTCATCATTTATTCTTTAAATATAATTTAAATGTCCCAACATTTTATTTTCTAGGATATACATGTTTACAATATTATTTCATGGAAATAAAAATGAATGTCCGAATGAACTATTCTTTCATAATTAAAAAGTATTTTTCTCATCTCACATTAACATGTATGAAGTATATTCCTTGTTCACCACATATTCTGTTAATGTAGGGTATGTACTACTCTTAGTTATGTCATATAGATATTTTAATTATTACTATGATATTCTAACGGATTATGTCTTAAATGTTTCAAGGTGGTATGAGACACTTTGGAAGGATTTAGGATTATTTCCTTAGGAATTTTTCAATGGTCTCATATAAATGTATCATCATCAAGGAAATCATCTCATAGTGAATCGTGTACTTCATTGAACTTTCCCTCCTTGGATATCATATACCAAATTTAATTGAATTTTTTGTTTTTGATTATTTTGACTGTGGATGTGTAATCTTAAAACCATTCACCAATTTACTCTGAATGGTTTGTGTTTATGATTAATGTTCAGGGAAAGATATTTTCATTTATTATGTTTGTTTCAATAAGAATGTGTATGTTTTTAGGTTTTCCCCATTCATATGATAAATTAATTGAACTCAGTATATGTTGGTCGGGCCCTCTATATCCTCTCTGTGCATCGGTAAGTCGCATGAGCCAAACAAGGTCATGGAATGAGGCCTTGAAAAAATGGTTCTATATTTTTGCTGTATAATGCCTTAGAGGTATGGTTATGATGACCGAAATATACATTTACCTCATTATGAAATTATTATGGATAGTTCATGTAGTTATTCGATTAGTAGAACCCATTAACATGTTTTATTATGGAAATATTTATTCAGCTCTTATTCTTGTGATAATGTGTTAAATTGTTTTTTAAAGTCATGTGTTTTAGTCATTCACTATGCCTAATGTTTATGTTTCTATAATCTTATAATGTATTTGTTACCCCTTAATAATATTTTTATCCTAGCCATTTCATTTTTTTCCATCCCCTTTTTATAAGGAAGATATCATTTATTGAGTTTTCAAGGATGTAGTTTATTATCTTTCGTTATTTATCACATTTTGTTTCCATTAAAATTACAAAATGGCTTCCATGTATGTATATAGTTTCATCCAGACTACAAAACTGATCGGTCCTTCAGTATTTTATTCCATGTAAAAATTCCATTATATTAATATAAATCACCAACACCAATCTTCTAGATTTATGGTGTTATAGTCTCTATCAAAAGAATTTTAATAGAAAACAGGGAAACTAGATTTATAAAATGTAATTTAGTGAACAAAACCCTAAGATATAATTTTAGTTTAAAAATACAAGAATGTCCAAGAATTTTGGTGTGAAATAGATTATCATGGTCTTTCTAGAAAATAAATCACTATCTGGATACTATAAGTTAATGTGGTTATGTAAAAGATGTACCTATGAGTAACAACCCTGATAAGGGGTTTCCGTCTTAACTTGAGGTATCCTGGTACATGAAAACGGGCCTTAATGGGAAACTGGTTTGACACTCATGTGAGATATTCGTATGAAAATTCACATTTTATTTAGCCACTGTAACAAAGGTTTTATTCCCCCAAGGTAACCAATAAATATGGTTCTACGATTTATGATGCATAAATTCATGCTACGTGATATACCGTGTTTAGAGTTATATATATTTCATAATTTTATAAGCTAATATATAATATCAAATTGATTAGAAAAGGTTCTTAGTAGAAGGAATATCCACATAACCAATGCACATGATTTGAAGAGTAAGAAGGACTATATCTCTAATGTTCAAAAATATATTTTTTTCAAATGAAGATAGACTCCCATGTATCGTCATCATATGAGGAAATAATATAACAAGTTGACAAGGTATGTAAATACTTCTCTGAGTCCTATGGATTTGAAGAGAAGAAAATGAATACGAAGATGGAAGAGAAATACAGTGATAAGGGGAAGAAGGGAAAGAATATGTTTCCCGCATGTGATAATTGTGGAAGGAATAACCATGGTAAATGCTTTATGGGAATGGGAGTTTTATATAAGTTTTTAGAAAAAGGACACCAAGTTCATGATTGAAAGGGTAAGATAATGGTTTCCAATGTAAAATTCATCAACTGTTGGGAGATGGGACACATTGTAAATCAATGTCCCAAGCATCAAAGTAATATACACCAAATGATGGTTTTGGATAATGATAATGTTATGATGTTACCTAGGATAATGTAAAAATATTAATATTCCTAGTCAAGAATCATGTAATTTGAATATTTTTCCAGTAATTTATTGGTTATAAGAATTATGGAATATATGAGGACTGTACGACAATACTATTTCATCAATTATTTTAGTTAGTATGATGGATGGTTAAAAGGAAAAGTGATTCATTATAAATTTAAACTTATTATAAAAATACATAATTGATTACAAGAAAACCCATATTATATGTCTAATGTTGAGATAACAATGAAGAAATGATTGATTAAGATAATTACTGACCACCTTGGAACTAATTATTGACATGCAGAGAAGTGGTTTGTGCTATCATCAATGTAGTTTACAAAACTTTTGGATTTAAGTAATATATCAAATAACATGTATAATACTTCATAAAAATGAATGAACTCTAGTTTCTAATATGTATTTTATGGTAATTCATGTTATTACCATGTTTCAACAGGATGCATGATGAAGTTATTCACATATTTGGAATGAGAATTTTAGAGCTACTTCTTGTCGATTAAGGGTAAATTATATGTTCATCATGAAAATTTATAGACCTTCATTATAATGTATTGAATCATTATATTTTATAATTTTTAACCATTTACTAAATTGTTTATGATGATCATTGTATGGGTTTTAGAGTTAAATGTCACTACATGATAGTTTGATTAATTATTCCATGACCATGTTGTCAAATTAGGATGCGTTGTTTTTTAGTAACCAATGCATCTCCATTTCCTTTTAATAATGGAATATTATAACATTATTCTTGATGCAGGATTCCCATAATGAACTTTTGAAGTATCAACCATTAATATTGGATGTTCAATTTCAAATTTCAAAGATGAAATTTTTGTAAGGAGGGGAAAAAATAATACCACAAGGATTTACAAGTAGATTTATAATGTTCACAGAAAACTGAGTCTCTATAAACACAAATTTTTTATAAACTATCCAATTAAACATAATTGTTTCCTCATCTATGGTTTTAATTTCTAAAAACTGACATACACTATTACGTTCTGTCTGATATTTATAGTCTGATAAGTCAAAAATATTTCTTATTGAAATGTAACATTCCCATATTAATAGTATCATACACTTATGAATAGTGATGATTATTAAATTGGATAAATAATATTAACATCACCTATAAATGGATAAATACAATTTAATCACATAAAAAGTGAAAAATCAATCATGGAATATGTGTTGGCATTTTTTCATGTAAGAAATATTTTAATTAGAATTTTATAATTACGTTTATAATTTAAAATGTAAACTAATTTTCATTATTTCTTAATTTATTTTCATATGGTAATTAGATAATATTATGGGACTTTATTAATTTCACAGTGTGTAATAAAACAAGTTATGGATTTAAAATATTATTTGGAACATATTATAACTATATTTTAAAATTAAATTAAAAATATTTAGAAAATTGATTTCAATAAATGGATTTTAATTTTTAATTCTACACATCAAAAAATGGTTACGGTTTATTGTTGGGATTTTCCTAAAATACTCAACATTTTGATGAATAGTGGAATAGGGTAAAATAAAATATATACAAATTATCAATTAAATGCACTATATATGACATCGTAACTACTGTAAGGACACATGGTTAGAACTCAAATGCACTTTCTCATATTAGGGGTCCCATGAAACATCACTATTGGTTTTCACTTGTTTTTCAACTTATTCAGAGAACTATACAGATTAGTATAGACATTTGACACCATAAAATGATTTTACAGGACCTTTCAGTTCCTTTAAAGCGAATCGAGATATCCATAAATTTTTCCAAGAAGTTGAAACTCTGGAAATATTCAATCTAAGAATCCAATACACAAAAAAATCAATAGACATTTATTTAATTGAGAAAACATATTTATCTCTATCATGTATTATAAAATGACAAATGTGCTTAATCTTCAACAATGTGCAGCTCCATCAGCACAATAATATTAAAATTCATACATGATTCTTTTTCTTAAACCTGTAGAAAATATATTACTCAATGTTATTCAGGATTATATCTTCTTTATAATGTGAGATAATAAGGATGTACAAAGAATATTTCACTATTCATTAAAAGGATAAGCAATATAACATTTCAGTACTTTATTATCATTAGAGTTTTCACTTGTCTACTCTTCATCATATTTATTTCTTTCCTTCCAGAGTAAGATATATATAGAAAATAAATATTCATTTTTAACATCAGAATTCCTCTTCCTTCGAATATCAAAAATAAATAGATTCAACAGCCTTCATAAATATCACTTGAATGACATATCACCACTACTTCATTATTACTATAGAAAAGAAATATAATAAAATCATTAAATATTAGTTGAATAAATCTTCTAGTAAAATTTACATATTAATAGCAGCATTGATTGATTTAAAATTTCTTTTTAATTCCATTAAAACCTATTCAAATATAATCAAAGTATTACCTAAAAACTAGAATTAGAATCTGAAGTTTAATAAAAAAATGAATTTGAATAACTTTGCATCCTATGACTATGGTGGAAAAATGATGTTAGAATAAACTAGTCATTTTTCACTCTAAATATTATTTGTTATATAGTTATTGATAATAATTTGGATTTTTTAGAATTTATTCAACTAATAAACTGATGAAATAATTCCTGATAAAATGAGGCAATTTAATATACAATGAACCATGTAAAATAGAGTATCATCACAAACATTGAAAATATTCAGAATATTTGATATTTTAATATTTAAAAGAACCAAATATCTTCTAATTTGCTATAACCATGATGCATGTTTTTTAAAACATAAAAAATACGAAGACATCAATTTCATAATGATCTGAATATTGTTGCACTTACCATCATGATATTCCAGTCATTAGGTTATAGATGTAGATGATCCATTCTCAGGAATCAAATTTCAGTTGTGTACACCAAACAACATTCTATATTTCCAAATACAATTTTTAATATTTTTTTATATAATAGACTAGGTTCTTATGTACAATAACTCATGAATGTTGCAGAATTTCAAAATAATCTGTCAAAAATCATTTTCAAAATTTTAGGTGTTTTTCATCTTCTTAATGCTCTAGTTCATATAGTAAACAAAAACGGTATTTTCCAAAAGATGTAGTATTTATATTTGTAAATAACTTTAAAACACTTCATCTTATAATGAAATGAATAGTTTATCATAAAATCATATGATAGCATCTTCATCATTCGGTTTCATGTTATGTTTACATGTCGTAACATAGACAATTTCTATTTTTTATGTAAAATGATTTCCATGCATGTAGAACGCTTATCGTCAATTTTTATATTAATAAATTAAACATAAAAAAATTAACAATTTTTTTACATCAGCATCATACTTATATACAATATTTATAATTTCATGATGTTTTTTTGTCATCATGATGTTCAATGTGTACCAACATGCTTGACGTAATAATATCCATCATTTTGAAGTACATAATAGATTACAATTTCACAATGTTTTATAACAACACGAATAGAATGGATTCTTTATACAATAGGTTGGGGGTAGAAAAAATTTCCTTTTTAAACTCTAAAATATCAAATTACAATGAGCCATATTTCTGTATTTTAGTTGTTGAAGTATGCAATGAATATCATCTCCTTGGATAAATAATTTCACCATGTAAAGAGATTCATGGAGGGATGATTTTTAGTTTTATAGATAAATAACACATGGAATTAGTAGTAAAGTAGGGTACATTGTAAATTTCTATTATTAAAATTTTTGTTCAATAATGTAGGATTCAACAAATCATGGTTCCTAAATATAGGGTTCATTTCAAACGTATGGTACATGAACCATACTTTTGAATCAAAAGTAGGGTTAATGGAAATTTTCATTTGGTTAATTGAATCCAAAATATGGTAGAATAACCATAAATTTGTATTAATATTAGGGATTAACAATTCTAAAAGTAGATCTGCACTGTTCTAACCAATGGATTCAACAAAACCATTATAAAAACTAGACAAAATACATTTAGATATATCAATTATTTTTAGATCCCAATAATAGTAGATTCATCTTTCATCTGTGAATACATATATTTTGGAATTATAAATAGATTTATAATGGAAAAGTAATTAAATCGATCTGAATTATATATCTCATAATATCTTAGAATGAGCGAAGCAAGAACATTCTACAAAACTATAGTTCTGAAAAATAATCGCAGAAGAACAAACAATTTATTTATGATTCAAAAAACCTTTTTAGAATTCAATGTAAACTATTGAAATCAAGAAAATATTTTTGGGTTTTTAATCCACTAGGTTTCAAATGATTCTGATATCTTTATAAGATTCGGCAAATCTAAACAATTATTTTTTAAAATTGGTTCCTTATAGATTTGTGACACTTCTATAGAAAATTCAATGAATTTTAGTACTAAAATAGCCTTTTAAAAAATCATTATAAAATAAAAATGTTTATATAAATCCCTTAGTTATCTAATAGTACAAGGATCATGTGAATATTTTCATTGTATCATGATAAATAATATAAATTCATAGGTGACTTTAAGATGAAAACATTTATGTCACATGAACAATTGGTAACAATTTTGATGAATTGTTTCACCATCGTTGAAACTAAATTGGCTAATTAAATTAACATGTGAAATAAACATAATATTTTTATCATTAAAATTTAACAAACATGATATGATTATAATAAATATTAATCTATATATAAAATAAATACAATGACATACTAAATCAGGAACACATAACTAAAACCATTTGAAAACAAAGAGTGATGGGTCGTATTAATTATCAATACTAAATAATTATGAAAATGACTCACAGCCACTCAATATTCCCCCCAATTCTAATAATTGGAAAACCATAATTCCCTACCATATTTTTCACTCCCTTTTATAAGGATCAAAAAGATGATTTCTTAAGTATATTATATAATACATTATATTTTTCCTATTTTATAAAGAATGTGAATTAAAAATTTATATAACAGATACAAAAAAATTTATATTTTGAAATTCAATATTTTATTTCCTTTTTTTAAAATATAAAAAAGCTGAGTAATTAAAAATGTTATATAATAAATATTTGGAATACATGTAATAGAGTAAAATGTCCATAAATACCTGCATCCATTAAAAAGAAAAAAATATATAATCAAGGATCCATAAAAAGAAATATAATATTATTAAATGAATAAAAGGTGCTTCAATTGAATGTATTATAAAATTTAATTAATCCACTATAATTAAAAAATTAAAAACATGCAAAATATTTAAAATTACTCCCCTTCAGACATATCATAAATGTAAATGATATTTAAAAAAGTACATAAAATATTTTCAAGGAATATTAAGAAAAAAATTATTTTAATGTAATTTAAAATTAAAAATTTAAAATGGACACTTTCACATGTTATAAATGACCTGAACATTATAATAAAATAATTTAACACATGCAATAATAATTAAATTTCACCCATGTAATTAATTTTAATATTAGGAAATTAATACATGAATATATTAAAGATATCTTTTTTGATAAAATCATAAGATATATGTTGATGTTCATTGGTTAATAAAATAATTTAACTAATTATTTCATAAAATAATATAGTGAGAAAATGATTAAACAGTTGAAGCATATGAAAAATTAAATGTAATTGAGTATAATATTATAATGTTTTCCACTCTATATAAATCAATTTGTTCATTTAAATATAATATTTAAATGTAAATAAAATACTTTCTGAATTTTAATAATTCAGGATTAATTGAAATTTTATTTTAAATAATAATAAATAGAAATATAAGAAATATACTTAATTTTCAATAATCCACTTAATGATGTAACATATATGTCTATAGGCGCAAGCTTGAAAAATAAAAATTATATGTTCTTATTTGTACCCATATTCTTTTGGGTCCTTCAGGGTTAAAAAATAAGTGTTTAGGTATCAAAAAATAATTCTTTTGATCAAATAGTTTATAATTAAATATTTATAATACGTTCAAACCGTGAACATTATTCACCCCATAAATTTGCGGATTCTATAAAGAACATTCATTAGAATAAATTATATTAGTACGATAATAAAAACATATAATAGTAGACATGATTTTTTTAATTGAACCATGTTCAAAATAATTCATATATGGTTTTTTCTTTTCACTATTACAACTAATACATGTTTTTCCTTTATGATTTTCCCATGAATATTATCCCAATAATTATCTCTCTTAACAAAAGTATACTAGAATCATTATTTAAATTATCATCTTTAGACAAAATATAATTAATTTTAGTTTAATGTAGATCATAAGAAACATTGGATGAATTTAATCATAAATATGAATATTTTTATTATAAAATATCATTATCAATTGAAATAGAACCATATTATTTTAAATGTTTCCAATGCTCTTAATTTACAGATTAAAATTTTTATTGAAGTATTCCTAAATATTTATCACGTTCATCACGAGAAAGTTTTCTATGAATGAACATTTAGAGTAAGATGATTGTACCTCATCATCATGGTCTATAAGACATATATACTCTTTTTTCTTTTCTTAGCAATATTCACGGTTTGCAGTTGATTCATCACTAGAATCCAAATGACTATAAGAAGAATGGTCAACCCTACAAATGTTTCATGCATCATTTTCCTCTTTGATATAAATTTTATTTTATGTTTTTTCTATATCTCAACTCCTCACATATAAATTAACCCCTTTAATTCTAGATTTATAATGAAATTTTATTTTCCATGGAAACAACACTATTGACCACATCTACAAATTTTTGGTTTCCTTCATAAGAAACATCAATAGTGAATAACATCTGATAGGTGGTAGCACATTGTGAATCATGATAAATTTTATCAAGAGATTGGTGACTTCCACAAGTAGTTAATCTTATCCAGAGACACTTAAAACATAGTACTTGTATTTATCACATTAAAAGGATATTACAAATGCCTTCTGGAAATGACCCAAAAAATTATAAATAAAATTCCCCTTTCTAATTTATTGGAATTTCTCATCATGAAATATGGTTTTAGAAAACAATTTATCTTATTCTGCTTTATAATATCCAATTGGATTTAGTATATCGTTACATATCATTTCCATTGATAATATTTCCATTGAACACTGATCACATGATTATTATAATTATAGGGTTTTAAGAATGAAATTGACACAAACAAATGAAGTGATAATGTCAATTAGATAGATCTTACCCTCTAAAGCCCATTAATCGGAGTGTCCTAGAGACATATAATTTCTATTATTTGGCTTTGATGGAGACCATGATGTGATCAAAAAACATAAGCATGATCGAAATAGTGTAATGGAGAAGTTCAAGTCATCGTGATCATGACAAATACAATGTCCGCCAAACTACATCTTGAAAGCCCCACCACCACACACAATACTCTTAGTGATTTTGCAGGTGTATTAATAAAATATGTGTCAATAAAATAAATATAATGGTATTTACATTATTTTGTATTGAAAAATGAAATAATATTCATCCAATTATAATTAAATTGTAATGGAATTTTATTTATATACAATAAAGAACAAATTTTATATTTATGGTAATATTAAAATTCAATTAATGAATATAAGAATTACTGGATTTGTTAAAGAAATGTTATTTTAATTAAATATAATTATTAAATTATTTTTATCAAATATAAATGATCATATAATTTTTTATGAAATAAAATGCTTCTATTATTAGGTTTCTAAAACAACTATTATAATAAACCCTTCATTTTCAATAAATATCTATCTTTATTTTAAAATTGAAAATTCACATATTATTAAATAATGTACATGAAATTAGTATTATTTTTTTAATTATACCACAAAATTATATAACGGTGAATTTTTCATAATTTTTTGATATTGTTTAATTTAATGGTAAATAGTATATATCTTATAAATTTACAGTGTTTTTTAGGACTCCATGATGACCCAAATGTGATGTAAAATTTAACATAAATGGGATATATGACCAAACATATGTATTTTCATTAAAATATTTTTTATTAATATTTTATTTGTTTTGAAATAATTATTTAAATCCTTCATAACGTATGATATATATTATGAATTTAATATAATTTCATTAAGACTATGAGTCAACTCCACATCAACAGAGGAAATATTTTAATATGTTCCGACATGGGACATCTAAAATAAAAAATTCACTCCCTTTGGTAGAAACAATGGTACAAACCCGTGGGGTTATTTGTGGTGTTCTAGAATTTATTATATAAAATCCAAAACCAAAATAATAATGAAATCCTAATAAATTCATATATAGACCCACTCAATATCCCATTTATATTCAATCAAACGCCTAATAAAATGTCCAAAATCTACCCTCCACTCTCCAGATTCCTCCCACGGTTCCCCCAAGCCATGAATACGTCCCTCACAATCCATTTTAGTCAGACATTCAAGTATAGTATACCCACCATCCTCTCCCCCATTTAAATTCAACCCACTAATTTGAAATTAGATCATATAATTTAATATGATTATATTTTCATACATTTAAATTCACTATCATATTGTCTATTTGTTGTTATTTGACTAAGTTATCATTTCTCCTCCACAATTTGGACCCTTACCTATGTCGTTACAATGATGGAATTCCACAAGGTATCGATCACACTCCCCATTTATCAAACCCTCCTTTTATGTTATACCTCAAAATTTTCATTTGATTATGATGGGATATGATATTCCACATTCCTGATACAATAAAATTTTTGTATAAATCATTATAGATTCCAATCACTCTCATGAAGCGTCCAATTCACCTTTATGTACACCCATTACCATGCCAATATTTCGTATGGATTTTTTTTCTCTATTCTTGTTTCTTTATTACCATATTCATTATGTTTCAAAATTTCTAATGTTGTGATATTATCATAAATCCCCATATAACATTCCATTTTTGGTCTGAATAATTGCATGCCCCCTGAACTCACATCAAACATTTTTATAAATTTTTTTGTAACATCTTTAATCTTCAAAAGTTTCTCAATGATTTTCCATGCCAAATAAAATTATGTAGTGAATACCATACTCATTATTATATTTATTCTATTCACCTTTATGAAAATATATGTTACTATTGGAAGCATAGATTTATTTAATTCAAATTTCATGACCATGGATCAAAATATAATGATTAATGAATCTATGTCTTATGATAAATGTGGGACACATATGCTTGTGAATGAAATAATTATAATAGGTGTGCCAAAATATTTCTCCAATGCATTGTGTAATGTTTAGTTTCATTATATGTAATGTTGGTATAGGGGAATACCTAATTCATTTATGTATATTTTTTCACCGTGAAGTTGGGGTGGTTTAGCATTGATCTATGTACATGGTTCAATGGATTATGTTGTTGCCACATTTCCGATGTTACGATTATCATGATATATCATTCCATATTATTCAGGTTACATTTTTTCCTTGTTGATATGACAATATTCTATCATGTATGAATTATTCCATGTTTATTATCTTATTGGTATTCACAGATCACACCATACAGATATATGTACCGTGGTTACCCCATGAATTTTTATGATCGAATTAGTATTTGGAGAAATTAAATGATGTTATCAATAATGTTGTTATATTCCATGTTTTATGTTATTATGAAATGCACCTATTTCCAAAATACATTAGGCTTATAATTTATCCAGGATTTATAAAGTGTAGTATTATGTAATAAATCATGTATTACTATAAAATAATGATAATGATTGTTATAGTTGTAATTAGCGAAAAAAATTATATTTTTTTGGAATAGGAATATAAAACACTATTGAAAGCCTTAGGGATAAGACCATGTATTAGAAAAAATCCATAGATTTTGGTTAGTAGTGTGTGTGGTTTATTTATAAAATACATCCTTTTCTGGATAATACAAGTGGAGGAGGTTCTGGAATAAATGTACCAAGAAGTAACAACATCGATAAGGGGTTTTGGTCCTAACTCAGTGTATCCTAGTACATGACAATTTTCATTAATATGAACTTAGTTTGAAACTCTTGGGGATAGGATTTTGTTAATTCAAAATATAATTAAGATCCATGATTAATGGACATAAAAATTCCCATAAGAATACTTGTTAGTAAATAGATCCGAGATAACATAGTTCGAAGAGTAGAAATATATAAGATGATGAAATAAATTTAATTTATATGTTATGAAATTAATTTCATTGGATTCCCCATTATGTTTTTATGGGTTTAAGATACTCACCCCAATTTTTCAATTCAGTCTAGAAAAATGGCTAGAAATATGAATAATCGCCTTTACAAAGATGTGAAGCTACAAGTGATGACTACACGAACGAAATTCTCAACCTGATGGAAGAAAAAATCAAAAACATTGTCAAGATACTCTCTTAATGAACTGATGTCCTGAATACAAACATAGATCTAGAGGAGAACCAACTACACCCCACCCCCACCCCCCTTGAGAGAACAATCCATAATCGAGTTCACCATAAAGAAGGGACTCATTAATTCAATGGATAATTTGATCCCTTAATCATAGAACAGTGGATAAACTCTATTGAGAAGATACTCTCCATCCATAAATGTTCAAAACAATAAAAGGTTCTAATAGTTGTTTATCATATAGAGGGATAATTTGATCAGTTGAAGAAATTTATCAAGAATATGAAGCATGATGAAGATATTTAAGCGACTGAGAATTAAAATTGAAATGAATCCCCTCACCATCATGAAAAAAGATGACGAATATATCAGGTCATACAAGGAAAACATCCCAAGATATTCACGATACACCTCCAACTTTGTTGTTACACCTTAATACATAGTTGTCCACTTATTTGGTGGAAAAAACATAGTCTATGAAATGTCTGGTACCTCCATGAATTTGATAGAAAACTAGAAATTTTATGATGTGTCTTCAATGTTTAAATGATGATAGAAGAATCTCATTGTTATTAGGGGGATTTTATATGATAACTGAATGTAAATTCTAGATGTGTTATGGAGAAATATAACAATGATAAGAAATTACAGCATCCCAATTCTCAATGGTTTGGAATGAAGTATTTTGGAAATTTCCTAAGGGGAATGAATAAATTCTTGAGGTGTCAGAAAGAATGATACCTAGTCAATAATTACTGAAAAGAGAGACCCACTCATGTGATAGAGGAAAGGAATTCTCTTGTCAACACTTATCTTATTGTTCGGTGCATAAAATTCAAGGAACTGGGGCACTTTACAAACAAATTCCGATAGCCATGGTTTTTAAGAGGCAACCAACAACCTCCATGGTAGAAAGGTTGAGATTTTACTATCCCTACCAATGATGTGTATCCAAAAAATGATGTCGTTATAGGTATGCTGGTTATTCATTCAAGAGTATGAAATGTACTTTTTTATTATGGTTATATGGATTCCTTAGTTTCATAAAGGTCTATTATAACTATTCAAACATCACCACGAAGAAAGTAAGTAGGGATGTCAGTTAAAAAGAAAAATGGGGAAATTATGTCATTCAAAATATATAACTCCTCCTCCGTCGATGTATGTGGGATGATCTTTTTGGGGTTCTTTTTCATACTCCCTAAGGTATAATTTGATTGAATTCTCTGCATGGATTGGCATTCCCTATATAGAGCCAACATAAACTTCCATGAAAAGTAAATCATTCTATGTATCGATAATAGACCCCCAATTGTATACATGTTCATGGTAGATGATGGATTTTCTTTATATCTATCATTAAATCATATATAGTATTTCCCCATGATCAATATTATCATTCTAAAATGATTCAGTATATGGAATAAACCATCATCGGAGACATTATTATTATGCGGGAATACACTGATATCATTCCAATGAATTTCCCAGTCTTCCTCTTAATAGGGACTTCAAATTTTCAATAGAAATTATTCCAGGGAAATGACCAATATCCATGAATCGATATTTGATAGGTGTTCTGGAACATGAGAAGATATAAGTACAACAATAGAAAAATCTAAATAATGGGTTTATACACCCATGTGATTCACTACGGGGTACACTAGTCCTCTTTTTCATGAAGAATGACGAGTCAATGTGACATTGCTTTGATTATCATCAGCTCAACAAGGTCTTGATAGAGAACAAGTATCATATTAGATGGATTGATGGCTAATTTTATCATCTAGGTGGATCACAATACATCTCCAAGGAGGATCTTTGTTCATGATATTATCATGAATGGGTGAAGAAGGCTGATATCCCTGAAGACTTCTTTTGGTACAAGGTATGATCACTATGAGTTTGTAGTGATTCCTTACGGACTCACTAATGTTCCATAAATCATTATGGGCTTGATTAATGGTGTCTTTTAAAATTATGTCAACAAACATGTGGTAGTCTTTATAGATGATATTCTAATATACATAAAACCCAAGGAAGTTCGTGAGTAACATATGATAATTGATTTAATGGAATTTTGAATGGATATACTTAATGAAAAGTACATCAAATGTGGGTTATAGTTATGGAAATTCTCATTCTTGGGATATATCATCACAAGGAAAGGGATATCTATGTATCCTTCAAAGACAATATAAATTAAAATATGGATGAGTCTAGCATATGTGAATGATATCCCTGGTATCCTTGGGTTATTTGGGTATTATCGCTGATTTTTGAGATATTTTTCATGATTGTCAAACCCTTTTAACAGGATAACTCGAAATGGATTCATGTTTACTTGGAATGATGAATGTGAAAATAAATTCAATGACTTGAAAAAGGAGTATCATCACTGCCCTTATGCTCGTACTACCCACATATGGAGATATTTTCATAATTTTTAGTGAGGTTTCAAAGAAGGTATTACTCTGTGTGTAGATAAAAAATGAAAAAAATCATAGACTATTATTAACAAAAGATGAATGTTCAGGAACAAGAACTATCCACCTTAATATAAATAGTTGGATACGGTGATCTTCACATTGAAAATATGGAAGTATTATCTATTTTGGATGAATTGGGTAATATATATATTGGTTATAAAAGATTAAAATATTTATTCACGCAGATTTAGTTTAATATGATATAATGAAAATGGTTTGAGCAGATCAAGGACTATGTCTGCTCGATTCCCTACCATCCGGGTAAAGTGAATAAAGAGGAAACTAATCTAAGTAGGAAGGATCCAAAAAATTAACCATTGATCAGATTTGAGAAGGATAAAATTTTCATTGAATTAATGAATATATACTTGGGAATAATAAAGTAATTTATATCATTAATCTATTCACAAATTATATTGCAACCATCTCTTATTGAAATGCTAAAGGATGATCAATAAAATGATGTAGGAATTTAGAAGATCGTGGAAACTGTATGAAAATGGAAATCCTTAGATTTCATTTTCAATTAATAGGATTTGTGAGATTAGGTTTATGCCATTGTGTTCCATCAAATCCTTTGTTATGGAATGAACTGTTGGATTGTGCACATAGTTCAGAATTCTCTAATTCATCATAAAGCACAAAGATGACTCAAAATCCACATGAGAACTATTCGTGGTAGAATATAAATAAGTACATCGCTAAATATACTTAAAAGTGTTAGTTATTCTAGAAATTCATGTCTAAAAATGAAATATAGGGGTATAATGCAACCATTACCCATACAAACATGGAAATGGGGGAACATCGACATAGATGATGTTATCAGTCAATCAAAGTTATCCAGGAGAAACAATTTTATATGAGTTATTGTGGATAACCATACAATGTAAGCACAATATATTTCAATTTTAAAGGACATGTCATTAGATAAACATTCCATCATATACATCGAAGAAGTGGTAAGGTTTCATGGAGTGCCACAATCGATTATAGCCATTCGAGATATGAGATTCATCACCATGTTTTTCAAAAGACTCCAAAATTATCAAAACACTTACCTGAACTTCTATACGACTTACGATCCTCAAATTTATGTCCATTATGAGTGCACTATCCAGAAAATTGATGTTACGTTTTGAGAATATATTATGGACTTGAATAGTGGTTGGGACTAATATCTTTCTATGGTGAAGTTATCATACAAAAAAAGTATCCACTCATGCATCCAAATGGCACCCTATGATTCTCGTGAAGGGAGGAGGTGTAGATCACAAACATGTTGAGATGATGTTGGGTAACAAAAACAACTAGGTTTTGAAATAATTGATGAAATGTTTTCTAGGATTAATACCATTCAATAACACATCAAGACTGCATAGAGCCGATAGAAGAGATATAATTAGATTCCTTGATGACACATATAGTTTAGTGTAAGAGATACCGTTTTCTTCCACATATCTCCTTTGAATAATGTTCTGAGATTTCTGAAGAGGATAATTCTTAATCCAAGGAACATCAGATTCTTTGAGAACCTTGATCACATCTGAATAGTGGGTTATTGACTACTACTACCACCAGACCTATATCTTGTATAAAATGAATTCCAGGTATCCCTCTTATGTAAGTACATAACATACCACAAATTTTTTCTCAATCTAGAGGTGTTAACATTGGATAAATCCTTTTATTATGAGGATCCGCTGGGTAAGATCATATATCATACAGAAAAATTTCATTGAAATAAGACAATGAACATTGTCCAAGTGTTGGAGAGTAACCAAAATATTGATTAAGAAATACTGAAACCATAGTATGAAAAAAATCTGAATTACCATCATCTGTTTTGGTGTGGGAAATTAAAATTTCATAGGTGAAATTTCATAATGTGGAATATTGTAATGACCCAAACTATTATTATGAAAATTACACTTTTTTATTTTTTTAAATAACTTATCATGGAATATGGTTATAAAAATCACATGAACTTATTCAAATTTATTATTTACAATTCGATTAAAAATACCATTAAGTATATATTTTGTTGATAATATAGCTGTTGATAATTGATCACATGATTAGAAGAGATATATGGTTTTGACAAATCTAATTGACACAAACCGAAAAATTTATGTCCTCAACTGCTATGATAAATCCCTATAAAGATCCTTTATCGGGGAATCTACGGGATATTTCATTTCTATGATTTTCCCTTCACAATGCCCAAGATGGTATCAAATAATATAAGCTTCAGAAAAACTATTTATTTTAGATGTTCAATCTCATTGAGCTCACGGACCAAACCTTGTTCATCGAACTACCCCATGAAAGTATCATGGTCAAGCCCCTTACTCATCAAGCGTTTAATGGTCTACTAAATGGATACACATCAAGAACCTATCAATATGATTATGTGCACTATTTTTTATATAATAATTAAAACATTTACATTCTATTATTATTACTTTTAAAATTATTTTAATTTGATCCTTCAAAATAATTGGGTTTTTTGTTATTAATAAAATTCAATAAATTATTTTATGAATTAATTTATTTTTATAATAAATAATATTTAAGAAAATTTTTATTAGTAAATGTCTTTTATCAAATATAAATGATCGTTTATTTTTTTTAAATTGTAATTAAATTTTTATTAGTGTTGAAAAGATGCTATTGTAAAAAACATTTCATTTTTATAATTATTATCATTTATTTTAAAAGTTTTAATTCATATATTTATAAATTTATTTTGATAAATTGTATTTTAATTTTTTAATTTTACAATTGAAATTATCTAGTGTGTGATTTTTCATATTTTTTTATGTTAATGAAATTTTCAGGTAAGAATTAACTACCGTATAAATACACATACTTTTTTATGATATCATAATGACATAAATTTAATGTAATAAGTAATATAAATGGGATACATGACCCAATATATTATTTACATTTAGAATTATTTGATTTTGTTTTTTTTAATTATTTTATAATGCCTATGTGGATCATCAAAAACTTTTGATATATTTTATGTTTTTAAAATCATTTCCTTAAGAGTGTGAGAGACATCTACATCACCAAGGGTGATTTTTTAATATGTTCTTCTATTGATCATAAAAAATAAAAACACATGGGAACAAAACATTGGATGTTTTGTGGTTTTTAATATTTTATTTTGTAGAATCCAAAACCACAAGAATAAATAAAACTCCCCTCATTTTCCATATAATCCCACCAAATATCCCATTTTTCTTCACCCAAAATCCATGGATCATGTCTATATTTTACCCAACACTCTATATAGTTCCCATGAGGAACCCTAAATCCCATAGTAAGTCTTTACCTATCCTTTGGAGTCACACCATTGAGTATGGGATTCTCACCCTCCTCTCCTCCTTTCAATTTGAAGAAACGACTTTGAAATTATCTCTTATAATATCAATTTTTTATATTTTCAGTCATTTATAATCATTACTGTTCATTAAATTTCAATTATTTTGAATCGTTTATCGTTTATCCACCGCCATTTTTACCCTCACCTAAGTCATTACTTTGCCAAAATTTCATAAAGGATCTTCCGCTCTAATCTTTTATCAAGCACTCATTTTATGTTATGTCTTTTAACATTCATTTTCTATTTATGGGATATGAAATTACATATTTTCCATACAATCCATTTCATTTATAAATGATGAGATATTACTTTAACTCTCATTAAGCCTCCCATGATCATTTTTGTACACATGTTACCATGTCAAAATTTCATAGGGACTATTTTCTCAATCCATGTTTATTCGTTAACTGATTCATTCAATTACCAATTTTATAATGTAGGTATATGATTTTACAAGTCCCTATTACATAATATTTTATGTCCAAAAATGGGATACCCATTTCTTTATCTTGTCCCCATTTTTGTGAATATTTATGTAATTTCGTTATGCTACCGAAATTTCACCATGATTTTCCATGACAAAACAATTGTGTAGTTAGTATCATTCCCGTTATTGTATCACGGTTATTCACCATTGTGAATATATATTAATTTATCGAGGAATTACATGAATATAACTTGTATTACTTTATTATGTAACAAATTATGATGATGAATGAATACATGACGTTTGATTTTTGTGGGACACATAAGCATGATAATCAAATGAATTTGATGGGTACCCCCATATAGAACTCCAATACATTGGGTAATGTTTAGTATCATGATACATCATGTCACAACCCGCCCTTGGGGCCTGTGTTGTGACTACCCCAATCCCTCCATCCATAGACCAGGGGTTGTCGACTAGCACCAATGTCGTAATCCCAATAAAAGGAGAAGACATTGGCTTTTAACATGTAAAAAACACATAGTCTTAACACAAGAAGTAGAGGCAAAAAATACTAAAAAATAAAAGTATGGTGTGCTAAAAGTAAGTGGGCCAGTATACAAATCCAACTGAATAACAAGTACAAGTATAAGTAAAAATGAAAAACATCCCTTGAATCGTTCACCTAGGAATCCTAACTGAAGGGTAGGTACAGAACTCGATCAACCCGTCCCTACGGTACGTCCCATCTAGTCCATCTCCGAGTAGCCTTCGTCTGTCACCCTCAACCTCGATCACTATTGTCTGTCATCTGCACAGAACACTACAAGCTATAGGTGAAGCCTGTGCAGGGGTGAGTATAACAATACTCAGTAGGGGACCCAGAGACCCTCGAAGGTCTCCCAGAATCCAGAAAGGATAAACCACAATAGAAAGATACAAAGATGAAATATCAACCAACCATACTTAGGTATATGCCCATACATATAACTAATTTACCAGTCACAGTCTGGCTCCAAATCTCGAGCCCAATCACAACCTAGTCCAAAAACTAAGTTCAATCACCAAAATGATAATCGTTGAAAGACAGGAATCATCTCACATAGGTATACATCTTCCGTAGAGCGACAATGATGATCAGATGTAGTCAATGATTCATCTAAGCTGTCAGACGCACACAGGATACAGAACCAGCTAATCTGTCAGACCCACAAAGGATATAGGACCAGCTACTCTATAGGACCCACATAGGATACAGGAACAAAAGTCAAAACTCTCAGACCCTCAGAGTATCCCAGTAAAGTAGTCATTGATGTCGAACCCACGGAGGATTCCGGTTCTGTAGTCATCACTGTCGAAACTACGGAGGATTCTGGTACAGTAGTCATCGATGTCGAACCCACATAAGATTCCGGTATAATAGTCATCGTATTCGAACCCATGTAGGATTCTGGTACAGTATTTGTCACAGTTGAACCCACGTAGGATTCCGGAACAGTAGTTGTCGCATCAAGCTCTAGGGTTCTTGCACACAGCACGCTCGATTCCGGGAGGGTCCGCTCCATGAGTCAAGTGTCAATACATCAACTAAAGTCCTAATATGATACATCCTTTAGTTCTGTCTCATCATAAGGAACCCAACACGAAAGACCACGGGTCAATCGGACGCCCGGTCTGAGAGTTATTGGAATTTTCGTTCCAGGGGCCCAGTTGGATTTAGGCTCATTTCATACCCGGACATTTTCCATAGTTTACTAAAACTCACATAGAGTATTTCAAAAGGACTGCCTCATCACAAGGGTCCTACTGTCATAGACGGCGTGTCGATTGGAAGCACAGTCTTGAAGATATTCATATTTAAGTGAAGTCAGTCTCGACCCATTGAGCCCAGTGGGACGGCGGGTCGGACAAACTCGGCTCGGCGGGTCCGACCCGGTTGGGGGGTAGGACCGGCTAGAATCGGCGGGTCTGACCCGTCTGGGGGCTTTGCCCGCCCCGGCTCGGTGGTTCTGACCTGGATGGGGGGTCGGCCAGGCCTGGTGGGGCGCGACCCACCTCTGGATCCGGCCGGCGTTGCGGGCCGGCCCGATTCGCCCAGCACCACCAAATGGTGCCACCTCTCCCCTACCCTGCCGATTGTAGCCGGCCAGTTCTGTAAAGCGCATGCAGCCCACGTTGCGGTCCACAGTTCTATACATGCATCTCCTGCGGGCGCTGTGGTTTTCCAGCCCGACCGGCAGGCGACCGGCTGGTTTGCCAAGCAATGCGTCCTGCTCCACGGGCCGCAGTCTTCTCCGCACAACACCTGTGGGCACCGTGGTCCTCTATCCCGTGGGAAAGTAGCTGGCTGGTTCTTCCAGCCAAGCGGCATGCGTATGCGGGCCATGGTATTCCTCCATGCAGACAGCGCAACGACGCTGGTCAAACCCCGAAGCGGCCCAGCTTGGCCGCAGCCTTCGGGTCCATAATGCGGTGCGATGGGGTCATGCCTCTTCATCTGTCGCGTCCCTCCCAGCCGTGGTTCCTCTTTCAACCACCGCTGTCCTCCATGCCGTGGATATTCTCAGGTGCGGTGCAACAACACTGCACCCCTTCTGCTCTGCCTCCGACGTCATCAATTGGAATCTACAAAGGGGAGGGTTGGACCATGTTCTTGTGGTCTGAACCCTCCTTGTTACATTGATAACAATCGGCACATCATCCACTATCTTAATGTTATAGAACGAAGGGTAGAATCAAACATTAATGTAACTCATACCTTGATTCAATGTACATTATCGAAGTTGCGGAAGATGGTGTCACGGAAGATGGACGACATTCCATCAACATTAGAGGGAATGTCGTTATCGTTGGTGGTTTTCTTTGTGGGAGGTGTCTTGCTTTTCTTTCCTCGGTTAGAAAGAATGAAGTCACATCATCGTTCAGCGGTGGAAAATGGTGTTCTTCGTCGGGAGGATATTATTCCCCCAAGAGTTCCTCCCAATTGTCCCAACCAAAGAAAAATTATGCCAACTCCAACCATAATAATATATCACATATTATTATGTTGGCATAATGAATTCAAAATAATTCATATTAGATGAGCCAATTAATTAATTGTAAGCAAGAAAATTAATTGAGGGAGAGTTGGTATCATTATGAGGGAAGGTGGAAGGTGGAGGGTTTAACCCACATGAATGGGGGGTTCCAAGGGTTTCAAGCCTGTGTGGCCCCCCCTAGTAATATCCTTCAATGGTAGGTTATGTGAAGGTTTTCCCCATCACTAACCTCTCTTTAGAGGTTTTAACCACCAAAATATAAAACTATGTTGCACATATTTTTATTTGACTTATTTAGTAAATCCAGAAAATTAACTTCCACTCCCGATAAAACACAACTTCAGTAATGATCTTCATAAGCGAATACTGGGGCTGCGATTTCATCAGTTTCCTTGGATTTCAATTCGAAGCATCGGTTTATAAGATATAAAATCATGCACATACTTTCACTAAACGTACACAATAAAAACATCAAAATTTCATTCCAGGCACACCGGGCCTCGGAATCAAGCGTCGTCAGAAACTGCAGACTCGTAAAATTATCGGGTATTTAAGAAAAAAATTCCCACAGGATTTTTGGGCCTTTACATTCTCCCCACCTCAAGGATCTACATCCCTGTAAGCTGCAATACATACTAAGGAAAAAAAATGGTGGTACTGAGAACGCATCTGAGCCTCCCTCTCCCACGTGCTCTCATGGAGGTTCTCGTGCTGCCAGCAAATGCGCACCAAAGGAATCGACCATCCACATAGGACCTGCTCCTATTGATCCTCAATCTCCACATGAACCTATGTGAATGTCTCCCCGTCATCTATGTCCATCTCCCCATAGTCGATGATTTGGGACGGGTTGTGCACGTATCTCCTCATCTGAGATACGTGGAAGACGTCGTGCACCTGGTGCAACTGAGGTGCAAGAGTCAAGCGGCAATCCATCTATCCTACCCTGCAGAGGACCTAAAAATGTCTGATGAATCGCAGAGAAAACATGCCACATCAGCCAAATCTCCGTAGACATCGTCGAGGTGAGACCTGTAGAAAGGCATGGTCTCCATCCTCGAACCCCAGGGGTCCCCATATCCTATTAGCATAGGACTTATGTCTGCTCTGTGCAGTCTTCATCTAATCCTAGATGATCTGCACCTTCTCCGTCATAGCCTGTACCGTCTCTGGTCTTACAAGTGCTGACTCTCCTGGGTCAGTCCAGCATAGTGGTGATCTGCAAGGTCAGTCGTATAGTGCCTTGTAAAGTGTCATCCCGATGGTGTAGTGGAAGCTATTATCATACGAAAACACCACTAAGGGTAAGCTATCCTCCAAGATGTGACCAAATTCAAGGACACATGCATGAAGCATGTCCTCAAGAGTCTGAATGGTCCTCTCAGTCGGACCATATGTCTGAGGATAGAAGGTGGTGCTCAAGAGAAGCTGCATCCCGAAAGCCTCTTATAATCCCTTCCATAGCGGGGAAGTGAAATGAGAATCTCAATCCAAGATGATCGTCGATGTAACACCATGAAGCCATATGATCTTTTCTATATAGAGGTGTCCCATGCTCTGTACTGAGCCCTGCTCTCTGATCGGTATGAAGTGGGCCGACTTGGTGAGTCTGTTGACAATCACCCAGATAGAGTCGTGTCCTCATGATGTATGTGGAATTCCCGTCATGAAATCCATGCATTTCCATCCCACTTTCACCTATGACCTCATAGGGCTGAACGATGCCTGATGGAACCTAGTGCTCTTCCTTCACATGCTGACAAGTGAGGCATCGTGAAACAAAATCTGTTACCGCCTTCTTCATACCCAGCCACCAGTGTTTTCGTCTGAGGTCCGGATACATTTTTTCCACTCATGGATGTGCCGCTAGAGATGAAGTGTGGAAATCCTTCAACACCTCCTCCTGTAGTGCACCTGGTACCATGGTACATCCTCTGAAGAGGATGACGTGCTCCCCACCTTTAGAAAACCCATCAGGTGCCTGCCCTGAGGATATCTGAGCAAGTCGTGTCTCACAGTCTACATCCCCATTTTGTGCCTCTCTAACTCACTGTAGATGTGGAGGAGTGACTATGGGAGATTGAAGAAAGACTACTCTATCTCTATCCACAATGGATATCTGCAATGCGGCGAGCTGCCCTGTCTCCTCTCCTAGCAGCAGAATGCCTAATCTCATGCTGAGAGAATCTACTACAACATTCCCCTTTCCAGGAGTATATACTATCTCGATGTAATAGTCCTGGAGGAAGTTGAACCATCACCGTTGTTTCAGATTCAGTTCCTTCTGTGAGAAGATGTACCTAATACTATGGTGGTCAGAGAAGACTACAAAACGCTCCCCCATGAGATAGTGCTTCCACTTCTTCAGGGAAAATACCACTGCTGCTAACTCTAGGTCATGGGTAGCATAGTTCTACTCCTGTTGTCTCAACAGCCGAGAATCATACGCGATCACTTCTCGCTCCCACATTAGGAGACACCCGAGTCTGGTCCCTGATGCGTCACGGTAAACTCTGTTCCCTATGCCCTCCTCTGGTAGCCTCATGATGGGCACGCTGGTAGGTCTCTGCCTCAGCTCTAGAAAACTCGGATGGCATCTATCTGACCACACGAAGGGTGTCCCCTTCATTGTCAATACTGAAAGCAGTGCTGCAACTCTGGAGAAGTCTAGCACAAATCTCTAATAGTACCCAGCCAGACCCAGAAAACTCTGCACCTTAGTCACAGTTCTGGGTGGCTCCCATGAATGTATTACCTCGATCTTCATTGGATCCACTGCAACTCCAGCCTCTAAGATGAATTGTCCCAAGAAATGAACCACTCGAATACAGAACTAGTACTTTGAGAGCTTACCATAAAGATGGTTCTCTCAGAGTGTGTCCATTACTACTTGAAAATGGTAGGTGTTCTCCTCCTCAGTAATCAAGTAAATCATCATGTCATCGATGAAGAATACAACAAAGCGATAAAGGTAATGTTGGAAGATCATGTTCATAAGACTCATGAACACTCCTGGAGCATTGGTTAAACTGAAGGGCATAACCAAGAACTCATAATGGCCATACTGACACCTGAAGGATATCTTCTTCACATCCTTGTCTCGAACTCTGCATGGGTGATATCCTGACCTGAGGTCTATCTTCGAGAACCATCATTCTCCCTTGACCACATCAAAGAGGTCATCAATCCTCAAGAGTGGGTACTTGTTCTTCACAGTCACCTGATTCAGGGGATGGGAGTCAACACATAATCACAAGCTCCCATCCTCCTTCGTGGAGAACAAAATCGGAGATGCCCAGGGGGAAACACTGGGTTATATAAATTCCCTCCCCTGTAAGTCCTCCAACTATACCCACAGCTCACAAAGCATGGAGGGATCCATCCGATTTGCTGGAGTAGATATCGGTGTCGTCCTGGGATACATATCAATGTATAATTTTACCTATCTGCGGGGAGGTAGTCCTGGATCATCGTTAGGAAAAACATACATGTACTAATCCACCACAAAAGGAAAAATCAGACTCCACACATCAACCGATCTGAGGATGAGACTAGCCAACTGATTTTTGATCACCTTCCCCCTCTTCTGAGTAAGTCCATCTTATGCTGCTAAGGCTCCTTTCTCACCGGTGAATGTTAACCTGGTCCCATCGGGGTGGATACACAACACATTTCGCCGAATACAGTCAATCTGAGCATGAACTTTGGATAACCATTCCATTCCCATGATGATGTTGTAAGGCCTAAATGCCACTACAATTAGTTCCTAGCCGACGCTCTCGCCTCCTAGAGTAAGCTCACACTGCCATCACCAGTGTGTAATCGTCGAGTCTGCTCCCATAGGAGTCTCTATCTATAAGGATCATGCCAACGACTCTGTCGGAATCTCTGAGCTCGAACGAGGTCAGTGGAAATAAAAGAATGACTTGCACCTATGTTTGTAAGTACAATAGGAAGGGTGGAGTAGACACATATATTACCTCGAATCATCTCAGGTGCACTATGGTTGTAGGCCTCGACTGCTTAGAGCTAAGCCCACCTCTGTCCTCCAGCTCCCTGTGGTCGGTGTGGACCTCCTGTTGGTGGTGGTGGTAGAGCCTTGAAACATCTTCCACCACCCGCTGCTCGGCCTTCTCTACTGCAACGTCTTCCTACTCCCGGCGAACCACCATGGTCAAACCCCTACCTCTACCTGGGAGGTCCCTCTACTGTCTGTTGCTCATCTGCATGGCGGGTCTGGCAGTCTCGAGCCATGTGGCCTTGCCCGCTGCATGAATAGCATTGTCTGCTCCTCGTATAGCTGGCTCTATCTCGTGTTCCCCACACAACCAAACCTGTATCCTGGGGTCACCCACCTGATGGCTCAGTCCGCTTGGACCTCTGCGTCATCTTTCTACTAGTGGCTACAGATGTGTCAACTAATTGTCACCCTGTGGTTGTTCTTGCCGCTGGTGACTACTCAGTGAGAACACTCTACGCTAGAATGGCCCACTCCAGCACCTCCACATGCGTCGGGATACTGAGGGGAAACGTCGAAGCCCTAATCTCATGCGTGAGTCCCTACTCGAAGGTCTGGGCCCTGAATAACGGGTCTCGTACCATATTCGTGGAGTAGTCTGAGAGGTCGGTGAATCTCGCTGAGTACTGAGCCGCTGTCATGCTGCCCTGTTGCAGATGAAGTAACTCCTGAATCTACACGGCATGAAGGGTGGCTGAAACAAACTCTGAACAGAAGAGACTCTAGAAGTCTATCCAGAGTAATGATGCCTTGTCATGCACCTAGAGCATCAGGCTCCACCATCTTCCTGTTGATACATGAAGGAGACTCGCGACAAGGATCACCATGAGGTCGACTGGATTCCCTACGAATCTAGAAAAATCTCACGATAGCCTCTAGAAAATCCTCAGATACTTGTGGGTCCGTCTCTCCATGGAACATGGGCGGCCTATGGCGCGAGAAATCGTGCAACACACTCAGGAAGCGTGCACTCTCTACTACTAGAGCTAGTGGTATCGGTGGCCCAGCGGGTAGTGGTACTACTGGTACCTTCACAGTGATGGGGCCTTACAATGAGGCATCATCGCTCGGTGGGCTACCATCTCGTATGAAACTCAGAACCCTAGCTGGCTGCCTTAGTGGGGCCATCCTGAAAAGAAATAGGTTCCCCATAGTTAAAATAGTATACCTTGCGAGCTCAAACAAATTAATCACAAATAAAACTTTTTCAATGAAAAACACACACAATCAGTGTTTTCATGCACTGAGTCAGAGACAAAAAGACTGAGCCAGAGTTTATGGATATGTCGTCAGCCGCACCAACACTGGTTTCCCTAAACTGATAACCACAACCTAAACACTTAACAATATTATTGTTAAAAGAATTAGAGTCCATGATCTACGGTAGAACTGACTCCTCTGATACCAATTTGTCATGACCCGTCCTCAGGGCCTGTGCCGTGACAACCCCAAGCCCGCCTTCCATAGGCCAGGGGCTGGCGACTAGCACCAAAGGCATGATCCCGATAAAAATGGAAGGCGTTGTCTTTTAACCTATAACACACACACAGTCTGAACATATGCAGTAGAGGCAACAAGTTCTAAAATGGAAGAGTAAGGTGTGGTGAAATTATGTGGGATAGTATACAAACCCAACAGAAAAACAAGTACAAGAACAAGTAAAAAGGGAAAACAGCTTATGAATCATCCTCCTGGGAATCCAACCTGAAGGGTAGGTACAGAACTCGATCAACTCATCCATACGGTACGTCCCGTCTACTCCAGCTTTGTGGTACATCTGTCTGTCACCCTCAGCCTCGATCACTGATGTCTGTTGTTTGCATAGAACACAACAAGGTGCGGGCGAGGCCCATGCAGGGGTGATAATAACAATTCTCAGTAGGCGGGACTAAGACCCCTGAAGGTCTACTATAATCCAAAAAGGATAAACCACAATATAAATATAAAATCATGACGTTTCAACCAACCCTACGTAGGTATATGATCATATGTATACCTAGGTTACCGGTTGTATTCCGGCTCCAACTCTCGAGCCCAAACACAACCCACTCCACCGAGGAAGTAAGATAAATCTCCACGATGATAATGGTTGAAAGACATGAATCATCTCACATAGGAATACATATTTCATAGAATGATAGAGATGATAAGATGTAGTCAATGATTCATCTTAGCTGTTGGACCGACACATGATACATGACCAGCAATGTCGTCAGACCCACACATGATACAAGTCCAGCTACACTATCAGACCCACACATAATATAGGAACAGAAGTCCGAACTGTTGGACCCACGGTTGATCTCGGTACAGTAGTCATCATTGTCAAACCCATGGAGGATTCTGGTTAAGTAGTCATCGTTGTCGAACCCATGGAGGATTCCGGTATAGTAGTCATCGTTGTCGAACCCACGTAGGATTCCAGTACAATAGTTATCGAAGTCGAACCAAGGTAGGATTCCGGTACAGTAGTCATCGCAGTCAAACCCACGTAGGATTCCGGAACAGTAGTCGTCGCAACCAGATCTAGGGTTCCAGCACACAACACACTTGATTCTGGGAGGGTCCGCCTCTCGAGTCGAGTGTCAATAAATCAAATATCGTGAATTCCTAAGTTGATGTATCCCATAGTTTCATCTCATCATATAGAACCCAATGTGATAGACGATGCGTCAATCAGACCCCCGGTCTGAGAGTTATTGGCATTTCAGTTCTAGGGGCCTGGTTGGATTTACACCCATTCCAAGCCCGGAATTTTCCAAATTCGTCCAAAATTTACTTAGATTGTCACAAAAGGACCGCCTTGTCTCGAGGGTCCCAGTTCCACAGAAGGAACGACGATCGGATACATGGTCTTGAAGATATTCGTATTTATGTGAAGTCGGGCCCGACTCGTTGAGCAAAGTGGGCTAGCGAGGTGGCCCGACCCGGCTCAGCGGGACCGACCCGACTGGGGGGTCGGGGCAGCCCGGCTCGGCGGGTCTAACCTGGCTGGGGGTTCAGCCCAGCTTGGTGGGGCGTGGCCCACCTGTAGACCTTTCCCACGCTGTGGTCCGCTCCGGTTCACCCGTGTAACGACCCGAATTTCTGAATGAATCTTTTTTCTTAGTTTAGTGTGTTATATTATTTTTTCATACTCAACAAAACTATTTCATTTGATAACATGAGCTTAATTAAAATGAGGTTGTTAGGATGTGACTATAATATAACTGTTAGTCATAATAACCATTGGAAACTGAATGTTGCGACTATTGTCTCTAAATGAAAGTGATCTTGGTTAATTAATATAGAAAGAAGATTTGATGACCTCATCCAGTAGTCTTGGACCGATTGAATCCCATCTAACAGAACTTGGGGAGGAGGTAGCACCACTGAGCTTTGCTCTAGACCAAACCCAAGCCGAACTTCATCGTGTGAAGCTAGAATGGAATCACCTTCTTGAGAAGTTCGAACTGATATAAATTACTACTCATGCGATGTTGGCCAAGCCGCCCTCAGATTCTCTTATCTTAGCACACCTTATAGTTAGGACATATGTTGGGGTTATCAGAGGCTATGTAAGAAGACCATAATTCTTTGTTATAAATAAAATTGTGTTTTATTATTATGGTGAAGTTTCGGAGTTTTCAAATGATCGAATGAATATAGGATGTATTTTATTGATGTATTTTAAAAAAAGGATATTTTAAAATATTTATGGAAACCTTAAAAAATTAATGATTTGTAAAAATTTTCAAAAAATGGTCTTCTTCAAATGTGTTTAGTAAGAAATTTAGAGTCTAATAAGTTCAACATAATTTTTTATGAATAGTAAATTATGAATAGTGATTTCATGCTTAGGATTAGTAATGTGACCAAACGGATTAGTAATCTCATTTAAAATAAGTATTAATATAATTTAGGCACCTTGATAAAGTAGTGTGATTCAATAAAATAGGTAAATAATTATTTCATTAATTATTAGTCATGTATTAGTTTTAATGGGTGAATAGTGTTTTTTAATTAAAAATTAAGTTAAAAATATTTAGAAAATTATTTTTATAAAATGGACTATATTTTTGAACTTATAGCATCGATATTATGTTAAGGTAATTTTTGGGGTTTTTCTGAAAAAATGATTTCTCAGTGAATAGTGTTTTTATTTAAAAATTAAATTAAAAATATTTTGAATTTTTTATTTATAAAATGGAGTTTATTTTTGAATTTAGAGCATTGATATTATGTTATAATAAGCTTTTGGGTGTTTTTGGAAAAAGTTGAATTTTCAGTGAATAGTAAAAATACAGTTTTAGGGTTTCGGTATGTTTAATGACATAATGACTGCATCATGATGATTTCATGAGATATTTTAAGGGATGGTCGACTAAAGGGGATGAATTATTGTATGAGGGGTCCCATGTGGCCAAAACCATGGGCAAATACCATGGTCAAGCCCATGGTTTTCCAAAACCACTAGTGAGGTGTCCCTTAAAATTATTAAAGTATCTCATCCCTTTCCCTCTAAATACCCTCCCTTTACTCCTTTTGTTTTCACTCCCAAATATCCCCCAACGAAGCTATGGTCTCATTAACTCCCAAAGAATCCTCTAAAGGTTCCCCCAATCCCTCAAGGTCCCAACCTTCATGTTTTAAGAGTTACGTTTTAAGGTAATGGATCCAACCTCTCTCTTTCTTTTCAAATACTCTCTTCTAAGTCATTTCTTTTATGCTCCAGGTTATTATGTTGGAGGATGTTCTTTTATATTACTCTTACTTATCTTTTCATGTTCATATTATGAGAGACACCCTCTTACTCTCATAATTTCATTTTATGAATGTTTAAGTGGCGTCGTTAGGCTGCCGACATTTTTGTAACAGATTCTTTCACCCTTCTCATTTTCAAGGTCTATTTTCTTGTCATGTCATTCATGTTCCTTTTTATTATGTTGGGCTATGATCTCTATATCTATCATACTTATCATTTATTTTCATATGATGGGAGACCCTATTTTATCTCGTCAATTCATTTTTTTAATGTTAATGTGACACCGTTAGGCTGCAAAATTTTCATAAGAGAAATATTATTTTTGTATTCATGTCATGTTCTTCATTTCATATGGTATATCTTTCAAATTTCACTAACATGTTCATAAATCCATTATATTCTGTACGCCTAATTTTTTTTGGATCATTTATGAGTGGGTGACCCATGTCCCCTCTCTTTTCAATGTTTTCTAAAACCCTACAACATAACTGTTATGCTGCCGAAATTCCGTCTCAAAGTGTCTCTCTCTTTTTCTCAAATTATATTATTTTATTATGTAAAAACTCAAAGATCATTCTTCTAAAGGGGTATTCACATATTTAACAAAATTTTCTATTTTAAATTCTGAGATTTACATACATGAGACCCGCTTTCCTTTTTCATGGGTTTAATGTGACATTATGATCATGTCTTTAAAGCAGTTTTAAAACGTTATGATTATGAAATGAAACCCATTTATTTTATACTATATGGGTTATTTATGAATTTTTTGATGATTATATAGGTGTCTCACATGATAAATAAGTAAAATTTAAGGGTGCTCCCTGATAGTGCTCCAATGCATTGGGTAAAGACTTAATCTCTAGAGATGACAATTTTTAACGATATCTGGGTGAATATCCTTGGTAAATTTTAATGACAACTTGGGGATGTACCTTGGTGAAACGTAATTGAATTTCTAAGTTAAATATTGTAGCAACATCTTTAAGATATGAAATATGTTATTTTTATTATGATATGCCTCATGATTTCTTTCTCATGCATTAAAGTTCTTTTTCAGGACTTTATTGATGTATCTCAAGTTCACATGTTAAATGTTTACCTAGTTTCCCTTATTGGGCCTTCTACACACACTTTATTTTGTTGTATGTCCCTAGGTTATGAGATTAAGTAATGAACCTAGGATGAACATATGGATAATCCATTCAAGTGTTTAAGAAGATTCTTTTTGTTTTCATGTTTTGAGTACCAGATTTCCAAGACACTAAACCTTAAAGATCCTTGGTTTTGAATAATGTAATGAAAGTTTATCTGATGAAAAGGTGGGATGTCATAGTTGGTATCAAAGGATGGTTTAGTTATTTATGGTAATTAGGGTATGAAAACATTAAGAAGAACCCTATAGAAAAGTTTAAATATAGGAAATCTTCCTATTATTTTGGTGAGTATTGAGTAATTGGTTTATCAAGCAAATACATCTTTGTCTAGATATGAGCCAGTAGAGGTGGCTTTGGCATAGATGTACATTGGGGTAACACCCGAAAACAACGCTTTGAGCTAGACTCGAATGGGAACTGGTACATGACAATGGGCCATGCTGCACTCTTGGTTAACACACTCCTAGGGGATATGCTTTGGTAATTTCATAAGCTTAGTATGAACCATTATTAATGGAATAATGATAAAATAAAATAATGATTCACATAAGAACATATGATCTTGGATATCCTAGATTGGAACCTAGGGGATCACAAGTTAGGGTATACTTTTCTTCTACATGTTTATCTTTCTATTCTTTAAGTTTATTTTTCATGATTAATGGCCAAGTATTTAAGCCACCTAATTATATTTTCTTTTCTTAGTTAATGGAGGGAAATGTAATAACATGTCCCAACAACCAATGAGATAGGAAATGTGATGATTACCCTATTAATGTGATAGAGATGACGAGAGATCAAGTTGAACATAGTGTGATTATGCAAAACCAGCTATCAAAAATCACAATTAATAATTGGTGCCTAGTTGAATGCCCAAATTCATCAAGGAAGAAGAAGACGAAGTCTCAAGGATGTTCATCTGATAAAGTGGATAAGGGAAAGAATACCCAATTTCAATTGTGAATAAACAGTGGAAAGAGGAACCAAGGGGAATGTCACAAAGGAACCAGGAGAAGTTTTAAGTGTGGGGTGATAGTGCATAAAGTAGCTAATTGCTTTAAAAAAATGGATAATGTGATGAATAGAGATAAAGTTCGATCTAATGTACCTTATACTATTCAATGTCGTAAATGTGGAGAAGTTAGAAATTATCCAAGGAAATGCTCTCTTGGAAGGGATAAAAATCATGATGAGCATCAACAATCTTCAAGGACAAGGGAACAATGAAATTATTCTGCTGAGATGGATCTTGATTACTAAAGTACATGTGACTTCATCCCAATAATTTTCTATGTCACGTTGTTTATTTTAGTTCATGCATTATGAGCATATCATTAATGTTTTCTAAAAACATCGAGTCACTGTCTAAGATGGTTTTGTATAATTATGGAAAAAATATATTTTTATGTACCACATGTTGATGTTGTGAAGTTGTTCTTCTTGAAAAAAAATATGATTAGGGTATTAAAAGATTATTATTATTTTGGAAGACACTCACTATTTTGGTAACCCTATATGATCGAGGTAAATATATTACTACGGTATTTTCATTGAGGAATAAAGGTTGACTTATATTTTGAAGAATCGACAAATTTATGGTGAACTTATGGTAAAATAGGTTACTTATGGAAATGATTAACCTATTTTGGGGAAAATATGTTTAGGTTAGCTACTTTTGTTATACGATGTTAGGTGTGTTTGATATTTTTTGGAGATGAACGATGATGTTTATTTTGGAAGACTATGTTATCAAATCCTTCTTGTATTTGGGTTTCAATCTTAGTTTGGTTTATTTTGAGGTATTTTAAGGACAATTATTTATGCAATGGTATATGATAAACTTTGGGTATCACAGTGGAACTTTGAAGATTTAAAGTATGTTCCCTTCTTATGGGGTTCTTTCTTTTTGAAGTGTTTTTTTATATTACCCTTTCAGTTTTTGGGATAAATGTTTAATAACAGATAGTTATTCTTTTTTGGATTACATGATTCTCTAAAAGATGATTCTTGTGCTTTTCATGAGACCATGTTTTTTTAATTCTCATCGTTTAGAAAAAATATTAGTTTCGGTAGATACATATTATGGGATGAAAATCTACATGATGGTAAATATATTTCCCTGTGTTTTTATAATATGTAGTAAATGAATTCCTCAAAACTATGAAAAGGAACGTAAAACAAAAACGTTTTCTGTTAACTTTTCATACTAAGAAATCAAATACCATTTAACCCATCATAATTTTGTGATTTTCTTGTTGTTAACGTTCTCCTAATCTTGTTTTCTATCACTCTCCCTTAGAACGTGACCCTTTGTTTTCTCTTCCATTTCCATGTTTTCCTACATGGAATCCTAGTATGGGTTAACATGGGTGTACTTTTTTACTTCCTTTTCATTCTTTTAAAATAATGATGTTACTGACTCTTTTTCTGATGTGGTACTTTCAATGAAATTTCCAATTCCAATTTTAAAAATTGCGAGGATGCAATTTCATAACGGAGGAAGAATGTAACGACCAAAATTTTTTAATAAATATTGTTTCCTATTGTTTTGTGTTATTTTATTTTTTCATACTCATCAAAACTATTTATTTGATAACATGAGTATAATTTAAATGAGACTATTGGGTTGTGACTAATATATGACCATTAGTCAGTATGGTCGTTGGAAACTCAATGTTGTGACTATTGTCTCTAAATACAAGTGATCATGGTAAATTAATATAAAAATAAGATTTGATGGCCTCATCCAGTAGTCTTGGACTGATCGAAGCCCATCTAACAGAACTTGGGAAGGAGGTAGCAACAATGGGCTTTGCTCTGGACCAAACCCAAGCAGTTCTCTGGTATGGTTACTATAGTGTGAGTAATTTTTTGATGTTATAGATAATGGAATCAACTATAGTGTGGGGGTGCTCCATTGGATCCTCTTGGATTTAACAACATCTGAAAATCACCTCGATGGCCATATAATTTTTCATATTTTTATGATCTATGAACATATATCATGTGAAACACAATTTTCTGTTTTCATAATTGATTCTTTTTCATTTGTGTGTCTTGATATTTCTATTGGTAAATGAGTGTGATGGGTTTATATTATTAAGTGTTTTTATATTATTTTGTATATATTTTCCCAAAGGGATTTCTTTGTGTTATGGGGGAAAAATTAAAAAATTGGGCCTTACAGCATGAGGTGCATAGTCGGCTGATGACTTGTCAAATAATATCCCCATCTCTAAGAAATTTATTGGCCAATGGCTAATTATGGATAGTGTCTAATCACACAGTTAGCACATATATGATGAATGTGTATAATATATAGGATTTTTTTTTTGTATATTGAAATTTATTGTTTCTTGAATGAATTTTTATGACTTCTATGGAAGCCTCAAAATGCGATTTCAAAGAAATTTAAATTTAAAAATTTGTTTTCTAATTGGATTTTTTTGTTATCATGTTGGATCTATTGTATTGCACTTTTAATATCAATTTTAAATTTTATAAATGATGGGAATATTGCATTAATGTAAAATTGGTTTTGGTGTGGATTTGAAAAGGGGCATGGCACTTTAGAATTGTAAAATTTATGTAAAAATGTGTTCTGTGTGACATCTGAACATCAAATAGTGAAAAAAATCGATTCTTGGGAATCTTTGTGGTCTTATTGGAAATATTACCCTACTGAAATGGATGTTGGATGGCCTTGTTTCTTCTAGTATATTGACACCAATTGATATAGAAGTGGAATGTCGCAGTTTCACATAGCAATATTGATGATTACAACACTAACTAAATTATGATGATGAATGAACACCACATGAATTTTGGATTCCTCTTTGCTATAATGGCTTGTACATGATGATGATGATGGTTGTGGTTACTATAGTTTGTCTCACTAAGGTATGAGGTTCAAGTTCCCCACTCGACTAAGATTACCCCAAGGGATTTACCCACGGATCTCTCTTATGACTAGAGAGTTTTTTGAAGTGGTTTCATCTGATGGAATATAGTGGGACATTACATTATTTAAATTTTTTGAAAATTTATCATAGTATAAATCCCATAGTTATATTTAGCCTTTACAAGTGTTGTTTAAAAAAATTATCCTCAATGAAATGGTTTTCTTTGATATTTTTCCCTTGAAAATGGGTATCCTTAAAAAAAGTATCATCATATGTTCAAAAAAATTTAAATAATGATTGACTGCTAATTTGTATTTTAATGTTATAGAATGAAATCCTTTTCTTTTTGGTGGAATTCTGATGGCCTTTGACTCACACCCTACATACACCTTTGGGTGTATGTAGACGTTGTTATGTATGACCCACATAAAGAAAAGACATCTTGGGTCGATGATAGTGGATATGACTACTAATATTCCATCTCGAGTGGGTTTTAGTGGTGGTGGATTAAGGATTACATCTCCTTATTCATATAAAGGTTTTTAGGTTAATTTTCCAGTTTCCATTAAATTAATGTATTTTGGAATTTGGTTTATGTTATAAACGATGATTCAAAAAAACTGGTATTCCATTATTGTTTGTGTATATTAATTTTTTAGATATTTATTATCGTGACTTGTTCTTGGATACAAAATAGGGTTTAATTTGTTCTAATGTATTTTATTGATCCTTGAGCACAGTTTTCTAGCCTATGAGGACAATGAATTCCCTTATTGACATTCCATAGTCCAATTCGGGTGCCATGTTGGATTTAACTATGACTTGGATTGTGACAAAATGGTATCAGAGTTTGTCATGCATTTTAATGGTTGAGTTATTTGGGGAAGAGTCTCGATAGACCAAATCTATGAATATTGAGTATTTCTTTTCTAGTTGTGATTTGGGTGTCTTAAAATCACTCCTCCTGACGTGAATTGAGTATCTATGGGAAGCCATGTTTATTTCAGCCTATTTTATTCTTATATGTTTTTTGTGTTTGGGAATTGAAAATATAGCCTGTTCCAATATATAAGTGATCTCACAGGTACTATAGTGACATGTTAATCATGGGACATTTCTTAGAATACTATCCATGATTGTAATGTGATTGGCACATGGCCACTAACCATATTGGCAATTCACCCATCAAAACTAGATTCCAATTATGCTATTTTTCTTCTCGTGTTCTGAAAATTTTCTTGCAAAAACGTGTTTGGAAATTCTGAAACTCTATTTTAAAATAGTAATGGTTTGGTTCCAAGAATATGAAAAATTAATTTTCCAAATCAACTAAAGAGAATATTTAGGAAAGTGGATTTTTATAAAAGTATTTTTGAATAAATGGGGGTGACTCCATTGTGAATTTCATTTTCATAATCTGAAATTATGGTTATCAAAATTTATCCTGCGGAAAATATTAACTATTTTAAGGAAGAATTTGGAAAAAAAAATTTAAACGGGATATTTTGAGCCATCAAAAATGTTTTAGACTATGATGAATTTGTTTTTTTGGGATAAAATCCAAGTGATTTTCCTTCGGAATGATAAAAAGGATTGATGTGTTGATCATGAAAATGGTTTTTGATATAGTGGTTTGTGATCATTTGAAAATTTTGAAATAAGAATTCAAATGGGATGATAAATTGAATAATTGAAGTGCTGGTAGCATTTTTGTGTTTAAAAGTTGACAATATACGTTTTCAAATTTTGTATTTCCATTTGTGACCACATGCATGGAAACATGTGTATGATTAATAATGTGAGATGATGGGTGGCCATTTTGGCATGATAATATTCATGTGTGAGAGTGAATGGAATACCACTGGAGAGTGTGCAACCCACCAAGATTTGTTTCAAAATTTATTTTAAGAGAAAAAGTTATTCGTTGATATATACTACTTGTATGGTTTGTTTCATTCTAATTTTAGAATGATACTATAAGTTTTATTGAGTTTGATAACATTTTGTGTCCAAATGGTGTTTCATGTATGAGTTATTGATGATGATTCATTTCTATGATAATTATTATTGTGGAATTTTGAGATACTTATTCTGAATAATTAGAGTTTTTTCCTTTGTGTGTTAGGTGTTTTTTTGGAAATGGGTTATCTTGTGGGTATGTTTTTGTGGGTTCTTTATTTCCTTGTTGTCTAGTGCATTCCCCCATAAGGTTCTTGGACATATAAAGTAAGTCCATGGATAGTTCACCATCGAAAGAGCCTCCATTTGATCATCCCATATAATTTCATTAAATGTTTCAATAATTTAAACCACATCTCTTTTTTGTAATGATGGTCTTATCGAAAATGAATTGTGGATGAGGGAAATTGAATGAAACCATGGTTTTATTGAGTTTCTCAGGTTTTCAAAGGTGATGTTTTTCATCACAGTACATAATTGTCCATCCTAGAATTGGTTAAGGGAGAATCGATTAAAGAAATGTGTCTAGATGCTATTAGTGATAGTTGTTCTAATAAATGTCCCTTGCATCATTCTTCCTCATCATTCAGGCATAGGATCATATTGGGTCATTCATTTGGCATGTTTGTCATAAGAATTATTCATGTCTAAATGTTTTGATGATTTTTCATAACTATAGAAACCATTGAATCATGAAACAATTCTATCAGATCATTTCCAAGAATAATTGTAGATATAGGTCCACAATATTGAAAATGACACCCATTACCGTTTGTAGAAGAAGTTCATTTTATGGGACTTGTTTTAATGTCAATCCCTTTTTTCTGCTTCAATAAGTTATTTGGTTGTGTTTGGTAGTGTATTATTGTGATGTATTTTCATTACAATGTAAAAGGGGATATTGTGGAATCTATTGAGATATACCATTTTAATGGGAGGATTTTTTCTTCTGAAATTTCAACTTTCTTTTTTTAAGATAACATTCTTACACACACTCCTTGTTAATGTCGTTCCTTATTAGAGGTGAAATGGATTGATGCGTGCGCATTTTATAAGTCCCTGCCTTGGTGAGAGTTCCATATTGGAACAATGTGAGTCATGTGGCGTGTTCTATTCTTTCGATTCATCCTGTAATGTTGTTTGGTCACTCATGAAATGAAAGTAATTTGTTCTGATGAAGAATTTTTCATCTTCTTGTTGTGAGTTTGGAGATGTATTAATCATTAAGGATATATTTATATGCCCCTAAGTGAAGCTGATTTGTAGTCGGGATCCCCTGGGGTGTGAGGGACCTTAGTCCAGCTTTAGTTTTTAGTGTGGTAAATTGAGAATGTATTAGCTTCCTGTGAAGATGTTTCATCATTAGTGGTCCCATTTGTTGGAAATATACATAGGGGTATCATTTTCACATTGCAACTTATTTGGATTGAATGCTACCCCTTAATTTTGGGGAGATAGGGTGGCCCTGTATCACTAAAAATTATAATTTTTATGCCTCTCTAGATATGAATCCCTATTTGGTTTCCTTTATGCGGTGGGACATGGTGAATTGGTTTCAAGTATTTCACATCCCATGTAAGGGTGTCTTCCTTTTCATGCTTTACTACCCATATAGAGGGGAATGTTGGATTTGGTTGGTTGGTTGGTGTGGTAAGTTTCTAATATGTCCCATGTCAGGTTAGTATTTTTGATTGTGCTAATTGGATAGGTTGGTTGGTTCTCTTTGTAGGGATACCTGACATAGAACACGTTGAAATTATTTCTCAAATACATCTATTCTAGATCATTTAAATCTTCGGGAGTTTATTCAGTGCTCCCAATATTGATAATATAGTTTAGTTTCTACAGTTGGATTTGTAGTGGGTACTCTCATATGGATCCATGTAATCTCATATCCCTCCCCTAAGAAAGCATGGTTCTGGGAGTTTTCCTTTAGTTTTTTATAATCAATGTTTTGAAGGTATTTCTTAATAAGAGGTTTCAGTTTTTTTCATGATTTAGGTAAGAGGTATGACACCAATTAGAATTTTTTTACATTTTTCTTAGCATGAGAGGTCGGAAAATGTAGTTGTAAGAACTATTTTCACCAGAATGATCAACTAGTGGTTTTATGGATTTATGGGGACAGAGGCGTATGGTGGGGAGTCCATTCTGGCTTCCCATGATAATTATTCTGACACTATATGTCTATTTCTTGTATTCATTCCTTATTCTCATTTGATGGTTGTTTGTAATTTCCATGATCTATGAATGAGTAATCGATCATTATAGATCATTCCACATTGTGGATTTCTAAAAGTGAAAAGAAATATGTTGGGGGGAATTATCACACTCATGTTTTTGTTTTCATCCATGGTTCCAACTCATTTATTTTCTCAGTTTTGTTCATGTGAATAGATTGTGATAGGTTTAATTTTTTCATGTAATTTTATATTTATTTTGGTTCAAGCATTTCCTCATGTGTTTAATTTCATTTTGGAAAAACATATAATATTTGTGCCTTACATGCCGAGATACATGGTTGATGCATGATTTTTCAACTATCCACCCTTCAATTTGAAACCATGAATCCTATGGTCCTTTAAGAAAAATGGCTAACTACATGGCTAGTGATCGATCTATAAACAATGTGTCCCAACTATATTATTTGTTCTTCTTGGAGAGTATGGGGAACATAGTTGTGGCATGGTTTGGAAAATTGTGCGACGTGTCTAGGTCATTAAATATATGTAAATTTTGATATCTTTCCCCTCAGGATTTATCCACAAATACACATTGCTAAACCCATTCAGCCTCCCTAACCATAGGTTCCTACCTCTCAACCTTATTGTCTCCCCTATGATCCCTTCCATATTTTGATTTGTGGTTGTTTCTTAAAATTTCTTTCATGTATGTTGTTATCATCATTGAATCCACCACTTCTCTCGGGTCTCTCCTCTTTTTCATTGGGGTTTGTTCTCCAGTATGTTGTGTGACCTATTTAGGGGGAAATCATGTTCATTCTAGTTTGATATTGATGTTTTTCAGTAAAATAATTCCTTTCTAGGGTCATATGGGGTTGTTGTTGTATTTTATCACCAATTTCTTGATTCTTCCATGTTTTAGGTAGGTGGTTCTATGCCCTAATATTGTTAGATGATAATAATTTTATTTCATGGTTATCTATAGGTGTTATATGGTTTAATTTAGTGGTTTGAAATGTATCTTGGAAGAGTTTTGGCTTTCAAATTTGATGAAAGTGGCTTTTATCCAGGAAAATGGTTACATTTTCTGTATGTTCACTACTACGATATTGGGATCATCAAGCATTATGGATTTAAATGTGCTAGCTAAAAACACTATTAAATACCCGCTTTTCAGTTGTAGAAAAAGTTATGTTAAAGGGAGTATCTAATAGCCATTTTTTACTAGCACTGATAAAGGGGGTATAAGCTCATTTTTATAAGCACTGATAAAGACTCCCCCACCCACTTATTAGTGCTTTTTTACAATCTATGATAAAACAAATATTCAAAATATTTATATTCCATTTAAAATAATATATTAATATATAAATATATTTATAATGATATAAATATAATATTTATTTTTTAATATATGTTTCATATAAGGTCAGTAGGCAATTACATTTAATATATAATATATTTAGTGATAATAGATTATAAAATAATTATTTTTTTAAATAATTAATTTCTTATTATTACCGAGTAATAGTAATTTAATATCATTTTGTAGATAAAAGAAATTATAAAATTATTAAAATATATAAAATAAGTTGACAACATAACTCAAACATCAAACAACCATAACTTCTGATCTAGGTTTCTTTTTAGGATCTACCACAATTCAAATAAAAAAATGTGATGAGATATACATCTATAGTATCCTAGATAAACAACTGTCACATTTTATTGGGCTATAAATGGTCCTGATGACCACTAAAACTGAGTTTTAATCGAGGTACCCCAATTTATTAATATTTGGTGAATTTTCATCATCATTTATGTGGGGGGTTATTTACATTTTTTGGTTGGGAGTGAATTTTTTCCATGTTCTAACATTCATATTGATATTATGGCTTTGAATTTTTTTTCTTTTACACTATGTAATTTTAATTAAAATTCAATATATTCATGTTTTCCTATATTTAAATATAATAAATCATTTATATAAATACATATATCAACAAATTTACATAATAATGTACATTATAATATATGTAAATGAATAAAACATAAAAAATGTATCAATGGCGGTATCTAATCATATTTTACATTATAGATATATAATCATATATGTCTATATTTTGAAATCGATATGTACTTATACTATATTATAGTATATGTAAATGATTATAATTAACAATATATTTAAATAAAAATATTTATGTATATATATATATCATAGACAAACATATATTGTATAATGGTATTTAAAGATAACTATATAGAAATATATATATATATATATATATAAACCGAAATATCATTAAACAGATTGAAAAATAGCATGGTGTAGTGGTAAAGTCATTCCATATATGATGTAGAGGTGTAGGGTTCAAATCTTAGTGGGCACATATGAGGCTAGAAATTCACAAAGAGAGGATAAGTGGGGCTGATAAGCACTGATAATGCAAGGGTAAAAAGCACTGATATATGGGTCTTGGAAACATTGATAAAAGGATTCGGTCTCATTGATGTATAAAAAATATATAATTTTACTAGATATAACAACAATACTTCTATCATGGCTTAAAAATCGATCATTAATGAAATTTTTAGCAGCACTTTTATATCACTGTTAAAGGTGGCCTTTAAAATCTAGTTCTTAGCACTGATAAAAGTCTCGAGCTTTTAACTGCGCTCAAATTAACAACACTTTTTTATTAAATTGAAAGGATTTTTTAGTAGTCTATTAGTTGTAATGTTTGTTGAAATGGGATTTATTCCATATGTGGAATGTGATAAATCTGCCATCAAAGGGATTTAAATTTGAAAATCAGTTTTCTAAATGAAATGTGTTCTCATTAAATGTTGGCGATAGCGACCAAGGCTTGACAGACATTGATATTATATCATTTAAGATGAATATTCAGTACATTACTAAAATAGATGAATGATGATTATAATTGTTTTATGTCATTCAAAACATGGAAACAAAATCATCTATCATGGTGAAAGATCATAATCATCAACCATAAAGATCCCCACCTTTAGTACTTCTATATTAAACCCATCCTCATACCCTGTGGAATGGAATCATGAGAAAGTGGCGAGCTTAGATCCTTAGTGTGGTAAAATAAATGAAATTCATACGCATTACATAGTCAAAATGGTATGGAACATGAGAATATCATTTGAAGATCATGCCATTCATATTAGGGAACAGAATAAAGAATGGCAGTTCATAAGACATGAATCATATGGGAATAAATAGACAACGTCCCAGTAAGAATAATAATGGAAAATGCATGGAGTTTTTTGAATTCATGTTGTATTACCATGTATTGAACATGTATTTGTAGATACTTGATGTGTCATTATGTTACGGAAAAAATACCCTACCTCATCATCAACATGTGACCATCCAACTGGTCCATTCAGATAATTATGAACATGTAATCATGTTCATGCATAACCTTATGGATGTGAAACCATGTCCATTCATAACATTATAAAAATGTAATTAGGTACATGAGTTACGTAATGGATTTGATACCAGGTACATGCATAACATTGTGAACATGTAATAAGTTTCTTGCATTACATTGGGAACATGTAATCAAGTTCATGAATAGACATATGGACAAGAAGAATGGTCCATGAATAACATTGTGAACGCATATTAAGGTTCACCCATAACATTGAGAACATGTAATTAGGTTCATGTACAGTCTTATGGGCATAACATCAGCTCCATGCCATAAATTTTAAACATGTAATCAGGTTCACGTGTAACATTTATACTCATGATTAATCAATAGTTTCCCAATGCATTTTATGGAGATATAGGTCCTACAATATCATAATAAATTTAATCATATATTTTCCACAAAAAAACATTCTAAATATGATGACCTATAATAAGACAAAGGTTTTATAGACATCAAACCATAACCCAAGAAATGAAACTGGTATCACTAACAAATAATCACATTAAAACCTATGGAAAATAGAATGGTTTCATAACATTTTTATAAAAGATAAACTCTTTTAAAGAAATGGATTTCATAAACATATAATCAATGAATGGGAAATGACGTTCATAATGATTATGAAATTAACCATAACATTTTCATAGAAATGATATGAATGGAACCATTAGGTAATATCCTAGTATGGAATGAGAAAACTCAACATATTTCATTTAAGATTGAAAATAATTTTGAAATACCTTTCAAAAAAATTCTTGTAGGAAAAAATCCATTCTTCTTTGAAATCTATATTTTATGATGTAAAACTTTTTAAAACCTTTTTCTCTAAAAATATCATTGAAAACATATAATGGAAGCTTAAAAAATGAAACATTTAAAATCATTCTTTCGTGAATAATATCTTCAAATATCTTTTGAAAAAATCAATTGAAAAAATTTCAGAAAATATGGTTTTTGAATAAAATCGATTTCTGGCCGAAGAGAGAGACAATCAATGTTTACATAAAAACATTATCTTATGTATAAAAGGGTGGCAAAAGAGTACTAACACATGAGGATATCCTGAAAAATAGAGGAGAATAAAAATATGTTGTGTTCTTTCAATTTGTATCATAATATTTCATCAATGGTAGTATAAAAATAAACATCATCAAGAATTAATGAGATTGCCTCCGTAGACACATCTAACGTAGTAACTTGGGATTATACTATCCATTTAAGAAATTGAAATGACATGTAGATTAAACATAATGAAAATAATTTTATTCATTGTGTTACATTTAATATCTAATTGTATAAACCTAAAAAAATATTTTAGGTGCATAACGAAACATTGCTCACAAAGAAGGAAAATTGAAACAAAACATTTTTACTGATTTGTAACTATTCAAACATAAACCCCATAAAATATGGATTATAAAATGGAATTTTAAATACCCATAATTTTCGTAATAAGATACATAGAATTAAATCATGGTAAGTTAATACACCACACAAAATTAATTTGCGGTGAACATAACATGAATCTCATTTATATTGATAGGGATATTAAATCCCCTCACCATCTGTTTTGACTCTCTTCGTAATCTTAAAAGCTTCCTCTAAACTGGATAATTCCTTTTGTTATTTTCCAAAATGTTTCATTGAGAGTATTTCATCCCAATTTGAGTCTTTAATGTTAAATTGATGATAGTTTTAAGGCTACATTGGTAGACAATTTATGAACATAAAATGTTCTGATATCTGTCTTGAATTGGTAGATGTGGTGGCTTTTATAGTGAGGGTGAGTGGAAATCTTTAAAAATTTCAAGATAGAATGCCACACAGGTTTTTGATGTTGCAATTGGATCAAATAATGGAACAAGGTAGATCCAATTGATGAAAAAGTACCAATATGGATAGCCCCTGGTTGTGTGACTTGTGTCTAGGTCGTTTTGGGCCTTAAATTTAATGATTGCTAGATAATTACATAATTTTTCTCCTAATTGATGTAATTAATTTTAATCAAATTCAGGATTTTGTTTTTCAAAAATCAATTTCTCCATATTAGAAAATATAAATTATTAATATTATTTTGAAAATGGAATCCAATAATCAAAATTATAATCACATATGTGGTTGAACATAATTTAAAATTAATCCCACTGATGGGATGACATTATGCGTTTTTAAAGTGAATTGGTCTAAAATTTATATGGTTTTACATCCAATTTCAATTTGAAATTTGTTCAAATGACCATAATTCGATTAATTGATAAAAATATTATGTAACTAAACTATTAAACAATTTAAAAATACAAATTATCATTATATAAAAATTAGATGAAAAAGATGTTTTTAAATAAAATCCAGTATTTTTAATTATTCATTGAAAGATGAAAGTATACATAAAAACGTCAAAAATATATCATATAGTAATTTTTATGTCTCTATTAAAAAAATGACGTTTATATAGACATATTAAATCTATAAATGTTCCAAAAATTATATTTTAACAGTGTTCTCTATCAAATGGCGTTAAATATTACATAAAGAATATATGTTTTTTGGCATAAAATTGGTGTTAACCTTATCAAAATTCTATATAATCGGGGGGATGAATATTTGAAATATTTTATTTAATTTATAACATATTTTTTAAATTAATATCACATAAAAATTTTAATTAATTAAATTTAAAAGCAATAAATATATTTTTGGTTATAATAAAATTTTCCTTCGTATTTAATCAGTTTTCATATTCATTGATTTGTAACCATGAATTCATTTGATATTTCAGTATAAAACATATTTTCATAATTTAGATAATGCTATACATAACCCTAAACATAATGGTTATGTTATGTTCCATTATAAAATTATTTTAAAAAAATATTATTTTCATGTTACACTCATTCTTGCATGTTACATAAGCCATCGTGGATGGTCAATAATTCCGTCCTCCCTAAATGTTGTTGTTGGGGGGGTTATTATTCCTTTCTCTTAAATTAATAAAGATTTAATTTTCATTCAGTACGCCAAGTTGATGGTGTGTATAACTTATTCCGAGTCGATTTTGTGGTAAAGGAAAGCCTGGTTTTTTTCGTGTCAATGGAATGTCTGACTTGGTGTTTTAATATATATATATATAACTATTTCAAATGTCACATGAAATAAAAAATATCAAAAAATTAAATAATTTAAAATAAAAAATAAGAATTCACAAAATTTACAGGTGTTACATTTTACCCCTTAAAATGCATTTTCCTCTGATATTCTTATGGGTAATAGAATGATTAAGACTTGAAATTTTCATTTAATGAAACCCACATTTTAAGAATGGTTAATAAAATATTTTCTAAATATAAAAACATTGAACCATAAAGGTTACCCAAAGTAATATATAAATAGTATTCCACATGGGGGAATATAGGAGGAAAGTGAAAACACTAATATGAATGAAAAATATTACTATCATGTTCTGAAAGAGTGTGATAGAGAACAATGTTTGGTTAATGTTATCAACCACAAATCCAAAAATATGAAATGAACATAGGGACCTTATGATTCATCAAAAAACATAGCTATATGACATCATATTTGGTTTCAAGATCCTTTTCCAATAGTTAAATAATTTTCTTTATATGATATACACAAATTATTTCTAGAAAATTTCAACCTTTATTTATTATTGATCAACTAAATCTATATCTAAAAAAATGGAAGGTGAATTTTTCATTCCTAAATTTCTAAAATATCATAAGACCCATTATATTCCATCACATTGGAATGTATTTACCATCTGAATTGAAATTTTGAACAATCTATCAAATATAAATTCTCATTTGGTGTGATAAAACTATAGCCATAATGACTTCTTATGATGTGTATCCTTTACATTCCAATACTTTTTAACCTTATAATCCTTTTGAAAGATCAAAATTCAATGATTGGGAAATAATTACATGAAATAAGCATTACATTGATCTCTTATATTTCATGGATTAGATCGTGGTTTTCAAATTCCAAACAATTGAATAACTTCCTCATATATTATCCCAAAAAATGGTAACAACTTAAATTACAATAAATATTTTTGGAAAACAGGCCTGATTCCATATTCCAAAGTCTATAGGATCTATTCCATATTTCAAGTAATGTTTTATACTTCATCAGTGATGGCATAAAGAACTTAATAAAAAGTCATCACTTAATTCCAAGTAAATTAAAAATGTCCAATTTACATATTCATATCCCACACATCATTAGAAATACCACATTATCTTAACATAAAGAACATATTAAGGGGTTCCTTACATTAATCTAAATTTTACCATTCATGAGATAACCTTTATACTCTATAGGGACCATTCGACAAATTTTTATAAATACATATAAAAACATAAATTGAAAAATCCAAACATAATTAACCATTCTTAATCCTAGAATATAAATACATAAATACTTCAATCCTAAAACATTAACATTTCTAATGAAATAGGTCCTTACATAGTTTAAAGTAAATTCATTGCTCAGTGCACTGTGTTGGGTAATTCCCATTTTCTCCACAGATAATAAATTGAACCAATCTATGACACTTTTTCAAGAAAAAATAATAACATCCCCTACATTTTACGTTTTGATCATTGTTATGAATTCTTTATTCTTAACATGTAGGAAGATAAATATTCATTACTCATTGTTCCTTACTATAAAATTGTATCTTTATCTTATTATTCCTATTAGTAATATCACCTAGGCTAACATTATTAATCATATAACATGATAGATTATTCGTCATAATCGTAATATCCCTTTTACCAATGATCACCCCATTTGACATCTCATTAGGAAATAATCCATCACACTCAACATTAATAGAGTTCCTTCCAGTTCAAACCATTTACTAAAATCATTTTCATAGTGTGAACATTACATAACATTGTAGAAAACCACATATTCATGAAAATAATTACAGATAGGGTATCTAAATCATGTCATATTCCTCAATCTAAATATTATTATGTTTATCCTTTGTTATTTACAGATAAATTATATTTAAATCTTTCAAAATGGTTCATGAAGTGTTTTTAAATTCCAAATGCACATCCCTTATTAGTGTCAAACTAGTTGTGCAGTAAAGCGCATTTTTGTGTACCATATTACCCCATGTTAGGCTTTAAACATATTTTCAGTGTTTTTATCCCTAGAAACATTTATACCAAAGTCATATCAACTTGTAGTATAATGTTAGCGATGTATTTCTTGGAAATAACTAACTATATACATTACCAAACATAAATGACATTTTACTAAATATTAACTTATACTCATACTTATCCAGAGATGTATCCCAGAATAAATCATTTGAAATATACCTAGGGATATCACTAAATTATTCTCATCCTAGTTTCCAAAGGTTAACTAACCATTCCTATGATAACAACTACGGTGACCCAGGATTGAAATTCATGGATATTAAATTATTTTAGATAAATATTTAGTAAATTACAAAAATAAATTCTAAGGATTGCAATAGATTAGAGTCCTTGAAATCATGGAAAAAATCATCTATCTAAGTGATTTATCTTCAATATTTTCCATATGTATCTCTACATTTATTACTTGTACATAAAATACTTCTTCATACCTGGTAAAATGGTTACATAAGAATGAGGTGACCTAGGATTCTCAGTAAGGGTAAATAATGGAAATGAAAAAATCATAACATAAATAAATGGGTATTGAACATGAGCATAACATTTGAATATCATTCCATGAATATTAGTGAACATAATAAATAATGTCAGTTCATAAGACATTAATCATAAGAAAATAAATAACAAAGGGAAACAAAGCATAACATAGGGATGTACATGGAATGTTTGGAATGCATGTTGGTTTATAACATTGTAAACATGTATATGTAAATTCATGATCACTCATTAAGTTAAGGATATGAAATCGGGCATTAGCATCAAATTGGGGACATGAAACTAGGTCTATGCATAACATTCTAAATATGTAATCTGGTTCATGCATAACCTTATATACATGAATCCAATTACACACATAACATTGTGAATGTGTAATCTGGTTCACCCATTACCTAATGAACATGAAACAAGGACCATGATAAACATTGTGACCATGTAATCGGGTTCACACATAACATTGTGAACATGAAATCAGGTTCACACATAAACATATAGACATGGAACTAGGTCCATGCATAACATTGTGAACACATAATAATGATCAATCATAACATTGTGAATATGTATTCAGGTTCACATAAATACTTATTGACATTCAACAGTGTCCTTGCATGACATTCTAAACATATAATATGGTTCCTGCATAACATTTACACTCATAAGTCATCCATCGTTACCCAATGCAATGGATGGAGATATAATTCCCACCCATCTCATAATAAAATCATTTAAACATGTTACAAAAGATAATAAAACATTTAGCATATCAGAAACCATTCAAAGATCTTGGTTGTTTATTCATTAAAACATAACCCCTTAAATGAAATGGGTGTCATTAACAATTCATCTAATAAAACTCTATGGAAGATATATAGTTTCCATTACTATTGAATCAATCTGTAACCCATGAAAAGAAGCGGTTTTTATAAACAGGGAACCCATGAAAGGGAAACATGATTCATAAATACCTTGAAATTATGCATAGCCTATTGATAGAAATGAGATGAATGGATCCATCAGATAATTTCCAAGAGGGAAATTCGTAACATCATCAAATGTCATGTTAGATTGAAAATAATTTTGAAATATCACTAAAAAACATCCCTTCAAGAAAATATCATTTCTTCATTGGAAACTGATTTATTATAAAATAAAATCTTTTGAAATCGTTTTTCATTTAAATTTTTTTTGAAAACCTATAAATGAATCTTTGAAAAAAATAAAACAATTAAAATAGTTTTTCCTTGAAAATTCTCTTCAAGGATCTTTTGAAAACATTTTTTAAATAATTTTAAAAAACATGGTTTTTAATACAGTAGATTTCTGACCAAAGAGAAAGAAAATCAGATTTTACTCAAAAATATTATCTTAAGTTCCAAATGGTTGAAAAATGGTATAAAATAATTATTATATCTTGAATAAAAGGGGATAAGTAAACTCATGTGTTTTTCTTGAGATATGTATCATATGATTTCATCAATGGAAGTGTAAACTTGAGAAATCTCAAAATGTTTTGATATTTCTTCAATAGACTCTTATAATTCAGTATCGTTTGATTATAAACTCAATGTTAGAAAAAGATATTACATAAAGATTAAGATATCATGAAAAGACAGATATTATTAATGGTTGTGACTGAAGCCTCATTTTTTATTAAAGCAAAGAAATGACTACTTTTAACTGGGTATAGGTAGACCCATTACATATTCCAAAGGCCCAGTGGGCATGTAACCCATTACATGGAACTTAGTCCCAATGTTTTTACCCATGGCCGATTCTGTGAATAGTATTGTTACAATACCCACTCTCTAAAGTACATTCATATTTCCAGTCACTGCTATAGTGCCCTACTACTACTATAGTATCCACATCTACTAAATTCCCTCTTCTAAAACAGTACCCCTACAGTACTGCTACCGTAACATGCACCAAATTGGATTTGAACCCCCATTATTCTTGTATGATTATATGGTGCATACCACTAATCGAAACCTCGCCTACAGAAAAGTTGGATATTAATGATATAACATATAAAATGGAAGTATATAAACCTAAATAAATAGTTTAGGTTCATAACAAAATAGGATTCTTAATGAAGGAAAATTTAGACAAAGCATTTTAGCTGATTTGGTAACATTTCAAACATAATCACCATGAAAGAAGGATTATAAAATAAACATGTTAATACATTTAATTTTATGTATAAGATACATAGAATACAATAATGGGTAGTAAAAACAACTTCAAAAAGTTTGGTGAACATACCATGAATCTCATGGGAATTAAATGTGATATGAAATCCCATTATATTGTTCCATGACTATAATCGTACTTGTACAAGGTTTCTTTAAATCGGGTAACTCCTTTTTGTTTGTGCAAAAAGGATTATTTGAGAGGATTTATTCTGAAAGGAGGGATTCAATGACTAAGGGAGGATTTTTGGGAGGATACATGGGTAGATCTTAGATGAACAAAAATGGTTTAGAGAGGTGTCAGGAATGGGTAGAGGTGGTGTCCTATTATAGTGGAGGGTAAGGTGAACTCATGTAAATATTTTAAGAGAGAATTATATCCACATTTATTATGATTCAAGTGGATCCAAAAATGAACCAATTTCAATCACATTGATTATAATGTCGTAATATAGATATCAAATTGGTGTTGGAAAATTCTTTAGGACATTTTGATCATTAAATTTAAGGTTTTGTACTTCATTAACATAATTTTATCAAAAAAGATGTTAATATTTTTAATCGCATTGCACACATTTTGTCAAAAAACATTTAACCTATGGGAAAATATAATTTATTCTGATTTGAATTATGGAATTAATTTTTCTAAATTCTAATCGCATAAGTGGCATTAATTAATATAAAATTAATCCAGCTAACAGGATGACCTTAGGATATTATAATGAAAAAATGATCATAATGTACATATGTTTTTACTTCCAATGTGAACATGAAACATGATCCAATTACCTAAATTAAATTAATTGGTTATAATATTATCTTAAAATTACTAAACCATTAAAAAATATAATTTATCCTTATAAATAAATTAGATGGAAAAGAAGTTTTCAATCAAATTCCAGTATATGTATCTATTCATTAAAAGATGAATCCTTGAATAAAAATAAAATAATTATCATATCCTAATATTTATGGATTTATTAAAATTATGAAGTTTATTTTGGCATTTTTAATCCATTAAAGTTCCAAAACTGGGATTTAGCAATTCCTCTCCATCTAAAGGTGGTAATTATTCCTTATAAAATAATGGTTGTTAAGAATAAAATTGTGTTTGTTCATACCATATGTAAATAGAATTTATTGGATGAATTAAAAAAATATTTTATTGAAAATATAAAATATGAATTATATTAATCTCACATAAAAATTATAATTAACTAAATTTATTTCGATAAAATAGCTTTGTGACTATAATAATATTTTCCTTTATATTCAATGGGTTTTTATACTCCTTAATTGAAAACCTATGAATTCATCTTATATTTTTATACACCAAATATTTCTCTAATTTACATAGTGATATTCATATCCATAAACATAATGGAAAGGTAATATTCCATTATAATATTACTTTTTATAATAAATTATAGTTATGTAATACTCTGTCTAGTTTGTAATGCAAGAAATCGAGGAAGGTCAATAATTCATTTATAGTACGCTATGTCAATGTGGTATGTAACACATGCCAAGGTGTTGTTTCGTGTTGAATAAGCCAAGTCATATTCATGTGAAAGGAATGTTTTCAATTTTATTTTAATATATATATATATATATGTATATATATCTAAATAACTATTTCTAGTGTCACTTGAAATGAAAAATTTCTAAAAGGTAAATTAATCTGAAGATAAAATTTATTTCACAAAATACAGTAGTGTTTTGTTGGCTCAATTATAGTTAATTTGGGAAATGATTTCTCAATTTTATAAATTATTGGATACATGTTTTAATTTCAAATTGGTCTTTGTATGTATTTGAAATGGAATTAGACCATGAAAATGGTTAAATTCATTCTGTGAATTTCTTGTCATAATTTTAATGGGGTTTCTTGAATTTATTATGTGGTCATAAATGTTTTTAGACTGGTTTTGGTGAGTGTGAGATAGAACGAGACTTGGTTTATGGAAAATTATTTCATGTGGGGAATGTGAACATTAGATCAATCAAAAATGGAATCTCAGGGTTCTAGGTGGGCATACTTGAATTAGTACGCTAGTGATATTGGTGTGGAATGTCCAGGTTTCACTTAGTTTGATTGATGATTACAATACTTACTAAACTATGATGACGATTGAATGCCACTTTAATTATGAATGCTTATCCTCCCTAGTAGATCATTCATGTGGAAGCTGGAATTTCTACTTACTATATAATATTTGACTAAGGTATTATGTTCTAGTGTCTCATTCGAGCTGGAATACCCTTATAGAATTAACCATGGTTCTTTCTCATGACATGAATTTTTTGTGATGTTTTTCCATTAGTAAAAATATGGTTGAACATGAGTGTTTAAATTATAATTATGTTTATATTAGAAATAATTCCATTGTGATGTGTAAAAATAAGAAATGTTGTTCTGAAAATGTATCCTTGATTAAATTATTTTAATTGAACGTGTTTCCTTGAAAATGGGTTTCCATAAAAAATCGTGAAATCATTCCACTTGATTTTTTATATAGAGTGCATGTTAATATTCATTTTAATTTTATAGAATGGAATTAATTTTTTTTGGGTTCTATCCAATTAGTCTTTGGATCACACCCTATGTACACATTTGGGTGTATGTGGACTTTGTTCTGTAGGATCTAGGTAATGGAAAGATGTTTTGTGTCGCTGATAGTGGGTTTGAATGCTAGTGTTCTGTATGATGCATGTTTTGGGGGTATTGGATGGATCATGAACTCCTCCTTTTCATTTATATGAATTTGGGTTACAATATCATTTTCCATTTCATTGTTGTAGAATAAAATTTATAAGAAATTTAAAATAAAAATTTTGAGAACTAGTAAGCCATGTTTGGTTATGTCTATTAAGTTTGGTAATATTTGCTATGGTGGGTTGTTCTTGCATAATAAATTGAGTGAAATCAATAAAGATGAATTGTTTTGATACCCAGGCACTTGGTTCCATCTAGTGGGCATCAGGAATGCCCATTAGGATATGCCACAGACCAGGTTTGGTGTCAGGTTGGATGACACTCCAGCTCGGTTCATTACATTTCTCTGGGTATGGATAATATTTTGGGCTCTACTTCTTTCATGTTAATGCTCTTCCACTTGAGGAGAAAAAAACTTAATATTCATTTTAATTCATGGATAATTTTTCTATATCATCCATATATGTATGGAAGTCAATCTAACCTCCTCACCCTGTACATATTCAACAACTCAATGAACATTGGCATTAATTTTAGCATGATCCAGTATCATTATTTAAAGTTTCTTCATCATAAGATTATTTTTATTAGACTAAGATTATTTCTTATTAGCCTATTCTTATCGGGGATACCGAAATAAAAACCAATCATAATACTTATACAAATAATTATTAGTACAAAAAATGTCACATGTATCCTCATATTGATCACTATATCTGTGACCTTCCATATTCTAGAAAAAAATAGTTATAATGATATACTAGAATTTAGGTAATGTAATTTTAAACAAGAAATATCTCCCAAATAATTCTACCATTATAAGATACCAATGTAGTCAACATGTTATATAAAATAATGAAAATTTTATGATATTTTTGAACTTCTGTGATTTTATTTTAAATATAAAAAATTTGGTTTGGGTTTTCATCCAAAAAATAAATAAAATATTAAATGAACAACACAAAAACATCACATATTTCTACATTGAGATTATATAAATATATGTATGTATCAATTCATTCTATTGATAGGAATTAGAATTGGGATACTATAGTATTGGTTATGATTTAATAGAAAATAAATAAAAGTAGAATGCTGTTTTTTGTGTATGGTGAAAATCCCGCACAGTGATAGTACGAGAAATTGTAATGATGGATTAACCTATATTGAACCATAGGATCACTCACCTGATCTGGTATGGATTCATTGTTATGGGGAGAACCAATCATCCAAACTAGCTTAAGTCAACCATCTGTCATTCCATGTAGAGAGAGACGACCATATTATTCCCTAGAATACCCTATCAATACAACCTCTAAGGACATCCTAATTACACCACATGTCCCTACAAGGTTGGTTGTCATGTTTTGGTTTTGAGAATGATGTTTCATGGTATGGTGGTGTTATGTGCAATAACACTTATTTTGATTGATTTTTTTTTCATTTGAGTATATCACCCTTTCATTACAATATCAAATGAAAAATTCATTTTCTATGATTTAAATTATTTTAAGATAAATAATAGAGGTTTGATTACTGTTTTGATATTAATGAAAGAAATGGAAACAAATCTTTAAAGGTGAGAATTAATATAATTTTAACATTTTATCTGAAAATTCATGATTTTTTTGGGAAACTTTTTCTCCCTTTTCATTATTAAAATAATTTTTTTCATAAGTGGAATTAAATTAAGAAAAATTCAAAATACCTGGTTTTCATCTTGATATTCTGGAAAATACATTTAGAATGTAAAAATTATAAATAAGTGTTTGTAATTGAAAATAGAAATACATGTTTTTCAATATAGAATATCATTTTGATACTCTGTTGGATAATTATTTTTTATTTGGATTAAAAAGTTAATATTCATTATTTTAATTTAACTAGAATAAATCTATAAAGTACCATGTTTGTATAATTGTTGATGTTGGGAATGTTTTTTTATATCTGTTATAGTCTTAATTGGATAATGTTTTATTCTTTGTTTTTAGGGAAAATGAATGGTTTAATGAAACCCTTGTTGGGACTATTTTTTTGTTCTAATTGTTGAAGCAGACTTACATAGGCCAAATTATAGGAAATGTTGATGTGTCTATAAGCTTGTGACCTAACAATAATGTTTTATGTAGAGTTTTCCACTGTGGGTGGCTCACGTTCCTGATAAGTTGAGTACGAGGTTTGCTGCTGTGAAGATTATTATGTTGTCTAGCTCATGTTCGGTGTGAACATGAAGTCTAAATTGGGGTGTCTTGGTGCTACACATAAGAGTTATCTAGAGTATTTGTCTTTCAAGTATATAAATTTTCCGGAGCTTCTCTATGATGGTATTCCCACTTGGTGGGATGGGCATCACTGTTATACCATTCTATATCCCATTTTTCCTATGAATAAAATTTATACAATGGAGAATATTCTTATGTATTTATTTATTCTTGATACATATTACGTCTACATGCTATATTATATTTTATTTCATGTTTTATGTGTTGTGTGATAGTCACGAACCAGCTCGGGTCGACCTAGAAACGATTACCCAGGCCAGCTCATGGAATGTCCTGAGAGGCGTTTCTGATCCTCCTAGGATGGTGACAGGCACCAAGGGAATAAATAGAGTACAAAAGGTAATGATTTCCCCTAATTATAAATAATAAAAGAAACAACCGAATAAAATGGACTTCGAAAAATACATTTACATAAAAAATTCAATAAACATTATTTGTACAATAAAAAAAAGAAAAACTAAACCAACAACTCAACCGACCAAACTTGTTAACCAACTAACTCCATGTGACCCTTTTTATCACTCCCCAACAAATTGATCAAACGTTTCCCAGGCGATCAAACTCATGTTGAAACCTACACGAGGGCTAAAACAGAATAAAACTGTAGGCACAAGTATTTAAAATCAGTTAGTTAGCCAAATATTCAATTCCCACTTTATATCCATTAAAATAAAATAAACATCGTTTTAATTTTTTAAATAAAATATATAATTTTATTTGTTTCAAATGAGAATACATGTTATAAGAATTATCAGACAAAAAAATGAATGGTTTATAATAAAAAATGATAGTAATAGTTTTTCATGGTGGTGAAACATCAAAATGAAAATAGTTTTCCAAAGGGGTGATTTAAAGAAGGTAAACTATTAAATAAAACACACATATTTCTGAATTTACCAGCTAACGACACTGTATGCCCATGCTGAGTAAAAAAATTTCCAATGACCACAAGTCATGTGAACACCCATAATAACTAATTATTTGTGAGCAACATGTACCTCATATCTCGGTGAATGCAACCTTAATAAATATATGTTCTCCTACACATGAGCCACTTGGAGGGAGCATATGCATAACCTAGTCTCTTTCCAACAACCTCATCATCATAGTTTATTTAGTGTTTCCATCGTCAAACTTGCAACGTGAAACAAGTGCCAAACCCCACGGGATCACTAGTATATTGTTAAACGTCTGCCCACCTAGATACCCAGGATACCATTTAGTTCTCAATAATGTTACATATTGTATAAACACATTTTCCACATGAAAATTTAATTCCCAAACCATAAATAAACAACCTTTAAACATTCTTCATATTTCATTCAAGGATAAATAATCCAGTTATAATATTAATAAATCAATTTTAATGAGTGTAATGAGGCTTTAAAAATATAACTCATTCAAAAACAATACTTTAAGGATAAAAACACAACAAAATCTTACCCAAATATATTTGGCAGCACTTACAATAATTAATAAAACCATTTCATGTTCAATAAAATAATTCCAATTGATGAAACATGGTATATTGATGTAAAACACCAATTCATTATTTTTTTATGAATTGAAAAATGGGCCTTTAAACATTAATACCAAACTGACATTTCTCAAAGCCACAAATACATTATTTAATAAGGATGTTTAACCCACCATTTTATGAATCAAATCATTGGTAACCACATAGAAAATATTCAGATTTCTTGTCCATTACATAACACTTTTTATAAATATGCCAAACGGGCCTTCCATTATCCCCCCATATCAAAATACCATAAAACCAAGACACATTCTTTAAAAAAACCTACATTTAATCCATATAATGAACCCAAAAACATTTCATTTCCCACTTCCTATATGATTATAAATCCAAACCAATCATTTTAATCCACACCCAACACATAAATTCCAGCTGTAAAACAGACTAAACTCATGGCATGAATTGTTTTTAACAAATATAATCATTTTAAGAAATGGGAAAGGAATAAAACATCAATGTAATTCCCTTAATTTATTCAATATACTGGACCATGTTCAAAATAAAACAAACCATGTGTGGAATCTAAGAAATCATTTTAATAAACACACGATGTGCCTCATTTTAACAAAACTACACAACATTACCGAAAACAAGGTTTTAACCGCTACTTGGCACACAAAAATATTTATTCAAAGAATAAATTACAATTTTCATAGTATTATAAAGATGAAAACAGAATAAAATAGATGGATCTTATATAAAAATGTCATTTTAAATTGGAATCCTACCTCAAGTCCATGACAAAACAGAAACACCCAACCGAAATCAACTACCACGGGTTTATAAGCTCTAATATTATGAATCACATACCTAAATGAATATGACCCCAATGAAAAATCATTAGAAAACATAACACTTTGTCATGCATTTCTAGTTGAGAAGATATAACCATGAAATAATGGAAAAAAGAGGAAGAGGGAGGTCAAAGGAGAAATAATATCACATAGGAAACTAGAAAACAAATCATCTTCACTTAGATACACAATTATAGAGGAGAGGTAGTGTCTTTAATCTTTGTGGAGGGTCTCATAAAAAATTTAATAGACAGGGGAAACAAATTTTGGTGTAAATAGTAGGAAATGAATGATTTATGTATGAAACAACATACCTTTATAAATCTGTATGATTTGAGGAACCTTGAGAACTGTCTCACTAATATTTGATGCAAATGAGTTCCAAAGATGAAAAAATGATAATGGGAATGAGGATAGTGATTTTGTCTTCTTTTTTGTAGTGTAATCAATGAAAATATTAAACAATGATTATGATATTAAAAAAATAGATTATTTTTTTGAAACTAGAAATGGGCTGGCCAAAAACCTATATAAGGATTCCAAATTAGCCATGCTTATGAATTATTAAGGGGTCCAAAATGATAGGTTGGTTTGAATATGTTAGGTGACAATGAGTTTGAAGTAATATGGGTGAAAAATGTTTAATAACAAGGGATTTGTAAAAAAAATTTGTTTTTAAATCGGGAAAGGGGCTCATGGTTTGGCCCAAATCATGATGTAACCACCCTTTCTCCAAAAACTCCCAACTAAGAAACGGGGAACCCAATGTACTGTTATTAGATATAAAAAAACATAAAAACACCAAATTAATCTCACCCACGACCCATGAAAAGGATTTGGATTTCTAACGAACCGAATCAAAACAAGGACATGAAAATCCATTTGTTACATTTCTCTCCTCCATTAAAGTTTTCTTCCACCAGAAAGCTACAACATATTCCAACAGATTGATCAACACCTAATAATTCCTTATCAATATGTTCCATCCACAAAATACAATGAAACACCATCCACCATTAATGGATCTAAATCCTGTTATCTCAATCGAAACATCAACTCTCAACCACTTCCAGAGATTCAACTAAAGGATCGAGTAACTACATCCACAACCAAACCAAGAACCCAATTTTTTGGAATTTTCCCAATGAATCAAACAATCACCCAAACCAATGAACAGTCACAAAAATCAAATATTCTAGGGTAGTAAATAAAGGAATCTGTAACAGCCCGAGATTTTATGAAAAATATTCTTTTTTTTATTTCACTAATGTCTTGTGTTGTACGCTACACCAAAAGGAGCTTGCACAACACGCATCCTTGATTTACCTTGCATTACACGCAATCGCGACCTTCCTCGATAGCGTGTGTAGTACGCAATAACGAGTTTCACTAAACAACAATACGCTATTAAAATATTATTAAAACTAGCTGTTATGAATAGTAATAACCACTTTTTGAAATTTTGTAAATTTTATTTTTCAAAATGGACTTTATTTTTGGATTCGGAGTATCGAATTTAGCCTAAGGTGAAATTTTGGTACTTTTCGGATAACTTTCATATTCTGATGAATAGTGAAAATTACTAAATTATAATTAAAAACAACTTTTTTAATCAAAATAATTAATAGTAATAAATTATTAATTTGAGTTGTTTTAAATTATATTTAGAATATATTTTTACATTTTAATACAATGTTGGTCATTGGATGTAATTTCACATTTAAACCGGACATAAACAAGTGTCAATCTTTTGATAGATATTGTTTCTTAAAAACACGCTATTTGTTTTAACAGCGGGATTTAATTATAAAATTAATTAATTCAACATCTATGTTATGAATTTGGTAAAATAGACTTCATTTTTGAATTCGGAATATGAAATATAGCTTAGGATGAAAATTTGGCATTGCTCTGAAAAACATCAATTTTTGATGAATAGTGAAACTACTAAGTGGTAGGTTAAAAACTAAATTTTGCATAAAACTTAATTTAACCGCTTCTGTGAATGGAATTTCGAAAATCCGACAGACACGGTTAATATCAAGGACTAAAATGTGGTTCAATGATATGAAAATAATTTTTGGTGAATAGTAACTTTTTACTTTTTTTTACCACGGTTAATAGTAAATAGGGTAACTAAGGGTAAATATGATATTACTATTACCCTAAAACATGTCCTAATTCTATTGGATAAGTGTAATTCGACCAAAAACAACCTTATGAATATAATATGACCATTTAGGTCCACTTGGATTAGATTATGACATTTAATATTATTTTATTTAATGAATAGTTAAAATAGTTAAAATCAAAGTTTAATAACTAAAACATTTTTAATATGGGGTTATACATAAGACAAATTCGACTATAAATATTCATTAGAAAGCTAAAAAGATTTCCTACATAATGATATTTTATTTATAATTTTTAGACTTTAAATAAATTAATTTATATATGACACAACGATGATGGAGTAATTACCCTTTTAAGGAAATATTAACATAATTGATGTTATAAATGCTCAAATGAATGTAATTTGAGACTTTTTATGAATTCCACTAATTTTCTAGGTTACTATGATATATTAATGTTGATTTAATCAACTTGGTTCGAACATATAATTCTGTTATGACTTTCACAAAAATCATATATCAAATAGTGTCAAAATTGACACAAAATAGTTTTTAAATCAAATATTATATTATTAATTGTTATTTTATTTCTAAAAATCTAAGGTTCGGCAAAATGACTTGGATAAGGATATATATATTAATAATAAACAATTTGGGGTTCGTTTGGCATGTTATAGTAAGTGTATTAACGATATAGTGAAAGAAAACAAAAAGACACGGTAAAAGTTAAATTATTTAACTTAGAGTTAAATCTAATTGATAAGGTTAAAATAATACCCTAAACTTTTCTAAATCTTATTGTTTAATAGGAGTGCGACCCATCCCCACTTTAGCTTCGAAATAAGACCCTTTGGAACCATTATAAACGGATTTTGACTTTAATATAAAATAATATTTTGAGATATTCCTAAGGTGCCCCTCTCCTCCCTTATAAAAGGACACCTCCTCCCCCTCCTCATCACACCAATTTGAGCACTCAAGCTCGGCCAACCCCTACCAAAATCTCTTCTCCACTTCCCTAGAAACATCCTAGAGGTTCTGGTCTTCCTCAAAGACCAATTTTAGTGCCCTAAGAGGAGGTCTCAAAGAGGCGCTTCAAAGAAGAGGTAATTATCGTTACCAATTCTTTCATCTTTATTTCTTCTTCCACTTCTTCTTCTTAGGTTGTTTCATTATGAAGTAATAACATCAGTATCACTAATATACTGATATTTTATTATAAGTATGAAACAACCCTATTTCACCATCTATCCATCCTACGGAAAAAGAAATCACCGCGCGTGCGTACGTACGGAATACCGTCTCCACGCCGTGGTGTAATCTATTTTCCACCACCACCTTACATGGATGGGTATAATGGTGTAAAGAATAACTATACATAGTTATTAAAACATCATATTGATTCTTATATATTGTATAATCCACTCCAATTCAATTCAATATTTATGGAAATGATATCATCGCTCGTGCGTACGTACGGACTACCGTCTCCACGACGCGATCAGATTCATTCTCCATGTTAACCATTTAAGAATGATTATAAAGTATATATAAGAAATAATAATGAAATATATGACATTATAAAGCTACTGGATTTATGTATATATATATATATGTATGTCATCTACTTACTTCCATTTCAAGACAATAAGTAAAGGAAAACAGCGTTCATGCGTATGTACGGACTACCGTCTCCATGAACGGTGTTTTTCATTTTATTTATATATCTATTATATATATATATACTGAATATATATGATATATAAATCATATTTTATATTCTGGAAGTAAGTAAATCATGATGTAATTAATAATGATGTCAAGAACAACAAGTCAAAACACCTACGATAAATGAAACGATTTTACCCAAAACGCTTCTTTAACATGGAGTTTACAAAAGAACGGGTAATATAATGTCATAAGTGAACCATATATAATATCATAACAATGAATATGATTCTGTAATAAGTCAATGACATTATTTAAATCATTATACAGGAGTTTCGGACACATACGAAGCAAATCGGACCTAAGGTAAGGGGAATATCACAATCTCATTTTTATCCGAGATTGTTTAGTCGTAAGTATTTACTGGGGTGTATTTTATCATCCACATCCAGGTTTCCTCAATATGTAATATTATTTCCATCGATATACAATGTTTTAAATCCAATTTTACCCTTTGGTGAGTTTTTAGTAAAAGATATGAAAGGAATCTTTTGTCGTTTTTCGTACGAGGTACATTTTGACTTTTTCGACAAAAGTAAAAAAAAAGAGAATGTTTTTTTTAACTTATACGGCACGAACGGATTTCTACTGTTTTATGAAGCCTTATTTTCATGAATCTTCCTCTAAAAGATTTCATGACTATTTTCAATAAAATATCTTTCTTTTAAAATTGCATGATGTTTTGTGAAAAGAAATTGATTTTGAAGAAGAAAGGATATTTTCCTCAAGAATTCAATTCAAGTGTTTTATCAAAATTATTTTCCATCTAAGATAATAAAGGGTTCTGTTTCTATCCATATTTTTACATTGATTTGACTATGTTGTGATGGAATTATGCTTATGAATTCCTTTATCTTATATGAATGGTTTTATGATGTCATGTTGTTTAAGAATCCCATTTGTATTACATGGATTATGCAATGATGTATGATTTATGATTATGTGGCACACATAAGAAAGGATTCATTATAAGATAGGTGGGACCTATATCTCCCTCCAATGCATTGGGTAAAGATTTTATATCTCATGAGATAGACATGGCTGAAATGGTAGGTTATACCGGATTCAGTGAAACGGGACTGAAACGAGGGTTACTCGATTCAGAAAGGGACTTTGTCCACTAAGATAGTCTTGGCAATGAGTCCTGACTAACAAGAAATGATTTTCCATGATTATGTGTGCATGCCACAAAGTTTCAAGTTTCCTGTTATGATTATGGGGATCTCATTTTCACTTCTATGATTTGTCCCATGTTATGATATTATGATCTCTTTTGCAGGTTATGATTATCAAAAAGATATGATATGATTTTTATTTCTTTTGTATACCCTTACTGAGCATTTGAGCTCACCCTTTTATGTTTTCTTTTCCCCAGGATATAAAGAAAGGTTTTAGGTAAAAAAAAGGAAGATCTTTATGGGAGATTTTGAAGATCTTTCACCACGATTAGAAGATTATATTCCGAGTTTCCAAAGACACTAAACTATTACGATCCTTGGGTGTGTACTAAGTATTCCGCAAAAGTAATGTAATGTCCATGTAAGTCAGGCTTCGGGTCTCTACAGTTGGTATCAGAGGAAAGGTTTAGTCAACCTTTGGAAACTAGGATGCGAGAACTTTAGTGAGATCCCTAGAGATATTTCTAAGGTATGTCTAGGGATGTCCCTAAAGGTTAAGTATACGCATAGGTTATAGTACTAGAATTATGCTAACGATCATAGAATTAAACCTAAGATGTTAGATATTGAAGGTACTTCCCCTTTATTATGTTGTTTTCCCTAGCATGATTTTTTCCTCTCACACTATTCATTTTGGGTTTTAGAAAATGGCTGGAAACAAGATGATTCACGATAATGGAGGATATGATGGACAATGGAATGATATTATTCATGAGAAACCAAATGAAATGGGATTTGGAAGTCCAAAGATCATTATTATGCCGAATCAGCAATCTCATAATATGATCAAAAAAGTAAAATTTGGTAAGTTTCCTGACTCGGCTAATAAGAGAAAGATGGAGTTTCATGATGATCATAGAGGAAAGAAAGTTCAATTTCCCCTATGTAAATCATGTGGGAAGAGGCATCAAGGAGAATGTTTCAAAGGAACTGGAAGATGCTTTGGGTGTGGAAAAGAAGGGCACAAAGCAAGTAAGTGCAAAGGAAAAGGTTCAGTTAACACCATGGATAAGGATAATGGTATTGATACGACATCAAAAATGGTAAAGTGTTTTAAATGTGGAATGTATGGGCATTATGCAAACCAATGTCCTAAGGGAAAGACACATGAAGAGAATCAGTATGGCCGTATGGGTAGTATTTATGTGGATGATGATGAAGAGACTACAAATGATATGTGAGATGAAAGAATTGTTGAAGCTCAGTTAATGGTTTAAGAATGTAGTGGAATGATTACATGTTTATCATGTGTAATGTTGTATAAGTAATCTCATGGTACTATGGAATAAAGAGACATGTAAGGATTGTTACATTGTTGTCTGATTAATGATACCAGTAACCATGAAAGGTTATTCAGATACTTTTGGAAAGTAGATGATAAGTGCATAATGAAAGTATAAGAAGATAATGAGATGTTTGATTGTATTCATGAGCTCATGGTTGATATAAGGACTAAATGATATCATGGTTTGAGTATATAGAATTTTGAGGATTTTGGTATGTGGAAAGTGTTAACTTTTAATTGCATTCATGTTTTCACTAAGGTTCAATGGGTATTCAAGAGAATACATGATTAAGGACTTTGAATGTTTGGAATGTGACAAAAAAAACATATCTTATGATATATGGGGATCAACGATGGTATTAAATCTCTGGTAATCGTTTTCACTATGTTATGAGAGTGGACTGCAGTATTATAGTTAAGCCTAAAGATTGGAATGGATTATATTGGACATAAGTTAGTATTTTTTAAGGATAGAAGTTTTTTCGATATTATTGATGGGATGTTATAGTAATATAGTTTTATAAAAAGGACAACCTGTAGGACGGGCGAAATCCCATCGCTTCAGACAAGGCTGTGGGAATCGAACCCACAACCGAAGTGCGACTGGCCTTTATCGCCTACCACTGGCCTACAGGAATTCCCTATTTAGTAGAAACTAGTTTTATTATATTAAGTAGTATGATATATGAAGTATAAGTCCATTTTAGGAACCATATATGATTAATCTCACTATAGATCGACTTATGTATATAATTTTTGCTAACCTTTTTTTTGAGACAGATGGAATGACCCGTCATTCTATCACATGATCTGCTAACACTTCACGAATAACAAATTCAACTTCATTTATTTAAGAGATGAAGTGGAAAATGTTCAAGGCATGAACAACAGTGAGATTGTACCAAAATAAAGAAAGTATTTATTCTAATTCAAATTTTCAACTTTAGGGAAATGATCTTGAAAACCAAAAATGTTGTCCTAGTGATCTTATATCTGATGAATCAGATGGTACCTTAGATCGTCACAAATTTATGGATTTGTTATTACAGGATTTTCCATAGCCATGTTCTCTACCACTCTCCATCAGAACATGATGGTTAGATTTCTCTTCCATATCCATATTTTCACCTATGTGGAAACCCAGTGATTAGTTTATTTGGGTAATCGTTACATTTCATACATTAGTTTTTAAAGCCAAGTTTTGGTATTCCATTTTACAATGTGGGTTTCTATTAAATAAACTTTCAAATAGTAAACCATTTATAACCCCGACGAATTTCGAGGGCGAAATTCATTTTAAGGGGGGTAGAATGTAACAACCCGATATTTTATGAAAAATATTCTTTTTTTTATTTCACTAATGTCTTGTGTTGTACGCTACACCAAAAGGAGCTTGCAAAACACGCATCCCTGATTTACCTTGCATTACACGCAATCGCGACCTTCCTCGATAGCGTGTGTAGTACGCAATAACGAGTTTCACTAAACAACAATACGCTATTAAAATATTATTAAAACTAGCCGTTATGAATAGTAATAACCACTTTTTGAAATTTTGTAAATTTTATTTTTCAAAATGGACTTTATTTTTGGATTCGGAGTATCGAATTTAGCCTAAGGTGAAATTTTGGTACTTTTCGGATAACTTTCATATTCTGATGAATAGTGAAAATTACTAAATTATAATTAAAAACAACATTTTTGATCAAAATAATTAATAGTGATAAATTATTAATTTGAGTTGTTTTAAAGTATATTTAGAATATATTTTTACAATTTAATACAATGTTGGTCATTGGATGTAATTTCACATTTAAACCAGACATAAACAAGTGTCAATCTTTTGATAGATATTGTTTCTTAAAAACACGCTATTTGTTTTAACAGCGGGATTTAATTATAAAATTAATTAATGCAACATCTATGTTATGAATTTGGTAAAATAGACTTCATTTTTGAATTCGGAATATGAAATATAGCTTAGGATGAAAATTTGGCATTGCTCTGAAGAACATCAATTTTTGATGAATAGTGAAACTACTAAGACGTAGGTTAAAAACTAAATTTTGCATAAAACTTAATTTTACCGCTTCTGTGAATGGAATTTCGAAAATCCGACAGACACGGTTAATATCAAAGACTAAAATGTGGTTCAATGAGATGAAAATAATTTTTGGTGAATAGTAACTTTTTACTTTTTTTTACCACGATTAATAGTAAATATGGTAACTAAGGGTAAATATGATATTACTATTACCCTAACACATGTCCTAATTCTATTGGATAAGTGTAATTCGACCAAAAACAACCTTATGAATATAATATGACCATTTAGGTCCAGTTGGATTAGATTATGACATTTAATATTATTTTATTTAATGAATAGTTAAAATAGTTAAAATCAAAGTTTAATAACTAAAACATTTTTAATATGGGGTTATACATAAGATAAATTCGACTATAAATATTAATTAGAAATATAAAAAGATTTCCTACATAATGATATTTTATTTATAATTTTTAGACTTTAAATAAATTAATTTATATATGACACAACGATGATGCAGTAATTACCCTTTTAAGGAAATATTAACATAATTGATGTTATAAATGCTCAAATGAATGTAATTTGAGACTTTTTATGAATTCCACTAATTTTATAGGTTACTATGATATATTAGTGTTGATTTAATCAACTTGGTTCGAACATATAATTCTGTTATGACTTTCACAAAAATCATATATCAAATAGTGTCAAAATTGACACAAAATAGTTTTTAAATCAAATATTATATTATTAAATGTTATTTTATTTCTAAAAATCTAAGGTTCGGCCAAATGACTTAGATAAGGATATATATATTAATAATAAACAATTTGGGTTTCGTTTGGCATGTTATAGTAAGTTTATTAACCATATAGTGAAAGAAAACAAAAAGACACGGTAAAAGTTAAATTATTTAACTTAGAGTTAAATCTAATTGATAAGGTTAAAATAATACCCTAAACTTGTCTAAATCTTATTGGTTAATAGGATTTCGACCCATCCCCACTTTAGCTTCGAAATAAGACCCTTTGGAACCATTATAAACCGATTTTGGCTTTAATATAAAATAATATTTTGAGATATTCCTAAGGTGCCCCTCTCCTCCCTTATAAAAGGACACCTCCTCCCCCTCATCATCACACCAATTTGAGCACTCAAGCTCGGCCAACCCCTGCCAAAATCTATTCTCCACTTCCCTAGAAACATCCTAGAGGTTCTGGTCTTCCTCAAAGACCAATTTTAGTGCCCTAAGAGGAGGTCTCAAAGAGGCGCTTCAAAGAAGAGGTAATTATCGTTACCAATTCTTTCATCTTTATTTCTTCTTCCACTTCTTCTTCTTAGGTTGTTTCATTATGAAGTAATAACATCAGTATCACTAATATAATGATATGTTATTATAAGTATGAAACAACCCTATTTCACCATCTATCCATCCTACGGAAAAAGAAATCACCGCGCGTGCGTACGTACGGAATACCGTCTCCACGACGTGGTGTAATCTATTTTCCACCACCACCTTACATGGATGGGTATAATGGTGTAAAGAATAACTATAAATAGTTATTAAAACATCATATTGATTCTTATATATTGTATAATCCACTCCAATTCAATTCAATATTTATGGAAATGATATCATCGCTCGTGCGTACGTACGGACTACCGTCTCCACGACGCGATGAGATTCATTCTCCATGTTAACCATTTAAGAATGATTATAAAGTATATATAAGAAATAATAATGAAATATATGACATTATAAAGCTACTGTATTTATGTATATATATATATATATGTATGTCATCTACTTACTTCCATTTCAAGACAATAAGTAAAGGAAAACAGCGTTCATGCGTACGTACGGACTACCGTCTCCATGAATGGTGTTTTTCATTTTATTTATATATCTATTATATATATATATATACTGAATATATATGATATATAAATCATATTTTATATTCTGGAAGTAAGTAAATCATGATATAATTAATAATGATGTCAAGAACAACAAGTCAAAACACCTACGATAAATGAAATGATTTTACCCAAAACGCTTCTTTAACATGGAATTTACAAAAGAACGGGTAATATAATGTCATAAGTGAACCATATATGATATCATAACAATGAATATGATTTTGTAATAAGTCAATGACATTATTTAAATCATTATACAGGAGTTTCGGACACATACGAAGCAAATCGGACCTAAGGTAAGGGGAATATCACAATCTCATTTTTATCCGAGATTGTTTATTCGTAAGTATTTACTGGGGTGTATTTTATCATCCACATACATGTTTCCTCAATATGTATTATTATTTCCATCCATCTACAATGTTTTAAATCCAATTTTACCCTTTGGTGAGTTTTTAGTAAAAGATATGAAAGGAATCTTTTGTCGTTTTTCGTACGAGGTACATTTTGACTTTTTCGACAAAAGTAAAAAAAAAAGAGAATGTTTTTTTTAACTTATACGGAACGAACGGATATCTACTGTTTTATGAAGCCTTATTTTCATGAAGCTTCCTCTAAAAGATTTCATGACTATTTTCAATAAAATATCTTTCTTTTAAAATTGCATGATGTTTTGTGAAAAGAAATTGATTTTGAAGAAGAAAGGATATTTTCTTCAAGAATTCAATTCAAGTGTTTTATCAAAATTATTTTCCATCTAAGATAATAAAGGGTTCTGTTTCTATCCATATTTTTACATTGATTTGACTATGTTGTGATGGAATTATGTTTATGAATTCCTTTATCTTATATGAATGGTTTTATGATGTCATGTTGTTTAAGAATCCCATTTGTATTACATGGATTATGCAATGATGTATGATTTATGATTATGTGGCACACATAAGAAAGGATTCATTATAAGATAGGTGGGACCTATATCTCCCTCCAATGCATTGGGTAAAGATTTTATATCTCATGAGATAGACATGGCTGAAATGGTAGGTTATACCGGATTCAGTGAAACAGGACTGAAACGAGGGTTACTCGATTCAGAAAGGGACTTTGTCCGCTAAGATAGTCTTGGCAATGAGTCATGACTAACAAGAAATGATTTTCCATGATTATGTGTGCATGCCACAAAGTTTCAAGTTTCATGTTATGATTATGGGGATCTCATTTTCACTTCTATGATTTGTTCCATGTTAAGATATTATGATCTCTTTTGCAGGTTATGATTATCAAAAAGATATGATATGATTTTTATTTCTTTTGTATACCCTTACTGAGCATTTGAGCTCACCCATTTATGTTTTCTTTTCCCCAGGATATAAAGAAAGGTTTTAGGTAAAAAAAAGGAAGATCTTTATGGGAGATTTTGAAGATCTTTCACCACAATTAGAAGATTATATTCCGAGTTTCCAAAGACACTAAACTATTACGATCCTTGTGTGTGTACTAAGTATTCCGCAAAAGTAATGTAATGTCCATTAGGTCAGGCTTCGGGTCTCTACAGAATCCCTATCATTAAGAAACAACTAGCATTAGGAATGTTCATAGGACAAAAAAATCAATGAGACCAGTGGTGGGTCTCCCCACCATTGGAACCCAACTAGAAATGAACAAACAAGAATTCGACATTACTTATAATTGGGCCCCACATTCATAAGTCCACCAAAACTATCCCTCCACAACCAACAAACCCATGTTGATATGGTTATAACATGAACAATAAAACCACCCACTCCCAAACAATGGGTATAAAAACTAGGCAAACACTTCTGGCACAGATCAAATCCCCCATCACTTACGGAGGTGAGGGAAGGGTATCAAATCATTGTAAAATGTAACAACAATAGAAATAGAGGAACCACCAAACACCCTACATCTACGAACATGTAATACCAAGACCACACCTGATTCATAAGGGCGGTCCACACAGGTACATTGATATGAAACCCGCATCTAAAAAGGCATAATCAAAGACACTAAATGAGGGTTAATTCCACCATGCTCGTTATGAAAAGAGTATGTTCAAAATGATGAGGAACCAGAATATAGTAGAAACTACCTTTCCAAAATGGTGGTGGAATGATCTATGTAGTGCTCCCCACATCTCTAGCAATTTCTGGACTGCATGAATAGCATCACTCTGAGGCATGTGGATGGAACCCTAATGATTGAATCATCTACTGCATCACTGCCAGGTGCTTAGGATCACAACACCCCACAAAACTCACTTTCTCAACAATAAACCTTCATCTAAATAGGAACTCAAAGGTACATAGTACTATTCTCTGTCACTAAAAATGAGGAGGAGAGTGGACATGGAATATAGAGAAACACATCAACATCACTAAATTCAAGTGATTTTTCCAAATGAATTATCACGACCTAGAATCACATTCAATCAATCCCAAAAATATATCTATTCCATCAAATGGTTTGAGGCATCATCCTAATAAGTCTATTTTTTTTATAAAACTCTAGGTTGATCTGCATGAAATATTTCCAACGATGAACTATCCATGTCCACATCACAACAACCAACACATCTTTAAAAACCCATGTTAGGTTGGTATAGAGTATGATATTCTCCTATGATACCAATTTTAGGATCGAAATAATGATTTAGATACTCAATATACAAGAGAGGGTGAATTTTATACTTTAAAAATTCTTTGGGAACTCTTAAATTTGGATAGAAAACTTTCTATTGTTTAAAAAATTTTAATAATGTAAATTCACAAAAGCTCTATGTTCTACAAACATGCTTGATTCCAGAAATGTGGTTCTGGAAATGAATCATAAGGAATGTTTACAAAGATAAACATTCTACCTTAAAGCGTATACAATCTCAATATATCAGAGTTTACATGTATAAAAATTTAATAGATAGTTATACTTTCCTAAATAATAAAAATGCATTGGAAAACATGAAACAATACAAGTAACAAGTAGTAAATCTTTTAACCCAAAGAGAAGGGTATTCAACAACCTTGGATAAATGTCCCTTGATTTATTATATCAACAATGTTTGTCTTACCCACACTAGGGTATGCCCTCGATAAGAAGATCGGAGTCTGTCTTACTATCCCCGCAAGACGTAGAACATCAAGGTCGTCAGCACCTCTATCTTCCTATCCCCAGAAGCCCTCGAATGTACTCAGCAACATTCAGAGTCACACGAAGAAATTATGAACAAGATGTTCAGTATGCACAAATCATGGAAGGCTCTCTCATGAAATCACTTTAGCATCATGTAACCTCTAGTGTTGTAGGATTGTTCATCAATGTTCTGAGATCTTCCAAATGAGCTCATATTTATAAGAACAGCTTCAACGGTCAGCTCCCTCCTCCAACGGTCATATTATTCCTTGAATTTCCGAGGGACCTGTACACATGTCACTCAAACAATGATTAGTTAGTAACTAAATGCAATAAATTGTTTTATAACTAAAACATGAGTATGAAAAAATATGGTTTCTTGACCAAATTCTTTTTTCAAAATGTAAGAACAATAAAAGTTAAGATTCTAACAAAAACACCATTAAGTGATTATAATAAATAAATGTTCGGATTCTGTTTTCCAAATAATTTGTTACCAAAATTCTATATAATTCTAGACTCTGAATTTACAAGGAAATTCAGATTCGGAATTTAGTAGAATTCGGAGCTTGAACTTACAATGTTCGGAGTCTGAATGTATAATAATTCAGAGTCTAATATTACAATGTTTGGAGTTTAAATACATTAGAATTCAGAGTCTGAACTTAAAAAGTTCAGTGTCTGAATTCATTAGAATTTGGAGTCTAAACATACATAGTTCTATGTCTGAATTAAGTATAATTCAGAGTCTGAACATACAATGTTCAGTGTCAGAATTCATTAGAATTCGTATCCTGAATTCAGATCCTAAAAACAGAATGCTCTATATCTATGTATTTATAAGAGTCCATGGTTTTGGAGAGGAAACCATTTTTTGTACTTATAAAAAATATGAACAATGAAAAATATGGTATGGATAAATTTCCTTGGGGTGGGAAAATTTCTATATGAATGTAAAGTATATGGTAAATAAAATTTTACTTACGATAGGGTGTTTTTGATTTACAAAACATGACAGAATTGAAGATTAATAAGGAAACCCTATTGACTCAACAATCTCCTCAAACATGAATGAATAGAAAAGTAATAAAGAAACCTTATTGGCTCAACAATCTCCCCCTTTCTGGAAAGCACAAACATCCTTACGACAATGAATATAAGGACTTAGAAAATATTTTTTTGGACATTGAATGTAAAAAATATCTCCCTTAACACATGGTAAAAGATGAATATGACTTACTCCCCCCTTAGGCTTTGGAAGCACTAAGGATCGTATTCTAGATTTCCGGAATGATACTTAGCATTTTATTGCATATGAAAATCTTCTTGGATAAAAACTCCCCCTTAGATGAACTGACCCTTACTTAGGGAAATTTTTTCTTTACATAGTATTCTTATTTCATTTCTCCCACTTTGTGATTTTGAAAAAAGATTAAAGGGAATGGAATAGAAAATAAGGTACATGAAATATTAGTAGTAGACAACAAAATATATGAAGAGCGACCCAAAAATTTCATTTTGATTGAAAAAAATTTCACAAGGAAGGAATACAACAAAAGATAGTAATTGATCAATTTTATCCTTCCTTTTCCTTAATAATCTACTTCTTTAAAATAGTTTGGAGCTTCTTTAACTCCTTGTGATCTTCCTCTGCTCATTTGACAATCTGATCCTTATCTACTATTTTCTTTTCTAAGGCATCCATTCATTCGTCCTAAGCCATAAGAATATCAGCCAGAGCATTCAGGAATTCTTCCTTCTTGAAAAGCATTTCTTATATCTCAATCCTGAGATCCCTGTATCTTTTCCAACTCCGAGCAACTGAATATAATTTCATATTCAGATAATTTACTTCTTGAATTCGAGAAATCGTTTCCAGAGACCACTTTTCCTAAAAACTATTTGTGATATCCTTGATCTTCACACCATCAGTATAAAATTCATCCTTGAAACTTTCTTGGAATTATTCTAGAACTATAATGTCTTCAATAGTTTTCATTGACCAACTGATCAATTTATTTCATGATCATTTGTAGTATTTATAGTTTATGAAAAAAGTATCGATATATGCCTCATGCTTTACACACTTATCCATCACCATGGATACTAAATCTGATTTATGATTTATGGAGTGTTGATGCATTTTGAATCTCATGTATATACTAGGAAATATTAGTATAGTGATAACAATATTCTTCAATGACTAGACTATGAAATCATGTCCAAGAGAGGACTATTCCGAAAAAGAAATTTTACTAGTGAGGCTTCTTTTTCTATCTCAACAGATTTCCTCTTTGAAGATTCACCAACATCATTCTTATTTACAACAACCTTGATAGGTGTATCAACAGCCACCTGTTTCCCATTATCAGCTTTTAGAAAGGAATCCCCTTGGTTAGGGGATTCATGTTCACTATCAGAGAGTTGAACAATTCACTCATCGTTATCCTTTTCCTTCTCAGCTCGTGCCTCGGCATCATGTAGGAGAATGAAATCATGATTTGAATTTTCTTCTTCAGACAAATTATTCACTTCTTCTTCATCCTTGTCATCTTCACCTTTCTCTTATTTCCCAAGGGTAGAAAGCTTTGAAGACACATCTTCAGAAGTTTAGATTGAAAGCATCTTAGATGTACTTTCCTTCTCAGGATAATCATCTACTTTTTTATGAGATCTTTTGTTTCACCACTACCATCTTATTCCTCTTCTTCTTCCTCAACTAATTTTCTTGGACTTTTTCCAGATTCACATATTTCTTTCTCATTTTCTCTATTAAAGCTTCTACTAATAATAATTCTGGTACATGAATGTTCTCAGAAGCTTTCTCAGTAGCCTTCCTAAGTGATTGCACAAACTCTGCCTCGGAAAAATACTTTTATTTTCTTATCTTTCTCTTGTTTTTCAATCTCATCTGCAGTCTTTTCATTTAAATCTTTTCCTTCAGCAAGATCCAAACCAAATCTAGGCTTCCCTGCTTTCTTTTTCCCCTTTTCTTCCCTCCATTTTTCTACAACCTCGTCCGAATATGTTTTTTTCTTCTTAATATTTGGTGGTGTGGATTGGAATTACTTAGCCTCAGGGATTTTTCCTTTCTCTTCTACTAACATCATCATCCTCTTCCTTCATCACTTCTTATAGGTATCAATAGACTCCTGTTTCTTTCATAAGGCTTCTTCCTCCTACTAAATAATATCATAAAATTCTTTGGATTCTTTAGAATATCCAACATTCATCCTTCTCAGAGTATCATCACTTACCAGCATAACTTTGCAATTTATTTTCATGGAACTACATGGTATTTTGAAGGACAGTTAACACCGAAAAATAAGCTTTGAGATAATGGATGGATACATGATAATCTGATCCTTTAGATTTCCATTTTTTATATTCTCAATTGTAATCAGAATATGCCTGAGTAGGTTAATATTTCTTAGATTCACAATAAAATCCAGGATATACCTATCACACTTCTTCATGGTATCCTTGTCCCCTTTTCTCGTAATGATGAATCCTTGAACCCACAATTAAAGAATCTAGAAATTTTGTAGATAGGTGAACAATCTACAGAGTCTTAACATCTGAATGACCAAGTAAATCCATAACCTTCACCTTAACTAAGCTTCCTTAGACATCCAAAATATTATGAGAACAAAACTCAGCTCTTCCTTCATAAGGAACTCTAATAAAATTAGCTGCCTAGGTGGAAGAAAGAGCGTATGTCTTCCCATATCTCATGAAAAAGAATTTATCATTTCCTTCTTCCATGATTAAACTTGCTGGCTCATAGAATTCAACCAACAAGTCCAGATATACCAGAACCTGAGCTCCTGGTTTTCATACGCAAACACGCTCCAATCCATTTATCGTGATGTTTTTTGAATTGGTAGAATCATACATAGAAAATATATTTGGATGTACCAACCTTTCCATATAAATCTTCCATTTAAAAATTGCCTTGACATTTGGCATGTCTTTCTGGGAAGATACTTCAACAAACAGTCGAAGTTGAAGAATCCTTGAAAATCTAGAATGGGATTTTGTAGGAGGGATGGGTGTCAGCATGCGAATGCTTTGGGATTGATGTGGGACAACCATCAGGGGTCCTTTATATAGGCGTTGTGTCAGTGATTCAGCTTCCATACCCAATCCTACTATTGAGAAACCTTGTTATCAGATCTGATAGTTGAGATTATTTCCAGAAAGAATATTTTGATGGAATCCGATCTTTTGAGGATTTTTAAATAAAACATTTGGATTTAAGAAAAAGATTATATGATAATTTAAAATTATATGAAAATGCCAACTAGTAAGAGATGATTATGAAAATTTTAAAAAGGAAACATACCTTTTGGACTTCTACGAAGATTATTCATATTGAGGAAAATTATTATTTAAGAACATTATAATTTGAAAATTATGATTAAAACAAAATTGAAGTAAAACAATTTTAAAGTACGAAGAATTTCCATTACGAAAATATTAAACTAAAAAATCTTCATTATGAACAATTTTGAACTAGAAAGAATCTTGATTATAAAAAATTTTGAAGTACAAAAAAAATTTAGACATCAAAAAATTTATAAAACATTCATTACGAAAACATAGAAGATATACATTATGAAAAATTAGAAAATATTCACTACGGAAAATTAGAAAATATTCAGTATGTAAATTTAGAAAATCTTCACTATGAAAATTTATAAAATCCTCATTACGAAAATTTATAAAATCTTCACTACAAAAATTTACAAAATCATCAGTTCGAAAATTTAGAAAATCATCACTTCAAAAATTTAGAAACACGTTACTATGAAAATTTAGAAAATCTTCAGTACGAAAATTTATAAAATCATCACAACAAAAATTTTAAAAATCATCATTTGGAAAATTTTGAAAATATTCATTATGAAAACATAGAAAATCTTCAATACGAAAATTTAGAAAATCTTCATTAAAAATATTTAGAGAATGAAAATTTTAGAAATCTAACAAACAAATTTACCCCCCCCCTATGAAAAGAATATTCTTACTGTAAGGATATTGGTTTCAAGAGGAAGTTAATATGGAAGATTACCTTATGGTTATAATTCCCAACATCTGTTTAATGTTTTCAGATCAATCAGAGGGTAACAATTTTTTGAAAATGCCAGCAAGTTGATCTTGTGTTCTGATAAATTGAAGAATGATATCCACTTTTTGTGTGTGATCCATAAGGAAGTGATGCCTAATATCTTTTTGTTTTGTATGAGATTGATGTGCATGGTTTTTACTTAAAGAAAATGTCACTAGTATCACCAATCAATATTTGTGTTTTAGTAAAACTCATACCATAGTCTGTGAGTGTGTGTTTCATCCACAACACTTGAGCACAACTACTTACGGCTGCTACATATTCAACTTCAGCACTGAAAAGTGATACTAAGTGTTCCTTTTTCCAAGAAAAAAAACTAATGAATCTCCTAAGAAATGAAAATTTATGGATGTAAATTTCCTATAAATTCTACATCCACCTAAATCAGCATCCAAAAAACTTTTTAAAACAAAAATCATTTCCAGATGTGTAAAAGAGTCCTAGATCCATGGTTACCATTATGTAAAATCATTTTCACGGGCGTTAAATTAGATTCCTTATAATTGGATTTATATCTTGCACATAATCATAATGAAAAAATTAAGTCTGAACGACATGCAATCAACTAAAATAGAATTTCTATCATACCTCTAAAAGATTTTTGATCTTCTGATTTCCCAGCTTCATCAGGATCAAGTGAATTTGAGGTGCCAATGGGAGTACTTGTACTCTTAGTGTTGTCATATCCATACTTTTTATGAAGTTATTAAATATACTTATGTAGGTATATATATATTCATTGTAGTTTTTGATAAATTTGAAAACAAAGGAAAAATGTTAACTCAGCCATCATAGTCATTTCAATCTATGATTTCATTAGATCCCCAAAGGAATCAGTTAAAGATTTCTGAGTTGAACCAAATATACTGTCATCAACATAAATTTGAACAATCAAAAAAAATTCTTATAATTATTTATAAAAATGGTTGGATCAGCATTCCCCTTATCATTATTATTTTGAAGCAAAAAACATGTAATTCTATTATACAATGATCGAGGGTCTTGATTAATCCATACATGGCTTTGGTAAGTTTGAAAACATGTTCAGGATGTTTTGTATCTTCAAAACCTGGAGGTTTTTCAACAAAAACATCATCATGAACATTACCAATAATGAAACCACCTTTAACATCTATTTGAAAAATTTAGAAATTGAAGAATTCTATAAAGAGATGTATAATACGAATAGATTAAATTCTAGCTACTGTAGAATAGGATTATTGATAGTCTATTCCTTCTTGTTGATTATTTCATTTAGCAACCAATCTAGATTTATTTATTACTATGATTCCATTTTCATCACATATATTTCTGAAGACTCATTTGAATAAAATAACAGAAGATTACTTAGGTCTTTCAACTAAGGTCTAGACATTATTACTTTCGAATTCATTTAGCTCATCTTGCATATCTTTTATCCAATCATCGCCACCTAAAGCTTCATTAGTGATTTTGGGTTCTAATTGGGAAATAAATTCTAGTTGTTTTGTTTTATTTTTTATGAAACTTCTAAACTTTACAGTTTGATTTACATCACCAATGATACTATCACTGGGATGATTCTTTAGAAACAATTGACATGAGTTTTGTAAAACTTGTTCATCAATATAGTGTGGATAGTCTTCTGGGTTTAATGCTTTAAAAATATTTTCATGAACCTTTTCCTTATCAGAAGGATCTTCCATGAAAGGTTGAAAATAAATTTTTGGAAACACATCCAAAGATTTTGGTTGAGGTTCTTTAAAAACAAATGGATCGGTTTCATCAAATTTGACAAGCACTATTTCTTCAACAGTAAAAGTGTTTTTATTGAAAACGTTACAAGCCTTAGAAATTGTGGAGTAGCCTAAGAAGGTTCCTTCATCTAATTTTGGTGCGAATTTATATAGATTATATTTTGTATTTAGAATGAATTCCATGAAACTAAAAACCATGAAGTTTTAAATTAAAGGTTTTCTACCATTCCATAACTCATAAATAATTTTATTAAGAAATGGTCGAATCAAAACATGATTTATAGTATAAAATCGGTACATAAAAATTCATCCAAAAATGATTGGCTATAGAATATTCAATCAAAATGGTTCTTATTATCTCTTAAAGAAATATCTTTCTCCTTTCAACAACACCATTTTTGTTGAGGATTTATAGGTGCTGAGAAGTTATGAGTTATTCGTTTTCTACTAAAAATGTTTCAAAATATGAGTTTTTAAATTCTACTCCATGATCACTATGAATTGTTATCAAAGGAAGGTTTTTCTCATTTTTAACATGGGCTCTGAAAATTTAGAAATAAGAAAATGTTTCAATTTTTTTTTCTAGAAAATAGACCCATGTAAATCTAGTGTAATCATCAACTAAGAAAAATACATAATATTTTCCTCCAATGCTTCCATTTTGTGTGGGACCAAAAAGATCCATATGAAATAACTATAATGCATCAGTGGTTGGGGATTCTCCAATTGATTTAAAACTTGATTTATTTTTCTTTCCGTATTGACAAGGATTGAAATCTTTTGAAGAATCAAATCTAATCTCCAGTAGATCCTTAACAAGTTGTATAGGATTCTAAGGTTACAGTGTCCTAGCCTTCTATGCCATAACCAGGAATGATCTTCCATTATACTAATGCAGGGTAGTTATTGGCTATTAAGGTCTTCTAAGTTTATTGTGTAAACATTCTCATGCCTATTGGAAGAAAGAATGAACTCTCCCTTGGAATTTTGAACTTAGAACTTGTCATTCCTAGAATTCAAAAGGTAACCTTCATCACATAATTAACATATTCTAATAAGTTTGTGCTTAAGACCATTAATAAAAGAAAAATTTGAAATCAATATTTTTCCAAGAAGAACAATCTTACCTATACAGATAACTTTCCCTTAGCATTATCTCTGAACGTTACATTCCTTCCTTTCGTCTTTACAATATTTTCAAAGATGTTTTTGTTACTATTCATATTCTGGGAACATCTACTATCCATGTACCATATGTTGCTGTTGGTAAATTCTTTATTTTCCTGAAAATTAGAGAGTCAGATTTTCAGAATCCAATCTTTCTTGGATCCAGAAATTTCAGAAAGAAAAATTTCAAGTACCCACATTTTCTTAGAAGAATAAGCCTAATGAAAACCAAAAGACTGGGTTTTGTTTAAGGAACAATTCTTTCCCAATTCCCAACAAACGGAAACTGAGTCCATAATAGAGCACTTTGGGGAACAAAATAATTTTTATTAAAAATTGGTATTGAACCTGTATACCCAAATCCAGAATTATTCCTTAGAGGTCGAATTTGACAATACATCTTATCATAATTTTCCTTCCCTATGGTAAAATTTGACAAGCACTTCTCCAATGAAAATATGTATGACTTTAGTCTAATAAATAAGTTCTTATCTTCCAAAATATAAGTTTTATCACTAGTGATAGGCTCGAAAACAATTTTCGTAGAAATTACTTTTTCTATATCCTTAGAATGTTTATCTTTCCCATAATTAACATCCTCATGGTTTTTCAAAATATATTCAAAATCATTGGTTATTTTATCATAATCATTATAATGATCTGATATTTCCTTAGTATTAATAAAAATCCTAGAATATTCCTTATCATGCTTTTTCTTGACTTTATAATTTTTATTCTCTAGAAGCATATAAATCCTAGACACTTCTTCATAGGTAGGTAAAGAATTATCTTTATCAAAAGAATATTCTTCATCCGAGGATTCATAATATTTGCTATCACTATAATTAGAATTCAAGGATACATTGGTCATAGAATGATCATTGTGTTCCTTAGCCATTAAACAATCATTCTCAATAGGTAGTCTGGCTATTAGACCAAGATTCTTTAATATTGAAGATTCGTAATCTGAGGATTCATCAGAAGAGTTTCCAACATTGGAACTCATGGATTCATTAACTTTCAAAACATTCTTAGCTTTATCGTTGTAGTACTACTTTATATTTCACTCATAATTCTTTTCCATTCTATATTTTCTCTAAATCATAGGACAGTCAAACCTTATATGTCCAGCTCTTTTGCATTCATAACAGGTGACTTCAGAGTCTTTCTTATCCTTTATTTCCTTCTTCTTGTATCTATACTGAAGGTCTTTCTTCAAAACTATCTTGTTCATCCTTCAAGAAAGATTATCTAGTTTATTCTTATAATATTCAATTTCACTATATTCGGATAAAACAGTATCCTTCGTAGAATTATATCTAGTAACGCTTTCAGGAGTCATGGATTTCAAATGATTTGAAGTTTTCGGAAAAGCAACACTTGCATTCCCATTATTCTTCTTAACATTATCAGTATCTCTCTTCATAATAGTCTGATGTTGATGAAGAGTTCCAAAAAGTTCATCAAGAGTAATATGCGAGACTTTATTATTCCAATCTATAGTTGTTCTATTGGATTCCCACTCATTAGTCATTATGTCCATGATCTTGGTTACTAGAGTTTCATCATCCAGACCTTCTTCACCCATGAATAGTAAGCTATAAATAGTAGTCATAAATCTCTATTTTACATTATAAATAGGTTCTCCATAAGGAATGAAAAAACCATGGTACTCAGATCTAAGAATATCTCTTCTAGTTACAATAACATTGGAAGTACCAAAATGTGTAACATTACGTTTCTTCCAAATAAAATTTGGGCTTCAGATGAAGAAATCTGTATATATATATTCTTATTCATGGATCACAAAAAAGAATTGCGTACTTTATAGTTAAGTTGAGAATCTGACTTCTCTTGATTATTAAAATTTCTGACTTCCTTATCAAGAATCTAGAATTATCTACTAAGCATAACAAAATTTTCCAATATAGTATTGATTACAAAAGTCTTCATACGATCTCTCCAATATTCATATCCATTCCCATCAAAAATAGGTGATCTAGTAGGATTTATGTTTTCTATAGATCCAACATTCATTCTTTCCATCTTAATGAATATGTTTCCACAAAAACATGTCAGTGATAAATGTTTATAATTAAGGATAAAAATATCCTAAGAAAGGAAAATATAGAACATTGACAATTTTGAGAAAGAAAACTTATATGTGAATATAAGTATTTCAGAGACCTGCTCTGATAGAAATTTTTAGATTGGTTCAGAGTATGCGGTAACCAACCTCTGTTACCAATTGTTATATTGGTATGGAGTATGATATTCTCATATGATACCAACTATTGGATCGAAATGATGATGTATCTGGTCAATATACCAGAGGGGGTGAATTGTATACTTTAAAAATTATTTGGGAACTTTTAATGTGGGTTAGAAACCAGTCTATTGTAAAACAAGGTTAAACAAGGTTAATTCAAAAAACTTCTAAGTTCTAAAAACTTTCTTCATTCCGGAAATGAAACTTAAGGAATGTTTACAAGGATTAAGATTCCAACTTAAAGCTTATAAATCTCACTAAATCAGTGTATACAAGTATAAGAATGTATAAGATAGTTATACATTCTTCAACGAAAAAAATGTTGAGGAATACATGAAACAATACTAGTAACAAGTGGGAAATATTTTAACCCAAATAGATGGGTATCCAACAACCTTGGATAAAGGTCCCTTGACTTATACTTTCAAAAGAATTATGTCTTAACCACACCCGGGTAAGCCCTTGATATGAATTTCAAAGTCTACCTTGTTATCCCCGAATGCCCTTGAACATCAAGGTAGTCAGCACCTCTGCCATCCTATCCTCAGAAGCCCTCGAATGTACTCATCAATATTTGGAGTCGCATGATGCAATTCTGAACAAGATGTTCAGTACGCATAAAACATGAAAGTCTCTCTATCTAGAAATCAATTCAGTATCATGTAATCTCTATAGTTGTTGAACAGTTCATCAATGTTGTGATCTCTTTCAAATGAGCTCATATTTATAGGAACAACTTCAACGATCGACTCCCTCATCCAACATTCGTATTTTTCCTTGAATTTCGGAGGGTCATGTACACGTGTCACTCAGATAATGGTTAGTTAGTAACTGAATTCCCGACATCGTTTTATAACCAAAACATGAGTAAGAAAAAATATGTTTTATTGACCAAATTCATTTTTTGGAATGTAAGAAAAATAAAGGTTTGGAGTCTAACCAAAAAACCATTCAATGATTATAATACGTAAATGTCCAGATTCTGTTTTCCATAGAATTCGTAACCTGAATTATATAGAATTTTAGAGTATCAATTTACAAGGAAAATTGGAATTTGAATTCAGTAGAATTCAGAATCTGAACATACAAATTTTAGAGTCTGAATGCATAATAATTTGGAGTCTGATCTTACAAAGTTTGGAGTCTGAATTCATTAGAATTTGGAGTCTGAACATATAATATTTCGAGTCTGAATTCATTAGAATTCGGAGTCTGAACATTCAATGTTTAGAGTCTGAATTCATCCTAATTCGTATTCTGAACATACAATGATCGGAGTTTTAATTTATTAGAATTTGGAGTCTGAACATACAGTGTTCAAATGCTGAATCCATTCGAATTCGGAACCTAAATTCAGATCCTGAAAATAGAATGCTCTATATTTAATTATTTATAAGAGTATGAGGTTTTGGATATGAAACTGAGTTTTCTACTTAGACAAGATTTGAATATTAAAAAATATATTGAGATTAAATTTCATTGTGGAAGGAAAATATCCTTATGAATGTAAAGCATAGGGTAAGTGAAATTTTCCTTATGATAGGGTGTTTGTGATTTTCAAAACATGAAGGAATGGTAGAGTAATTAAGAAACCTTATTGACTCATCAATCTCCCGGAACATAAATGAATGGAAAAGTCATAAGGAAACCTTATTGACTCAACATCCCACTGAAAATTATTCCAAAATCGATCCACCAACAAGATCCCATCTCAAGACACAACAATCGTATGACATTCATATAATAACGAAGCATACCGAATAATCAAATATTCTATGACATAGAAAAAAATAGGTACATAACCAAAAGATTACAAACAAATTCCACAATTTTTCACCTCAAATAACTTTTGAAAAACAAACTAACATGGTGGGTTTGCACATTCACCAATGGTGTCTCATAACGTCTCACTCACATACACATTTCTATGCCACTCCAGGCACCCAACCACCATGGCATATAGTCCATCCTTCCAGATATCAATAAAACCATACATTTGTGCACCGATGAAAACACCAATGGAAAAAACAAAACAACATCATTCCAAAAACCATGTACCTTACAAAAGGAGCACCAATCACCTTGAAAAAAAACCCTTTTCAGATTTTTCAAAACAAACCACACATTATCAATAACTATTCTCTTAAAAACCAACGCCTATTCATTTGTAAAAAAATTAAAAACAACCAAGATACTCCAAATAACCCCTTCCCATTTTGTAAAATTAATCAAGGTATATTTTCATAATATGAAGCCCATTAAGACCAATAACCTTGGTAAGAAAACACCAACCACTCAAAAATAATTTACAAATCTAATTTATTAGATTCAAAATCATTTCAACATCCCAAAACACCCAATTTGAAACTAATATTCAGAATCACGTTAAAATGATTCAAACTATAAAATAATATTATTTAAACAAACCACATGTTTAGATTAGGTAAAATCCAATCTTCATAAATTATTTCAACTTCCTCCCTAAAATTAGTTTCACAAAAAACACTTCAAAATTAAGTCTTATATTTAATTTTTTAAAACCATTTTTCAACTTTTAGTAGTCTAATCCTTATTTTAAAACTATTTTCATCAATTCTCACACAACAATTTTAAAATAAAAAATTTTGTATTCAAAAAAGCTCCACGATACCCACAATAGGGAACTAATGTTAGTGGGTGACTTGAAAATATGGTTGGCATCCATATGTCAAACACAACACCAACATGGAGAGACATATTAAGACCATTCCCTATCTCCACATGGCTTGACAGAACATGTGAGATGACAAAGTCTATTAGTCGGACTCCCCTTGTCCTATCCAAAAACAAAACAATGAACAAGAACAAATGACATGAACAAAACCAGATATCCTATGGAAAACTGAGTATCAGAATAAATAGGATTCTGCGATGCTCTTCCCACACATACACCTAAATTGAAAACAATCCTACTCCACCTACCTTGAAATCCCCCAAATATCATGGTTGCCATAAAATGCAATGTTCTCTAACAAACGATCTCATTTGATACCATTTTTTCATGAACCAGCCCGAGTCGACCTGGACCCAGTCACCCAGGCCAGCCCGAGGCATGTCCCGATAGGAATTCTCAATCCTCCCGGGATGTCAAAAAGCACTGAGGGAATGAAAATAGTACACAATGGAATTTTATCTGTAAAATATAAATAATAAAACAAATAGGATAAAGAAACAGACCTCCCAAAATAAATTTTCATAAAAATTGAATTGAACATTATATTAACATGAAAATAAAAGTACAACTAAACCCATAACTCCACCAACCAAACCTGAAAACTAACTAACTACATGTGACCCTTCTAGTCACTCTCCAGCACAATGATCACACATCATCCAGGGAGATCGAGCTCATGTTGAAACCTACACAAAGGAAAAAAACAGAATAATACATTATGTATTTGTTTTAAAAGTCAGCAGGTTAGACATATATTCTACTCTCAAATCCCTTACATTAAAATAAAAGAAACATCGATTTCAAGTTCTAAATACCTGATATAAAAGTATTCTTTTCAAAATAGGTTCTATGATATAATAATAATCAGATATATACTAGAAATATAGGATGTAACTCATCCTAGCCCATGATGCTTGGGTCCTGCTCGACTCGCCTGGACATACCACTAGCCATGATGAAGAAACGATCTACCGTCTTGTGATATAAAACTCACCCTTCGGCGGTAGCAGTCGACGACTACCTGTAAGGGGAATAACCAGCCCATTATGAGAATGGCATCATAGCTCGTCATCTCTAGGACATAGAGGTTCCAGAATAAGTGACCCCTCGTAACCTCAAGAGGGAACTATTTGCACTGACGTATGCTTGATTTCCTCATTTCCAATGGTGTGTCTATTGTCATCATATCAGCATAAGAAAAGATAAAGAGACCATGTCTCCCCACAATAGTAATAGAGATAAAGCTATGGGAAGACCATATGTCGAAAAGAGCAGAAGATAAAATTGAGGCTGCTGAAATCGTACCTTGAACTGTGGATGGGCCATGATCCTCCTCTAGATGTGTCTGTTCCATCGCAAAGGTTTGTTCGGCTCCTAAGCCATGTGACCCTACCTGACCACTCTGAGCCGATCTGCCTTGCTGTCGCTGATAGACCGGTGACTGACCAGCTCGGCCACAACCTCCACCTCTCCCTGAACAGCATAAAGAACTCAAGTTCCCAAACTGGATGGAAACTGGTGGTGATGCTCCCGAATGTGGAGTCATAGAAGAAACCTTGTCTCCAGCTGCTGGAGGAAAAAACTGATGAAAACCCTAGAGATGGCCCATCCTGCCGCAAGATCGGCACTCCATCGGGTTTCTCGGGCAACGTGGCCTCATATGCCCACTCCTCCCACACTAGTAGCACACCACGTTTCTACCAGAAGGTGCATCACCCCTACTCTGGTCTCCTCCAGAATGCTCTCTGTGGTGCTTCCTGCTATCAGCAGGAGGAATACTAACTCTGGATGTCGAACCGACCTAGCTCACTGCTCTAGAATCCCTCAGATTAGACTCTGCGGTCAGCACCTGGGGGCGATAGAGGATATCAAAGTCAAGATGACGATGTTCACCAGGGAACAGATCTTTTACCTGAGACTATCCTCAAACATCATAGCCAGGAACAACTCATCACTGGCTGGGATTTCTGGGAAATACTACTACTCCGTGAAATGAGAGGAATACTACATCACAGAACTGTTACCCTTCTCTAAGCTCATGAAATCCTAGGCTCGGCCGGCCCTCAAGAACCTCTAGGCACTAATTAGTTGTGAACACCATGTCATTGGAACAACCCTTGGCACTAATTAGTTGTGAACCCTGAGTGCCTCATATCTTAGTGAAGGAAAAAAAATATAAATATCCATTCTCGTGCACACAATCCACTAGTAGGGAGAATAAACATAACCTAGAGGTACTCCAAGAACATCATCGTCATATTTTTTTTAGTGTAGTCATCATCAAACCTGCTTCGTGAAATAGGGGCCAAACCCCATGGGATAACTAGAATAATAGTTCACGTCCGCCCACCTAGATACTCATGATTCCCTTTAGTTCTCAATCAACATAATCTTATTATAAAATACTCTTTCCACATGAAAATTTAATTCCCAAACCATAAACACACAATCATCCCACAATGATGCTTTACATTTCATTCATAGATCAAAAAACTAGTTAAAATTTCCATTAAAATTTTTCAAAGAGTGTAATGAGGCATTCCAAATAAAAATCACTCAAAAAACATTTTTGGATAAATGCACAACAAAACCATTCCCAAGTATATTTGGAATACCTAAAAAATTTAATAAATTAATTTCATGTACATTAAAAAATCCCAATTGACACAACATGGTATATATAAGTAAACCACTCATTCTTCAATTTATTAGGAAAATACCAAAAAGGCCTTTAAAATTTTTACCTAACTGGAATTTTTGAAATCCACAAATACAACATTTATTAACGATGTGAGATCCCACTCTTTGTAGATAAAAAACACTGGTATCCACTATTTAAATATTCATATTTCTTTTCCATTACACAGCCCTTTTATGAAAGTTCTAAAAGGTCCTTCCATTAGAAACACATGACAAAATACTTTAAAACCAATACACAGTCTTTATAAAACCCAATACGTGCATGGAATCCAAATAAGGAGCCAAAAAAAATTTCTTTTCATCCTTAAAATATTTTTATAAATCCAATCCAATAATTTTAAACCATACTCAATAAATATAACCCTTCTTGGAATCTTACAGAACACATGGCATGCATTTTTTATTAAAACAATTCAATATAAGTGCTTGAAATGGAATAAAACATCAATGATATACCATAAATTTATTCAAGATAATTAACCATGTTAAAAATACCAAAAACCAGGTTTGGAAGATTATAAATCATTTGAACAAGCACGTGGTGTGCACCATTATACCAAAACTACACCACTTTACCATAAACAAGGTTTTAACAGCTACTTAGAACACCCAAAAAAATTATCTAATCCATAAATTAGAGTTTTCAAAGAATGAGGTATATAAAAACAGCATGAAATATATGAATCTTATATAAAAAAGTCCTGTAGAATGGGAAAACTACCTCCTATCACTGGCGGAATTGAAATGCATAACAAAAATCTCCCAATGTGGGTTTATAAACCCTAAAATAACGAATAAAATTCATAAATGAATATAACTCACCCTCCCCAAATCATTCCAAAACATAACCCTATGTCATCAATGAAAAGAGGAGAAGAAATAACCCTGATATAATGGAAATAAGTGGAAGATGGGGGACAAAGTAGAAGGAATATCACTTTGGAAACTTGGAAACTCTATATCTTCCCTTCCATCCACACTCATTGTTGAGAGGGAATGGCTTGAAACATAGTGTACGGTCTCCATAGGACTGGATGAACCATGAGGAACAAATTTGGAGGGGAATAGTATGAAATTAATTATATATGGATTAAACAATTTACCTTCTCAAATATGGACGATTTGAAGAACCCTGAGAACATTCACCATATTATTCCATGCAAATGAGATCAAAAGGGGAAAAATAGATAATGGGGTTGAGGATAAGGATATTGGATTCAAGTTGGTGGACTAATAATAGAAATATATTAAAATATGAATATGATAAAAAAGAAACAAATTATTTTTTTAAAAAAATGGTACGACGGGACAACATAATACCAAAATAAGTAACCCAAATTCACGTTGATTATAAATTCTTAACGGGTCCAGAAGGATATGGTGGTCTGATTATGCTAATGGAGGAAGTGTAGGAAGTGTAATGGGTGAAAAATGATGAATAAAAAAGGAGTTAATAAAAATCATTCTTTCTAATTAAGAAATGGGCTCAGGGTTTGTCCCAAATAATGAAGTAAGCACATTTTCTCTAAGATATCCCAAACAAGAAATGGGGAACCCAATGTAGGGTGATTAGACATAGATGAAACTTCAAAACTGAACATTAATTTCACCCATGAACCAAAAAAAGTATTGGGATTTACAAAAAACTGGATAAAAAAAACATGAAAATATGTGTATAACAGTGACCCTTTTTCTAGGTAATATTTATTTCTTCTCTTAGTGTTATGTTACTTTTCTCTATAGTGTTGTGATTCATTTTGTTATGTGTTATTTTTTTCGTTCATCATGTTTTCCTCTCTTCACCATCATTGTTGTGATCTCTTATCTTCTTCATAGAGAGCTCATTTACATTTATATCCTATGGGGGGAGGATGAAAATTGGAATAGATTTTTATATACAATTTTTATTGATTTCATCCATTTTGTCTCTACTATTTTAGTAATTTGATTTTGGAGTGAAGCTGCAGACTATATATTCTGATCCACTAGTTTATTATTCTTCACCCTTATACAACACTTCCATTGACTGGTAGCATTTCATGAGAAAGTGGTTTGTGTTGGATTGGTGTAGAAGTATTTATTTCGGAAGATGTTTGGGAAGAATTCTTCTAGAACATACAATGCACATGGCCACAAATTTCATGGTTATAGCTTCGTAGTTACCTATTTGTGGGTATAATGGGAAAACCCATTTCTTCGGGGGGCTAATGGTCTGCAGGAAGAAATTTTTTAGTAATATAGTAGCTCTGACCACTATAGAAGAGTTGACTGACTGACACTAAAATGGCACTATAATAATGAAGTCCATGGATTCAATAGTACTACAGATCCTTGGACATCCATCTATAGGACACTATAGCACATTTGACATAGGTGTCTACCTTTCACAGTAGAAATGAAGACTTTATATGTTGTTGGTGGGATAGTGTATCATTCACATCATTATATATCCCATTTTAGGCATGGGTTTCATTTTTAAAAACTATGATTCTCAATATGTAAGTGTTCCCTAAAATAATATTCAAATTTTCATCTCCATAGATGTATTGAGTATTCATGAACTATGTAAAACAATAATTTCATGTTATTAATTATTGTTTTCTCTTTTACTCTTTTATGATTAATTTTTTGCTTCATTTCTCCTGACATTTTTCTCAATAGTTTGTCAAATGAAGTGTGAAGGGATTTTTCTACCACAATGCCAAAATGATGAGACTACTTAAAACTTGAATAATTAAAAGAATGAAGTTGTCAATATTTTATATAGTGATGTAGGATTAATGAAGGGATACATCTCTAATTAAATTGGGTTATATTTAAAGAGAATAATATATTTCAAAAAATCGAACAATGGTAAATATATTTTCAATGAGCTTCCATAATACCACATTAGTTCTTCTAACATTTATATCATCCACTAAATTTCATATGTCCTCCACATTTTTATTTATTTACCTTATTTCAATTATCATATATCCTAAATTTTGTTCACATTAAAGAGTTTTAGAAAAAAAATAATATAATGTTAAAAGTGTGATGATATATCATTATATTCTTGAGAGAATCATCCATGAATTCAGCCACTATGTTGTAAATATGAGTTATAAATATTCATGTGTCAATAAAAAATTATACATTAAATAATTTATCATTATTTTTGGGGAGGCATATCTCTCATAGTGAACATTTAAATTTTACAATCATTTCTGTTTATATAAAAAATTTCCTAAAAAATATTATTGTTATTATTCTCTTTTAAACAAGAACACTATTTTATAGCCTTTATAGAAGAGTAAAAAAATGAAAATAATTAAATTCCAATCAACCTTGGAAAAATTATTGGCTACATTAAGTACCATTAAAGGAAAAATAGTTCAATAATCAATACATTTTCTAAATGAATCTCAAAATAAAAAATTAACTCATATTTGAAAAGACAGATACGAAAATAGTAATGACCCGAAAATTTTAATAAAATTTTTTTTCTAAATTTTTGTGTTATTTTATTTTATACTCAACAGAAATATACCCTTTAATTAATAAAGTGGGTATAATTAAAATGAGACCATTAGGTTGCGACAGTTATATGACTGTTGGTCAATATGACTATTGGAAAATATAATCTTAACGTTGTGTTTTTAAAAATAAAGTTATCATGGTTAATTAATACAGAATGAAGATTGAATGGCCTCATCCAGTAGACTCGAGCCAAATGATGCCCATCTGTCGGAGCTTGGGAAGGAGGTAGCATCACTGGGATTTTCTCTGAACCAAGCCCAAGCCGAACATCAATGTACGAATCATGAACGAAATCACCTAAGGGAGAAGTTGAAGCTGATAGAAATCCCTACTCGGGCAATGTTTTCTGATCCACCCCAAGATTCTGTCACCATATAAGACATTACACTTAGGTCCTATGCTGGTATTATAAGTGGCTATGTAACGAGACCATAACTGCTTTGTGTAATCCTTTTATATTAATAAATTTTTATTTCTTATTATGGCAATGTTTGTGAATTTAAAATATCCTGATAAATATAGGATGTGTATTATTGTTGAATTTAGGAACAAAAAGTGGCATTTTAAACACTTTTTGTATTCATTAAATAATTAATAATGTGAAATTATTTTCAAGAAATGGTCATTTACTGTTGTGTTCAGAAAGAAATTTAGAGTCTAATAAGATCAACTTGGTTTTTATTAAATAGTAAAGTTTGAAAAGTAACATACCCATATGAAAATTAATGAATAGTAATATGAAAAAAATATAAACATCACCCATGAATGTATTAATACATTTTAGACATCTTAAAAGTGAAAAAAATGGTCATAGTTTATGTTTTGGTATTTTTTGTATGCCATAAATATTTTATTTACAATTTTATAATTAATTTAATAATTTAAAATGGAAATATATTTCCATAAAATTTATTCATAAATTTCTACTTTATTTTCTTATAGTTATAAGGTAATTTTATTGGAACTTGATTAATTTTTTATGGTGTTACAAAATAAGTAATAGTTTTGAAGTAGTATTTTTTGAATAAATAATGATTTTATTTGAAAATTAAATAAAAAATATTTGGAAAACTATTTTTATAAAATGGAGTACATTTTTGAATTTAGTGCATCAATTATAGTTTAAGATGAATCTTTTGGATTTTTCTGAAACAATTGAATTTTCGGTGAATAGTAATTATGCAGTTTTGAGTTTTGGGTGTTTAATGACATCATTAATGATGTAATAATTATGTATGATTTCTGGTCGACTTATTAATAGTTACATATGATATGAGTTGTCCCAAGTGGCCTTTACCATTGGAAAATACCATGGTAAAGAACATGGTGTTGCAATTTCCACCGATGAGGTGTCCCTTGGAAATTAATAATTCATTCACTCAATATTCATATAAATACCAAGCCATTTCCCTAATTAATTTCATTCCAAAATCATCATCAATGAAGTTATTGTCTCCTGACCTCTCAAATAGTCCGCCCATGGAGCCCTTAAGCCTCCCAAGGTCCCGACCATCATTCTTTAGAAGTCACTCTAAAAGGTAAGGGATCCTTTCACCCTCCTCTTTTTAAGTCATGACTTCTTTTATGTTGTGTCTTATATTTTTCATATCTTTATGTTGATGGTATCTTCTTATATATTCTCATTACTTTACTTATCATGTATAATTGTTGAGAGACCCTTTTCTCTCTTATCAATTTGTTTTCTGAATTTTTATGTGACGCCATTAAGGTGCTGAATTTTTCGTAATAGAAATCACACATTCAATTTCCATTCATGTTTTATTTTCATATGGTGTGTCATTCAAATTTCTACACCATGATCTTAATTATTTTTATTTTGTCCATATACTTATAAATTATCCATTTATGGATGGGATACCCTTGTCCCCACTCATTTAATTTTATTCTAAAACCATGTTATATAGCTGTTATGCTGTAGAAATTTTGTCTCAAAATTTCTATCTATTTATCTCAAGAAATTCTCTTATTTTATTTATGTCAATACCTAGAAATATTTTGTTTCTATGGTTGTTCATAAATAAATAAATAGGATATATTTGATTGATTAATTTTCATACATAAAACCCTCACTCCCTTTCTATGTGTTATAAATGATATAATGGTCTTAATTTTAAGCTCTTTTTAAACGTCCCGATTTTGACAAGAAACCCATTTCATGGATTCCATTTGGGTTATTTATGAAATGTTTGATTATGATATATGTGGATCACATGAACCTAAATACATATTAATGTTTCTCCCTGATAGTGCTCAAATTCATTGGGTAAAAAATAAATCTTTAGAGATGACAAGTTTCACGATACCTTGGTGAATAACCTTGGTAATTTTTAAGACACCTCGAGGTTAAGCCTTGGTGATATTTTCATGAATGTATAAATGAAATGTTTTAGCCACATATTCAAGTAATTATTCATTCTATTTTTATTATGATATTCCTATTCTTCCATTTCTCATTCCTTTATGACTTTTATCGTGTTCTTATTAATATTGCTCAAGATCACATGTCAACTATTTCACTTGTTTTCTTGCTGAGCCTTTTTCTCACCCTTTCCTTTGATGTATGACTCCAGGATATGATAAAAAGTAATTGTACTTAAGAAGAACTTATTATAAAGCCTTACAAGTAGATTATAATATTGTTTTATGTTGTATTCAATTTTTTTGTTCCTGATTTCCAAGACACTAGACTTTAAAGATCCTCTATACGTAAAATACAATGTAATAAAAAGGAGGGATTTCGTAGTTGGTATCAAATAAAAGTATAGTTATTTATTGAAATTATGATATGAAAACTTTAGGAATAATCTTATAGAAAATATTAAATATAGGAAAAAATCCTAGTATTTGGGTGAGTATAACTAAGTGGTTTGTCAAGAAAATACATCCCATTCTGGATAGGAGCAGGTAGTGGTGGCACTAGCACAGAGGTACCTAGGAGTGAAAACACCTACAAGGAGTTTCGGCCATATCCCGGGGTATCCTGGTATACAACAACGGTCCTTGATGCACTTTTGGTTACGACACTCCTGGGGGATATGATTGGTTATTCATTTGCTTTTTATCAATCATTATGAAGGTTTTATAGAGAAATGTAATTGTTTAAAGAAGTTTTAAGACATAAATACATTAAAGTTAAGAGATTTTTAAAAATAAGAAGTTTCTCATTAAAGTTTTATTCATTTAGAGATGGCTAGAAATTGGGGGAATCGTGAAAATGGTGACCGCAATGGACCATGCGCTGAAGTCCCTCCTATGGAAGTCGGAATGGAAACATTAATGCGAATGATGAACCAACTGACTCAAGTGATGGGAAATAACATGAATCAAACTGAGAGACTGATCTCACCAAGAAGGTAACAACATTATGTTGAGTCCTTTATCTGTCAACGTCCACCAACCTTCAGTGGATCGACTGACCCATTGATTGCTGAGCAGTGGATCAGCTCCATCGAGAAGATCTTTTTTGTGCTCCACTTTTCAGAGCAATAGAAGGACACTATGGATGTCCATCACATAGAAGGAGAAGTTGATCAATGGTGGGAGCGGATTAAAAACACAAGGTAAAGAGTGTAATTTGAAGCTATGGAGTGGAATGATTTCAGAGGGATCATCTTCAGTATGTATTTCCCTCGTTCCATGAGAACAAGAATGGAGAAGGAGTTTCTCGTGATGAAGCTGAAGGAGAATGAATATGTGGGTAGCTACAAGATGAAATTCACATGGTTTTCATGATATACCTCTAGATTTGTCATGGATCTAAATGGAAAGGTTGATATATTCTTTGGTGGACTGAGACCTCATCTACCGAAGAATCTAGCGAACCGTGATTATGACAGCTATGAGGAGATTGTGCGAACTGCAATGAATGTCGAAGTAGTGTTTGGTGAGATGTAGTGGTCTCATAAGTCCAATGAACAAAGAAGATCAATGGAGCCTAGATCAGTGAGGAGTTGTTATCAAGGAAGATGAGGCAGGAAAGTGCAACATCCCACATGTAATAAATGTAGGAATAAAAATTCCGGGAACTGCCTTCTCGAGAGTGGGAAATTCTATAAGTGTGGAAGAGATGGGAATATTGCAAGGAATTGTCATAGTCAGGTAAAACCTCAACTTCAAAACAATAATGATAAGGGGTAGATGGTGTAGGCCCTACATGATGTCCAGTGATTTATGTTTGGATAACTTGGTCACTTTTCAAATCATTGTCCAAATCCAAGGGTAGTAAAGAAGAACCACCATCAGCCTCAGCAACGGCCAAGAGATCAATGTCGTTCTTTTGCTATCACGACAGTAGAAGTTGAATCTACAAATGACGTGTTAGCAGGTACTCTTGTTGTTCTCTCAAAGCTAGCAAGTACATTCATTGATTCTAGTTCTATGCATTCCTTTATTTCATCCAAGATTTCCAAAAAATTTGAATCAACACTAGATTTTCTAAAACTAGAGTTATCATTCAAGACCCCTGGTGGGATTATCCAACCATCATTAGTGTTTAGAAACAATAGAATTTACTTTGGTGAGCACAATATTATCGCAAATCTAGTCGTCATTCCCATGCTGGAATTCGACAATTTACAAGGGATGAACTGGCTATCAATGTATAATGCGAAGATCAAATGTAGAAATAATGAAATCTTAGTTGTCCTGAAGGGAAAACCTACATTTGTCTTCCATGGACAGATATCTCAGATGGGTCCTCATTTCGAAGTACCTCCTTATATACTTTTTTATGGAATTGATCAGTAAAGAAGATGAAGGAAATAAGAGTTTGATGATAGAAAATGTCACCATAATCCAGAAATATATTTATGTATTTCATGAGGAGTTGTCTGGACCACTCCAAGAATAATAGGTATAGTTCTTCATTGAACTCATACATAGATATCACCTGATATCAAATACCCCGTATAGGATGGAAAATGTGGAGCTGGAGGAATTAAAGAAACAACTCCACGATCTTTGGGAGATGGGGTTTATCAGCCCATGTTTGTCTCCATGGTGATGACCTATTCTCTTTGTGAAGAACTATGATGGATCGATGCTTCTATGTATTGATTATAGAGAACTGAATGGGATCACAGTAAATAACAAATACCATCTTCCATTAATTGATGACTTATTTGACCAACATCGTGGGGATAAATTCTTCTCTAAGATGGATCTTCGATCTAGGTATCAGCAATTGAGGGTGATGAAAGAATATATTTCAAAAACTTCTTTCTGATCAAGATATGGGCATTACAAGTTTTTTGTTATGCCTTTTGGACTGACTAATACACATGAAATTTTTATGGATTTTTTTAATAGAGTCTTTAAAGACTACCTTGATATCTTTGAGGAAGTTTTTATTTATGATATTATGATATATTCCAAAAGTCATGAGGATCATGAGGATTATCTAAGGGTTATTTTGAAAAATCTATAGAAGGAAAGGATTTTTTTTTCAAAGTTCAGTAATTGTGAATTCTGTTTCAAAAAAGTTTCATTTTTTGGACACATTGTTACCAATGAAATAGTCACAGTTCACCCTGAAAAGACAAAATCTATAGAGGAGTGGCCTCAACCTACAAAAATAACTGAGATTCATAGTTTCCTAGGATTAGCGGGATATTATAGGAGGTTTGTGAAAATCTTTTCATGACATTCTATTCCATTAACCATGTTAAATTGAAAAAAGGTCAAGTTCATCTGGACAATGGAGTGTGAGGAATGTTTCCAAAAGCTGAAGAAGTGATTGGTTACTGCACATGATTTAACTCTTCTATAATGTATAGAATGACTCGATATTTTTAGCGATGCATCTCAGAAAGGGATTGGGTGTGTCCTCAAGAAAAATGACAAGGCCATTCCTTATGCATCTCGACAGTTGAAGACTCATAAGAAGAACTATCCTACGCATGATCTGGAGCTGGCTGTGGTTGTTTCTGCTCAAAAGATACAGAGGCACTATCTTTATGGGGAGAAATGTGATATATACATAGACCATCAATGTTTGAAATATATTTTTTCACAAAATTAATTGAACATAAGACAAATAGGATGGTTGGAACTTCTAAAAGACTACGATTGTTCAATTCATTATCATCCCTGAAGAGAAATCAATGTTGTTGATGAATTAAGAAGGAAAGACCCAGTTGTTCTATATATGATGAGGATTCAAAGAAATCCTTTTATAAATTACCTAGTAATGCTGAACATGGTAATTGTAAGAGAAGGGGAATCATCAACACTAACTCAAATGATTTCTCAACCGTCACTACTAGAGAAGATCAAAAAAGCTCAGAAAGAAGATCCTTTGTCAGAAAAGAAGTTTAAGTCTGTGATGTATGGGAATTTTCCAAAGGTCAATACTGACCAGGAAGGTCTACCGAAATTTTGTATAGGACTATTTGTACCGTCTATTCTGGAAATAAAGAAGGAGATGATGGATAAACATCATAGCTCTACTTTCTCTATACATCCTGGTAGCACGAAATTGTATAGGGAACTTCACGATAAATATTGGTTGGATAATATGAAAAGGGAGATTGTTGACCACATTTCAAGGGGCCTAGTATGTCAGCAAGTGAAGTCAGAGAAATGAATTCCTAAAGGGGTATTGCAACCACTACCCATACCATCATTGAAGTGGGACAATACCACTATGGACTTCATCATCATTCTCCCAAGAACATCCAAAGGAAATAATTACATTTGGGTTATTGAGGACCGTCTCCCCAAGATGGCCAATTTTATCTCCATTTGGGAAGATTCCTCTCTTGATCAACTTGACAGTATTTACGTGAAGGAAGTGGTAAGGCTACATGGAGTTCCACTTTATATCGTATTTGATCATGATCCAAGGTTCACATAAAAATTATGCAGAAGTCTTCAAGAAGCTCTGAGAACTGAATTGAATTTCAGTATGGTCTATCACCCCCAAACTGATGGACAATCTAAATGGACTATTCAAACACTCGAGGATATGCGGAGAACATACTCAATGGAATTTAATGGTAGATGGGATCAATATCTGTCTTTTGTTGAGTTCTCTTACTACAACAGAATCCACTCAAGCATTCAAATGGAACCCTATGAAGATCTATATGAGAAGCAACGTAGAACTCCTACTTGTTGTGATGAAGCTGGTGAGAGAATCCTTTTTGGGCATTATCTTGTGCAAGAGATGACATAAAATGTCCATGCCATCCAGCAACACGTTATGGATGCTCATAGTCGGAATAAGATCTATGCCGACAACTGTTGAAGGAACTTGGAGTTTGATGTTGGTGACAAAGTCTTTCTGTGGATTTCACCTTGGAAGAGAGTCATGAGGTTTGGGAAGAAAGGGAAGCTCAACACTAGGTACACTTCCCCCTATGAAACCCTTGATCGTGAGGGAGCAGTGGCCTATCGGCTTTCACTTCCTCCAAATCTCGCACAAGTTCATGATGTATTCCATGTATCCCTCCTGAGGAAGTACATACCTGACACTTCACATGTACTAAAAGCCGAGGTGGTACAACATGAACATGACCACTCTTATGAGGAGCAATATGTGGAGATCTTGGATCGTAGAGTCAAAGTTCTACACAACAAGACTACCCACCTTGTTAAAGTGTTGTGTATGAACCACAAATATGAAGAATCCACGTGGGAACCAGAGGAGTCTATGAGGTAGAAGTACCCACACCATTTTTCTTCAGAGAGTACAAGTTAAAAATTTCGGGGACGAAATATCTTAATGGGGGAAGAATGTAACGACCCAAAACTTTTAATTGTATTATTTTTCTAAATTGGTGTGTTATTTTATTTTATACTCAAAAAAACTATATCTATTAATTAATAAAGAGGGTATAATTAAAATGAGACCATTGGGTTTCAACTGTTATATGACCGTTGGTCAATATGATAGTTGGAAACTATAATTATAACGTTTTTTTTATAAATACGTTTATCATGGTTAATTAATACAGAATGAAGATTCAATGGCTTCATCAATAAGATTAAAGCCATATGAAGCCCATCTTTCAGAGCTTGGGAAGTAGGTAGCATCACTAGGCTTCGCACAGGACCAAGCCCAAGCCGAACTTCAATGTATGAAGCTTGAAAATAATTGCCTAAGGGAGAAGTTCAAGCTGATAGAAATCACCACTCGGACAATTTTTTCTGATCCACCCAAATATTCTATCACCATAGCACATCGTACACTTAGGTCATATGCTGGTGTTATAAGGGTCTATGTAACGAGACCTTAGCTGCTTTGTGTAATCCTTTTATATAAATAAATTTTTATTTCTTATTATTTCCATGTTTGTGAATTTCAAATATCTACATAAATATACTATGTCTATTATTGTTGAATTTCTGAAAACGGGGGTATTTTATACTATTTTTGGATTCATTAAATAATTAATAATGTGAAATTATTTTCAAGAAATGGTCTTCTACAGTTGTGTTCAGTTATAAATTTAGAGTCTAATAAGATCAACATGGTTTTTAGTGAATAGTAATGTAGGAATAGTAACATACCCATATGAATAGTGATGAATAGTAATTTGGCAAATAAATAGAAACTTCTCCCATAAATGTATAAATTCATTTTAGACATATTAAAAGTGAAACAATTGTCATAGTTTTTGTTTTGGTATTTTGGTAAGCCATTTATATTTTATTTACAATTTTATGATTAATTTAATAATTTAAAATGGAAATGTATTATCATAAAATTTAATCATAAATTTTTTACTTTATTGTCTTATAGTTATTCGATTAGTTTATGGGACATTGATTACTTTTTTATGGAGTTACAAAATAAGTTATAGTTTTAAATTTGTATTTTTGGAATAAATAATTATTTTTTTAAAAAATATCTTTAGAAAATTATTTTTATAAAATGGAGTTCTTTTTTGAATTCATAGCCTCGATGTTAGGTTAAGATGAATTTTTGGGATTTTTCTAAAACAGTTGAATTTTTGGTGAATAGTAAAAATGCAGTTGTGAGTTTCAGGTGTTTAATGACATAATTAATGATTTAATAATGATCTAAGATTTCTGGTATACTTATTAATAGTGATATATTCTATGAGGTATCCCCAGTGGCCTTTAACATGGGCAAATACCATGGTCAGGCCCATGGTTTTTCAAATACCTCAGATGAGGTATCTATTGAAAATTAATAATTTATTCACTCTCTTTTCCTATAAATACCAAGCCATTTCCCTCGTTAATTTCATTCCAAAATCATTCTCAATGATGTTCTAGTATCCTTACCTTCCAAGGAGTACTCCCAAGGTGCCCTCTAGCCTCCCAAGGTCCCGAACTTCAAGCTTTAGAAGTCACTCTTCAAGGTAAGGGATCCTTTCACCCTCTTCTTCTTAAGTCATTACTTCTTTTATGTTGTGTCTTATAGTATTCATCACATTATATTGAGGGTATGTTCTTATCTGTTATCATTACTGTCCTTTAAATGTCGAATTTTTGATAGACCCTTTCTGGTCTCATCAATTTGTTTTATGAAATTTTAAGTGACGCCTTAGGCTACCCAATTTTTCGTAAAACAAATCACACTTTCTATTTCCTATCACGTTTTCTTTTCATATGGTGTGTCATTAAAATGCCCACACCATGATATTATTTATTTTCTATTCTATCCATGTACTTCAAAATGATCCATTTATTGATGGGATACCCTTTTCACTACTCTTTTGATTATTTTCAAAAACCATGTTATATAGTCGTTATGCGGCAGAAATTTCATCTCAAAATTTCTATCTCCTTCTCTCATGAAATTCTCTTGTTTTAATTATGTGAATACCCAGAACTATTTAGTTTCTATTGTAACGCCTTGACCCCAGCTACCCAGAGTCGGTGCGTTACTTCGTAACATTGGCATGATCACAAAAGATCAAGTCTCGAAAGACCGATTAGTTTAGTAGCCTTGGAAACACTAGATACATTCATAAATGTTACATTACATCATAAAGTGAAAAACTACAATAACAAAGTCTCCATAGTCCACACTCATATCCTCTTCTGACTATCCCTGCAGGTCATTCATAAAATACTTCTTTACATCCTGGAAAATATTAAAACATTGAAAGGGGTGAGCTCAGATTCTCAGTAAGGATAACAATAATGCGGAAGCTTTCATAAATAAACATAAAAATTTAAGGCAATGTATAACTAAAACAAAAGCCTTTTAAACTTGAACATCAACATAATATGGAAAAAGTAAAATGATATAATGCCATTCACTTCCTCACATGGATATTCTACTGGTCGAATAATCACATGCAATATCAATAACCACATTCATAATGATGGAATGCATAATGCCAGACTATCATAACCACGTAGCCAAGGCCTCGTGCCAAGACCACAAATTAGATTTTGTCAAGGCCTCGTGCCAAGACACTAGTTTGTCTCATGAGACCTGCCGATGCATCGAAGAGCTATAGCGGGCTCCACCCGTCACTTATTAAGTCCAATGCATTCCTCATATGAATAGGTTTAAACATATCATAAACCATAACATAATCGTATCACATAAAAAATGCATAAAGGAAACATAACATTTCCACATTTCAATCAAAAGATATCAATACAACACATTGATATAATAAAAACGCTTTCAAAACCATTTTCAATACCAAAATAAAAGAAAGTTAAAACTTTGTATTTATTTTTCATTAAAAGAATGATGGCTTGTAGAGGAATCCGAAACTCAAATAATGGTCACGGCGGCGGAGAAGTCATTGTCACCGCATAAGTACGGAAAGAAAAACATTCCTTTTGTCGTTTAGCAAAACGCTTCATATAAAAAAGATTACTTTTGAATAAACGTAAAAGTCAAAGGGGTTTATACACCGTATAAAAGAAAGTTGTGTATAAAACCAAATATGCCTCAATGAAAGGGGATTGAGACGAAGTCCTTAAAAAGATCATTTTTTAAAATAAAATAGATCTATTATGTGTATTCACTATAGGTACACATAAAGAATGTAAAAATCCAAAATAGGACATAATAATATCATGACATAATTTGAAAGTAGGAGATTAACCCAAAGAATGGAAGTTGGGTTAAGAAGTTCCCTTACCTCGTGTCTGACATGACTCAACCATTCATTAACCTCCTGAATAATAAACTAGAGTTAATATATACCTTATTAAGAACCATTTTCAATTTCATTATCCTTATTATATCACTTATTACAATGATATGAACATTATGTAATTATTTAAGTTAATAACGGTCGTTTTGTCGATCTTTGGTACTTGAGTCAACAATAAACTTCTTATAATTACAAGTTGTTTATGTGGTAGAATATCCATTATCTCCAGAATTATATTCATGATTTAGATGTCATATATATCTTATATATCCAGTATATACATTCATTTATAATATTACGTAACATTTAGAGGTAAGAAATGAAATGCACCGTTCATGGAGACGGTAAGCCGTACGTACGCATGAATGCTACTTTCATTTCAATTTCATATTTAATGGAATGAAACCATAATGATATAAATGTATAATATGATTCCAGTATAATATAGTTTATAATACCATTTACTACATCCTTTATACATCCCACATATGGCATTAACGATTCAAATCACTTTGAGGGGGCGGTAGTCCGCACTTCCTAAAATGAAATTATCGCGTTTTACCCATAATGGAAATCATAAAGTATGCCACAAATGAGAAATACAGAAGCATAAGTAAAACATAAACATATTATATATCATATATAAAAATAGTGACATCTTAATGGCCACCTTTGAAGGTGTTATATGAGTGTTGAACAATCATCGTTTCGTGAGGCAGAAATTCGCCATCCACAGAAACCGTATGTTCTTTAACCATTTGATGTAGGTGTGTGTAAATGTAGCTCGAATACTTCTTATAACAACATCCTAGTATATTGAGGATACTGGTGTTGTTACAAAAGAAATGAATAAAAAGTGTTTAGGGGGGTGGAGAAGAAAAATAAAACAAAATAACATTAGAGAAGACATTACCTCAAAATCGGGTAACTCTTTTTGATTTGAGCCAGAGGCTTCCTTGGGAAGAGTTCTACCCAAAGTGAGGCTTCTAGGAGTAAGAGGGGGAAGTTGGGAGAATATTTGGGCAGAGGTTGGCCGATCCAAATGGCTTTAAGGTGTGAATAAGGTGGGAGTGGTGGGGGCCTTTTATAAGTGGAGAGGAGGGGCACTCTTGGAAAGTAAAGAAAAGTCACTTTATTATAAAATGAGTTTCGGATTTTAGAGGTCCCACACTTATATAATTCGAGGCTAAGGTGATAAGGGTTCGAAATATCCTCATCCAATAGGCTTTGGACAAGTGTAAGACTTGGATTTTACATTATCTTCTCATTTTATTTAAATCGTTAAATAATGAGGTCATCACTGCATCATAATTATGTCATAATTAATTTAATTTATTTAATGTATAAAAATTATAAAAAAAATACTATGATGTAGGAAATCTTTTTAGCTTTCTAATTAATATTTATAGTCAAAATTTGGACTTGTGTAACCCCACTTAAAAACTGTTTTAGTAAAACAACTCTTGTTTGTGTCAATTTAATTTTAACATTAAATAAATATATATTAATGTCATTTTCCAACTAAAGTGGCTCCATGGGGTCCCCAAGTTGACCCATGGGTTGTCTTGGTCGGCCATGACTCATCCAATAGGAGTAGGACAATTTTCAAGCTTATATCATATTATTAAAACATTGTTTATACCTTAAACTACACTAATTACCTCTAATCGCGATTAAGAACATAAAAGTTACTATTCACCAAAAAATTATTTTAATCTCATTGAACCAAATTTTACTTCTTAATGACAACCATGTATGTCGGATTTTTGAAAATCAAATCACAGAAGTGGTAATATTTTATTTAAACGAAAAATCAGTTCTTTAACTACCACTTTGTAGTTTCACTATTCATCAAAAATTGAAGTTTTTCAGAACAAAGCCAAAATTTCACCCTAGGCTATAATTGATATTCCGAATTCAAAAATGATGTCTATTTTACAAAATTCCAAACATATAAGTTGCATTAATTAATTTTATAATTAATTCCTGCTGTGACAACAAATAGCGTGTTTTTAAGAAACAATTTATATCAAAAGATTGGCAATTGTTTATGTCCAATTTCAATGTTAAATTAATTCTAATGACCACCATTGGATAAAATGGTAAAAATATATTATAATTATACTTTAAAACCACTCAATAGTATAATTTATCACTATAAATTATTTTGATTAAAAAGATTGTTTTATGTATTTTTCACTATTCATAAAAATTTTGAAGTTCTCAGAAAATTACAAAAAATTCAACATAGGCTAATTTCAATATTAGGAATACAAAAATGAAGTCCATTTTGAAATATAAAATTTCTATAATTTTAAAAAGTGTTTATTACTATTCATAACGGCTATTTTGATTTGTCGCGGTGTTTTAGAACTCGAAGTTGCGTACAATGCAAGCTATTGCATTATTGAATGAGAAGCGTATCGTGGAAGCTCGGGGTGTTACATTCTCCCCTCCTTCAATAAATTTCTTCCTCGCAATTTGAAATTTTTTTCTTTGAAAATAAAAGGTTGAAAAGAGAAAATACCTTTGTGGAAAACCCACATCGGAAATAAGATTAATAAAATTTATCCTTAATAAGAGGGAAATGGAAATAAGAAAGTCACCACCAAATTATGATCTCGATAAGGAGAACATTGGTGGAAATTAGAGACATATAATTGGAGGAAAAACGTAAATATTTGTAGGGAGTGATTGAGGTCATCAATCACAATCAACTGTCAAATTGAGGGCCTCAAAGCCTTCAATCTATGTTGATTTAAAATATCATCAGTTCAACAAGACATAAGGTATTAGGATAACACATTTTTTGTTTTAATATCCCTTTACTAAAGTTTAAGAATTAATTTATTCATTGAATAACAGATAGGTATATATATATTTATGCCTGACAATTGGAGTTTCAACCTTCAACTCACCTTTCACTCAAAAGATAATAGAACCCAAAAATATTATACTTTTCCTAATTGTATAAAGTTCCAAATGTTAACACATACAATTTAGATTAGTAAAATTATTTTGTAATAACCAGGGACTTCCTGTAGGCTAGTGGTAGGAAATAAAGGCCTGTCGCACTATGGTTGTGGGTTCGATTCCTGCAGCTTTGTCCGACGCGACGGGTTATGCCCCACCCTGTAGGTTGTCCTTTTCCTAAAAATATAGTACTATGCTATTCCAAAAATAATCTTCATAAATTTTTTAACCTTAAACAACACTATCCAAAGATCAACTTAATCCATTCCAACCTTTATAGTTATCCAAAATACCTCTGTCCAGACTTTCTCTAAAAGGTCTCTTAATTCCAAAATCAATTTATCAGATTCCCCAAACAAAGTAAAGTTTCTCTTATTGTCACATACTAAAAATATGATTACCTTCATCATATTAAAACCTTACTGAAATCAACAAGTACTGCAGTACAATCCTTATATATATCACATTATTCTTATAACCATAATCTAGTTCTTGAGTCCAAAAACACAAATAAAATAATTATTCCGCTTCAACTATAGTCACAGCATAAGATTGGCCTTGATCCCTTGGCCTTTTCTCAGGTAAGTTTCCTTGACGCTTAGGACATTCATTTGCATAATAACCCATTTCTCTACAATTGTAGCATTCAACTTTGATAGCCTCTTTCTTTCTCTTGCAATCACGAGCCTGGTGACCCTTTTCTCCACATTTATAACAAACTCCCATTCCTTTTAGGCATGTACCGGGGTGATTCTTCCCACAATTATCACATAATGGAAAATCCTTCTTTCCCCTTTTCCCTTTATCTGTCTCTTGTTCCACCGTTCTCTTCTTCTCTTGCTTTACTTTGTTGTCATAAGACTTAGAGAATTCCTTTTCTGTCTTGATAGCACACGAGACAATATCTTCGTATGATGAGAAGGATTGTGATACTAAAGCTCTACGGAGAAATGGTTTTAACCCATCAAAGAAACGATCAATCTTACTCCTTGGGTTACGTATATAATCGGCAGCATGCCTCGCTAACCTTGTAAAGTTAGCCTCATACTTTGCGACATTCTCATCCTCCTTCTGCCTCAGACTCAGAAATTGCCTTTCCATATCTGCTCGATGGTCACGAGGAAAGTATTTTTCTAAGAAAAGCTCTTTGAACTCCCTCCATTCCATATTCGATACGTCATCATCTTCCTTTGTGTTTTGAATCAGCGACCACCACTGATCGGCATCTCCAGTGAGGCGGTAAACTGCCATGAAAACTTTCTCCCTTTCACTACTCCCCAAGGCATGGAATATATTCTCTAAGGAATTTATCCATTGCTCAGCTACTATAGGATTTGTACTCCCATTGAAGGTTGGTGGTTGTTGCCTCATGAAACGGTCTAGCATTGATCCTCCACATTGCGGATCAGGGTGCTCCATACGAGTAAGGTTATTATTCATAACCTGCGTGAGTTGTCCCAGTACGGTGAGAAGCTGATCAGCACCAGTTGTATCACTAGCTCCACATTAATTATCTTGAGCAGGGGGGCAATCCCTACACGGAGTGCGTGCATGGATACAGTTTCCATTTCTTCCACTAGGCGCCATTTCTAAACAATGGCATAAACTAGATTAGTTTATGAATCAAAATACATAATTCCATACTTTTAAAACACTTTACATAAATTGAGCTATTTATGCATATAATCCATAATCATAAAAATGTTTTCTTTGAGGAAGTATATACTCATAAACCCTTCATAATGATTTGTAATGAAAATGAGAGTTATCCTAAGCATATCCCCCGGGAGTGTCGTAACCAAGAGTGCAGTAAGGCCCGTTGTCGTGCACCAGTTCCCGTTCGAGTCTAGCTCAAAGCGGTGTTTTCGGGTTTTACCCCAAGGTACATCTGTGCCAGAGCCGCCTCTACCTGCTCGTATCCAGACAGGGATGTATTGCTCAGAAAACTCATAACATCTCTATAATACCAAAATTTTAGAAAGTTATTCTATACTAATCCTCAAAGTCTATCTTTGGGCTATGTTCTCTAATCAGAGTTTATCTAAATCTAGCTTCCAAGGTTAGTACTAAACTGCCTCTGATACCAACTGTAACGCCCTGACCCCAGCTACCCAGAGTCGGTGCGTTACTTCGTAACATTGGCATGATCACAAAAGATCAAGTCTCGAAAGACCGATTAGTTTAGTAGCCTTGGAAACACTAGATACATTCATAAACGTTACTTACATCATAAAGTGAAAAACTACAATAACAAAGTCTCCATAGTCCACACTCATATCCTCTTCTGACTATCCCTGCAGGTCATTCATAAAATACTTCTTCACATCCTGGAAAATATTAAAACATTGAAAGGGGTGAGCTCAGATGCTCAGTAAGGATAACAATAATGCGGAAGCTTTCATAAATAAACATAAAAATTTAAGGCAATGTATAACTAAAACAAAAGCTTTTTAAACTTGAACATCAACATAATATGGCAAAAGTAAAATGAGATAATGCCATTCACTTCCTCACATGGATATTCTACCGGTCGAATAATCACATGCAATATCAATAACCACTTTCATAATGATGGAATGTATAATGCCAGACTATCATAACCACGTAGCCAAGGCCTCGTGCCAAGACCACAAATTAGATTTTGTCAAGGCCTCATGCCAAGACACTAGTTTGTCTCATGAGACCTGACGATGCATCGAGGAGCTATAGCGGGCTCCACCCGTCACTTATTAAGTCCAATGCATTCCTCATATGAATAGGTTTAAACATATCATAAACCATAACATAATTGTATCACATAAAACATGCATAAAGGAAACATAACATTTCCACATTTCAATCACAATATATCAATACAACACATTGATATAATAAAAACGCTTTCAAAACCATTTTCAATACCAAAATAAAAGAAAGTTAAAACATTGTATTTATTTTTCATTAAAAAAATGATGGCTTGTAGAGGAAGCCGAAACTCAAATAATGGTCACGGCGGCGGAGAAGTCATTGTCGCCGCATAAGTACGGAAAGAAAAACATTCCTTTTGTCGTTTAGCAAAACGCTTCGTATAAAAAAGATTCCTTTTGAATAAACGTAAAAGTCAAAGGGGTTTATACACCGTATAAAAGAAAGTTATGTATAAAACCAAATATGCCTCAATGAAAGGGGATTGAGACGAAGTCCTTAAAAAGATCATTTTTTAAAATAAAATAGATCTATTATGTGTATTCACTATAGGTACACATAAAGAAAGTAAAAATACAAAATAGGACATAATAATATCATGACATAATTTGAAAGTAGGAGATTAACCCAAAGAATGGAAGTTGGGTTAAGAAGTTCCCTTACCACGTGTCTGACTTGACTCAACCGTTCTTTAACCTACTGAATAATAAACTAGAGTTAATATATACCTTATTAATAACCATTTTCAATTTCATTATCCTTATTATATCACTTATTACAATGATATGAACATTATGTAATTATTTAAGTTAATAACGGTCGTTTTGTCGATCTTTGGTACTTGAGTCAACAATAAACTTCTTATAATTACAAGTTGTTTATGTGGTAGAATATCCATTATCTCCAGAATTATATTCATGATTTAGATGTCATATATATCTTATATATCCAGTATATACATTCATTTATAATATTACGTAACATTTAGAGGTAAGAAATGAAATGCACCGTTCATGGAGACGGTAAGCCGTACGTACGCATGAACGATACTTTCATTTCAATTTCATATTTAATGGAATGAAACCATAATGATATAAATGTATAATATGATTCCAGTATAATATAGTGTATAATACCATTTACTCCATCCTTTATACATCCCACATATGGCATTAACGATTCAAATCACTTTGAGGGGGCGGTGGTCCGCACTTCCTAAAATGAAATTATCGCGTTTTACCCATAATGGAAATCATAAAGTATGCCATAAATGAGAAATACAGAAGCATAAGTAAAACATAAACATATTATATATCATATATAAAAATAGTGACATCTTAATGGCCAACATTGAAGGTGTTATATGAGTGTTGAACAATCATCGTTTCGTGAGGCAGAAATTCGCCATCCACAGAAACTGTATGTTCTTTAACCATTTGATGTTGGTGTGTGTAAGTGTAGCTCGAATAATTCTTATAACAACATCCTAGTATATTGAGGATACTGGTGTTGTTACAAAAGAAATTAATAAAAATAGTTTAGGGGGTTGGAGATGAAAAAGAAAACAAAACAACATTAGAGAAGACATTACCTCAAAATCGGGTAACTCTTTTTGATTTGAGCCAAAGGCTTCCTTGGAAAGCGTTCTGCCCAAAGTGAGGATTCTAGGAGTAAGAGGGGGAAGTTGGGAGAGTATTTGGGCAGAGGTTGGCTGATCCAAATGGCTTTAAGGTGTGAATAAGGTGGGAGAGGTGGGGGCCTTTTATAAGTGGAGAGGAGGGGCACTCTTGGAAAGTAAAGAAAAGTCACTTTATTATTAAATGAGTTTCGGATTTTAGAGGTCCCACACTTATATAATTATAGGATAAGGTGATAAGGGTTCGAAATATCCTCATCCAATAGGCTTTGGACAAGTGTATGCCTTATATTTTACATTATCTTTTCATTTTATTTAAATCGTTAAATAATGAGGTCATCACTGCATCATAATGGTGTCATAAATAATTTAATTTATTTAATGTATAAAAATTATAAAAAAATTACTATGATGTAGGAAATCTTTTTAGCTTTCTAATTAATATTTATAGTCAAAATTGGGACTTGTGTAACCCTACTTAAAAACTGTTTTAGTAAAACAACTCTTGTTTGTGTCAATTTAATTTTAACATTAAATAAATATATATTAATGTCATTTTCCAACTAAAGTGGCTCCATGGGGTCCCCAAGTTGAGAAATGGGTTGTCTTGGTCGGCCATGACTCATCCAATAGTAGTAGGACAAGTGTCAAGCTTATATCATATTATTAAAACATTGTTTTTACCTTAAAATACACTAATTACCTCTAATCGCGATTAAGAACATAAAAGTTACCTTTCACCAAAAAATTATTTTAATCTCATTGAATCACATTTTACTTCTTAATGACAACCATGTATGTAGTATTTTTGAAAATCAAATCACAGAAGTGGTAATATTTTATTTAAACGAAAAATCAGTTATTTAACTACCACTTAGTGGTTTCACTATTCATCAAAAATTGAAGTTTTTCAGAACAAAGCCAAAATTTCACCCTAGGCTATAATTGATATTCCGAATTCAAAAATGATGTCCATTTTACAAAATTCCAAACATATAAGTTGCATTAATTAATTTTATAATTAATTCCCGTTGTCACAACAAATAGCGTGTTTTTAAGAAACAATTTATATCCAAAGATTGGCAATTGTTTATGTCCAATTTCAATGTTAAATTAATTCTAATGACCACCATTGGATAAAATGGTAAAAATATATTCTAATTATACTCTAAAACCACTCAATAGTATAATTTATCACTATAAATTATTTTGATTAAAAAAGTTGTTTTAAGTATTTTTCACTATTCATAAAAATTTTGAAGTTCTCAGAAAATTACAAAAAATTCAACATAGGCTAATTTCAATATTAGGAATACAAAAATGAAGTCCATTTTGAAATATAAAATTTCTATATTTTTAAAAAGTGGTTATTACTATTCATAACGGCTACTTTGATTTGTCGCGGTGTTTTAGAACTCGAAGTTGCGTACAATGCAAGCTATTGCATTATTGAATGAGAAGCGTATCGTGGAAGCTCGGGGTGTTACATATATGGGTGTTCATAAATATATAAATATGATATATTTTATTCTATAATTAACAAACATATTACCCACACTCCCATTCCAGGGGTTATAAATGATATAATGATCTTATTTTTAAGCTCTTTTTAAATGTCACGATTTTGACATGAAACCCATTTCATTGATTCTATTTCGGTTACTTATGAAATGTTTGATTATGATAAATGTTGCTCAAATGAATGTAATGAAATATTAAGGGTGTGCCCTGATAGCGCTTCAATGCATTGGTGAAAGAATTATTCTCTTGAGATAACATGTTTCACGATGCCTTAGTTAATTACCTTGGTAATTTTTATGACACCTCGGGGTTAAACCTTGGTGATATGTTCAGGAATGTCTAAATGAAGTGTTGTAGCCACATATTCTGGTTATGATTCATGGTATTTTTGGTATAATATTTATATTCTTCGATTGCTCATGCCTTTATTACATTTATCATGTTCTTATTAATATTTCTCAAGATCACATGTAAATTGTTTCACTTATTTTCCTTACTGAGACTTTTTCTCACCCTTTCCTTTGATTTATGTTTATGGGATATGATATACAGTAATTTTACTTAAGAATAACTTATGATGAATCCTTAAAAGTGGATTAGAAGGATGTTTTATGTTGTATTCATGTTTTTTTCCCCTAATTTCCAAGACACTAGAATATAGAGATCTTCTGTATGTAAAATGTAATGGAATAAAATGGTAGGATGCCATAAAAAAGCAAGAGTTAGTTTGAAAATTAAAAGAATAAGAAATGATGGAAATGAAATTGTCTAAAAAACTATATGAGAATTCTGAATTTAAGTATGTTGTTTTTATGCTTAATTTTCATTTTTATATACATGTAGAGGTTGTAGTGGTGTTATTTAAACAATATGCCTTGATTTATCTATATATGGAAATGATGTGTTTGTTGAAGGATTGTTCCTTTTTTAAAATACTTTAGGAGATCAAAAACAAGTCGTTATGTACTTGTATAATCTTGTATAAGTTGAAATGAACCATTGTCTTCACGGACATGTACAAGATGATCTAGTGCGGGATTTTCCCTCCTTTTACATTAGTGATGAAAACCCTAAAGAGTTCTAATTCCAAGAGAAAATAGGAGTTGACTACCTTTCACTTTATCAATCTGTACTTCTATGTGTACTATACACACAAGAAGAGAATTATGCTGAAAATATTTTGGGAGATAATTCACTTTCAAGTTTAATTGATTTAAATTTTATTAAAGCATTACTTCAAATTAATTCATCTAATGTAGATTTTTATTATGCATATAATTCATGGATTTACCTATATATTATTTATGAAGATAAATGCACTATGTAAGACCATGTGGTCTTCATAGTTTTTGAAGAAAAATTGAGGGTAATATTGAGCTCCTATAAGTTAATCAAGAATATGAAATTGGAATAGTTTTTACATGATTGTTGATGCACATCAATTAGGGGTCCAACCCTCAAGGAATTACATTTTAAATGTCAACCATGGTGTAGGTTGAGACTACTAGTTATATCCTTTATGAGTGCCTTGGGAGTTCAATTGGGAACAACAATTCTTTATAGTAGAAATAAAAAAAGGATGTGATAGTTCACAACATGAAAACCAAACCCCTCAACTTAATTAATGATGACACAATAGTACAGTCCAACTATGAAAAGTCAAAATACAAAACCCATATTGGGTGGTTTGTTTTAATTATCTCTCTATTCTCTATTATTATCAACGTTCTTATTTTTCTCTTATTATCAATGTTCTTTTGTATAAAATTAGTTTAATAATTATTTCTTATATATTTCTATGTATGTTTATTACAAAGTATTCAAATAATAAATTAGGTAGTTTTTTCATCATATATATATATTATTGTTAATGTGTTGGTTATTCTTCTATATAGGTATATAATAGGGTAATGGGTTTTAGCCAAATAAAGAAAAGGAATATGAGTTGTCTCTACATCCAAAATATCTTATGATGAATAATTCTTTATTAGTCATTATATATGTCATAGTTTTATTTTTAGTAAAATAAAAATGATTAATTAAGAATTCAATGAGGACTACATAGAGAATAGAAGCACGAGATCTAGCACTTTATAGGCTAGGATTAATTTTTTTTTCACTTTTTTTCATTTTTTCGTTCCTTATGATGAACAGAGAAGAAGAATCAATCCGTAGAAATATAGTGTTATTTAGAGTACATATTTTTTATTGAAGGGGTTATATGTACTTGAATGGTTGTTTAATTTTAGATAATTTATTTTTTATGTTTTTAAATATTACAAAATGTCTAACAATAATTATTTTATACTTATATTTTTTTAAGAGAATATTTTTTGTTATAATTATATCTTTTTATATATTGTTTTATGTTATCTTATTTTTCATAAGTGTTCTATATATTATGTTTAAATTTTATTAGATCATAATAATTATTTTCATGAAATAACATTATATTTCATGTTTTGAATGGTCATAACATGTTCTGCAATTATTATATTTAATTAATAGTTTGAATAAGTCATTTGGGATATTAAAATTTAAATTTATATGTTTTTTTCAATTGTCCCACGTACCCAATTCACCTAGATAAATATCTCAGATACATGATTTATTATTCACCACATAGCAAGTTTTCTTTAATCATATTACTTTTATGTATATTGATCATATCATGGGATAAAAACACTACATTGTGTGACTATTTTTTTGTTTGATGTTTATGAAAATTCTCTGCATTTCATTAGAATAAATAATATTTTAAATCTATAACGACCCAAAAATTCATTAATATAAATCAATCTTGATATAATTAAATGTCTATTTATGAAAATGTTTATATAAAATTTCAACTTCATTGGTTTTATGTTATGAAATGTGACCATTGATAATATATTCGTTGAACAGTGATCACATGATTAGTATAAATATAGGGATTTATCAAATCCAATTTACACAGACAATGGAATTGATGACCTCATCCAGTAAATGTTCCCCATACAAAGCCCATTTTTCAGAGCTCGGAATGGAGGTGGTGTCATTGGGATTCACTCTTGAACAAGCTCAAGCCAAGCTTGATCACGTTAAGCTTGAGTGGAACCGTCTACGGGATATATGGAAGTAGATAGTGATTACCACCCGAGTGATGTTATCTCAGCCACCCCAAGAGTCTGTCACAATCGCACACCTCACTCTTCAGCCTTATACAGTTGTTTCAAGGGGTTATTTAACAATACACTATTACTATGGTTGTGTATATTATTTTTGTATATAATAATGAATATGCATTTTCATTTTATGATTGTTTCCTAATAAATAGTTTTAATACCACAAATACTATTTTTAGTTAATGTTCAACTAAGAAATCTATTTTGATGAATTAATGGATTGTTGAATTAAATAATATTTTAATAAAATATTGTTAATATTATTAAATTAATTTTTATTAACTATAAATAATCGTATAATTTTATGAATACAATTGAAATTTTTATTTTGGTTTGAAAGCCATTTTTGTCAAAACCAATGAATTTTAGATAAATGTAAATTTTTATTTTAAAAGTTCAAATTCACATAATTATAAAATTATTTAGATAAAATGAATATTATTTCTGGATTCAGGATGTGGAAATTATCCAACGGTGAATTTTCATCATTTTTTGGAATAGTTAAATTTTTGGGTAAAAATTAAATACCGTTTAAATATATAACGACTTTTATGACATCATAATGACCCAATAATGATGAAATACAATACTATAAACTTTATGATCGGCCAATATATGTTTTACGATTAAAATCATTTTTTTTGGGTTTGTTTGATTTATTTAACAAATCAATAGTGCACCCTTCAAGACTTATTAAACATTTTGTATTTTTAAATTGTTTTCCTTGGGAGTGTGACTCACCTCCATATAAGCAACCCCAGTATTTTAAGAAGTTCTGACATTTTCCTTATAAAATATTGTTTTCCACTTTCATTTGGCAATGAACTTGGGAAAAAACCATGGGTTGGTATGTGGTTTTGATTAGTTTAATGTGAGGTATCCCAAACCTAAATAATAATCAATTCCATCTCCTCTGCTATATAATCCCACACAAGCTCCAAATTCCCCCTCACTCAAAGCCTTTGAAGTTTGTCCAAAATCTACCCTCCTCTCTCTAGAATCCTCCCAAGGAGCCCCAATTTCCCAAAAAGCCTCTCTTAGGAATCTCTCAAGCCTTTGAAAGCACACTTATAAGTAAGGCTTTTTCTTTCTTTCTCATTTTTTTCCAATATTCATTAAATTGTTATTCCCTTTTAATTTCAATTTTAAAATTTGGGGTATAGTTTCTCACCTCCCTCATACTTCACTTTTTATGTTTGAATGATGGGAGACGCCTTTCACTTTCATTAAATGCCTTCAATGTATACTTGTTACTATGCTGAAATTCCGAAAGAAATTTCTCACTCCTCATTTATATTCAAGTAATTATTTTTTATCATGACTCTAAATTCAATTACATTTATAGGGAGATGTATCTATATGACCCTTTATTATCCATTTCATGTAAAAATTATGAGACACCCCTTTAACTCTTATCAACCATTTTTATGAGTTCTTATGTCACGTCGTTATTTTGCCGAAATTTCACCACGCTTTTCCAAACAAAAGTCATCATGTAGTGAATACCATGCATATTTCTCTATCAAGTGTATTCACCTTTATACAGATTTATTTATTGTTTAATGTGTTTCATGTATGTATTCCATATTCAATTATCAGGGAATAAATGATTATGTTCAATGATTCAATGTTTTATGATCCATGTGGCACACTTATGAATGAAATAAAACATTTAAGAAGGGTGCGCCCTAATAGTGTTTCAATACATTGGGTAATGTATCGTATCATGATATGTCATATGCAATGGGTGTTTACTCATGATAATTCATGTGCAACGAGGGTTTACTGTGCTTCATGTGCAATGAGGGCTTACTAATGCTCCATGTGCAATGAGCCTTGGCTCATGCTAATTCCATGTTCACTGTTGTCGCAACATTTCCACGTTATGATTATAATGTTATTTTTGGGATTAGGATTTGAAAAACCTAGTAAAGCCTTAGAGAAAATACTAAGTATAATAAAACCATCACTATGTTTTGGTGAGTATTGAATAAGTAGTTTATCAAGAAAATAAATCCATTTCTAGATACGATAAGGTAGAGGTGACTCTAGCACAGATGTATCCTATGGGTAAAACCCGAAAACACCACTTTGAGATAGACTCGAATGAGAACTAGTGCAAGAAAATGGGCCTTTCTGCACTCTTCATTATGACACTCCCAGGGGATATGCTTTGGTAAATTCACAAGCATATTATTAAACATTATTAAGAGACTAAAAACATTCCCTATCAATAAATGTTAGAAAGTTTATCATGCATAACATAGAGTGAATCCAATAGATTCATATCTTAAGGAAATAAAAGTTATTTATAAGTCATCAGTTTTATCCTTGTATTACTCTTTATGGGTAACCCCTAACATTCCTTTTATACTAGCCAATGGCTGGTAATAGGAGGACTCGTGCTAAGAGTCGATTGAAGATCAATGTGATGACTGTATTAATGAAATGTCCAATCCAATGGGAGTGGGAATCAAAAACTTTGTCTCGCTCATCCCTTAGCTAACTGAAGCTATGAATATAAACATGGGTCAATAGAATGTTAAACCCCCCCCCCCCCCCCCCCCCGCAAGAAAAAACAATTCAATATCAAGTGATTAATGAGACAAATGCCTCTTACTTTTAATGGATCATCTGATCCCTCAATCGTTGAACCATGGATAAACTGCATAGAAAATATCGTCTTCATCCTTCAATGTTTTAAACAATAGAAGGTTCTACTGGGTTCTTATCGTATGGAGGGTGAAGCTGATCAATGGTGGACGTTGATAAAAAATATGAAGCCTGAGGAGGAGATCAAGGCATTGCAATTGAAGGATTTACATAAGATGTTCTTTGATAAATAATTTCAGTGCACCCTGCAGCTTAAGATGGAATTGGACATTATTGACCTGAAGAAAAAAGATGACAAATCTATCGAAGAGTACAAGGAAAAATTTACAATTCATTCACGATATGGCTTCATCTTTGTTGTTACCCCCAAATGCAAGGTTGACCGCTTCTTTGGTGTGCTGAAACATAGCCTGCGAAAAGCGCTGGTGATCCATGACTTCGATAGCTATAAGGAAATTTCCCGATGTGCCCTCAACATCAAAATATAGATCACTAAATTGCAGGGGTATCAATGGGATAAGAAGCATAATGTGGGATTTAATACTGGCGGTCCGATGGAAAAAATCCAACGGTGCTAAGATGATTTTAACACCCCACATTCCAATGGTGGGGAAGGAAGCACCACGAAAATTGTCTAAAGGGGATGAAGAAATGCATTAGGTGTGGAAGAGAAGGTCACATGGCTATTAACAATCAACAAGAAAGACCCATGGTTTCGAAAGAGTAGAGGAACAATCTGTTCGAACCTCAACGCATGGTTCATTGCTACAACTACAATGAACACGGGCATCTTTCAAATCAGTTCCCTAATCCGAGGGTTTTAAGAGGCAAACAACAACCTCCAAGGCTGCAAGGGAAATCATTTTTCATCACTATTTCCGAAGTGAACCATGAAAACGATGTGCTGACATATACGCTAGTTATTCATTCAAGAATAGATAACATACATTTTGATTTAGGTTCTATGCATTCTTTTATATCACGAATGATTAGTTGAACAATCCTCGCACCACCACAAATCATGGATGTGAAGATTTCAGCGAGTATGAAAAATGGGGAAATCATTGCATCCCATGAATATAACCCCTCCCCTGTCATAATTTGTGGATTAAACATCCTGGAGAACCTCTTCATACTCCCTCTGGTGGAAATTTATGCTATTCTTGGCATGGATTAGACTTTGATATATAGAGCCAATATAAAATTCTGTGAGAGGGAAATCACTATACATGTGACGAATTGACCCCCAATTCTATAAAAGTGCAAGGACGATGATGAAACTTCATTAGCTCCATCATCTCATGTGTGGATATTACTTACCTATTAGAATGTGTATCTGGCTCAGATGATTGAGTCCAAGGAAGCAACCATCCTTGAAGACATGCCAATTATGAGGGAATTCACTGAAGGGTTTCCCGAGGAATTGCATGGTCTTCCTCCTAGAAGAGATAATGAATTCTCAATTGATCTTATACCTGGGTGATTGACAATATCCATGAATCTGTATAGAATGGCTGTTTTGGTTCTTGAGGAGCTGAAGAAAACAACTACAAGAGAATCTGGATAAAGGTTTTATATGCCAAGTGCTTCACCCTGGGGTGCACTAGTCCTCTTCGTCAAGAAGAAGGATGGGTCAATGCACCTTTTCATTGATTATCATGAGCTCAAAAAAATCACGATAAAGAACAAGTATACTCTTCTGTGAATTGATGACTTTTTCAATCAGCTACATGGACCACAATACTTCTCCAAGGTGGATTTGTAGTGGGGATATTATCAAGTAAGGGTGAAGAAGGATGATATCCCCAAGATTGCTTTTTGTACAAGATACGGGCACTATGAATTCATAGTAATGCCTTTCGAACTCACTATTACTCCAAAAATCTTCATGGACATGATGAATATAGTCTTTAAGGCTTACCTTGACAAATTTGAGGTAGTCTTTATATATGATATTATGAAATAATCCCAATCCTAGGAGGATCATGAGGACCATCTAAGAACTGTACTAGTGTCCTTTCAGAATGAGAAGCTCAATGCAAAGTACAACAAGTGTGATTTTAGGTTGAAGGAGGTCTCATTATTGGGGCATATCATCACAATCAATGGGAAATCTGTGGATCCCTCCAAAACAGATGCAGTTGAGGGATTGTTGAGGCCAACATCGGTAATGGATATTTGTAGCTTCTTGGGGTTAGCTGGATAATATTGATGATTTAGGAGAAATTTATCACAATTTTACAACCCTCTTATCATGTTAACTCATAAGTTAGTAATGTTTTCTTGGATTGATGAATGCGAATAAAGCTTCAAGGAGTTGTCACTAAAGTCGTGCTCACTTTACCCACAAGTGGGGAACTTTTTGTAGTATTTAGTGATGAATTGAAGAAGGGCCTGGGATGCTTGTTGATATAAAATGTCAAAGTCATTTAATATGATTTAAGGGAATTTAGTGTTCATGAATAGAACTATCCAACACATGACCTCGAGTTGGCTTTAGTGATCTTCACTTTGAAAAATTGGCATCATTATCTCTTTTGGGAGAAGTTTGAAATATATACAGACCACAAAAGCTTCAAATATATATTCACACAGAATGAGTTGAACATGCGCCAACAAATATTGTTAGAGCTGATCAATGACTATGGCTAATTAATCCATTACCACATTGGGAATGTGAACAAGGTGGATGATTCCCTATAAAGAAAGGACCCGATGATTTTATCATTGTTGAGAATTGAAAAGGATCAAATATTCTTATATTTGATGAAGATGTACCTAGGAATCATAATGAATGGACCATCATAAATTCTTTCAAAATTGATTTCTCAAAGGTCACTTTTGAAAGGGTTAATGGATGCTCAAAATTATGATGCTGGAATTTAGGAAAAAGTGGAAGAAATCGGAAAAGGGAAATCCTCTAAGTTTAATGTTAATGAAGAAGGAATTGTGAGATTTGTGAAAAGACTATGTGTTCCATCATGTTCGAAGATGAAAAGGAACTTTGGGTTGATGCACAAAGTTAAAATTTCTCTATTCACCTAGGAAACACAAATATGAATCAAGATCTCCGAGAGCATTATTTGTGGGATAATATGAAGAAGGGGAGTGCTGAATATACATAAATGTTCCTAGTGTGTCAGCAAGTGAAGGGAGAGTGGCATAAGTCTAAGAGGATGATGCAACCATTTCCCATACCAGAATGGAAATGGAATAACATCACCATGGACTTTGTCTCTAGACTACTGAAGACATCCAAAGGCAACAATGCAATATGGGTTGTTGTGGATCATCTTACGAAGGCTGCACATATCATTTCTATTTGGGAGGACTCCTCATTGGATCAACTAGCATTTATATATATTAGGGAATCGATAAGGATCCATGAAGTACCGCTATTTATTGTGTCCGATCGAGATCCAGGATTCACCTCTATGATTTGGAAGAGCTTTCAACATGCTGTGAATAGTGAACTGAACTTTTGTACGGCCTATCATCCTCAAATAGAGAGAGAGTCCAAGCGGACTATCCAAGCACTTGAGAACATGTTCAGAACATTCTCAATAGAGTTTAAAGTAGGATGGTATCAACATCTTCTTCTCGTTGAGTTCTCTTATAATAACAGTTTCCACTCGGGCATCCAAATGGCACCATATGAAGCCCATTATGGGAAATGGTGCAAAATGCCAGCATGTTGGGACATGTTCAGTGAGTGTAAGCTTCTTGGACCTGAAATGGTCGAAGGAATTGTGGATAAGGTGAAAACCATTTTGTAGCTTATCTAGGCAGCCCACAGTCGACAGAAGAGTTATGTAGATAACTGTCAATGAGACTTTGAGTTTAAGGTTGGAGACATGCTTTTTCTACGTACAGCTTCGTGGATGATGGTCATGGGGGTTTGGAAATAATGGGATCTTAAGTCCAGGGTACATCAACCCCATTGAGATTCTTGATTGTGTTGGGGATGTGTCCAACCGACTAGAACATCCACCTACCACGGACAAATTACAAGATATCATTCATGTATCCCTCTTATAGAAGTACATACCTGACCCTTCACATGTACTCTCTTCAAAGGTGGTACAGTTAGAGGATGGTATTTTTTATGAGGAGCAACCAGTGGAGGTCTTAGATCGAAGAGAAATAGTTAAATGAAATAAGACAATGCCCCTCGTCAATGTGTTGTGGCGAAACCACAATTTTGAAGAACCAATTTGGGAATTGGAGGAAATGATGATGCAGAGTTCCCCAAATCTGTTTTAGTATGGGAGAAGGAAATTTTGAGGGAGAAATTTCATAGCGGGTAAATATTTTAACGACCCAAAATATCATTAATAGAAACCCCTCTTGATCTAATTAAATGAATCATTATGTAAAATGATTATATAATATGTCAATTTTTTTGATTTATGTTATGAATTGTGACCATTGATAATATTATTATTGAACAGTGAACAAATGATTAGTATAAATATGGGTCTTTAACCAATCCAATTGACTCAGACAAAGGAAGCGATGGCCTCATCTAGTAGACGTGCCCCATATAAAGCCCATTTATGAAAGCTCATAAAAGATGTGGCATCATGGGGCTTCACTGTTGTACATGCTGAAGCTAAGCTTGAACATGTTAAGCTTGGGTGGAACCATCTACGGGAGAAGTGGAAGTTGATAGAGACTACCACCCAAGCAATATTATCCGAGCCACCCTAAGAGTCTGTCACCATCGCACACCTCACCCTTCGGTCTTCAACAGGTGTTTCAAGGGGTTATTTAACAGGGACTAAGTACAATGGTTATGTACATTATTTTTGCATATAATAATGAATATAATTTCATTTTATAATTATTACCTTGTAAATAGTTTTAAAAAGAACAAATAGTATTTTTAGTTAATGCTCAACTAAGAAATCTATTTTGATGAATTAATGGATTTTTGAATTAAATAATATTTTAATAAAATATTATTATTATTAAATTAATTTTTTTAAATATAAATTATTGTATAATTTAATGAATGAAATTTTAATTTTTATTATGTTTTGAAAGCCATTTTTTTCAAACCCCTGGAATTTTCGATAAATTTCATTTTTTATTTTAATATATAAAATTATCATATTTATAAAATTAATTACATAAAATAAATAATTTCTGGAATCAGGATGTCAAAATTATCCAATGGAGAAATTTTCAAAAAGTTTTGAGACAGATAATTTTTTGGTTAAAAATTAAATACCTTTTAAATATATAATGTGATTCATGCCATCATAATGACCCAATAGTGATGTAAAAAATACTATAAAATTTATATTCAGGAAATATATGTTTTACCGTAAAAATAATGTGATTTTAGGTTAGTTTTATTTATTTTACCACGCATTAGTGAATCCTTCTATAGTTATTAGCATTTTGTATTTTTAAATTGTATTCTTTGAGAGTGTGACTCATCTCCACATAAGAATCCCCATTATTTTAAGAATTTAAGAATTTGGACCTATAAAATATTGTTTTTTACTGCACATTGGAGAAAACCATGGGCAAAAAACATGGGATGGGTTGTGGTTTTGATTATTTTAATGTGAGGTGTCCCAAACCGAAATAACAAACAATTCCCTCTCATTTCCTATAAAACCCACCCATGCTCCCACTTCCTCCTCACTCAAAGCCTTTGGAGTTCATCCATAATCTTCCATCCTCCCTCTATAATCCTCCCAATGTGCCCCAATATCCCAAAAAGCCTCTCTCAAGCCTTTGGAAGCACACTTCTAAGTAAGGGTTCTTCTTCCTTTCTCAATTTATTCCAATATTCTTTAAATTGTTAAGCACATTTAATTTGAATTATAAATTTTGGGGTATGGTTTCACACCTCCCCCATAAGGCCCTCTTTATGTTTGAATTATGGGAGACCACTTCCACTATCATTAAATTCCTCCCATGTACACCCGTTACTATGCTGAAATTCTGAAAAAAAATTCTCTCTCCACATTTACATTCAAGAAATTCATTTATATCATTAATATAAATTCCATTACATTTTTGGGAATGTATCTATATTATCCTTTACTTTCCATGTCATCTAAACATGATGAGACACCCCTTTATCTCTCATATACTAATTTTATGAGTTCTTATGTCATATTGTTATGCTGCCGAAATTGCATCGCGCTTTTCCAAGCCAAAGTCACAGTGTAGTGAATACCATGCCCATTTCTCTAAAAATGGAATTCACCATTATGCTCATTTACTTATTGTTTAAATACTTTCATTTATGTATTCCTCATTATTTTATCATGGAATAAATTATTATGTTGAATGATTCAATTTTTTATGATCCATGTGGCACACTTATGCATGAAATGAAATGTTTAAGAGGGGTGCACCCTGATTGCGCTACAATGCATTGGGTAAATTTTATTATCATGATATGTCAAGTGCTAGGAGTTTTTAATCATTCTAATTCAAGTGCAATATGGGTTTACACATGATTGATGTTTAATTAGGGTTCAGATTCCGAAAAGCACTCCATGGATGAGGATGGTTCGTGCGCAACAAAGCAAATCCATATTTGGAACTGGTGATCTATTCGGAAAGTCCTAGAGGGGTGGCACAAAAAAATGGTGAGATGCGTGAAAAAATATGTCCCATGAGAAAAACATCAGGATTCATGAGATTATTTCACGTGGGCATGGATGTATTTCGTGCCACCGCTTCGTACGGTTGATCTCAGCGCTGCTGACAACAGGGCACGCAATATTTCGTGCCGAAGTGTTTTTCGTGCGCACCAGCAATCCCATGTGCCTATAAATAGAAGGCCACCCCTGAGACTTTTGCCAAAAGATTCTCAAGAGTCTCTCTCACATGAAATTCCTCTCTCGTGGGCGCAAAAGAAGATGGCTCTTAGGTACTAATTATTTCGGGCCAGGTCACCCGGGGTCCTCCTTTTCGCGCGACTACTCGGGCTTGATCTTTGTCCAAATCCCCTCGAACCCATTCCCCCACATGCAATTCCTTCTGATAGTGTGCAATTAGGTCTTCACCGAGAAATTCCTTTTTTCACGCCGGCCCAATCTATTTCACTCCAAATGCTCAATTGCAAGTCGTCATGGACTTTTTTGCATGCACAATTCCTTTTGGGTGCCGAACCGGCCCCCTTTTCGCGCAATGGTACCTTTTGCGTGAAATTCAACCTCCTTGTGCGACTGTGATGTCCCTCTATCGGGCATAATTTTCGGGCGTCTCCTGGGCCCATAACACCTCTTCCATATAATCATTTCCCAAGTAACCACCAAGGTTCGCACAAAGTAACTTCAATGTCCCCTGGACGATAACACACATTGCGTTGCTTCGCCTCATCATTCATCGCATAGGCATGCTAATGGTGTTTACTTCTTTGCATAGCCATGTTAACGTGGAACCCCCCAGGGTTCACCCCATGACACCCCTCTCAATGGCTTTCCATGTCCCCTATCTCCACCAACGAGCATAGGGTACCAGTTATATAAGTCCAAGGAGAGATGAGCTAACCCTCCTCATCTGAGCTGCAAGACGTTAAACTTCTAAGCACCTTCATTCTTAGCACATGACATTAAACTGTAACCTCTCCCAATGCCTCGCACACGGGGTACTCACACCTTGGACATTCTCCACTCCCACTGGTCTCCACAGGGGATGATATCCTTCTTATGGGATAGGCGTTTTTCCTCGGGGAAAGGGAAACCATCTCAGTGTAAGCACCTAACTTTCTAGTATGAGGCAGCATCGATGATCCTCCTTTTTTCTTAGATCCCCAGGGACAACGAAGGGCATGATGGGGAATGGTGCTTATATTTTCTTCAGTGCCATGTCCCTCTATCGCTATGTTTTATCTCCATCAGGACTCCATCCTGAAGTAAGTCCCGACCTCTTGGGCAGCTAACCATGCATAAGCCCCTGTTTCTTCTTTGGGCTGCTAACTACGTGTAATCCCCATATCACTTCCAACTGACGCACCATTCATGACGTGATATTCAGGTCTCTACAATATCTTTTTTCTCACACCGAGCATGACTCATGTGGGCTTAGAGTGAGCTCCGACAATGACATCTTCCCTGGACCTCCTCAGAGCATAAACCCCAAATGACACTTCCAAACTATGAGGACATTGATCCTTGCCAAGGCAGGGTATGTAGGAATCCTCCATGAGGTCTATGCCCACCACTATCTATTGGACCCCAGGTCCTCCTCCACATTTGTTCACCGACACCCTGGGCTCCCTCAGAGTGTAAGACCCAAATGGCACTTCCAAACTATGAAGACATTGATCATTTCCAAGGCAGAGTGCGTAGGAAGCCTCCATGAGGTTCAAACCCACCACCATCTATTGGACCCCAGGTCCTCGTCCACGTTGGTTCACCGACACCCTAGGCTTCCTCTAAGTGTAAGACCCAAATGCCACCCAACTAAACCTGAACTACATGGGATTTGATCCTTGATAAGGTAAGATACGTAGGAAACCCCCATGAGGTTAAATCACACCACCCATTGGTTCTGACCACCTTCACGTCGGTTCACCAACACCCTAGGCCACCTCAGAGTGTAAGCTAAAAATTCCCCTCATATCCCGAACTACGAAGATATTGATCCTTCACAAGGCAGGGTACATAGGAAGCCACCATGAGGTTCAATCCCACCACTCTAGTTGCTCCGACCTCCTCCATGTTTGTTCTCCCACACCCCGCATGACATTAAACTGTATCCACCATTCTAAACTATGTGGTCTTTGATCCTTTCCAGGGTAGGGTACGTAGAAAGCCTCCCTGAGGTTCATTCACACCACCATCCATTGATCCCGACCATCTTCACGTCGGTGCACCAAGCACACCACCCATTACATTTCAATTCCACCTTCAGGTCAGTTCCCACCCACCAGAACTATGAAGTCTTTGATCCTTGCCAAGGTGAGATACGTAGGAAGCCTCCACGAGGTTGAGGCCCAAAACCCAATAGTTCCATCCCCCTTCACGTCGGTTCACCCTCATCCTTCATGATGTTAAACTATGGACCTCCATTCAGTGGTAAGCCGTTGTCAATCCATTCAGCGGTAAGTCATTGTGACCTTAATCAGTGGTTAACTGTTGTAACCCTATATAGTAGTCAACTGTTGTGACCTCAATAGTGGTAAGCCGATGACAGCCCCGTCTAGCGGTAAACCATTGTGACCTCATTCAGTGGTAAGCTGTTGAAACCCCATCCTTATGTAAGCTATTGACACATTATCCAATAGCATGTCGTTGTGATCTCATCTAGCGGTAATCCGTTGTAATCACATCCAGCGGTAAGCCGTTGAAAAACCCAATCTGCGGTGAGACTTCATCATATGAACTATGTGGACTTTGATTCCCTACCATGGAGATATGTATGAAGTATCATCGATTGTCATGCCCAAAACCATCACCATCCTCATGACAGTTCCATCCCATTCACATTCAAATTCATAGAACCTTCCATCATCTATACCGATTCTTACCCAGGCCACCACATCCTGGTGGGATCATGCCAACCCATTCCTTGTTCCAACTAACAACATTCAAGAGACCACCTACACGATGGCCCCAGTATCGGTTTTCCCTCCCGGGGGGTTCCACTATCTAATCCACACTATTCAGTGTTCTGATCAGCCCGATCCATCTTCACAAGACGTTAAACTCGTGGAATACGCCATGTTAAACATGGGAAGCCGATGAAAACCTCAAATACATGCCCATGGAATATGATTCCCTGCTTTCGATGTGGGATGCCTCTGGATTACATGCCCTTGAGAAGCCCTTTAATAAGTGACAAAAGACAGACAGGCCAATCCCCTAGCGTCCAGACATGCTAGTGATGCCCAATGTGACTACTCCCCTAACAGAAGGTTGTTACCCTGACCAGACCCCTTGGAATGTTCAGACAGAAGCAGTGTAATTAACTGGTGTCCATGAAGATTTGACACTAGAAAGAGTTTCATGAACAATGTCTTAATTCTATGAGAGAGTCCATACTAGGTGACGCGTTCTGAGGAGGAATCCCTGGAAGGAAGAACAGACAACCCTTCATCCAGTTTTGATCAAGGAGTATACGTCCCTGAATAAGTAGTGGATGACGCACGCCTTTGGAAAGAGGTAATGCGGGGAAACAAAAATCGCGTCTCTCATCCCCAAATGAGACGGATGCACGCGCCCAGGAAAAAGTGTCATAAACAGAAATGGTGAACCAGATGTGAAATTATTCTCCTCAAAATGGAGATTAGTAGCACTCAGGGCATCAATGGATTGACGTGTCTCCATATCCAGTTACCCGGCATCAGGTCCCGCTAAGAAAATAGCGGGCCTGGGGTGAAACTCACCGGATGTTGGGGCAGTATAATGTTGGGCATCTTGTTCAACTACATTGTCAGCATGGATCCCTCTTTTTGTTCACATGAGACCGGATGGTGCTGGGGCATTGGTCGTCGGTTCCTTTTTCTTTCACCACTAATGAGTTGATCTCCCTGCTTCTCAGGAATCATGTTACTGCCTTAGGGATGCGATCACCGCCTGCCCGTCTACACAAGGGTAGGGGTAGCACCAGCAGAGCTGCTTTGAATGGCTTCACCTCTTCTGCAACAGCGTATGCGTCTACCACCATAGAGAACCCATGACCCATCTAACCATTGGATGTTTTCCAACGATGGGTAGTTAATGACCTCATGCTTCATTAAGAGGATGAGGGCATAATCCCAACCTGGGATATGGCCCACCTGGACATGGAGGCATCTGCGCCTTGTAGCCACCGCCACCCTTGAGGGCCATACAGGGATCCATTTCTCATCTCCCTGACATACAACTGCTTCGAGAGCTTCTCTGCGGAACGCCATGATGACTCCCTACCTTACGCTGATTATGTATGTGACGTCGAGCCGAGCCTGGTCATAGTACAAATCTAGGGGCTCCTAGAAAGGGATCCCACCCAGCCGTGTCAGTGCCGACACCTGTTCATGTCGGAGGAGGAGCATGTAAGCTATGTACCTGAACCACCGACCCATGTAAGCCCAACCCGCCGCTAGTGTCGGGTGCAAGCAGAGGACGCCCTCAATGGGGATTCAACGTCCGCAGCTACTGTGGCTCGAGCCATCGTCGACGCATATTATCAGTTCCCTACATACACTGATCATGGGAACTTATATGCCTAACCAGGATCGAGGCCTCAACCACCCCACGGGCAGGCTGGGTTGACTCTCTTGGTCACAGGAACGAGCAATGGTCGTCGCCAACCAACCCACAGTGAGGCTACCCTATACGGAGGTCCTCCCCATACCACTACTATAGAGATCATGGTCCCTCCATTATTGGAGGTTTGGCATGGATTTCTACCCCATTCCAACCCCAATCCGAATGAAGGTCTGCCCCACGACAGTGATCCTCAGTACAAAAGCCTCTCCTGTGCCCATTACACTGGGTATAGAGTCATTCCTCCTGCCCCTGACTACCGGTGCATGGTCATTGCACATCTGGTATGTCTTCCATGTGGGGATCCTCCATACGCCCTCCCCACGGCTGGTGAAGTTCCTCCTCACCCCGGAAACTAGAGGGGTGAAGGTTAGTCTTGCTCCACCTGTACAAAACACGGAGGTCCTACCAGTGTGCAGCTAGACCAGCCCAAGGACCCGCCTCATGCTGAGGTATCTTGGGAAAAAAGCTTGGAGGTCCTCCCCATCCTCATGCTAGTTCTAGCGGAGGTTTTTCAGGCTCCAATGCTACCCATGGTGGCGCTCCCCATGTCCCCATCGACACTTGTCCCAGTGCTCCTCGCACACCATCTTTCTCAGGAGGAAACGCTCTCCGTCCCAGCACCAGTGTGGCCGAAGGAACCCATGTTAGAAATCAGCCATGTCTCGAGGAGCCACCATGGAGCATGATGGCGGGTCATTGCCTCCACAAGAATAATCCTCAGAAGGCCCCAATAGTGATCAAACCAGTCTGCTTTTCTGACTCTGATACGGATTATTAGTCAGCTCGGGAACCCTCCCCTCACTCATCCGATTTAAGGGTCAGTGCAGGAACAAGGTGCATCATTCTAGTACTCCAGGAATGTGAGGTATATAGAATTACCGCCTCCCTCTACAGGTATATCTAGGAGGATGAATATCTGGCGACCCCATAGTTTACGGTCATGCAATCACCGACATCGTCCCCAAAAGTGCTCTCTACCTCCATAAGAGATCACATAGTGATATTATAGGGACCAATGGTAGGCGAGCAGCATCGCGTCCTATCACCAGTAGTCATAGCCCCTGAGCCGGGAACTACGTCCATCAGCCCATCCTATCGCGACGTAGAGGCCATGTCGCTACACTCTTCGGAGGACAACCCGGGATTCGGTGGCCATTCAAACGTTCACCATATTCTCCACCAGCCGACATACCATTCCAGTGGTCTTCCTCAGTACCTCTACCAGTTCCTCGTCCAGCCCCAGGTGATGAGTGGGTAAATAAAGGTCTGGACTCTGAATCTAAGCCGAGGAGCTTCTGGAACATCCTCACAGTGGATCACTTCCCTGAGAAATTTTGTCCTGTGGTAGCACAAAATTTCTTCATACCGGAATCCCTCACTCCGGAGGAAGTTGAGTGTTTCAACTACACCCTCTAGGTGACACATTTAAGTCATCATAATTTGCGCATGGTTTATCCAAGGATCCAAGAGCATTTAGAAGACATCAGCGAGCAATGTCATTTGGTTGATCTAGTCGCGCTCCAAGTGGCCCAATGCCCCGAGTCACCAGGTCGTCGTGAGGATCTTCAACAAAAATGCGTTTAGAGTATCAAGGTACTCCGCAAAATTATCAAGGAGGCTACCACCCATGTGCTAATCCATGGTTGAGGGCAGTATGCCTCCATCCTCATCAGTCATATTCGGTGGCAGCCCGACCTGCTAGGCAATAATGAGGACGTGCCCCCATGAAGGTTCATGGTCAATATAGCCGACCAAATGGATGAGGAGGATTAGATGGTTCTTCTCGATGGAGAATTACCCCCCGAGGGTATTCCACAACTATTGGATCCATCGGGGAGGATTACTAATTAGTAGAAGAACCTACTAGGTCTCCTTGCGCCCATTGAGGAATTGGTACTCACCAGGAATTTTGGTAAGGACAAAGAGAATGTCAAAGAATCCAAACACATCAAACCATCTACATCAATGCAGAAGATGGAGTAGGTCCCTGAGAAGGCCATGTTGCACCAACAACATGTGGAGAAGAATAAGTTGGTCGACGAACTCCTGACTGAACAAGCTGTAGAGAGATTTCCCGACTATGAAAATCCTAGGCCAGTAGAGAAGGGGTAGTAATTGCTTCCCATCGGTGAGATGCCCCGAGGATACCCTGACCATGATGCTCCCGCAGATAGGGTTGAAGCTAGAGATCCATGAAAGAGGGAACATTATGTCTTGCTAAACCCTCTTAAATGAAGTGACAATCCATGAAATCCCACTCAGGCTCCCCCAGATGCCGCCCAAGTGGCTCTACTAGCCGCTCCACGAGCCTCTGAGCCAATCTACCTTGTTGAAGAACCTACCAATTCACTCATAGTTAGGTATCCTCATAAAGATAGGGAAACCCACCCAGATGATCCTTTGGAGGTGCTCATATCCCTCCTTGAGGCATTGGAAATGTGACATGTGTCAATTCCACCAGATGGTAAGCCATATCTGACAAGGGTGGATGATTTGTCGGCACCTCCGAGTTTTGATAATTTCACATTCTCCCCCATTAATGGGATGGGGGACCTACCGCGAAACCTGGACCAATTTAACTAAAGGTGTGGGCCCATGTTAGGTTGTCCAGTGCAGCATGAGGATGCCAACCTCTGCTGTTTTGTTTAAATGTTGGAGGGCCCGACATTCGTCTGGTACAGCTAGCACCCAGTCGGATCCATGACCTACTAGGAGGACCTTCATAGGAAATTCCTCTATACGTTTAGTTCCACCACTCGGAAAATGTGCATCACAGAACTCTTCAAGTGAAAGCAAAGAAATGATTAGCAAGTTGCGGACTTTATCTCCTGGTGGAAGGGGCTCACATACTCCCTTGACATACCACTGACTCAGGAGAAAATACTGACGATCTACATAGGGAACGTCAAGAAGGAACTGGTCCCTTATCTGATCACCCAAAACTACCCTAGAGGATTCTAAGACTTCTCTGACAAGGCCTGGCGCCTTGAGGAAGCCCTGCAACAGGCCAACTAGGCACGTCTGTTTCCCCCTTTAATTCCAATAAGGAGGGCTTCCAGAGCTGAGCCCACCGCGGTGGCCCAAATACAATCCCCCAGACAGGTGAATTTACTACCAGTGGCACTAGACCCACAACCTCACAGAGGACCTCCTCCTCAGGCATAGCCCCCTGCTCAGCAGTGTCCGCCTCAGAATCAGAAATCTCCTCCGTGGAATGCACTGCCACTGCCCATGTAGTACAATTAGGGACCGCCTTCTCGACATGCCCCTCCATCTTCTCGCTAGGACTAGGCTCTAATGGACCCCTTTTTGGAAAAATGAAACTGATCATACTCGTTCAATTAAAATCAGGTTCCTGCTTACATCCGAAGTGTTGTAGATGAGTGGATTGTATGCATACCTGAGTGCAGAAGGCCGAAAGAGGTGAATCTCACTGATCGCCCCAACTACTACCCCTATCAACATATTCTGGGTAACACCCTCAAGAAGTGCAATGTGTTCAAATAATGGCATCAAGACCAGGTTGACAACAACATAGTCAGGCTAGGCCCAGCCCCGACACAAGTGGCGGGTGTTTTTTTAAGGTCAGACAGTGGTAAAGACAGTGAAGTCGAGTGGCAGCAGGTTTCTTACCATGGGTCCAAGAAGTACGATGAGTGGATGGCTCTAATGATGGTTTCTCGTGCCCCATGGCGTCATTCAGGCACACCGGAATCAGCCAGAGCCTTCAGAAGCTACGGACACCACCTCTACATCACCATCTCAGCCGACCTCTTTTCAGAAGTGTAGGCATCAACAGCGCAAGGGGAAGCAATGGGCCATGCCAGTGTCATCATCATCCCACACTCTCGGTGAATTTACGCCCCCAAGATGTGAAATACTCCCATAATCTGCCCATTATTTGATGAATCATTAAGTGATAGTCTTTGGTACGCTTCGGTTAATACCGCGGAGTTCGTAAATCCCTATATGACTCCAGACAACGGGGAGTGCCAGGAGAATGTCCCCAACATCCCCTACCAATTCCAAAGTCGGCGTAGCCATGACCATATGGGTTGTCAAGGGACATCGGTTGGCACCCTCAGCCAAGTTGTGCATGCCACCGAGACCAGACAGTAGGCCCCGCTCAGAGCTCAGCACTCGCAGCCTCTTTATCCTGTGTCGTCGGGCCCGCATCCACCCCTGTTTATGCTATTGGATCTGGCAGAACCACTTTGGCCGTGTTGCGACTAGATTCTCCCTGCTACAGGCTGATCGTAGTTGTATAGTCCACATCCAACATCTACTCTCTGGGCTTCTACCAGTGAATAGTGAGACATGCCCAACACCGATCAGCCGTTGGTCCAGCAGGCAGGGTCCGCTTTGCCTCCTGTCAAAGAGAGGCCTCTTATAAGTAGAAGTTCTCACCTGGTGCGGAAGAATGATGTCCTAAAGCCCGTTTCCGGCATCCATTCTAGACTTTCCATTCATGAAGCCCTTCGCTGGACGTCAGATATGCGCGAGGACCTTGTTGAGGCTTTAAGAAGCCCCCTCCAGTTTGAGATGGAGGTAGCAGCTGTAGAAGACTTTCATGCTGAAATAGATGAGAATGTCGAATGCCAGACCATCATTTTGTTCTCTAGATAAGATGAAGGATCTCCCATATAGGGTCACATACGCCCACGGTACATCACCAGCCAATTTAACAGTGTGGAGGGTCACCGCTGTCTTGTTGAAACTGGCTCTAGGATCAACCTTATCCCAACGCGGACTTTGGGGAAGCTGTGGTTATCCGAGGATGACATGACTCCCACTGATTTAAGAATCAAGGGATAAGACCAGACAGAGCAGACCCCAGTCAGCAAGATCTATTTGAAGACCTATTTTGGTGGCCTAGTTTCCAGTACCATGTTTATGGTTGTCTCCTAGGACAACGCGTACAGTGCATTGATGGGCAGACCATGGCTCAACCAGCACGCGGCTGTCCCCTCATCGTATCACCTGTTCTTCAAGTACTCCCTTTGTAACACCCCGATATTTTATGAAAAAAATTTCTTTTTAATTTCATTAATGTCTTGTGTTGTACGCTACACCAAAAGGATCTTGCACAACATGAATCCCTGACTTACCTTACATTACACGCAATCGTGACCTTCCTCGATAGCATGTGTAGTACGCAATACCGAGTTTTACTCAATAAGATATTATTATAATATTATTATGAACTAGCCGTTTTGAATAGTAATACCCACTTTTTGAAATTTTATAAATTTAATCTTTCAAAATGGACTTCATTTTTGGATTTGTAATATCGAAATTAGCTTAGGGTGAATTTTTTTATACTTTTCGCATAACTTTCATATTCTGACGAATAGTGAAAATTACTAAATTTTAATTAAAAACAACTTTTTTAATCGAAATAATAGATAGTGATAAATTAATAATTTTAGTGGTTTCAAAGAATATTTAGAATATATTTTTACAATTTAATACAATGTTGGTCATTCAATGTAATTTCACATTTAAACCAGACATAAACAAGTGTCAATCTTTTGATAGTTATTATCTCTCAAAAACAAGCTATTTGTTTTGACGACGAGAATTAATTTTAAATTAATTAATGAAACAAATATGTTTTGAATTTTGTAAAATAGACATCATTTTTGAATTCATAATATCAAATATATCTTATGCGTAATTTTTTGTATTTTTCTGGAATCTTTCATTTTTTGATGAATAGTGAAACCACTAAGTGGTAGTTAAAAAAACTGAATTTTTCATAAAACATAATTTTACCGCTTCTGTGAGTGGAATTTTGAAAATCCGAGAGACACGGTTAATGTCAAGTACTAAAATGTGGTTCAAAGAGATGAAAATAATTTTTGATGAATAGTAACTTTTTCATTTTTTTCCAATGGTTAAAAGTAAATAGGGTAATTAAGGGTAAAAGTGTTATTATTATTTCCCTAACACATTTCCTAATTCTATTGTATAAGTTTAATTCGACCAAAAAAACCTTATTAATAAAATATGACCATTTAGGCCCACTTGGATTAGATTAGGACATTTATTATTAATTTATTTAAAGAAGGGATAAAATAGTTAAAATCAATGTTTAATAACTAAATCATTTTTAATATAGGGTTATATGTAAGATAAATTCGACTATAAATATTCATTAGAAATCTAAATTTTTTTTCTACATAATGGTATTTTATTTGTAATTTTTAAACTTAAAATAATTTAATTTATTTATGACACAATGATGATGCAGTAATTATCTTATTAAAGAAATATTGACATAATTGATGTTATAAATACCCAAATAAATGTAATTTGAGACTTTTTATGAATTATAATAATTTTCTATGTTAATATGACATGTTAGTATTTATTTAATTAACTTTTTTAGAACTATTCATTCTGTAATTATTTTAACAAAAATCCATTACCAAATAGTATCAAAATTGACATAAAATAGTTTTTAAAACAAATATTATATTAATAATTGTTATTATATTCCTAAAAATCTAAGGTTCGGCCAAGATACTTATATCATGATAGGTGTATCATTAATAGACCACTTGGGGGTCTCTTGGATGTATATGATAACTTTATTAAATATATAATATAAAAATACAAAGTGACATGGTAAATGTCAATCTAATTAACTAAGAGTTAAAACTAAACAATAAGGTTAATATAATGACCTAAACAGGTCTAAATTCTATTGGATTAGAGGATTTAGACCCATACCAACATTAGATTATAAATATATCAATTTGGAGCTATTAATAACCGAATATGACTTTATATTAAAATAATATTTTTAGTTATTCCAAACGTGCCCCTCTCCTCCCTTATAAAAGGGCACCTCCTCTCTCTCTGCCTCATACCACATTGAGCCTTAAAGCTCGGCCAAAACCTGCCCATTTAACTTCACCACTTTCCTAGAAACATCCTAGAGGTCTTGGTCTTCTTCAAAGTCCAATTTTAGTGCCCTATGAGGAGGTCTCAAAGAGGCTCTTCAAAGAAGAGGTAATGTCTGTTACCGATTCTTTCAACTTTATTTCTTCTTCCACTTCTTCTTCTTTAGTTGTTTCATTATGAAGTTATAACATTAGTATCAATCATATACTGGTAATTTATAATAGGTATGAAATAACCCTATTTTATCATCTATCAATCCTACGGAAAACGAAATCACCGCACGTGCGTACGTACGTAATAAAGTCTCCACACCGTGGTGTAATATATTTTCCACAACCAACTTACATGGATGGGTATAATGGTGTAAATAATAACTATATATGATTGTTGTAAAGTGATAATGATTCTGTAATAGTATACATACACTCCAATAAAATTCCACGATCATGGGAACGATATCATCGCTCGTGCGTACGTACGACATACCGTCTCCACGACGCGATGAGATTCATTGTCAATGATTAATCATTCATAAATGATTATAAAGTATATATAATAAGTAATAATGAAATATATGACATAATAATGATTCTGGATTTATGTATATATATATGTATGTCATCCAATTAATTCCATTCAATTCAACGACGAAAAGAAAACGGTGTTCATGCGTACGTACGGCCTACCGTCTCCATGAATGGTGTATTTCATTTCATTTATCGATTTGTTATATATATTTATATTCTGAATATATATTATATATAAATCATTTTTTACATTCTGGATGTAAGTAATCATGATCTATGTAATCATATGAATAATTACAAGTTAAATCACGAACGACAAATGAAACGATTTTACCCAAAACGCTACATTAACATGAATTTACAAAAGAACGGGTAATATAAAGTCATAAGTGAACCATATATGATATAATAACAATGAATATGATTCTTTAATAAGTCAATGACATTAGTTAAATCATTATCAAAGAGGTTTGGATACGTACGAAGCATATCAGACCTAAGGTAATGGATATCTTTTCCATTCTCGTTCTTATTTGAGATTGTTTATTCGTAAGTATTTACTGGGGTTATTGTTCTCATCCATGTCCATGTTTCCTAAAAATGGTTTCATGTATGTTTAATTTACTTTTTACCCATTTTTTACTTTTACTACATGGTATGTATGGTATCTTTCTTTTACGAGGTACTTTTTGACTTTTTCGGCAAAAGTACGAGAAGAATGTTTTTTAACTTATACGACACAGACAGATTTTTACGGTTTTATAAAGCCTTATTTTCCTAAAGCTTCCTCCAAAAGATTTCATGACTATTTTCAACAAAATATTTTTTTTAAAAAAATTCATCATAATTTGTGAAAAGAAAATGATTTTGAAAAAGAACAGATATTTTCCTCAAGAATTCATTTCAAGTGTTTTATCAAAACCATTTTTCATCTAAGATGACATTATTTCATATGTGTATGTTTCAAGTATAATATATTTATGATTTTCATGGATTAAATTTTCTTATTATGAAATGATATCCAATTCTTTTATATGGATTATGTTATGATGGGATGATGTTTATGAAACCCATTTTATTTGTTGGGTTTTTATGAATGATGTATGTTTATTTTGTGGCACAAGTAAGAATGATTTCATTATGAGATGGGTGGGACTTATATCTCCCTCCAATGCATTGGGTAAAGATTTATATCTCATGAGATAGACATGGATCGAATGGTAAATTAATATGGTTCCGTGTTACAGGACTAAAATGAAGAGTGAACTCGATTCAGAATGGGACTTTGTCCACTAAGATGGTCTTGGAAGCAATGCCTTGGATACTATGGAAATCATTACATGTGGTTAATGAATTTCACAATTACATGTTTTATTCCCATTCTATTTTATCATGGTTTATGTTCCATTATAATCTATGCCTTATGTACTTCCATGTTTTATGTCGTTGCTCAAGATTTTGATGTATAAACATTATGTTCATGTTTTTAAGTTCAAATGTATATGGTATGTTTTATTTTATCCATGCTTACCCTTGATGAGCATTTGAGCTCACCCTTTTTATGATTTATTTTCCCCCAGGATTAAAAGAAATGTTTTAGGTAAGGAATCAAAAAGTGGAAGATCATTCTGGGAGATGTTGAGGATCTTTCACCACGATTAGAAGATTACGTTCCATGTTTCCAAAGACACTAATCTATTACAGTCCTTGTGTGTCTGTTTTTGTTATGTATTAAGTATTCCACAAAAGTAATATATTGTCCATGTACGTCAAGCTTCGGGTCTCTACAGTTGGTATCAGAGGAAAGGTTTAGTCGACCTTTGGAAACTAGGATGCGAAAACATTAGTGAGATCCCTAGAGATATTTCTAAGGTATGTCTAGGGATGTACCTAAGGTTAATTATAAGTATAGGTTATAGTCCTAGAATTATGGCAACGATATTAGATTAAACCAAAGATGTTAGATATTGAAGTTACTTCCCCTTTATTATGATTTTTTCCTCTAACACTATTCTTTTTGGGTTTTAGAAAATGGATGAAAACAAGATGATTCACGACAATGGAGGATATGATGGACAATGGAATGATATTCTTCATGAGAAACCAAATGAAATGGGATTTGGAAGTCCAAACATCATTATTATTCCGAATCAGCAATCTCATAATATGATCAATAATCTCAAATTTGGTAAGTTTCCTGACTGAGCTAATAAGAGAAAGATGGAGTTTCATGATGATCATAGAGTAAAGAAAGTTCAATTTCCCCTATGTAAATCATGTGGGAAGAGGCATCTAGGAGAATGTTTCAAAGGAACTGAAAGATAATTTGGGTGTGGAAAAGAAGGACACAAAGCAAGTAAGTGCAAAGTAAAAGGTTCAATTAACACCATCGATAAGGATAATGTTATCGCTACGACATCAACAATGGTTAAATGTTTTAAATGTGGAATGTACGGGCATTATGCAAACCAATTCCCTAAGGGAATGTCTCATGAAGAGAATCAGTATGGTCGTATGGGTAGTATTTATGTTGATGATGATGAAGAGACTACAAATGATATGTGAGATGAAATAATTGTTGATGCTCTATCAATGGATTAAGAAGGTAGTGGAATGATTACATGTTTATCAAATGTAATTTTTTATAAGTAATCTCATGGTACTATGGAATAAAGAGACATCCAAGGATTGTTACACTGTTGTCTTTCCTTAAGTTTTGAAATTGTATGACGAATGGTACCAGTAACCATGAAATGTTATTCAGATATTTTTGGAAAGTAGATGATATTCGCATAATGGAGGGATAAAGAGAAAATTAAATGTTTGATAGTATTCATGAGCTCATGACTGATATAAAGAGAAGGTTATATCATGGTTTGAGTATATAGAATTTTTGGATTTTGGTATGTGGAAAGAGTTAACTTTTGACAACGTTCGTGTTTTCACTATGGTTTAATGGGTATTCATTTTTCAAAAGAATACATGATTAAGGTATTAAAATGATTGGAATGTGACCAACAAGATATATGGGGGATAAATGATTGTATTCACATGCTTGGTTGATGACATTTCAAGTAATCATTTTCTTTATACTATGAGCTTGGACCGAATTATTTTAGATAAGCCTAAAGATTGGAATGGATTATGTTGGACAAAAGTTAGTATTGTTTAAGGATAGAAGTTTTTTTCGATATTATTTATGGGATGTTATAGTAATGTAGTTTTAGAAAAACGACAACCTACAGGATGGGCGACAAACCATCGCGTCAGACAAGGCTGTGGGAATCGAACCCACAACCGAAGTGCGACTGGCCATTATCACCTACCAATGGCCTACATGAAGTCCTTGTTTAGTAGAAACTAGTTTTATTATATTACGAATTATGATATATGAAGTATAAGCCCATTTTAAGAACTATATATGATTAATCTCACTATATATGGACTTATGTATTTTTTGATAACTTTTCTAACCATTTGTTTGAGACAGATGGAATGACCCATCATTCTGTCACATGATCTGCTAACACATCACGAATGACAAATTCAACTTCATTTCCTTAAAAGATAAAGTGTAAATTTTCCAAATAATGACCAATGGTGAGACTGTACCAAAATTGCGAAAGTATTTCTTCTAATTCCAATTTCATCAACTTTAGGGAAATGGTCTTGAAACCCAAAAATGTTGTCCTAGTACTCTTATATCTGATTAATCAGATGGTACCTTAGATTGTCACAAATTTATGGCTTCGTGATTGTTGGCTTTTTCATAGCAATTTTCTCTACCACTATCCATCAAAACTGGATGGTTAGATTTTTCTTCCATATCCATATTTTCACCTATGTTCTCCTATGTGGATACCCAGTGATGAGTTAATTTGGGTAACCATTACATTTCATACATTAGTTTTTAAAGCCATGTTTTGGTATTCCTTTTTACGATGTGGGTTTATATTAAATAAACTTTCAAGTAGTAAACCATTTATAACCCCGGTGAATTTTGAGGGCGAAATTCATTTTAAGGGGGGTAGAATGTAACACCCCGAGATTTTATGAAAAATATTTTTTTAATTTCATTAATGTCTTGTGTTGTACGCTAAACCAAATGGAGCTTGCACAACATGAATCCCTGACTTGCCTTGCATTACACGTAATCACGACCTTCCTCGATAGCATGTGTAGTACACAATACCGAGTTTCAATAAACGAGATATTATTATAATATTATTATAACTAGTCGTTATGAATAGTAATACCCACTTTTTGAAATTTTATAAATTTTATCTTTCAAAATGGACTTCACTTTCGGATTCGGAATATCGAAATTATCTTAGGGTGAAATTTTGGTACTTTTCAGATAACATTCATATTCTGATGAATAGTGAAATTTGCTAAATTTTAATTAAAAACAACTTTTTTAATCGTAAAAATTGATAGTGATAAATTAATAATTTGAGTGGTTTTAAAGAATATTTAGAATATATTTTGACAATTTAATACAATATTGGTCATATGATGTAATTTCACATTTAAACTAGACATAAACAAGTGTCAATCTTTTGATATTTATTATCTCTCAAAAACACGCTATTTGTTTTAATGACAAGAATTAATTTTAAATTAATTATTGCAACTGTTATGTTTTGAATTTGGTAAAATATACATAATTTTTGAATTCATAATATCAAATATAGATTAGGCCTAATTTTTGGTAGTTTTCTGGAAACATTCATTTTTTGATGAATAGTGAAACCACTAAATGGTAGTTTAAAAAAACTGATTTTTTCATAAAACATAATTTTACCGCTTCTGTGAGTGGAATTTTGAAAATCCGAGAGACACAGTTAATATCAAGGACTAAAATGTGGTTCAATGAGATGAAAATAATTTTTGGTGAATAGTAACTTTTTACTTTTTTTACCACGGTTAAAAGTAAATAGGGTAATTAAGGGTAAAAGTGTTATTATTATTTCCCTAACACATGTCCTAATTCTTTTGGATAAATGTAATTCGACCAAAAACAACCATAGGAATAAAATATGACCATTTAGGCCCACTTGGATTAGATCAGGACATTTATTATTAATTTATTTAAAGAAAGGTTAAAATAGTTAAAATAAATGTTTAATAACTAAATCATTTTTAATATAGGGTTACACATAAGATAAATTAGACTATAAATTTTAATTAGAAAGATAAAAAGATTTCCTACATAATGGTATTTTATTTGTAATTTTTAGACTCAATATAATTTAATTTATTTATGACACAATGATGATGCAGTAATTATCATATTAATGAAATATTGACATAATTGATGTTATAAATACCCATATAAATGTAATTTGAGACTTTTTATGAATTAGAATAATTTTATATGTTAATATGACATGTTATTATTGATTTAATTAACTTTTTTAGAAGTAATCATTTTGTTATAAGTTTTAAAAAATCAATTACCAAATAGTGTCAAAATTGAAATAAAATAGTTTTTAAAACAAATATTATATTATTAATTGTTATTATATTCCTAAAAATCTAAGGTTCGGCCATGATACTTATATAATGATATGTGTATCATTAATAGACCACATGGGGGTCTCTTTTTGTATTTGATAAGTTTACAAACTATATAATATAAAAATACAAAGTGACATGGTAAATGTCAATGAAATTAACTAAGAGTTAAAACTAAATGATAAGGTTAATATAATGACTTAAACTTGTCTAAATTATATTGAATGAGAGGATTTCGACCCATCCCCACATTAGATTCAAAATATATCAATTTGGAGCTATTAATAACCGAATATGACTTTATAATAGAATAATATTTTTAGTTATTCCAAAGGTGCCCCTCTCCTCCCTTATAAATGGGCACCTCCTCTCTCTCTTTCTCACACCACATTGAGCCTTCAAGATCGTTCAACCCCTGCCCATTTCACTTCCCCACTTACCTAGAAACATCCTATAGGTCCTGGTATTCTTCAATGTCGAATGTTAGTGCCCTAAGAGAAGGTCTCAAAGAGGCGTTTCAAGGAAGAGGTAATGTCCGTTACCGATTCTTTCAACTTTATTTCTTCTTCCAATTATTCTTCTTTAGTTGTTTCATTATGAAGTAATAACATCAGTATCACTAATAATCTGATATTTTATTATAAGTATGAAGCAACCCTATTTCACCATCTATCCATCCTACGGAAAACGAAATCGCCGCGCGTGCGTACGTACGGAATACCGTCTCCACGCCGTGGTGTAATCTATTTTCCAACACCACCTTACTTGGATGGGTATAATGGTGTAAATAATAAATTTATATGATTATTGTAAAGTGATATTGATTTTTTAATATTATACATAAACTCCAATATAATTTCATGATCATGGGAACGATATCATCGCTCGTGCGTACGTACGGAATACCGTCTCCACGACGCGATTCGATTCATTCTCAATGATTAACCATTCATAAATGATTATAAAGTATATATAATAAGTAATCATGAAATATATTACATAATAATGATATTGGATTTATGTATATATATATATACGTATGTCATCTAATTAATTCCATTCAATTCAACAAGGAAATGAAAACAGCGTTCATGCGTACGTACGGCGTACCGTCTCCATGAACGATGTATTTCTTTCCATTTATCGATCTATTATATATATGTATATTCTGAATATATATTATATATAAATCATGTTTTACATTCTGGATGTAATTAATCATGATCTAAGTAATCATATGAATAATTACAAGTTAAAACACGAACAACAAATGAAACGATTTTACCCAAAACGCTAGTTTAACATGAATTTACAAAAGAACGGGTAATATAAAGTCATAAGTGAACCATATATGATATAATAACAATGAATATGATTCTGTAATAAGTCAATGACATTATTTAAATCATTATACAGGAGGTTTGGATACGTATGAAGCATATCGGACCTAAGGTAAGGGATAACTTTTCCAATCTCGTTCTTATCCGAGATTGTTTATTCGTAAGTATTTACCGGGGTTATTGTTCTCATCCATGATTATGTTTCCTAAAAATGGTTTCATTTATTTTTAATGTACTTTTTACCCTTTTTTTACTTTTAGTACATGGTATGTATGGAATCTTTCTTTTACGAGGTACTTTTTGACTTTTCCGGCAACAGTACGAGAAGAATGTTCTTTTAACTTATACGGCACGAACGGATTTTTACAGTTTTATGATGCCTTATTTTCATGAAGCTTCCTCCGAAATATATCATCACTATTTTCAACAAAATTCTATTCTTTTAAAATTGCATCATATTTTGTGAGTAGAAAATGATTTTGAATAAGAACAGATATTTTCCTCAAGAATTCATTTCAAGTGTTTTATCAAAACCATTTTTCATCTAAGTTGACATTATTACATATCTGTATGTTTCAAGTATAAAGTATTTATGATTTACATGGTTTAAATTGTCCTGTTATGAAATGATATCCATTTCTTTTATATAGATTAAGTGATGATGGGATGATGTTTATGAAACCCATTTTATTTATTTGGTTTTTATGAATGATGTATGTTTATTGTGTGGCACAAGTACGAATGATTTCATTATGAGATTGGTGGGACCTATATCTCCCTCCAATGCATTGGGTAAAGATTTATATCTCATGAGATAGACATGGCTGGAACGGTAAGTTAATCCGGTTCAGTGTTACAGGACTGAAACGAGGAGTGAACTCAATTCAGAATGGGACTTTGTCCACTAGGATGGTCTTGGCAGCAATGCCTTGGCTACTATGGAAATAATTTCATGTTCTTAATGGATTCCACAATTACATGTTTTATTCCCATTCTATTTTATCATGGTTTATGTTCCATTATGATCTATGCCTTATGTACATCCATGTTTTATGTCGTTGCTCAATATTTTTATGTTTAAACATTATGTTCATGTTTTTAACTTCAAATGTATATGGTATGTTTTATTTTATCCATGCTTACCCTTACTGAGAATTTGAGCTCACCCTTTTTATGTTTTATTTTCCCCCAAGATTTAAAGAAAGGTTTTAGGCAAGGAAAAAAAATTGGAAGATCTTTATGGGAGATGTTGAAGATCTTTCACCACGATTAGAAGATTACGTTCCATGTTTCCAAAGACACTAAACTATTACGGTCCTTGTGTGTTTGTTTTTGTTACGTATTAATTATTCCGAAAAAGTATTGTATTGTCCATGTATGTCATGCTTCGGGTCTCTACATCCTTAATGGGCGTGTAGGCATACACCATAGTGATGCAACTCCTTTAGCCTCATGTGATAACCGCTACCAGAATGCCGAAAATTAAAAGAGCAAGGATAATAAAATTCAGGAAAGTGAGTTCGAACTCGTCACGGTCACCATTGACCCCTCTGTAGGTCTGATTGACACCTACGTCTTCTCAATCCCTCGATTAGAGGCCAGAACCACCGATATGGGTCAATTCTTTGTTGTCTCAGGTACAAGAGGAAATCATATTCCCAAGTCAATGTAACGGCAGAAAATCACCTTGTACTCCAACACAAACCTGGCTCAGGTGATCCCGAAGCCTCTTACCCCCATACAATATCCAGATGTTCGCCCCATATCAATAAAAGTACGTCATATGTGTATGTTTTTCTAGGATGGGATTAATCTGATCAAGCTAATGTGCTACTATTTCTTAGATATCATCAAGTGTGGACCCATTGGCTGAGAACCATATGGGATCGAATCGACTACCTTCCTCGCTATGGTCTCAGCAGTGCGTGGATCTCCTGATATGTTGTCCATTGATATCCCCGCTGGTACCTACCTCCCATCAGGATCTTCTGATCTAGAGGAAGCTTCTCCCACTTGGAATCCCCCCTCCAAAATTGAAGAAGAGGATCAAGGGGATGCTACCCTTTCCTTTGAAGAAGGTGTCTCCACTACAGTAGATGAACTGTTACGGGTGAACATTGGTAGCGAGGAAGATCTAAGACCCACATTGATCAGTGCCGCCATGTCCATCAAGGAACATCAACGGTATATATATTTTCTAAAACAGTATAGTGATGTGTTTTCCTGGTGTTACAATGAGATGCCAAGACTAGATCCGCAGGTAGCCGTCCACCGCCATGGTCTCCTGATAAATCATCATGGGCTCAAGAAGCCTCTTAAAAAGATACACCCTTCTCATGATGCCATGGTCGATGCTGAAGTTCACAAGCTCATCAAGGCTAACTTCATCAAGGAGGTCCAGTACCCCAAGTGGCTGGCCAACATTATTCCTATAAGGAAGAAGAACCGACCTATCAGTGTATGCATCGACTTCAGAGATATCAACCGACCCTGTCCGAAGGATGATTTTCCTCTTCCAGTGATAGAATTGTTGATCGACACTACAGCCTAGTTCCAAGACCTTCCTTTCCTGGATTGTTACTCTGGATATAATTAGTTCCGGTTGGCACCCATTGATGAAGATTCCACCTATTTCAGGGCGCCCCAAGGTACATTCTGTTACCAGGTTATGCCCTTTGGCCTATAGAATATAGTTTCCATGTATCAGCGGGCCATGCACCGTATATTCAAGGTGATCCCTGAGACATTGGTGGAATGCTATGTGGAAAATCTAGTGGTCATGTCCCGCCAGCACCAAGAACATCTCATAGACCTCGATAAAGTGTTTGGTTTCCTCAGCTCCTGCCACATGAAGATGAACCCGTTGAATTGTGCCTTCAAGGTCACCTATGGGAGGTTTCTTGGCTTTGTTGTCATGTACCATGGCATCGAGATTTACCCATAGATGATCTAGATAATTATCCAGATGCCTCCCCCATGAAATATTCAGGAGCATCGGGGTTTTCAAGGCCACATAGCCTACAAATGCCAATTCATTGCGAATCTGGCTGGCACATGTAAGCCCTTTTCTCGGCTACTGAAGAATGGATCTGCCTATGAATGGGACAAAGTGTGCTAGGCTGCATTCAAGGGAATCATGCAGTATCTACTCCAGCATACAGTCTTGATGCCTCCCATCACTGGAAAACTGCTAATCATGTACGTGACTTCCCTGGAATGATCTCTCAGTGCCCCTATTTCCTAGAAGAACATTGAGGTGATGGAAAACAGCCTATACTACCTCAACTGCATGCTCCTCGATATAGCGACCAGATACTCCCTCATCGAGAAGAGCTTCCTTGTTCGCATATTTTCTGGGAAGAAGTTCTGACAATACCTACAGCACCACGAGGTACAGCTGGTGTCTCGAATAGACCTATTGATGTACATTATGAACAGACCAATGATGATAGGATGACTAGCATGGTGGGCAATAATCCGCCAGCAGTTTGACATCCGGTTCGTCCCTCAGAAAGAAAACAATGAACATGAATTGGATGTCATTATAGCTTCCAATCCAACCTCTGCAGAAAAACCCTTGGACCTAGATTTTCATGACGAGGCAATCCTCTTAGTAGATCATGTCATCCCGTGTAGGCAGATGCACTTTTATGGTGCCTCCCGAAGCCCCACTGGTAGGAGACTCAATGATCCCAAACTCAATAGATTGGACGTGGGTATTGTATTTACTAACCTGGTGCAAGCCATTCTGCTATATTCATTCCTATTATCGGAAGGATGCACCAACAATGAGGCAAAGTATCAGGCCCTTATCACTAGCCTTGAGCTGGCCCTCGAGATTGATGTGCCACAATTTCATGTGAAAGGAGATTCTGAACTAGTCATTAAGCAAGTCAATGGTGGCTATGTCATCAGAAAGCCAGAGGACGTACCATTGTTGGAGCTTACCGTCCAGCTAATGGCCTAGTTTCCATCATGATCGGAAGTTACTCATGTCCCTCGATATCTGAACGGTTGAGTCGATGCCCTAGCCGGCCTGGCTGCATCACTTGAAAAACCCGAGAAGAATTATCAGATTATACATGTGGCACATCAGAGATTCATTGCTCTCGTCACTTCTGATGATTACAACGACCTTTGAGCAATCCATCTTACTACCACAAACTCCAGGTCAGGACCTCCAGGTTATTAAAATGCAGTGGTTGAAGAGACTCGTGACTGGATATCCCCATTTTTGAGTATCTCCAAAATGGTTTCCTACTGGCTGATCGGGCTGAGCATGAGTGAATCTGACACCACAAAATACATTTTACCCTCCAAAGTGGTCCCAATTTTGAGAATATCCTCTATAAGTGCGTGTTTGATGGTATTCTCCTCTATTGTATCCAATCAGTTGAGATTTCTTAGGTCATGTAGGAGTTTCATGCATGTTCCTGCGGTGCCCACCAGGCAGGGCCGAAGCTGTCCCATCAGATCCGGAGACTGGGATACATTTGGCCCTCTATGATCGGTTATTATTTTGAGTTCTCCCTGAGATGTCACGTGTTCCAAATCCATGCTAACATCATGCATCGGTCGCAAGAACCTCTCCACTCCACCATGTACTCTTGGCCATTTGCAGTGTGGGGACTCGATGTCGTGGGACCATATCCACCGGTGACAGCTCACCAATGCATGATCATCCTGACCGCCACGGATTTTTTTCCATGTGGGTAGAGGACGTTCTTCTCAAAGTGTCCAAGGCCCGTTCAATTTTCAACTTCTTGAGCTTCAATATCATCTACCGATTTGGGTTCCCTCACGCCATCCTCACCAATAATGGAACCAACTTCCGTGCAGCTGATTTAAAGAAATTGTACGCCAGGTACAACATCCATTCGATTCATACCTCCAGCTATCACATGAAGGAGAATGGGAAGATTGAGTTGTTCAAAAAAACTCTCTCTCACATTTTGCAGAAAATGGTTGGTCAAAACAAGAAGAGTTGGCTGGAAAAGCTCCCCAATTCCCTCTGGGCCTATCGGATGACAACTCGTAATTCCACCCAGGTGACCCAATATTCCCTACTGTACAGAGATGAGGCCATCCTACCCATCGATATCCATCCACCTTTATTACATACAGCGGTCTATGACCAGCAGGAGCCAGTTAAGGTAGCCAAAATTCATCTGGCATAATTCGAAGCACATGATGAGAATAAGCTCCATGCCCTGCACAATCTAAAAAGGAATCAGAATAAGATATCTAGAGCCTTCAACCATAAGGTTTCCTTCACTCTTTTTTGCAATGCGACCTAGTATTGGCCCTCCGGGCACCAATGGAACCTGGCAGGAAACCAACCAAGATGGAGCCCAAATGGAAAGGACCTTACATAGTTAACAGGGTTTAACCCAATGGAGCATACTCCCTGGTGACCATGGACAGAGAGCATATAACTCCTCCCACCAATGTCAAGTTCCTCAAGAAATACCTTTCCTGAGCAAAATGGTCCTACATGACCATAAACTGGACAGTCCTACGTGACCCGAAATTGCATGCCGGTCCTACACGACCTTAAACTGGATGGTCCCGTATGACCTCAAACTGCACAATGGTCTAGCATGACCATAAACTGTCTAGTCAAACATGAATTTAAACTGTGGATAATCCGGAAAGATGTTAAATTGTTCCCTTAAAACTAAATGTGGCTTGATTACCATCCTTATGGGATACGTAGGAACGCCCAGAAATTTCGTCTGTTGGTCTAGCCCAAGTACCAGATATTCCCCTCGAGTCAAGACATATAGTAGGGGTGCATAATGTTGCCCTAATTTACATAAAGATAATCTTGATCTGGACATACCTCCCACTCCCTAGAGACTTTCACCTTTTTCATGGATGGGTACACCTATGCTTTTCTCACTCCTTTGATTGGGACTCCATCATCTTTCTCATCCAGAAGGGCCCCCAAATGGTATGTATCCTAGGCCTAAGGGATATCATTCCACTTCGGGCCAATGCAATCACGGAAGTATAGAAACAATCTGATACATGTCCCACATTGCGTATATGGTCTGTGGTCGAAGCTCATTTGTTGTTCCAATTTCAGGTCACTATAGGGATGTTGTGTTTCCAACATTGTCAACAGCTATCTGGCATCATTGTAACCACCCCATGATGTCCCAAACATTGAGTGTAGTAGTTCATTCTTCCCCGTGGTATCTCCAAGTGAAGAACTCTAATTGGGAAAATCTATCTTTTTAACACCCATGTGACAGGGCGACCCAAGATAAACTCTTTATTTACCACACCGAACACTACTCATGTGGGATTAAGAGCTGTGATGAGGTGGTAACCGCACAAGAGGACGTATGGCCTTCCCATATGTGTCCTAGCCTTAGGCCCCTTGGCCTTTTCAGCCCCCAACCCATGTTCTCTCTTATGGGATTGTATGGTGTTGTATGGGATTATGTACTCTTTCACGTCTGGTTATTCGGTGTCTCATAAACATCCCCAAATGAGAAAACTTATCCTCTCTTCATCATCATAGTAAGACATTAAAGTGCATACTGGTCGGGCCTCTCCGACCGAGGCCTAGCCTCAGGTCCCTTGACCTTCTTGGGCCCTGGCCCAAGTTCGTATGTGATTGTACGGTGAGGTATGGGATTATTTCCTCATTCACATTGGGATACTCACCATGTTGTTCACCCCCCTCATTAGGGTATCATACCCCTATGTGCGATTCTAGAACTACGTATGGTTTGATTCCCATCCTCATGGGATACGTAGGACTGCCCGAGCATCTCTTCTTCGGGTCCAGCCCCATCATGGCCCCTCGACTTGCATTCTTCCCTAAAAGGGATATACGGTGTGGTACAGGATTATATCTCTGTTCATGTTGGTTTTGTAACAACCAAACCATATAAATCTTTCTCTTGAGTGTTTTCTATCCCCTATTTCTATCCGCATCTTTTCAAATCGGCTACTCTCAAGATGAGCCCCTCAGTCCTCTTCAGCGATTCAACAATGTGCCTAAGGTACTCTGGTTTAATACCTGGAATGTCAGACTCTACTCGGACATGCATCCACAAATTTATTAGGATTCATGTTCCCCTTCACTAGGGCTTCCATCACCTTTCACACCCGAAGAGACCCCTAGTGGCATGGATGCAAGGACTAAGGGCTCTCCTACCATTACGAGCCAACATCTTCAAGGGTGGAGAACAAAAAATAGATTCATATCCCACATTTCGAATATGGTCAGCAGTCGATGCTCATTTGATTTTCCCCATTTCAGGATAATACCATATGGATGATGTGTTCTGAATACGGTCAATAGTCATCTTCCATCATCACGCCTACCCCAATAATCCCAAAATGGTGGTTACAAGATTCACATCCTTCTACACCTCATCATGTCCAAGTAGAACCTAAAAACTCTTGGTATTATTCCTCAGTGTGAATCCACACATTAGGAGGAAAAAAGACGTGATAAGGAAATCGATCGGGACTTCACTGGTTCCCCCTTTGCTTCTATTTAACGTATTTTGAATACATTATCCACCCTTGTTTCCTACACCGAGTTCAACTCAAGTAGGATTAGGGAATGGTTAATGTCCTCCATTACTTGGGATTGTCCTGATTCACCATGGTCCGAGTTCTAAGACCATAAAATAATATATTTTCATATTTCCCCATTGTGAGAACTATATATATCTTGATTACCTACCTTATGGGATATGTAGGATCTCTTAGACATCTCTTTTTCAGGTCCAGCACAATTGGGAGCTAGTTTCTCCTACCCCTTACCCTTTTACCTCTGTTTTGCCATCTTAGCCCAAGGTATCTTTCATTTAATCATGTACGGTACTACGTATGTGCTGAATGACATTAAAATGAAATCCTGGTCCCATCACATGACCCTAAGATATAACATTATCATCCTAGATGTATGACAAAAAAATGTCACAACATCGTGACGTCCACACTCAATGGGACACCATGTATGGTATCAGTCACATGTCGTACCATTTTTCAATGCAAGTATATAGCTTTATTCATGTGACAATGCAAGGACATTCTATCCTTGGCCTATCGACTCACAAAAAAAAACAGTTCACCTTAAGGGACAAACAAGATTTATCAAATACCTCTTCTTTTGGGGGGAGGGACACACCAGCACGCCCCTTTTTCCCTGGCATTGGTACCTTACCGTGCTTCTCTTAGAACTACATGCAGCTTGATCCCCATCCTCATGGGGTTTGTAGGAATGTATGTGCACCTTGCCTCGGGCCAAGCTTAACTTTCATTTTCATTCCCTTGAAATAAAGCCTTCCGAAGGAACATGTGGTGGTCAGAACCCTAGATTCGCAATCACGTCAGGTTTTATTATTACCCCAATATGTGTCTCCCACATTTCCTACCATCCATGGTATGAGCTCTATGACCATAAACTAAGACCACTCTGCATCCATTCCGCAAGATGTTAAACTGTACGACATCTTCCAGAACTATGTATGGCTTTATTACAATCCTCATTGGATATATAGAGACACTCTGGCGTTTCACCTTGGTCCAGTCCCCTGAATCATAAATCAGGTTCTTTCTCATTTCTGGCCCTTGGAATAACCCCTTGTGGGGAACCATGTAACTGCAGTGCTGCCCTAAACAAGTTAGGGATGCCCCATGATGACATTGGGAAGTGATAGCTCCCTCTCTAGAGAGGACCAATCTAAAAGTAGGAATGATCCATGATCAGACTGATGCACCCCTATAATGTGCTTCAACCATGGTTGTGTAATTTCAAGAGTGTTAGATTCGGTTTGACGAACCATCACACCACATTCCACGCTTTTCATACCCCTTATTCAGTCCCTTGTCCCCTTTCATGTCTAAGGGAACCCTCTAATAGTATGGATGCTCGGCCCATGGTTCGCATATTGACATGGGCCAACATTTTAAAAGACAAAAGGATGAAATTTTGAGTCAGGCCCCATGTTTCGAACATGGTTAGCATCCAGCCCTCATATATTATCCCCATTCCATGATAATACAATAAGGATACAATGTTTAGAAGGAGTTCAACAGTTATTCTTTATTGTCACACTCCATCCAAAATGTTTCAAATACTAGGTATCATTATTCATGCCTTCCATTCCCCTGTTCGGACTTATTCCAACGCCACAGGCATCACTCTATTTGTGCACAAGAGCACAGTGGGAAAATGGTAATTCGGCTGTTTCAAGAGCTTTATCATCCAGTCTGGTCTCTCCCATTTCCTCCCAGAAATCTGGGCTGGTTATTCGATCCTCGGGCGCTGGAAGCTTGGATGACGCTCTCACGATCAAGTGATGTAATAGTACGATAATCCCTTGTTTCTCTAATTGGGTGAGATCCATGTGATTTTATGAATGGATTGCTATCTATTTCATGATCGTGGTTGAATGCGTCAAACCAAATAAACATGTAAATAAATTCATCCATACTTGCAGTTCAGAATAAGAAGCAGTAAGGAGAAATGAAATTATAAGTACGACCAAAATAGGGCCCTTAAGGGTTAGCTTCTGGATTGGATCGTTCCAACGCCGCTACAATTTCGCTGGTGGCCTCCAAGACTGCCTCATGCCTCCAGAGGGCTCTCTCATTATCAGTGGCCATAGAACGTAGTCCACTGACCCTAGACTGTGTTTGTTCCTGTTCAGTTTGTTGTGCATATATTTGGGGACCCACCTTCACTAATTGCTCTTAGGCATCTGCCAGCTGGGCCCCCAACTACTCCACTAGCTCAGAACAGTTTACAATGAAAATCTCTATTTATTTCACCTTTTCTTAAAAGTGTTGGGCCACATGTTCTGCCTCTATGAACTCTTGGATACTCCTGGACTTTTCACGACACTAGGCAATGTTGGAGCAGTGGCTGCTCTCGCGCAGCTTCACGGCCATGTAGTCATGGACTGTCAAATGAAGGCGCTAAGTGTCCACTCGTCCAGCATAGAGAATGCGCAACCCAGTTTGGAGTGATCCCATCCATTTCATCAATTCTATATGGGGATGAACGATAAAGCGCCTGATGCAATACCACCCTTTGAGTCACATCATCCGTCTCTCCTCGGCCACCTTTGATTATGAATCATCAATTTCCTCGGGGTATACAGTCTGATAGTCGGGGAAGGTAGCAAAGAGACCAGCACCAGGGTCTTCATTAGGTGCCCCTCCCAAGGGTTTGGGCTCTTCAATGCCTGAGTGACCACCCCCCCTTGCCTTAGTCTTGGTAGCTCCCTCACCGACTTCCAACCCTACCCTGACATGAGTACCACTGATGTCCACCGCTCTCTGCTCACCGAGCGCTGGGGTCGGTTCAGTTTGAGAAGTGTGCCCTGATTGGGACGACACATTTGTAGATTAATTAATCACGGACGACCCGGGTTCAGTATCCCAATGAGCTTCCAAGGATGTGATTACAACACAAACAATGAATACCATCATCTACTAATCTCTCCATGGTAATTAACTAGAATTAAAGTAATGGACTTATAGGTGACCAAAGAATTAGCCTCGAATGTTCTAGCCACCACAAGAGCTACCATTTCGGTTGATCCCTCGGTGCTCGTCTGCTGAATAATGTATGTTGGCTGCCCACCTTGTACTACTGGTGCCTCCTCTCCTACTTATGGAGACCCTAGGTCGGCGCCCATATGCTCTTGAACGAGATAAGGTGATATTGTTAAGAGTTTCAAAAAATGATGAGCGGAAAGGATGGACAAGGGCTGAGATGTACCTCAAATAGCTCTATTATATCCATATCAGAACAGATGATTTCACTGCTCTCACGGAGACTCCCTTGGTGGGAATCCCCCTGAGATTCTCCACCTTCGGGCTTCTCTTCTCCTTCACCCACCTTTACATTCACCTTCTTTCTCCTCTTTTGTCTCAGTGCCTTGCGGCTCATCATTGCTATCATCATCCACTGATGGTTTCTTTTCTGAATCATGCTCTTGGATGAGAATCTCATTCACCAAGAAGGGTTGTTCTGCAATCCGACCCCCATTGATGTGCATACGCATCCATGTCCGTCAGGTACACATGTTGACGATGATTGTTCACCTGATCAACAACCCGAATGTGTACAACCTCTAGTAGCTGGATTTTGTCTTACTTTATCTTTTTCTAAAGAGTTTTTGTATCCATCGACGGTCGTAGTGTCATCCAGGTTGACCACAAAGCAAGGAATATCGCGTCATTGGAAGGTTGAAGAAAATATCTTATTTGCTTCCCTGAAGGTTTCATGGCTGCTACATGAGACTCTCTCCCCCTAGGCAATGAGGGCCTGGCCGCACCGCGCAACGTCCACACTACTGAAGTACCGGCATGTGTGGGCCCGGTTGCGTGAAATGCCTCTAACCATTCCAGCCCAGCAGCACCCTACCTAGTCTCTCGCTACCCAGGTTCTATACTGGCTACCTTGAGTTTCTGAACTCGCTTCCACAAAACCCACTCAGGGTACGCTAGGGCCCACTGCTCAGAAATATTCAGTTAAGAGGTCGGCATCAACTCCGGTGAGAGGAAAGGCGATAACATCATCGGATCCCTTGGATGTGAACATCATCCACATTTGGCGAAGAATGCATGGGTGCATCACTTCCCAAACATCTATGTAAACCTTATTTGGAATCTGTTGAAGACATCTGAATTTCCTGGAAAACCTGGATGGAAAGTAGGGCTTGCAAAAGATCTTCCCATCTATCCGGGCCACGAGGACCACACATCTAATGATCTAGAAGTACTCCCTTTGCTCCAGTGAGCCATTCCCATTATCTATCATCTGGCCTGTCGGGGTGGGGAATGGGTTGAAAGTGAAGTTGGCATTATTTCCGATCTTGATTCTTACTCCCTCTTCATTAAGTGTCAACAACCTGACACCGATGATGATCATCAGGGAAGGTCACATGCCATTACCTAGAGGACAAATGGCCTTCGGGAAGGTATACCTACCACAATGGGCCGCGACCTAGCCAAAAAAGATCTGAAAGGGTCCACAAATCCTCCTCATGGACCCTCCTCTTGAGATGTGTCCCAAAATGTCCTATAGACAAGACAACATAGGGACTCCCAGATTAAATCTGTGATTGGAGGCCATAATGTCATCCATTACCAGGGTCTTTGGATGAACTCCCATCATTGCGTCCCTCACTGGTAAGAGCCACCAACCCAGAAAGGGGGCATGAAATTCGGTAAATCAGACGTTTGGGTCCCAGCTCTCATTTATGCTGAATCCCCATGAATGATAGTCCCCTACCTCCGGGATCTTCAAGTACGATCCGATCTTGCTACTCTATGCCGCGGTTGGACACCGTCTCCCTCACCCCGGAATTTTATCCTCCATATCTATTTGCAGGAACAAGTTGAAACATTTCTTGTATGCAATGTCCGTCAAGAAATCCTTGACCCACAACCACTCCTTGGCCAGCTCCAGTAGGTTCCATGTTAGCATAGGAGTTCAAGATCCATCACCCCAGGTGTTCCTCATTGGGAGAAATTCATCATACTGATGCCCATCTAGACGGATGCCCCTATGAAATGGATGTCCCACATGCTGATGTATTCTTCCCCATGATGTAGGTGTATGGTATTGGTTTCGGGAGACCATCAATTTATCAGATTTGTCCCAAGCCCAGGATAGTGATAGAAATGAAATAGCGACGTCCACACAGCCTTGAACTAACCGATGTGCCACAGTTCGGCCCCAAACTGGTCGCACATCTGGAAAACCCAATATGCCCAGGACCATTCATTAGTTAAGTTTCCTTGTGACCATAGATCCAAATCTTATAGCCATCCTTTTCTCTCATCAGTAACACTCTGATGGAAGGTGCTTGCGTAATGGGCTGGAGAACTCTCCGCGACAGGGTCACTCCCTGAGATGGTTCTGGTCCCGAGATTTAGGACGAATGTGTCAAGGTGTCTAGTTTCTCTAATAGGATTGTCATTGTTGGTGATGTTATACCAGGTTCGGTCCTCCTTGCGGGTCACCCATGACCACTGTGATTTGTCCTCAAACCTTGGCATATGTATCCCATCCAAGATTCTGAAGTCCTAGATTGACAAATTACAAGACAGTGCATACTTCTTCTTTGCAGGGGTCATCATGTTGAAGCGAGTATGGTTGTCGGATATGATACTTTGGGCACCATAAACCTCAGTGTTGGAAACCATATCATCCCTTCATGCAGTAGATGCAGATTCTCTCCGACCATCAGCCAGATTGGAGGCCATCTCCGGCTGGAAAGATTTTAAGGATTCGGTACAAAAAAGTAGAAGTTGGCACGAAAAAGTAGGATTATGCGCGAAAAAATCAGCGACTGACATGAAAATTCAGGACTGGCACGAAAAATCCAGGGTTGACGCTAATACAGATGACTGATCATGGAGAATTACATGCAACAGATGAGTTTTTTCACACATGTGGAGTTATTGTTATTTTAATGGACGAGAGATCTGGGCTTAATGCGCGAGAAACTCCGTATGGAATGGTGGACCCGTGGGGCCTTTTATAGGTGTGACGAGTTGTTTCCGCATGCACGCGAAAAGTGTATTGTGCGCTCCAGACCATTTTTTACGCTGCTTTGGTTTTATGCATGCGACGGCCCTTGGGAGTCCTGTATCTCGGTGTTTCTCTCGGAGTCTAACCTCTGCATCCCCTCACCAATCCGATTCCGAGGGGGGGATTTGTAGATGCCGAAAAGTGGTCCAGGGCTGAGAAATGTTTGGGCACGACAAATCCATGCCATATGTGGAACCGATTATCCATTCGAGGGGGGGGGGGGGTCCCGGAGGGACCACACAAAAACAATGGTGAGACGTGTAAAAAAATATGTCACGTGCGAAAATCTCTGGGATTCGCGAGAGTTTCCCATGTGGCAACAAAACTATTTCATGCCACCACTCCACTTAGCTGATCTACGTGCTACCGAAATTGGGGCGTGAAATATTTCGCACTGAAGTGTTTTTCGCATGGACCCATGATCCGAAGAAACAATAAATAGGTGGAAACCCCTTCGACTTCAGCCTTATGAATCTGAACCGATTCTCCTGCGCTAATGTTCTCTCTCATGCACACAATGATGATTTCCCTTAGATACGACATTTTTCGCGCCAGGTAACCTTGGGGTTTGCCTTGGTGCATGACTACTCGGGCTTGATCCTTGTCCAAATCCCCTCAAACCCCTTCCCTAGCATGAAATTCCATCTGATTGCACGTAATTTTGTCTTCGGCGCGTAATTACTTTTTGGGCTCCAACCCGCTCTATTTCACGCCCATTGCTCAATTGTGCATCGGCCCAGACATTTTCGCGCGTGCAATTCCTTTTGCGCACCGATCGACCACTTTTTAGTGCAACTGTCCCTTTGGCGCGCAAGCCTCCCGACTTGTGTGACCGTGAAGTCCCTCCTTCAGGCATCATTTTCAGGCGCCTCCCACGCCAACAACACCTTTTCCATATAATCATTTCTTGTGAAACCTCCTAGGTCCGCGCAAAGTAACTTCAAAATCCCATAGACCTTACCGCCCGTTGCGTTGCTTCGCCTCACGGTTCTTCGCATAGTCACGCTAATGGCTACTGCTTCTTTGCATAGCCACACTAACATGGACCCGCTGATGGTTCCCTCCATGACACCCTCTCACAACATACTTTCAAGTCCCCTCTCTACACCAAGGAGAATATTGTACTAGTTATGTAAGTCCTAGGGGTGCAGACCTGACCCACCTCATCTGAGCTACATGATGTTCAACTACAAAACACCTTCTTCCTCAGTACATGAAGTTAAACTGTTACCTCTCCATGTGCCTCGCAGGTAGGGTATCTCACCTTGGTCATTCTCTATGCCCACTGGTCTCCACAGGGGATGATATCCTCTTTATGGGAGTGGTGTTTGACCTCGGGGAAAGGGTAACCATCTCGACATAACCCCTAGCTTTCTTGTAAGTGGCAGTATCCCAACTCCTCCTTTCTTCTTTAGTCCCCAGAGAAAGAGAAAGGCATGATGGGTAATTGTGCTTCACCTTTCTTTGGCCCAATTTTCCTCTCATGGTGTGATTTTGTCACCATCGGGACCCCATCCTAGAGTAAGCCCCGAATTCTCGGGCTGATAACCATGCATAAGCTCATGCTTCTTCTTTGGGATGCAAACTACATGTATGCCCCACTTCATGTCTCACGGATGAACCTTTCATTACATGATCATCGGGTATTTTCTATCTCTTGTTTCTCACACCAAGCATGACTCACGTGGGCTTAGAGTGATCCCTGACCATGACATCTTCCCTGGGCTGCCTCAAAGAGTAAGCCCCATATGACACTTATGAACTATGAGGAAGTGGATCCTTTCCAAGGAAGGATACATAGGAAGCCTCCACAAGGTTTAAGACCACCACCATCTATTGGACCCCAGGTCATCTTCCAAGTCAGTTAACCATCACCCTGGGCCACCTCAGAGCGTATGCCTTAAATGACACTTCTGAACTATGAGGACATTGATCCTTTCCATGGAAGGGTACATAGGAAGCCTCCACGAGGATCAATCCTACAACCATCTATTGGACGCCTGGTCCTCCTCCATGTCAGTTCACTGACACCCTGATCCGCCTCAGAGCGTAAGCACCAAATTACACACAACTAAACCTATACTACGTGGAATTTGATCCTTGCTAATGTAAGGTACATAGGAAGCCTACATGAGGTTCAAGCACACCACCCATTGGTTCTGACCCCCTTCACATCGGTTCACCAACACCTTAGGCCGCCTTAGAGCATAAGCCCCAAATTCCCCCATATCCTTAACTACGAGGACATTGATCCTAGAAAAGGTAGGGTACGTAGGAAGCATCCCCATGGTTCAAGACCACCAATCTGGTCACCCTGACCTCCTCCACGTCGGTACACCCCCATCTTGAATGGCGTTAAACTGTATCCAACATTCTGAACTACGTGGTCTTTGATACTTTCCAAGTCAGGGTACGTAGGATGCCTCTTTGAGGTTCAAGCCCACCACCATCCATTGGTCCCGACCATCTTCATGTCGGTGCACCAAGCCCACCGCCCATTGGACCCCAGGTCCAGCTTTACATCGGTTCCCAACCACCTGAACTATGAAGTCGTTGATCCTTGCTAAGGAGAGGTTTGTAGGAAGCCTCCACAAGGATCAAGACCAACACCCTATAGTTTCGACTCCGTTCACAACGGTTCACCCCTGTCCTGTGTAACATTAAACTGTGGACCACCATTCAGGGGTAAGCCGCTGTCACTCAATTCAGTGGCAAGCCATTGTTACCTTAATCAACGGTAAGCTGCTGTGACCCTATATAGTAGTAAGCCATTTCAACCTCATTAGTGGTAAGCCTATGACATCCCCATCCAGTGGTAAGCCGTTGTGACCTCAATCAGCGGTGAGCCATTGAAACTCTATCCAGCGGTAAGTCGTTGACACCTTATCCGACGACAAGCCATTGCAATCTCATCTAGTGGTAATCAGTCACGATTTCATCCAGCGGTAAGCCATTGAAAACCCCAATCATCAGTAAGCCGTCATCATATGAACTACGTCGACATTGATTCCCTACCACGGGGATACATATGATGTCTCTTCGAGGCTCAAGCCCAAAACTATCATCATCCTCATGACGGTTCAATCCCATTCACCATCCAATCCACAGAACCTTCTATCATCCATCCTGATTCTTACCCAGTCCACCACATCCTAGTGGGATCATGCCACCACATTCCCCATTCCAACTAACATCATTCTTGAGACCACCAACATAATGGCCCCATCATCAGTGTTCCCTTCGGGGGGGGGGGGTCCTCCATCTGATCCACATTAGTTAGTGTTATGATCATCCCGATCCATCTCCGCAATACGTTAAACTTGCGACATACCCCGTGTTAAACATGGTAGGCTGAGGAAAACCTTAGATACATGCCCATGGCCTACGACTCACCGCATTCGATGTGGGATGCCTCGGGCTTCCACGCCATCGAGAAGCCATATAATAAGGAATAGAAGACAGACATGCCATTCCCCCAGCGTCCAGACACGCCAGTGATGCCCAACGTGACTACTCCCCTAACTGATGGTTGTTGCCCAGACCGGACCCCTGGGAATGTCCTGACAGCAATAGTGTTATTAACTAGTGTCCATAAAGATATGGTGCCAGTAAGAGTTTCATGAACAATGTCATAAGTCTTTGAGGGATTCTCAGACTATGTGACGAGTTCCAAGGAGGAATCCACAGAAGGAAGAACCAACATCTCATCACCCCGTTTCGATCAAGGAGCAGTCATCCCTGAACAAGGAGTGGATTTCGCCTGCCCTTGGAAAATGGGAGTGCAAGGCAACAAAAACCGTGTCTCTCGTCCCCGAACGAGATGGACGCGTCCGCCCTGGAAAAGGCATTGAAAACAGAGGGTTTAATCATGATCCATGTGCAATGACCCTTGGCTCATGCTAATTCCAGGTTAAGTGTTGTTGCTACATTTCCACGTTATGATAATCATGCTTAATCATGCCTTTATGTTTATGCTTCCATTGTGCTCTATTGACATGCCTATTGCCTAAAATGTATTTTATTCCTCATGTTATTCCATGATTAATTCCTCACTGGGCTTTATAGACAATCCTTTTTTATGCATGTACATAGGTTATCCCACGCAATGATAAGTATGAGGGAATGTAGTGGTCATGTAAAGGATGTTTTCAATAAAGTTGTTGTTTTTCATGTTTTAAGTTATTATGTAATGATCCTAAGATCCAAAGACACTAGACCTCTAGATCTTCTATGTTGTATTAAATTAATTTTTTGTAATAAACAATGTTAAATTGTGGAATAAAATATCTGGGTTGTTATATAATCGATCTATATCATGTGTGAAAGTATGTTTCAAGTCATTTTATGGTTTTATTATTCTTTTAGATGTTTTTCAAAATTATTTTTCTATACATTTTAAATCAAAAAAAGAGCTATAATGGTTTGATTAATGATATTATTGATTACATAGAAATAAAATAAAATTTTATAAATATAATGTAATTTGATTGAAAATTTATTTTTCTTTTTATCATGAATTGTATTTGGTGTGAATTTTTTAACGTTAATTTGTTTACAAATTTCATAAATTCATACTCATGAAATACATCATTCGAATTCTCTTACGCGAATCATTTATGTCATTTAACCTTCTTGAATCTCTTATATAAATTATCTTACATGAAATTTCATAAATTTTTGAGTTTTAGATAAATGAATAAAATATAATTGTGAAAAAACAGTTCTGTGAATTTTCCTACATCGTTTAGTTAAATTCTATATGATGTTATAAAATTTGGAAATTTTCTCAATTTGAATTTTTTTCATTTTGATTTTATGTGATTTAATCACATATATATAAATATTTAAAATGAATTAATAAATTAATTTTAAATATATATAATCTATTTAAACTGGTTTTAATTGTCTTAAAAAAAATTTTGATGATCAAAAAATGTTTTATTTTCATGCTTGAAACATAAACCTTGAAACTCAAAAGGTAGTATTTATTAATTTATATTTTTCTCCTAATTTCTATTCTTTGTAAATTAATATTACATGATATTAAACTCATTCAAACATATTTTAATATTATTTAATTTAATTTTATTAATTGTTGAAATTCTCTTCATCTGTGCAACTTTTTTTAATGAAAATGTTTCTTAATTTCATATTTCAAATACAAACATGTTATTTTTATGAGATCATTCATTAACATATTATTATTATAGTATTTTAAAATATTTGTACGAATGATTTCATTTTTTCGTAAATCATTTTTCATCGTTTTAAATTTCATTTGCGAGTTTAATGATTATTATGCAATTAAGATATCATACTCTTTCCCTCACCTTAAGATAATCTAATATTAATATTTATGAGTTTTTATATTTTTTTATCCATTTTATCGATACCTATTTGGTATATATAGATTTTCAGAAATTGAATATGAGATTAAAATAACATTTGGAAGATATATAAAATTACAACATGATGAGTACATATGACTTAATATGAAAGAAGTGTCCATACACAATGTACCTTAAAGTGATCATGTTTATTGTGTTTACTAATACTAGATGATCTATCAAGGTCTAGGAATAAACTTGTATGAATTCATCAACTATCGTGAAAAAAAATCAAGATGATAAAACACTTAATATCGAGTACCCTTTTTTATTTTTATTATATCTATATCATTTGTGTTGTTTGAGTCTATAAAACATATTCACATCCCTAACATGCATTCACTATATCATTATATTTTTTGATACAAAATAATTCTCTATCATTGGCTTGTCACTGTCAAATTCTAATGTTAAAACCATTCAGGTAGTTGCTACAAGTATCAAATGTCAGCTTTGTAATTGAGTTGTGGCATCCTATAAAATTGTCAGGTGTCTTTTAGTTATACATTAACTATAAAATTTTGGTTTTTATCAGGTTATGATTCATATTTATAAGTACCATTAGTACATATCTCCCGTTGAGTAGAGAGTTATAAGAGTATACTAGTCCAACTTTAGACCGAACTAATATAAATAACATAATTTTATTCTTCTATTTATTTTTTTGATACTAATAAAACACATTAATTAATTTTAATAACTAGTTTAAATAATTAATAAATCTAATTAAATATTTTAATATGATATATTCATCCACCCCATATAGATCATATTCTATCACCTATCTGAGCCAATATGAATTGAAATTGGTAGAAGATGAATATGGAAGATGTGAAAGAGATGAGAGGAGAGATTCTCCTCAGAAATGCCATTTCTGATGAGTCGTAGTTGGAACCTATGAAGGCCCAAACCTCTCAGCACAAACTTAATTGTAATACAAATCATATGTCCCTATTTTTTGGACCTCTTATTTAATACTCTAGTTTCCAACTACAAATGCCCATACAAACTAATAAATGACTAAAGGTAAATATTCCCCAAGACAGTTGATACTCATACACTCCCTACCCATCCCCATTTGACCAACCCCACAATTGAGCATCCCCCACACATTCCTAACATCCCACCCACATAAAATGTAACCATATCCCAAAGCTGGACCACAAAATCATAGCTCGAATTCTTCAGTATTGGCATGGAATTCCACCTTTTAATTACTGCAGCACACCTGATAGAACACTTACATCATTCTTGGCTAACTAATCTACAAGAAAATGAATTTCCACATATAAGGAATGTTAAGTATACCCAGTTTTTCTCCATCCAAATTTCCACAAACTTCATCAAAACAAACTAAATTGTAAAAATAATATTTTTAGATCATTTTATGATATCCCTTTCATCAACATGACTTCATATCAGACCAAAACAAGATGGGATATAGAATAAGATTGTTGAACAGCGCAACCATGTTGGGTTGGGTCCCCTGATAGAATAGTGTAAGGGCTAGAACAGATCTGATTGAAGGTAGTCTGACTCTCAAACTGAATTAGAAGATTATATGTTTTTATGATGAAAACTGACACGTTTGATGAATTAAAAATAAGAAGAAATACATAGAATGATCAGTCATGAATAGAATATAAAATGTATAAAATTAAATACAAAATGATATTGACATATTTTGGACTAGTTTGGTCTTACTACACGATAAAAACACCGCCACAACCATTTATTATTATGAAAATAAAAAAAGTAAAACAAAAAAAGAAGATTAAAGAAAGGATTCAATGCATGTAGACCACTGATGGTATTCGAGCATAATGATCTCATCACTATTCGATACAAAAGTGAACATTGACTCGAAGATGGCAACAGACACCTTTGATTTTGATGGACTCTTGCACGCAACCAGTAAAACCCTAAGATTTTATGAGGAATATTATTTTTAATTTCATTGATGTCTTGTGTTTTACGCTACACCAAGATTTTCTTGCACTATAGGCAACACCATATTAGATTTTAGTATATGAAACACTATTCATGGATTGCATTACATGAAAGAGCAACCTTCCTTGATAGCTTGCGTTGTGCGCAATATCGAGTTTCACTAGACACTGATATGTTATTAAAATATTATATAAACTAGTCGTTATGAATAGTAATACACACTTTTTGAAATTTTATAAATTTTATCTTTCAAAATGTACTTCATTTCTGGATTTGCAATATCGAAATTATCCTAGGGTGATTTTTTTGTATTTTTCTATAAACATTCAATTATTGATAAATAGTGTCAACATTGAGTTATTGGTTAAAACCAACTTTTTATTTAAATAAAAATTTATTTTATAAAAATTTATTTTAGGTCAAAATAGATACATAATACCTATATAAGTTCAATTTAATTCATTGGAGTCATTTTATATTAATTGTAGATATATAAAAAAAATTTGAACGTTTTACTATCCTTTACCCAAAACCTAGGAGCTTTTGCAAATTTACTTAAAACATAATTTTTCCGATTCTGTGAGTTGAATTTCAAAAATCCGAGAGACACAATTGATATCATTAAGTAAAATGTGGTTAAATGAGATGAAAATAATTTTTGGTGAATAGTTACTTTTAACTTTTCTTTACCACAGTTAAAAGTAAATAGGGTAATTAAGGGTAAAAATGATATTATTATTACCCTAACACATGACCTAAATATCTCACCACCTATTTCAAGTTCTTTTCTTATTTCACATCCTCCTTTTTTGTTGTTTACATTAAAAAATAAAAGCTCGAGTATCTTTTATATCCTTTAATGTTATTATAAAAATTGTACAACCATATTATTTGAGGACCCAGCCCTAGATGCCCAGAGGCGGTGCCTTATTTGATTACGTTGGCATACATACAAGGAATACAAATCCTGAAAGGACTAGTAGTTTAGTGTTATTGGAAACAAGTTACGTACATAAGTTTATCATTACAACATGAAGGGAATCCAAACGGTATTTTATTCCACTAGAAACATCATGTGTCCTAGAGTATTTTTGCACATCATTCCTAAATTACTTCTTTATGTCCTAATAAAAAGAAACATAAGAAAGGGGTTAGATCAAATTATCAGTAAGAGTTAGAAATTAAGTGGAAGATAATATAAACATTATACATGGTGAATAATTGAAAACAGATACCTTTAATAACAAACTTGAACACATTATGGAAGGGATATGAGCTGAGTAAATAATTCCATAATATAACATAATCATGGGTATTCTACAAGTAGAATAACCACATGAACTTTCAACTGCTAGCTTCATAATAAGGGAAGTGCATATGTCGGCCGTCATTACCATATCGTCCAAGCCTCGTGCTAGGACCATAAAATAATATTTTCTCAAGGCCTCATGCCAAGACCATAGTTTGTCGCAGGAGACCTACCGATGCATCGAGGGGATATAGAGGGACACACCCATCACATAATAAGTCCAATGCATTCCTCATATGATCAGGGATAAACATAAACAACATATACATTCATATTGAAACTATCATATGAAATGTAACTATCATTCCCCAATCATTGAACATAAAACACTAACCATTCCGAGTAATATGGTGAATGGTTTTAGGATAGATCATCCACAATAGAGTTAGTCATAAACCATTAAATCAAATACGGTAGATGACTTCATAAATTATTAAACCCAATAATACCATGGAATCGACAATAGTGATGAATTAGATTAAAACACTCTTATAAAATCATTAAGCAATTCTGGAGTGAAATACTCTTTTATTTTAAAAATAAGGGTTCGTTTGGAAAAATCATTGTATAAAACCAGATGTGAAGTAAGATATTATTTTCATAATAAAATGGGTGATATTATAAAGATAATGGATTCCAAATATAGATTATAGTGTGCCCCTGAAAATATGTAAGAATTTGAGAAATTCCCTTGAATCGACCTCATATTTTTGAAACAATTTTGAATCTTCCTTTTAAAAAGTGTAACTATCCATAAAATAAGGAAGTATTCTATTTTTGTAAAAATATAAATGAAACTCACACAGAATATATGAGTAGTACATAATAATACATAAGAATTTAATTGAGGTATTAAGACAATGAATTTATCTCGAATGAAAATGGAAGTTCCGGTGGAAAAACCCTTACCTTAACTCCAAACTTGTCCAGCTCTTGAACTTAAGCTCCTGGAATATGTAATTATACTTGTTAATAAATTATTTAAGAACCTATTAGACATGTATTTAGTTTATCATAATTCTATTTAGTTCATTTTACCTTTATTTCTATGTTATTATATTGAATTTCATTGTTATGGGGTGTTCGTATTCATTTTTTTTATAATCGGTTCAATTGTTTTTATGTAATAGAGTTCATGTAGAAAGGTTATAAATCTACAGGATTGGAATTATATATTATTTATGAACATAATTAATCGGTAATGGTAATTTCTATCATTTGGTTACATTGAATGATGATGAATCCTTAGATGACAACCACTTCGATTATTCGGCGGTATTTGGATAATTATGAACTAGTTTTGTCATATTACTTAATTACATTTACATATTCTGGTTCCTGAATATTAATTATGTTATAATATGAATGTTATAGTCTGGTTCAACCATAAATATGGTTTCATGACTAGTAATGAAGAAGAAATTAAATAACAAAACCTCGTCATCCACGAAGGCTACAAATTGTAACCTCATGGATTTTGATTTCATTTATAAAAAATAAAAGTGATGGAGTATGAATATTTATGATGTTTCTTCAATTCACAAGATATAAATCCCGTATATAGAATATATTAGATTTATCATGATCATTTTGACAGAGGAGGTGAGGAGAGAAAAATAAAAGAGATGAACATGAAAATAGATGAAAAGTTAAGAGATGCCGTATGAATATTCAGCAGCCTAACGGCGTCACATAAAATTTAATAAAATCAAATGATGATAACAAAAGGGTATCTCATCATATTGAAAAAAAATAATGTAATAATAATGAATAAAATCAAACCCCAACATATGGGAAAGTAATTTAAAATAGATAACATAAAAGAATTATTGACTTAAAGATGAAAATGAAGGATTCCCTTAGCTTGTAGAATAACTCCTAGATCTTGAGCGATGGGACCTTGGGGGCTTATGGACACCTTGGGAGGACTCCTAGAGAGGTAAAACCACCCAATATTCTAGTATGAGGGATTTTGAATGAAATTAAACGAATGGATGAATGAGTATTTATTGAAAAATAGAGGTAATTTTTTAATAATTTCCAAGGGACACCTCATTAGTGGTTTTTGACAAACCAGTGGCTAAAACAATGGTATTTTCCCCTGGTTTTAGCCACTTGGTAATCATAATGTCATAAGATACTATAAAAAAGTAGACCATACTTTTATTTTAATTATTACATCATTATGATGTCATTAAACTACCAAAAACTCAAAAATGTATATTTACTATTCATGAAAAATTCATGTATTTTAGAAAAATCCCCAAAATTCAACCCTACCATTTTTCGACATGTATAATTCAAAAGTAAAATCCCTTTTTCAAAAATAATTTTCTAAATATTATTAATTTAATTTTTAAATAAGGTCATAGTTAATTCAAAAAATAAAAATCTTGAAGAGCAATTAGTTTTATTTTTTATTGAAAAACTAATTAAGATCTCATTATCATATTGCCTTAAGAAAATAAAATAATATTATTATTTACTAATCATAAGGGTCATATTACTATTCATATTACTATTCAAATGGGTATGTTACTATTCACCAAAAATCATGTTTGTTCTATTAGACTCCAAATGACTTACTGAACACAACTCTAGGTGACCATTTTTCGAAATTCAAAACATAGAAGAGGAAAAGTTGTGTTTAATGGATATATTATAAAATTTAATCAATATTTATATTTAAATCCTTGGGGTTTTATATTCTCTCCACCATACATAAATTTCACCCTTTAAATTCATAGAATGTTACCTAAAAATATTCGGGTATGTCTTTAACATAAACTCCTCAGGCTCCCATGTTGCTTCCTCAATCTTATGGTTCCTCCATAGAACCATTACAAGATGAGTTGTCTGAATTCTCAATACATGTTCTCTAGTATCAAGAATCTTGATAGGCTCTTCACAATAAGATAGATCTGGCTCATGTTCTACTTCTTTATAAGTGACTACATATGTTGGGTCTAGCATTTACATTCTTAACGTTGACATGTGTAACACATTGTGAACCATGGAGAGACTTGGCAGCATTGCAAAACGATAAGATACAACTCCAATTTAGTCCAAAAATTCAAAAGGTTCGATGTACCTGAGACTTAACATTCCCTTCTTACTAAAACATATAATACCCTTCCATGGAGATACCTTTAAGAAAATTTGATCACCTTCTTATGACTCAAAATACTTCCTTCAGTTATCTACATAGCTATTTTTCCTACTTTGATCTATTTTGATATGGTTCTGGATAATATTCACCTTCTTCGTTGTTTCCTCAACAATTTCTAGGCCCACGAGCTTTCTATCACCAACATCATCCCATCAAGTTGGTGTATGACATCTCATCCCATATAATGCTTCATAGGGTGCCATATGAATACATGAATGGAAGCTATTGTTGTAGGAAAATTCTATGAGAGGTACATAATGATCCCACATGACTTGAAAATCAAGTGAACAAGACCTCAACATGTCTACCAATGTTTCAATATTCTGTTCTGATTGTCCATCAGTGTGTGGGTGGTAGGTAGTGCTCAAATGAAGATCAGTATCTAGTGGCTTCTGAAGACTTTTCTAGAATGTTGATGTAAAACTTGGATCACGATCAGAAACAATAGAGAGATGTACTCCATGAAGCCTCAATACTTAATTAATATATAGTTTTTCTAGACGTTCAAATGGTAGATCATCTCTTATAATTATAAAATGTTATCAATAGGTAAGACGTTGAACCTTGACCCATATCACATTGTTCCTTCTAGGATTCTTTGGTTGTCCTGTGACAAAGTCCGTCGTGATATTATCCAATTTCCACTCATGTATGGGAAGAGGTTTGAATACTCCTCCAAGTCGTTGCCTTCCAGCTTTCACTTGTTGACAAACCATACATCTAGACACAAAATCAGAAATCTCCCTCTTCATGTTGTCCCACCAAAAATGTTCCTTCAAATCTCTATACATCTTAGTTTAACCAGGGTGTGTATAGAAATTTGAACTATGAGCATCATCCAACAATTCCCTTTTTAGATCAGTTATATCGGGAACACAATGTCTCTTCCCAAATTTCTAAATTACATCTTCATATACGAAGTCACTCAATCTATCGTCATTCACAGCTTTAATCTTCATTTGAAACTCTTCATCATCAGCCTGAGAAATTTTTATCCTTTCTAGTAAAGATGGTTTGGAAACCATTTGAAAAAGCATGGATGTTTCACCTTCCATGGTTATTCCCATATCCATCATTACATGATCCATGAAAATGGGATCCCTTTCAACTCTCATATTTATCAAAACTCCATGATCCTTTCTGCTCAAAGCATCTTCCACCTTATGTGACTTCACCGGGTGGTATTGTATCGTGCAATCATAATCCTTGAGTAGTATAAAAAATCTCCTTTGCCTCATCTTGAGTTCTATCTGTGAGAAAATATACTTCAAACTCTTGTAATCAGTATAAATCTCACATTTTTTACCATAGAGATAATGTATCCATATCATCAAAGAAATGATTTCAGTAGCTAACTCAATATCATGAGTAGTATCATTTTTCTCATGAATTTTTAGCTATTGTGATGCATAAGCAATTACCCTGTCATTTTGCATAAGGACACAACCATGTCCTTTATTTGAAGCATCATTATGAATAACAAACCCGTTAATCCCCGATGGTAGAGTCAATATAGAAGCATTGAATAATCTTCTCTTCAGTTCTTTGAAAAATTCTTCACAATATTTTGTCCATATAAATTTAACTCCTTTACACGTGAGATTTGTTAGCGGATTAGCCAGCCAAGAGAAATTCTGTACGAAGCGCCGATAATAACCTGCTAAGCCAATAAAACTGCATACCACAGTTATGTTTGTTGGCATGGGCCAATCTTGGATTTTGAATATAGTCCACAACATGTCTTTCTAACCTTGTGAAGTTGGCTTCATTCTTGGAAACATTTTCATCCTCCTTGTACCTCAGATTCAAGAATTGTCTCTCTATATCTGCTCGCAGATCACGAGGTAAATATTTGTCTATGAATGTTTCCTTAAAATCCCTCCATTCCATCTCTTCTATATCTTCCTACTCTATTGTGATTTGGATTAATGACCACCACTAATCCGCATATCCCGACAGATGATATACTGCCATGACAACCTTCTCTCATTCATTACATCCCAAAGCGATAAATATCTTCTCAAGGGAACATATCCACTACTCTACTACAAATGGGTTTTTAGTCCCATTGAATGATGTAGGATATTGTCGCATATTGTCACATAAAGAAATCTATCATGGCTCTTCCACGTGGTGGATCCGGATGCTCCATATGCGTAAGATTATTATTCACAACCTGATTAAGTTGTCCCAGTATAGTTATGAGTTGCTCAGCACCAGTCAGAGCACAAGAGCCAATATCTTTATCTTCCATCGAAGGAAAATCCCCACAGGGGTTATGTGCATTCGTGCAATTTCCATTCCGTCCACTAGAAGCCATATCTAGATAATGGAAAACACTATATTAGGATATGAATCATAATGTATAATGTTAACTTAAAATACACAGAAAAATTGAGATCATACGCATAGCTAATCCCATATTCACAAAAATGGTTTCTTTGAGGAATATTTAACCTTTAAATCCTTCATAATGGCTTGTAAAGAAAATGTGGATTATCCTAAGAATTTTCCCCGGGAGTGTCGTAACCACGAGTGCAGCAAAGCCCGTTTTAATGCACCAGTTTTCATTCCAGTCTAGCTCAATGCGGTGTTTTCGGGTTTTACCCCTAGATACATCTGTGCCCAAGCCGCTTCTACCTGCTCGTATCCAGAAAGGGATGTATTTAATGAAAGATCTACATATTCTACACCTTACCGAAATACCAGGACGTTATTTTATGTATTTGCTCAAAAACTCACTTAGGGACTCTTCCATAATTCGAAATTTTCTAAATCTAGATTCCAAGTATTCTACTAAACTTCCTCTAATACTAACTGTAAGATCCTAACCCTAGTTGACCAGATTCAGTGCCTTATTTGATTACGTTGGCATACTTACAAGGAATACGAATCCCGAAAGACCAAGTAGTTTCGTATTATTGGAAACATGTTACATACATAAGTTTATCATTACCACATGAATGGAATCAAAACACTATTTTCTTCCACTAGACACATCACGTCTCATAGATTATTCTTGCAAGTTATTCATAAATTACTTCTTCATGTCCTGATAAAATGAAACATAAGAAAGGGGGGAGCTTAAACACTAAGTAAAAGTAAAAAATACAGAAGAAGATAATATAAACATTATACATGGTGAATAATTGAATACACATACCTTCAATAATAAACTTGAACACATTATGGAATGTATATGAGCTGAGTAAATAATACTATAATATAACATAATCATGTATATTCTACTAGTCTAATAACCACATGATCTTTCAACTACTAGCTTTATAATGAGGGAAGTGCATATTCTATACATCATAACCATACCATCCATGCATTGTGCTAGGACCATAAAATAATCATTTTGTCAAGGCCTCGTGCCAAGACCATAGTTTGTCTAATGAGACCTACCAATGCATCGAGGGTCTATAGTGGGCCCCACCCCTCACATAATAAGTCCAATACATTCCTCATATGATCGGGGATAAACATAAACAACATATACATACATATTGAATCTATCATATGAAATGTACCTATCTTTCCCCAATCATTAAACATAAAACCCTAACCATTCTGAGAAATATGGTGAATGATTTTAGGATAGATCATCCACAATAGAGTTAGTCATAAACCATTAAATAAAATATGGTAGATGACTTCATAAATAATTAAACCCAATAATACCCTAGAATCAAAAGGAGTTTTTAATTAGATTAAAACACTCTTACAAAATCATTAAGCAATTATGGAGATAAATACTCTTTTCTTTTTAAATGTAGGGTTTTTTCGAACCAGCCTCGTATTTTTTAAACAATTTTGAATGTTCCTTTTAAAACGTGTAACTATCCATAAAATAAGGAAGGATTATGGTTTGTAATCATATATATGATACTCAAACAAAATATATTAGGAGTACATAACAATAAATAAGAATTTCATTGAGGTATTTAGACAATGGATGTATCCCAAATGAAAATGGATGTTCGGGTGGAAAAACCCTTCCCTTTACACCAGACAAGTTCCGATCTTGAACATAAGCTCATGGAATATGAAATTATACTTATTAATAAAATATTTATGAAACTATTATACATGTATTTAGTTTATCATAATTTTTTTAGTTCATTTATACCTTTATTTCTATGTTATTATACTGAATTTCATTGATCTGGAGTGTTCGTTTTCATTATTTTTATAATCAGTTTAATTGTTTTTAAGTAATGGAGTTCATGTGGAAAGGTTATAAATCTCCATTATTAGAAATATATGTTATTAATGAATATAAATAATTGGTAAAGGTCATTTCTATCATTTTGTTACATGGAATGAGGATGAATCCTTATATGATCACCACTTTGATTATTCCGCGTTATTTGGATTTTGAGGAACCCGTTTTGTCATATTACTTAATTATATGTACATATTCTGGTTCCCAAAAATTAATTACGTTATAATACATATATTATAGTCTGGATAAACCATAAATATGGTTTCATGACCCGCAATTAAGATGAAATTGATGAACGAAACTTCATCGTCGATGAAGACTATAAATTGGAACCTCATGGACGTTGATTTCGTTAAAAAATAATAAAAGGGAAGGAGTAAGAATATTTATGATGGTTATTCCATTCACATGATATAATTATATTATATAGATGATACTAGAGTTATAATGATCATTTGGACAGGGGAGGTGAGGAGATAAATATAAAAGAGATTAACTTGAAAATAGAAGAAAAGTTAAGAGATCCCTTATGAAAATTCGGCAGCATAACTGCGTCACTTAAAATTTCATTAAAATAAAATGATGAAAAAAATGATATCTCATCATATTGAAATCAAAAGTACAGTAATAATAATGAATAACATCGAACCCCAACATATCAGAAAGGAATTTCAAAAAGATAACATAAAAGAAGTGTCGACTTAAAGAAGAGAATTAATGATTCCCTTACCTTGTATAATAAATCCTAGATCTTGAAGGAAGGGACATTGGGGGCATAGGGACACCTAGGGAGGACTCCTAGAGAGGTAAAACTACCAAAGCATCTATTATTAGGGATTTCGAATGAATGAAAACGAATGGATGAGTGGGTATTTATAGAAAAAGAGAGGTAATTTTTTAATAATTTCAAAAGGAAACATCATTAGTGGTTTTTTTCCAAACCATGGGCTTGCCTATGGTATTTGACCATGGTTTTAGACACTTGGGACACCTCATGTCATATGATAATATACAAAAGTCTACCATACATTTATATTTAATTATTACATCATTATAATGTCATTAAACTACCGAAAACTCAAAACTGTATTTTTACTATTTATGAAAAATTCCTATATTTTAGAAAAATCCCAAAAATCCACCCCTACGATTTTTCGACATGTAGAATTCAGAAGTGAAATAAATTTTTGAAAAATAATTTTCTAAATATTATTAATTTTATTTTTAAATAAGGTCATAGTTAAATCTAAAAATAACAATCTTAAAGTGCAATTAGTTTTATTTCTCATTGGAAAACTAATTAAGATCTCATTATCTTATTGCCTTAAGAAAATAAAATAATATTATTATATACTATTCAGAAGGTTCATATTACTGTTCATATTACTATTCATATTACTATTCATAAGGTTATGTTATTATTCACCAAAAATCATGTTTGTTCTATCAGACTCCTAATGACTTACTAAACACAACTCTAGATAACCATTTTTTGAAATTCAAATCATAGAAGAGGCAACGTTCTGTTCAATGGATAGATTATAAAATTGCATTATATATTTATTTTTAAAACCTCTAGGTCTTACATATTAGTTATTTTTCCATCCTATGAATGAAAATTTCACCACACACGCGTACATACAGCTTACCGTCTCCACGTCGTGGTGTAGTTTGTTATTCAAGCATTTCATCATTTGGATGGGTATAATAATGAGTATAAATGATATAAATAATAAATATAAAATTATGAAGATTTTTTATATATGATATACAATACAATTATATATGATTTTAATATCAAAAGAATGATGTTATCGCTCGTGCATATGTACAGACTACCGTCTCTAGGAACACAATGAGATTCATTTTCCATGATTAACCATTCAAGTATGATTATAATGTATATATAATAAATAATAATAAATGATATTATATAATAATGACTCTAGATCTATGTGCTTATATGTTTCATTTACTTAATTCTATTCAAATCAATAAGGAAACGAAAACAGCATTCATGCGTACGTACGACCTACAGTTTCCATTAAATGTGTATTTAATTCCATTAATCTATCTATCATATATATTTATATGCTGAATATATATTATATATAAATAAGTTTTTACATTCTGGAATTTAGTAAATTAGGATATAAGTAATAATATCAAGAACGGCAAGTGGAAACACGTACGATAAATGAAACACTTTTACCCAAAACGCTGCTTTAACAAAGAATTTACAAAAGAACATGTAATATAAAGTAATATGTGAATCATATATGATATAATAAATATTATTATGTTTATATTACAAGTTAATAATATGTTTAAACCCAAAATATAACAGTCTCTTACACATACAGATGAAATTGGACATAAGGTAAGGGATAATTATTCAAATCTCATTCTTATCTGAGATTGTTTATTCGTATCTATTTAGCGGGGTTATGTTTATCATCCATGTCCATGTTTCCGAAAAACGTTTTCATAAAATTTTTACTATTCTTACATGTATTTATAGAGTCGTTTACACCCTTTTTGGACTTTTTCCACATTGTACTGAATGAATCTTAACTTTGTTTACCATATAATGTACTTTTTTACTTTTCTGGAAAAAGTACGAGAAAACTGTTTTTATAACTTATACAACATGAATGAATTTATACGGTTTCATAGCGTCTTATTTCCATGAAGCCTCCTATACCTGATTTTATGATTATTTTCAACAAAATCCTTTTCATTTAAAATTTCATGGAATTTTGTGAAAAGAAAATGATTTTGAAGAAGAATGTATATTTTCATCAAGAATTCATTTCAAGTGTTTATTCAAAAATATTTTCTATCTATGATTACATTATAAAATATGATTATTTTTCCTATATAATGTTCCTATTATTTACATGGTTTGATTTTGTTGATATCCATTGTTTTATATGGATTATGTTATGATGGGATGATGTTTATGAAACCCATTTTATTCATTTTGTTATGATGACTGATTTATGTTTGTGGAACACGAAATAATGATTTCTTTATGAGATGGGTGGGACCTATATCTCCCTCCAATGCATTGGGTAATGATTTATATCTCATGAGATTGAAATGGCTGGAATGAAAAGTGAATCCAGTTTAGTATTAAAGGGATGGAACGACAAGTAAACCCGGTTCAGTAATGGACTTTGTTCACTATGATGGTCTTGGCATCAATGCTTTGGATACTATGGAAATCATAAATGTGCTTAATGGTTTCCACAATTACATGTTTTATTCCCATGCTATTTTATCATGGTTAATGTTCCTTTATGATCTATGCCTTATGCACTTCCATGATTTATGTCATTACTCATGATTTTGAGCTTTTATGTTCATGTTCTTTACGTTCAAATGTTTATGGATTGTCTTATGTTCTCCATGTTTACCCTTACTGAGCATTTGATCTCACCCTTTTTGTGTTTTCTTTTCCCCATGATACAAATAAAGGTTGTAGGTAAGAAAACCAAAGGGGAAGATCTTTATGGGATATGTTGAAGATCTTTCACAATGATTAGAAGATTATGTTCTGAGTTTCCAAATACACTAAACTAATAAAGTCTTTGAGATTTTGTTTTTGTCATGTATTAAGTATTCTGAAAAAGTAATGTAATGTATATGTATGTCATGCTTTGGGTATCTAAAATTGGAATCAGTGAAAAGGTTTAGTTAACCTTTGGAATCTAGGATGCGAAATATTTAGTGAGATCCCAAGAGTTATTTCTATGTTATGTCTAAGGATGTCCCTAAGGTTAATTATAACTATAGGTTATAGTCCTAGAATTAATGTAATGATCTTATAATTAAACCTAAGATGTTAGATATTAAAGGTAATCCCCCTTTATTATGTTGTTTTCCTAGCATGATTTTTTCCTCTCACACTATTTTTTTTGGGTTTTAAAAAATGGTATGAAACAGGAAGATTCACGATAATGGAGGACATGGTGGAGAATGGAATGATATTATTCATGAGAAACCGAATGAAGTGGTATTTGTATTTGAAAAAATCGTTATTATTCCTAATCAACAATCTCATAATGTGATCAATAATACCATCTTTGGTATGTTTCCGAACTGAGCTAATAAGAGAAAGATGGAGTTTCATGATGATCATAGAGGAAAGAAATCTCAATTTCTATCATGTAAATCAGGTGGTAAGAGAAATCAGGGAGAATGTTTCAATGGAATTTGAAGATTCATTAGGTGTGGAAAAGAAGGACACAAATCCTGTAAGTGAAAAGGAATAGATCTAGTTAACACCATGGACAAGGATTATGGTATTGCGAAGAATTAAACAGCGATTAAATGTTTTAAATGTGGAATGTATGGGAAATATGAAAACCAATTCCATATGGGAAAATCTCTTGATGATAATCATCATGGTCGTATGAGTATTATTTATTTTTTCGATGATGAAGAAACTAAAAATGATATATGAGATGAAAGAGGTGTTTAGAAATAAAATGATGAAGCTTGGTCAATGGTTTCAAAAGGTAGTGGAATGATTGTATGTTTGTCAAGAGTCATGTTGTCTAGTTAATTTAATGGTACTATGGAATAAAGAAACATCTGAGGAATTGTTACACTATTGATTTTTCTAAAGTATTTGAATGTATATGGTGAATGGTTCTAGTAACCATGAAGGGTTATTCAGATATTTTTGGAAAGTAGATGATATGCGCATAATGAAGGGATAAGGAGATAATGATATTTTTTATAGTATTAATGAACTCATGACTGATAAAAATACAAAGTGATATCTAAGTTTTAGTATATAGAAATTTTGGCAATTTGGTATGTTGAAAGAGTTTACTTTTGATAGCATTCATGTCTTCACAAAGATTATATGGTAATTAATATTTCAAGAAAATACATGATTAATGTACTGACATGTTTGGAATGTGACCAACATGATATATCTTATGATATATAGTAGATAAATGATGGTATTCGCATGCTTGGATGATGACATTTCTAGTAATCATTTTCTTTATACTATGATCTTGGATAGAAGTATTTTGGATTGGTCTAAAGATTTGAAATGTATTATGTTGGTCATAAGATAATATTGTTTAAGTATTCAACCTAATTTCGATATTATTTCTGGAATGTTATAGTAGTGTAGTTTTAGAAAAAGGACAACCTGTAGGATGAGCGACAACCCGTCACGTCGGACAGGGTTGTGGGAATCCAACCCACAACTGAATTGCAACATGCCTTTATCACCTACCACTGGCCTACAAGAAGTCCCTGGTTAGTATAAATTAGTTGTAATTTAATATGTTGTATGATATATGAAGTATACGTCCGTTTTAGGAACCATAGATGATTAATATCACCATAGATGGACTTATGTATATTTAATAACTTTTGATGTCCTTTTGTTTGGACAGATGGAATGCCCTATCATTATATCGCATAATCTTCTAACACTTCACAAATGACAAATTCAACTTCATTTTTTTATGATATGAAGTGGAAATTGTTAGAGGAACGACCAACGGTCATATTGTACCATAATCAATTAACAGTTTCTTCTAATTCCAATTTTTTCAACTTTAGGGATATGATCTTGAAAACCAAAAACATTCTACTAGATGGTACCTTAGATCTTCACAAATTTATTTCTTTATGATTGTTTTATTTCTCATAGCCATGTTCTCTACCACTCTCCATCAGAATATGATGGTTATATTTCTCTTCCATATCCATATATTCACCTATGTTCTTCTTTGTGGAAACCCAGTGATGAGTTAATTTGGGTAACCGTTCTATTTCATACATTAGTTTTTAAAATTAAGTTTTAGTATTCCTTTTTACGATGTGGGTTTCTATTAATGAATCTTTCATATAGTAAACCATTTATATCCCTGACAAATTTCGAGGAGGAAATTCATTTTAAGGGGGGTATAATGTAACACCCCAAGATTTTATGAGAAATATTATTTTTAATTTCATCGATGGCTTATGGTGTATGATACACAACGATTATCTTGCGCTATATGCAACACCATATTATCTTTTAGTATACACATCACTATTCTAGGCTTTCGTTACATGCAAGAGCAACCTTCTTTGATAGCTTGTGTTGTATGCAATACCAAGTTTCACTAAACTACGATATGTTATTAAAATATTATATAAAGTAGTTGTTATGATTAGTGATACCCAGTTTTTGAAATTTTATAAATCTTAAATTTCAAAATGGACTTCATTTTTGGATTCAAAATATCGAAATTAGCCTAGGGTGAATTTTTGGTATTTGTCTGGAAAAATTCAATTTTTGATGAATAGTGAAAACACTAAGTTATTGGTTGAACCAAATTTTTATTTAAATAATAATTTATTTTATATAAATTTATTTTAGGTCAAAATAGATACATAATACCTATATAAGTTCAATTTAATTCATTGGAGTCATTTAATAATAATTTTAGATATATAAAAATTTATTGAACTTTTTACCGTCTTTTACCCACCTCCTATGAGCTTTTGCAAGTTTACATAAAACATAATTTTACCACTTCTTTGAGTTGAATTTCAAAAATCCGAGAGACACGGTTGATATTAGTAAGTAAAATGTTGTTCAATGAGATGAAATTAATTTTAGGTGAATAGTAATGTTTAACTCTTATTTACCACGGTTAAAAGTAAATAGGGTAATTACGGGTAAAAATTATATTATTATTACCCTAAAACATGTAATAATTCTATTTTATAAATTTAATTCGACCAAGAACATCCTTAGGAATAAAATATGACCATTTAGGTCCTTTTGGATTAGATTAGGACATTATTATTATTTTATTTAAAGAAGAGTTAAAATACTTAAAATCAATATTTAATAACTACAACATTTTTAAAATTGGGTTATACAAAAGATAAATTAGACTATAAATATTCATTATAAATCCAAAAATATTTCCTATATAATTGTATTTTATTTATATATTTTAGAAATTAAATTATTTAATTCCTTTACGACACAATGATGATGCAGTAAATAGCTTATTAATGATATATTAACATAATTGATCTTATAAATAAACAAATAAATTTAATTTTAGACTTTTTATGAATTAAACTAATTTTCAAGGATAATATAACATATTAGGGTTAGTTTTATGAGTTTTATTCGAAGTAATAATGCTATTATGAATTTAGAAAAAACAAAATACCAAATAGTGTCAAAATAGACATAAAAGAGTTTTTAAAACAAATATAATATTATTAATTGATATAATTTTCCTATAAATATATGGTTAGGCCAAAATACTTATATAATAATATATATAACATTAATGTACCAATTGGGTTTCTATTGGAATTTTATTTTAAGTTGATTAACCATATAGTGTAAGAATACAAGAAGACACGGTAAAAGATAAATTATTTAACTTAGAGTTAAATCTAAATGATAAGGTTAAAATGGTAACATAAACATGTCTAAAACATATTGGTTTAGAGTCTTTTGACCCATACCCACTCTATCTTTGAAATAAGTAACTTTGGATCCATTATAAAACAAATATGCCTTTATTATAAAATGATATTTTATGTTTTTCCTAAGGTGCCCCTCACCCCTCTTATAAAAGGTAACTCCCCCTTCTCTCTAATTCACAAATCCAAAGCCATTTTTCTCATCCAACCCCTGACCAAATACCCTGTAAACTACCCTCCCTTCATCCTAGAGGCCTTCCTTTAGTCAGAAATCCATGATATGGACCCTTTCGATCAAATCAAAAGGAAGAACCACAATAAGAGGTAAATATCTCACCACCTATTTCAAGTTCCTTTCTTCTTCCACTTCCTCCTTTGTTTTATCTATTATAAAATAATAACTCCAGTATCTTCTATATACTGTGATTTTATTATAAAAATTTTACAACCATATTATTTATTTTATCCATCCTATGAATGAAAAAGTCACCACACGTGCTTACGTAAGGCTTACCGTCTCCACGTCGTGGTGTAGTTTGTTATTATAACATTTAATCCTTTTGATGGGTATTAAAATGAGTATAAATTATATAAATAATAAATATAACATTATGTTTATTCTCTATATATGAATTACCATCCAATTATATATGATTTTAATACCAAAAGAATGATATTTTTGCTCGTGCGTACGTACGGACTACCGTCTCCACGAATGCAATGAGATTCATTTTACCTGATTAACCATTCAAGTATGATTATAAAGTATATATTAAAAATAATGACAATTGATATTACATAATAATGATACTGTATTTATGTACATATATTTTTCATTTAGTTAATTACATTAAAATCAATAAGGAAACGAAAATAGCGTTCATGCGTACGTACAACCTACTGTCTTCATGAACAATGTATTTCATTCTATTTATCGATCAATCATATATAATTATATGATGAATATATATTATATATAAATAATGTTTCAAATTCTGGAATTACGTAAATCAGGATATAAGTAATAGTATCAAGAACAACAAGTCGAAACACATACGATAAATGAAACGATTTTACACAAACTGCGGCTTTAACATAGAATTTACAAAAGAACGGGTATTATAAAGTCATAAGTGAATCATATATGATATCATAAATATTATTATGGTTATTTTATAAGTTAATAATATGTTTAAACCCACTATACAGAAGTATCAGACACATAATGAATAAACTAGACATAAGATAAGGGATAATTATTCAAATCTCGTTCTTATCAGAGATTGTTTATTTGTAAGTATTTACAGGGGTTATGTTTATCATCAATGTCCATGTTTTCTAAAAATGCTTTCATAAAATGTTTACTATTCTTCTATGTATGTTTAGAGTCATTTGTATTATTTTTTAACTTTTACCACATTGTATTGAAATAGTCATTCCTTTGTTTACCATATAAGGTACTTTTGGACTTTTCTGGCAAAATTACGTGAAAAATATTTTTTTAACATAAATGGAATGAATGGATTTTTACAGTTTCATAAAATCATATTTACATGAAGCTTCCTCTACAATATGTCATGATTATTTTCAACAATATAATTTTCTTTTAAAATTTTATGGAATTTTGTGAAAATAAATTGATTTTGAAGAAGAAATGATATTTTCCTCAAGAATTCATTTCGAGTGTTTACTCAAAACTATTTTCTATCTAATATTACATTATTTAATATGGTTGTGTTTCAAGTATAATGTTCCAATTATTTACATGGTTTCATTTTCTTGATATCCATTGTTTTATATAGATTATGTTATGATGGGTTGATATTTATGAAACCCATTTTATTGGTTGGGTTATGGTGAATGATTTATGTTTGTGGAACACGAAATAATTATTTCATTATTAGATGGGTGGGACCTATATCCCCCTACAATGAATTAGGTAACTATTTAAATCTCATGAGATAGACATGGACGGAATGGAAAGTGAATCCAGTTCAGTATTAAAGTGATGTAACGACAAGTAAATCTGGTTCAGTAATGGACATTGTCCACTATGATGGTCTTGGTAGAAATGCTTTGGATACTATGGAAATCATAACATATGATCAATGGTTTCCACAATTACATGTTTTATTCCCATGATATTTTATCATGGTTAATGATCTATTGTGATCTATGCGTTATGCACTTCCAATATTTATGTCATTAATCATGATTTTGATGTTTTATGTTCATGTTCTTACGTTCAAATGTTTAGGGATTGTTTTATGTTCTCAATGTTTACCCTTACTGAGCATTTGTTCTCACACTTTTTATGTTTTCTTTTCCAAGGGATATAACTAATGGTTTTAGGTAAGAAACCGAATGAGAAAGATCTTTATGGGAGATGTTGAAGATCTTTCACCATGATTAGAAGATTACGTTCTGAGTTTCCAAAGACATTAAACTAATACGGTCTTTGTGCCTTTGTTTTTGTCATGTATTAAGTATTCTGAAAAAGTAATGTAATATCTATATACGTCAAGCTTCTGGTCTCTACACAACCCCTAAACATATTGAGTATATTATGAACATAAAATATAAACCTAATGAAACAAATAAAATATAACATTACAAACATGGTCCTACACCAAGAATCAGAGAATAGGTCATGAAAGGAGATCAATAGTTCTTCCATGAATGAAACGTCTTATAGATTCCACGATTGAACAAGTCTCATGGGAGGTGAGCTCTATGTTGAACTTTTTGTAGCCCAATACATTAGAATGATGTTTTGGCGAATGATTATGGACCATATTGTTCACTCGACCACATATACATTAGAGATAATTGTATTGTTTCTTTATAGACTCCATGAAACCTACCAATGTAACAACATCAACTTGGGTGGCCATAACACTATAGCATTTCAAACATATGACCACTATTCACTGTAGCATAGTAGAGTTACTCTTTATTTTGCAGCACATTAATTAATGGAAATTATTTTCTCATTCAAGAAATGGTTTTCGTGACTTTTACACTCTGATCTCCTTGTAATTGGCTTCTGGATTTCATAGTGATGTGATTCAAACTCTCCATGGATATAGGGATTATTCTGTAACCACATAAATCATTATGAATGTGTCTATATTCTTCTTATTCTAATTTTTTTATATATTTTATTAACCTACAAACCATTTTTTATGACTCCCTATGTTTCCACAACACTCTCCTCTAGAGTACGACAATGAAATAGGGACAATGAGAGTTTCCTGGAGAAGCTTAGAAGGACTTAAAACTTCCATCCTTTTATCTAGATCTAAATTTGGAAGGATGTCGACTTCACGTCTCAAGAAAAATACCCTAAAAATGAATAAAAACAATAGGTAATAGTGGTAGGTATATGAGATTATGGATGGCCAGGCATGATTGGTGAGACGAACTTGTGTATGGTTGATGATGCATGGATGGATCGAGAATCAGATAAGGAAGAAAAAATCATGAAACACAATAGAAACATTGGAGGAGACGATCGGAATCCAAAACAATATTGACGATTAATGATAAAACACAATATATACACTCGGGATCCATCCAATTTGGGGCGATCAATGAATATGAGAATAGATGAAGCAACACATGGATCTTGCCATAACCACCCCATTCATAAGACATTCCCATAGAAGGTCCAATAACCAGGTATCCATATAGGGAAACATCATACATGGGTTCAAACCAAAAAAAATTATCTTAATATTAATAATCTAAAATAATTATTCATTATATAATTAGAAGATAATTTTTATTGGAAAAAAATTTAGTAAATCTCCACCATTCCAATTAAACTAAAAAAATTAAAATATGGTGTTCTTGAAAGTCCTAATATATCCTTCCAGTTTGTTCAGACTGATTTTTATTAACCTAAAATTATTCCTATGATAATAGAATATTTTCTGTAGTAATACTCTATGAATGTTCCAAGGTGGAACACATCCTGCTCGTACATACATTTCTATTACTAGCATACTAATAAAATTCAATATTATAGAAATAGAAACATAATATGCAACAAAAATATAAAAAAATCTTACCACCTATACCGGATTTTCCAATGGGGCCAATAAAACTCCCATGCGTGTAGATACCTACAATAAAAATAACCATTGATAGAGGTAATATATGGTTCACATAAAAACAAATTAAAGATAAAAAATAATAAAAATATTAATAGTTGTACTAAACACATAATGTTAAAAACTAGGAAGCCGTTATGGGAGATATATCCACCAAAGCTCGGATGGCGTAGACAAAACCATATAAAACATCCCTTCCAACTAGTGCCCCCTAAAAATGTATCAAAGAATGTATTAGGAATACAAAAAAGTGGATACCTAGAAACTGCACCTATTTTTAGCTAATGGGCTGCTCAACTCAACTATAGAATATATTCTATATTAGATATCGATTTTATTTGAGGTACATTAGAAATTGTTTCTTATTAGTTTCATGACATTAATCCTTATAAATGTGCATCATAAGTATATAGAGTAAATAAGGTTGTCTAAGGTTTGTTCAAAGCATAGAGACATAGTTTTTGGAGGAAATTGATGGACTACGTTGTTATTAGAAATTGTGATGTCTAGTTTGCACTGTTAGATAAACTAGTACAGGGACTTTTAGGGAAATTTTAGTTGTTGCACAAGGTTTTTATAACTCTGCATTACTACTCATGTGGGTTTTTTCCCTAGGAAGGGTATGCATGGTTAGGGAATAGTTAGGAAACCCTATAGTTCCCAATCATGCAGACCACATTACTTAGAAGGTATTTTTCCTGCATTTGGCACACAATTTGACCAACTATGAACCTATTTAAATATTGGCAATTTTTATAATATTTTCCAAAGTGTTTTAAAGGAGACTTATCCCCTTTCTCCTCCATAGATTATCTATCATACCATGCCATGGAGAGATCCCTCCTTCATAGGCATTGAATCTGATTCTCCATTCAAACTCCAAATCGAGATCCATCTATCACATTGGATCACCACTGGTACGCTCACCAATAAATTATCTCCTTCCACCATTTTCCTTTTTATAGAGAGATTTATTTTGGTGTATTCTCATATGCCCTATTTTTTAGTAATTTTTATATTCTGCCATTTCGTTCTGACTTGGACCATATTAAAGGATTATACTAAACTGGTGTTCTTCCACATGCTTATGGTAGTTGGTCTATAACATTTCTCTAAGGATTTTTTTGTCTATTAGAATTTTTCCATTGTTCCAAAAATCCGAACATCTAGTTATTTCCCTCACATTAAAATAAGATATTTAAAATAATTATTTCTCCTACTTTGGGTCACCCATGTAGCCAAGAATCTGGGATAGAGGTTTTCAACCTCATCTCTAGCTTCCAATGTTGGTTTTTCCATTATCATTCTTATGTTAAACAACCCATTTGGGGGTGTGCTATCACCACCCTACTAGTAATAGCATCTACAGACTAATTGAGTTAATTGGAGAGGTCCATGAATCTATCTCCATGTAATTAAATGTTATTAAATTTATTTAAATAATTGATTAATTGATAATTTTAAATGGGTATGGATATTTATATAGTCATCATCTTTTATTATATTACTTACTTGGTTTTTCTCTATCATAGTATGACACTAAATTAATACCAAGGCATGACACATGTTACTCACTACCATGTCATCGACCTACAATTAAGTTATTTAACCTATGATTATTGAGGTATGACACCAATGATTATTAAGATATGACACTTATACATTTCGGAATAGAATCGACTTATTTGAAAGGTATGACACATATGAAATCACGACATGAAATGTTTCCTATGGTATCGAGGAATGTCACCTATGATCCCTAGAGATGATTTTTTACCGTATAAAACCACTGTGGAGGAAAGTGTCATGACACCTTAAAAACTTGTATACTTTTACATCTTCGAGTATAGGGCACCCTAGTCATACAAATTGGGACCCAACCCTTGTAGGTCTCTTACATCAATCAGATATGGCATATTCCATGATTGTTTTTTCCCACTGGTGATACTTGATATATATTGATTCTCATCTTTTTAGCCTATTTCTACTACAACTTATGCCATTGACTAGTTATAATTTTCCTATATTACTAATTATATATTTATTATATATGCACACAACTACTATTTATTTTCACATGCTAGATTTTTTATAGATATCAATGGTGGTGACCTAGTGGGTTTATCATGCACCATATTCAAGTTTTTTATTTTACATGAGCAGATTGAATGGATTCACGTAGGGACATAGGAATGCACCCAGATGTTGATTCTTGATTCATTATAGTATGAGAGTAGAGGAGAAAAAGAATAAGTTATAACTGAGTATTCTATATGGACATAGTCTTTTATTCTATTTGGACTTTTTTATATGCATGTATGTATCTTTCACTGTTTTCATGTTTTTATGATATTTTTTTTCGAGACCTGACATCACAAAATTTTGTATATGTCAATGGATATTTCTTTTTATGACTTTTTATGTGATCTTAACTTTATATGTTATTCTCCAATTATTTATATATATTCATTTATTACAACACAATGTGACTCGAATTATAAGTGTATTGTATCCCTTCTATATTGGCATGGACCCTCAATGCTTGTCAGTAGCCTCTGATGTACATGGAAATTCTCTTAAGGATTTGTGACACACCGGTTTGGGGGCACTATTTAGTGGTTTCATGGTTAGACATTACAAATTGGTATCAAATGTTTCTTTTCATTTTCAAACTATTTTGCAATTTTAGGATGAAGCCATGGATGTGTCGGAATTTGGTATTGATCTTATGCATGTGAGTAGCTATCTTAGGTATGGATAACGATCCAATTTTGAAAAGATGGGATATGATGTTCTGGTTTATTTTTGTTATAGTGGATTTGATTCCTCTATTGGGAGATACACAATATGTGTGATATTATTATTATGATGTTAGATTACATTTTGTCTGTGACCTTGTATGGAAATAAAACATTGTGCCATCATCATTTTAGGCACCTTATAAGAATAATATGACCTACATTATTCCATTCCATGTAGCCTTATTTTCTTTACAACATGGAACTTGTTGTATGTTCCTTGAATGTAGTATTTAATATAAAGATAACGTTTTATCTGAAAAAATATATATTAGATAATGGATTATTAATGTGTATTGACAAACCTAAATTGTGTTTGTTTGTATAGATCCATTATTACAACTTAATTTACCACGTATCGCATGTTTGAGTAATGTAACGGAGGTTATATAGACTGAAATGTTATTTTATTTTTAGTACATGAATGTCATTTTTAATATAAAGAATTCATGTACCCTTATAGATTTATAATGATGATTATTTTATAAAAATCATCATGTACAATATACTACATTCTACAGGAGAATGTAATGGTTTTGATGTAGTCAAATGAATTAAATTTTTTTATAATGCGTGTACTCATATAAATTGTGAATGGTGTATTTGTTAACAATTCTATTATGTGAATGAATGAATTGTTAAATCGTAGATACTAATGTGGTTTCTATTGAATGGGGATTCCAATAGAAAAATAAGTGTTATTTTACTCTATAATGTGAAATTTAAACTCCATATATCGGGACCCATGCAATGAATATAAATTCATGACACAGACCTGAACATAGTGGTGAGCAATAGATAGTATCTCCTATATTCTTTATGAGAATTCATATCACCCAATCAGGGATTTAAGAGCTGGAAGTGGGGTTTGAATATTATATAGGATTTTTAATTACTTTATTCTTGTACTTTTGGCATTACCATCATCAAATTCTATCTCAGGAACATTTTTGACATTTCTAGTATTATGCCACTATGACATCCTTGATTCATGTTCCAATATAGTGGTGAAATAAATGCTCTGGTGGTGGTCGAACCTGAATCGTCATTGTTTCGTTTAGTAGTTCCACATGTAGGATCTACTACTATTCTCTGACGTTAGTGATGTTTCCCATTTTTGGTTGGAATTTCTGCAATATATGTAGACTATACATGGAGATTCTTTGCCAGCCCATTTGATAGTAATGTTTACATGGGAGTTTTAGTAACAACATACACCAAAATTTTCAGGGTATGGTGGCCCCCAGTCTTTATAGTTATTTCTTGAAACATTATTATCTATCATCGACCACATTGATACACCTTTTATGAGGAGATTGAATCTCAATACGTATGTGAATTTAAAAACAACCAATCATATTTGGGATATTATGAACCTTATTGGTCTGTACTGAGATATTATTTAGAGGGACTTCCAATGTACCATTTATGTCTATTTCTTTCTAGACACCATAAGGGATAATTGAGCCAATGAGTTCTTGATCTGGCAACATGATTCTATGTCCATCATGAAATTCTCATCCCGTTTTACAGAGATTTAACACTTTGTTCCTATCCATACTGGTGATGAACTAGTAGAAACATGTCTCTATGAGGATGGGACCAGGAATCCAATACATTCTAAAGAGAATGTTTCCCACTTGGATGATTTATCTATTATAGTAATTCAGGCTCAAATAACTTAATATAACTTGAGGGAATATGGAGTTCCAGATTAGAGTGGATTAGCTTATCAACCTAGTATTGTGGTATATGATTGTAGGAAGTTTCACTTCATGACCTCTCATTAGGGTAGTACCAGTCAGAGTACATGTACTGCCGGTTTGGTAGTATGTCATCATTGAATGAATTAGGTTCAGAAGAAACCTCAGTGTGATAGGGACATAGTAGAGTGTTGATATTGTGACATGATGAGGAATTTACAATGGTTTTACAGTCATTCCTCATGTTTCAAGTGATAGAGGATCAACACCATCTTCAGGTGTTCGAGATGAATCAATAGCTCATTGTCAGGCAGGGAGATGGAGTGAAATTGTCTGGTCAGGTCGAGGATGATTTCATGGATGGGGGACCTTGGAACCATTTATACAACAACTGTAGAGTGTACCGACTCAAGTTGATCATGATGTATCTCAAGAATGTAGGATGGTCTAGGTTTCTATAATGTAGCATGTGCTGGGGGAGCAGAGTCCCAACCCTTATACAGTTCATGGTACGATTTTAAATCATTTACGATGGTATCTATTTTATTTAATACAGGGGTTTGAAATATTTTTATCTCTCTATATATTATAGAAATCATCATGCTAATAATTCCTTACGTTTTTGGGGTGATGTGCCTTAACACATGATTCGAAATATGTTCAGAGAGTGAATGTGAGTGTAAGGAGTTCCCCCTTGAGATATATTATTATCAATTTTAATGGTACTACTTTTTCCTCGAGATTATAGGATTTTATGTCATTTATGGGATGTTCTAGCTGATAACTTATCATTCCTACATTGATTTTTATATCTGGTGGCTGGCATTTACATCCCCATAGGGTGCTTCTTATGTTCACAAAGGAGAGTTAGATGTCACAGAAAGTAGAGTTGGGCCAGAGAATCATGTGTTGAGTGGCATGACACCATAGTTTTCTAAACATTATATGGAATTTTTGGGAATATGTCAAGATGAATTCCCTCCTGTAATATATTATTTTAGGGATGCCTTCCCTATTGATTTTTCTAGTCTACAACTTCAGCCATAACTAGATCTCACTATTGAGATGGTTTCATGACACACGCCTGTATCTGTTTATCCTTATAGGATGAATATTATTAATTTCCAATAGCTCAAGTGATATTTGGAGGTCATTGAAGATAAGGTTTCTATACAACTGAATACTTCTCCCTAGAGTTCACGGGTCTTTACCTCCAATAAGGTGGGGAGACCCCTCAGGTATTTATTGGATCAATAGAATTTAATCAACTCAATATAAAGAACCTATATTCTTTTCCTATTATAGATGAAATCTTTGATCAGCTCCAAGGTGCTTTGGTGTTCATGAAGATTGATTTGAGGTCCTGCTATCACCAGGTAAGTGTTTTATCATGAATCATACCTAATATATCATTCCATTGCAGATATGGTATTTATGAGTATCTAGTTATGCGTTTGGTATCATAAACATAATGATCATTTCCATGTCTTGGATGTATTGGGTTTCCATAGGTTTTTGTATTTATTTGTGGATGTCTTTGAGGATGAAATATTGGTGTATCCTTATAGTTGGCACAATAATTCCAAACATCTTGAGATCATTCTGAATACTCTAAGAGAGAACTAGCTATATGCTATGATAATAAAATTCCACTTTTGGATCGATAATGTTGAAATCATGGGTTATATTATCTCATAGGAAGAGTTTCCATTCACCCAGATATGGTGAGGGCTATAGATTCCTAAGAGAATCAAAAAATGTCATTGACATACCTAGTTTCTTGGGATGTAATGTTGTTACAGGTTCTTCATACAAGCCTTTTCATGCCTCGAAGCACATCCTATGGTCTTGACTATAATTGTTTTGTTGTTTATATGGTCAATAGCATGTGAGATAGCAATTCAGGAGTTGAAAGAGATAATGACATCAAAAATGATCCAAATTCTTCTAGATCCGGATAGAAGCCATACAGTCTATTCTCATGTGCCAGGTATCCGGATTGGAGTAGTTATGATACATTATTATTGAGTTGTGGTGTACAGGTCTCGTCAATTGATGTTGCCTGATAGGAATTATCTGAAAAATTATATCGAGTAGAAATTTGTGGTTTATACATTTCGTTATTGGAGGAAATACCTACCAAGAGAGAGTTATGTACTATTTACAGGCCATAATAACATAAGGTATATTTTGAAAATGAATGACATAAACCATGTGGAACGAAGGTGGGTTGAATACCTCAATCATTTTACATTGATCATTCTTATATTCTTGGGATGTGAAATGCTATATAATATTCTCTATGTAGAAAGACTCAAACATATGAAGTTAGGGAGGCCAGTACTGAGTGTAAACTAATGGATATGTTTTCTAAGAAGCATTGGGATGTTCAGGAAATTCATGGATATCTTTTACATTCACTGTTTTCAGTGAGATATTCTCTTCTTGAGAGAGTGAAGTTTATGAATCAATTTGATCCTTAGAGATTAGTTATAAGGGAGAGTGTTTCAAAAGTGGATCTTCTGCTAGGATGGATCGTTAATGGCTATTAACACTTGCACAATCATGGATTATTTTACTTCACTATTTACATTGAGAGAAATTGATCGAATTGATGTGAGATTATTATTCATCTAATTGGGTGTTACATAATCTTATTACAATGATGTATAACTAATTGTGTCCCACGTATTGGTGGCTCGGTATAAAAAGTGATATAATTGGATTTTTACTCAGTGTTCCACCTGTCCATAGGTAAAGGAAGAACACTAGAGACCATTATTTATTTTATAGTTATCTACTCTTTAGTGGAAATGAGTTATTTAATGATGTATTTTTTGATTGTTTTATCGATATCCCCTCAAGGAAAAGATATAATATGGTCAATAATCAACAAGCTCATGAAGGTCCCTCACTTATTACCTATTAGAGGGATATTCCTAGTCGATGAATTAGGAAACAATATGCCTGTGAGATTGTATGACTACACATGGTTCCTCACACTATTGTTTTAGACAAGGATTCTCATTTCATGTCGAAGTACTAGAAGTGGTTGTAGAGTGATTTGAGAATTCTGGTAATTCTAAGAACATCTTTTGACCCTTAGTCTAACAGTCATTTATAATGAATGATATATGTATTAGAGGACATGATAATAACCTCTGTCGTTGATTTCAAAGGTTCATGGAAGAAACATACACCTATTCTCGAGATCACCTACAAAAACAGCTTTCATTTAATGATACTTATGGCTCCCTATAAAGCCTTATAAGTAGGCCATTCCAATCAGCTCTATTCCTATTAGAGTATGTTGAGAGAACCTTAATTGAACCTCATCACATTTATTATAATTTATATCATGATTAGTTGATCAGAATGAAAATAGAAATGGATAGGTCTTAGTAGAAGTCATACACATATTATCATCATCGACCACTAGATTGGAGTACAAGGATAGGTAATTCAAACATGTTTCAACTATTTTGGTGGGCCAATGGTTTAGATGGCAATAGATGCTTTCACCTCAGGTGGTTAGACCATTTGAGGATGAGGAGAGTGTCTGGCTGGTATCCTATCGATTTATGATACCTCAGAGGTATCAGGTTTTACACAGCGTCTTCCAGGATTTGTAACTTCACTAGAACTAAATTGATCTATATCATAGAATTTAGCTATATGTGGTTGTTTTGTAGGTTGATTCATCATTTGAGGAACAATGTATATGTATTGGGGACTAGAACATGATGTCTCTCCGAGGTTGATCAGTTCCACTAGTATGGGTTCTATAGAAGAATGAATGGGCATAAAAAGAGTTATGGTCGTAGGAATCTGATGTGTGTTCTTTTTTAACATAGATAATCTCAGATGTTGTTTCACCACCCATGGAAGAGAAACTGGGGGATGAGTTATTTTAAGGGGAAGACTATAAGATCCATATTTATTTTCAATATACGATACCATTTGTTTATAATTGTCTCCTTACTTTTATCCTTATAAATGTTACTAATAAGGTTATGGAGGAAACAAGTGTGTTTGATTATTTTTTGAAGCCCAGTGCCTCATGTTTCCAAGAAAATAGATGGGCCACATGGTTAGTAGAAAAGGTAAATCCCAGTCTACACCATTAAATAAAACAATGGGGGATCATTCAGGGATTTTCTATGAGAGTGCTCATAGGCTTTTCATGGTTTGTCTAACCATGCAATGCTACCCATTAAAGGTGTATTCCTTTTGAAGTTGGGTTTGTATGGGTAGAGAATGGTTAGAAAAACTATGCTCCCCAACCATGTGGACCACAGTCCTTGGATAGTGGCTGATGCGTTGAAGGTGCACACTTTGCCCAACTGTGCAGCCAAACCATGCACCCCTTTAAATTATGACCATTTTTATCGTTCTCACTTCTATGTTTTAAAAGGTACTCAAACATTCCCCCTTCCCTTATTTCTCTAATGGATCATGGTAGGGAGAGCTACCTGCTCCTTTCCCCAATTTTTTGAAGTTGTTTCTCTATCGAGACTCTAAATCGAGATCCATCTGGCGCATTGGATCCCCACATGCATGCTCTCCGAAACGTTTTCCCCATAATCCATTCTTTTTAATTTTGAAAAATTTATTTTTTGAGTGATCATATTCACTATTTTTATGGAATTTGTATCCTCTTCTATTTTCTTTCGATTTGGGCAAAAAAAACGTTGATATCAGATGATATTTCAAAGTCATGCATAAGGTAGGTGTATTATTCCATTTACATTAGGTTTTGTTATCTATTTTATTTTTTCCATTGTCTATCACATCTGATATTTCATATTTCCCTACTAAATTAAATGATAAGCTTTAAATTAATAATTTCTTTAAATTTGGCTTACCCTAATAACACATTATCATGGTCGGGGATTGTCAACCTCAACCTGAGCCACCCATGTGTTGTGTTCCTTTATCATGCCTATGTTAAACCACCCCTTTTGGTGAGTGATCATGTAAAATCATGTTATAGGTTTCATTTACTTATATACCCCTCTTTTAAACATTCATTGGTCAGGTTTCCTTTGAGGTTGTTTTTGGGTGAAAACGTTTGAATTTTTGAATGTTTTTATGCTATGAATTGTTGGTACATATTCTTCCGAAACAATATACACTGATATTGTAAACCATGAAAAAAATGCAATGAGGACTTTCATGGTTTGAACATGGTTTGAAATTCCATGCACCCACCTAGGATAAACTATGTAACTCATTAAGTGGTGAACATGGCTTAGGTGCCTGGTTTGTCTAAACCAATATGCCTTGCTCAGCGTACCAAGCGTATGAGTTTTTGTAATTATAAATTATGATTTAAAATACTAATACCACTCTTATTTGTAACTGATGAACCTGTATTACCCTCATTCAGTTTCTTCTTCCCTAGATCCTCCTAAGAGTAGTTTTTTGGGATCCCTAAACCCCTCTAGGAGAGTATTTAATCTAGTCAAATAATGTTCGATCTTCTCCCAATAGGTTTCATCTTTACATTCTTCATCTTCAACTATATCCTATTTTCTCCCTAGGTTTTTATAGATGTCCATATTTATTGATAGATCTAATATCATTTTCTTCAGTTCATAGATCTAGGTGAGATTCCCAAATCCCATTGTCGCTATTCTTCGTTGTGTGTCCTGAGTAAGGTTTGGAGTTTCAAGATATCATGATCCTAATGTATTGGGTTTCATTATAATTACAATATTTTATTAATCATAAAATGGTTGATTTAAATTCAATTGAATTAATTTTTTTTAAATATTTTATTACAACCCAATTCCATATAATTGGGGAATTTGAAATTTAAAATGGATCTTTTGTCATGAAATTTGGAAACCCGAAATTGCATTGAATTGGGGTGTATTTGGTAAATTGAGGGATTTATGAGAATTTGAAATTTATAAATTAATTTGATGGAATTTATTTTAAAAATGTATTTGGGAAACTTTATTGTATTGATTTTTATATAACCCATTGGTTTTATTATTACAAAAGGCGTGATATGATGAAATACCCATTTTATTTTTAAATAGAAATTAGATTATTTGTAATGGTGAATGTGATGCAGTTTATTTTATGAAGTATTAAAATAAATTTCCCATCCTTGTTTGTTATTTGAGAACACAAAAGGCTTGGGTAGTTTGTGAGTTATTCAAACAATAGACAAAAATGTAAAAAACTGATAATACATCTATTACAGTCACATCCCCGATGTGATGGTGATGAGTAATCCTTGGACAATATCGAGGGGATTGTGTGTGCACATAATGTTGTTTAAAATATTTGTGTGTGTGGATTACCTTATACAAGAACTATAATTCCATTGGGAATATGTCCATGTTTTTTGATTATTGTAATTTAAATATATATATATATGCTTTTATTTGTTATAAAATATTTTCCATTACCTCTGAATGTATAAATTTTTTTTACATAAACTATTTGTGAATACATTTTTTTTAAAGCACCATTACATCATTCTAATTTTAATTCATGATTTATCATAAACATGAATCTAAGATGACAAAACGGTTTATATAAATATGAATTAATTATTTAGTTAATTAATTCTTAGCATCTGGTATTGAATCATTGCTGTGAACCTACTTGGATTTTAGTTTACACACTACCTATGCATTTGAGAATTAGTAGATTATCTTCTTCCTGGTTCGATAATGGGTAAGGAAACACTTGGAGGTTGTAGAAGTTATTGATCGTTGTTCATGGTGAGTTTCATCCCATGGCTCTTGGGCAGTTATCCTATATTTGGTAATTTTTTATTATAAATTGAGTTTATATACATATTTGAATTCTGCTATGATTCTCCCAATGTAGTTTCTCTTGTATGTATACTGGATTGTTTATCTTTTAACTGTTCTGTTTGTGCAAATTAATTACAACATTTATATTTTATCATGTTAGGCCCTAGTTTCCAACACTTGTTTATTGGGAATGCATATTGAGATAGGTCAGAGTAGTCTCGATTATCTGGATACTAGGTTACCCTAGATGGTTTGTGAAAAAAGTGGTATCAGATGGAGGTATTCCATCTTTCCTTGATGTCAATATTCACTATTCTAATTATTTTCTAGACTGAAGAGTATGTTTTTATTGAGTTATTGACCAGCTCTCACCGCAATGAATATTTACAATACCATTGGTGGTTTGGGAAATAATTTTTTTGAAATAATTGTGGTCCTTTCCATGGTTTCTATTTCGATAAGATGAAATACAAATCCTATGTTCTTGTCTATTTTGATTAATTTACTTATGGATCAATTTGAGTGTTAAATATGATTTTTTCTCTATTGCGTGTAGATTTTTTGTAGCATCATTAATCTGAGAACACATGTTTATTAGATCTAAGAGGAACATATTTCTGAACATTATCGATTAAATCCATTAGCGGATGAAATAAAGGTTGAAGAGATTGTGTGAAATTTCCATTCTTTGGTATAGACACCATTGCCATTTCCCAGTCATGATTCAGTTGTGAAACCTCAAAGGGATGATCTTTATAAACATTCTCAAGTGTTTCTTCACCACAAGCCACCTACATTCAATGGATCCAATGCTCCCCAAGATACCATGGAATGGCTGAACTGGATTGAGAATTTTTTGTGTTCATAGAATGACATGATGAATCAAGGTGAAGTGTCTCACTTTCTTACTAGATGGATCAAGCAGATGATCAAGTTACATAATGGTGGTGACAACGAATCCTACGTTATTATAGTGGAAAGACATAAAGGATCATTCAACTGACTATTAGTATCCCGATTCGATGGTATTGGCCATGTATTTTGTGTTTGTCACTTCTGTGAAGGATGACAAGACCGTGATAGAGTATACAAACTATGATTCTATGATAGTGTTGTTTACACATGAGCTAGTATCAAACGAGAATATGAAAACATAAAATTTTAAATTTGTCATAAGATATCATATGGATTCTCATGATTTCATACTGAAGCAACCTTCTTATGTTGACGTACTAGATAGTGTGTTGTTGGTTGAGATTGACCTTCTTGGCCAGTCAATGATGTTATGAGTTTATTCTCATCCCAGTAGCAGTGTATTTTCCTTTAAGGGAAAGGGGATGTGTGACGATTCCTTTGTGTTTCTAGACTGTAGGGTTTATCTAAACCACATATATTACATAGAATATGACCTTTTATTTTCTACCAGTATGGAAATCATTAGAATTCTATGTGGGTTTTCACATAGACACTAAAGGTAGTTGGCTCTTGTGGATGCCTAGATAAAGTATAATTTTTTTCATGATTATTCCACTCCTCATAGTGGCACAAGATCATCATACCCTATTAAAAATAAGTACAATCAGATGTATCACATAAAATGTTGTTCTAGCCATATACATATGAAACCAAGATTCTTCTATGGTTTTCCACTGATAAGAGAGGAAAAAGTTTCTATTGAGTTGGAAACTGGTAAAAAACCAGTTCATATTCCATCTTAAATCATTAAGCCATCTGAAATAAAGTAGTTGAATACTTATTTCAATGATATTCTATGGAATGGATTTATAGACCAAGGTATGTCATCTAGAGTGGATCTAATTATCTTTACTCATAATATTGATGGTTCCCATTACCATTCTATGGATGACAGAAAACTCAATCGAGTTATGATAATGAAAAAATATTTGTTTCCACAGATTGATGAGTTTACGAAAAGATGAAGGAGGTGAATTGGTTATTATTTATTAATCAGTGATCTGGTTACCATCAGATGAGGAAAAATAAATACGACATTCATAAAACATCATTTTAGAGTAGGTATGACCAATATGACTACATTTTCATGAAATATGTTCTATCCAAATTACTTTCAGACGTTTTAAATTTATTGAACATGATTTTCATGTGTTCCATGATAACTTTATGGTAGTATTTTTGATTGAAATCCTTATTTACTCTATGTTTTTGGAGGATCAGGTGCAACAATTGGGCACAATTATATAATTTTTTAGAAATAATGATCTTTATTCCAATATTTTTAAATGTGATATCTGGATCTATGAAGTGAATTTATTGGGGCACGGTGTTTCGGAACATGTTATTTCTATTGATACTAAAAAAGTAACTACTGTTATTACATGGGAACAAAAAATTAAATTTTTTTGAGATTCAAATATTCTTCGGTTTTTCTTGGTTTTTACTTTTTCTTCATAAGAGACATCTCAATGGATGTTTCTCTGATGATTGTCCTAACACAGAAGGGAGTAATGTTTTATTGGGATGAAAATGTTCTAAATTTTTATGTTGAGCTGTAATGTCTTTTGACTTCTATGTAGATGTTAACACTTCAATAGGGTGATCAAATCTATGTGGTTTTTTGTGATGAATCAAGTTTAGGTTTGGGATACATTTTTATTTTGGGTGATCGTGTCATTTCATATATCTATTTTCATATTAGGCCATAAGAGAATTATTAACCAACCCATTAACTTGACCATGAAATTGTGATGCATGTGCATAAGATTTGGTGACATTATAAATAAAGATAAAGGATTTTCGTGGTTTCATAACACAAGAGCTTGAGTTATATATTCTCTCAAAAATATTTGAATCTCCAATATAGGCATTCCATGGAAGACATGTAATGTTTTGAATTCGACTACATCTATACCGTGAGAAAAGTGTGAGTCATTATAGATTACACGAGTTAGAAACATTTGAATTTGGAAGTGAATAAATCATCACTTTATTGGAATGTGATAGAAGACTGTGCACAATTGCATATTGGAGTTCAGGAAATAGGTGCAGCTGTTGCATTGGCTAGTGTTCAGTTCGCATCCACTATTTTCGATATGATCCTCCCAAAGAAACAACTTTATGAGGATTTCTATATTCTTATAGACTCTATTTTTTTTGGGGATACCATGCCTGACTGCCATTATCCACTAAGTGAATTCTATGAAATCATAATCGGTTTTCGGTTTCGTTAGTGGTGAGGAATGTTTAGATGGGTAGTTTTCATAACTCCTTCTAGTCGGTGCACCCAGGAACCACAAGGATGTTCTATGACAAGTGTAATAAATTCTACCAGATTAGTATTATATGCGGCACTGCTAAATTTTTCTCTCATTATTATACATGCCAATAGGTTATGGTCGAGAACCATAAACCCTCGAGTTTTCTTCAAAAACTTCATGTTCCAACATTGAAGGGTGGTGAGATCGCTATAGAAATTGTGGTTAGGTTATTGTACCCCCAGATAATGAAGAATGAAATATCTATTATGATCAATAAACTAACACAATTGGCTCACATAATACCCATTCATGACTCAACCAATGATGAGGAGTTGGGATATTTATATATGAATGAGATAGCTTATTTCTATGGAGTTTGATCTATTATTGTTTATGATATAGATCATTTGATCACATATCACTTTTGGAGAGGTGTTTTGGATGATCATAGTTCCCGGACACATCTAATTACGACATACTTTCCATACTCATAAGACTAGATATAAATAGTTATATTAATTCTTGATAATATGATTTGAACATGCATTCTTGACCTTGTTTTAGTTCGGAATGACCATATAGGGATGATTGAGTTTGGTAATAATACTATTTTCAAATATGCAATAATATATTCTACTTTTGAGGCCTTGATTGGTTAACCGTTAAGATCTACAATGTGTTGGTAAATGATTGGTGAAAGGTCCTTAGTTAGAACAAGCTTCGATCAAGATGCAACAATAATTATTCAGTTGAATCATCATAGAATTTATATGGAAGTATTTTAGTTCATGTATTTTTTTTTGATCATCACTAAAGGCTAGTTGATTTTTTTAGGTCAACATGTGTTCTTGAAAGTTTCAACTACTTTGGGTCTTCGCTGGCTAGGGTGAAAGGGGAAGCTTGCTGTTTTTTTGGGGTTGTTTCAGGTTATGGAGAATAGGGTGAATTTTTCTTAACAGTCATCACTTCCACCAAAGCTGGTGTTAATACATATTATATTCCATGTTCCTTATCTATGAATGTATCAATTTTATCCATCTCATTTCACATGCTAGAGAGATCTTGTGGTTGAACCAGATTTATCGATGACTGAATGTCTAGTCCGGATAGTTTATTGTAAAACCAATGTACTTCATTGGAGTACGATACCATTGGTTTGAGTGATATGCCATAATGGTTCTAATAATCAAGAGACTTGGGAGAGAGATACCCTGATGAGAGTTTTATGAACTCAACATTTTGGAATATAAGCTTATGAATATGCATTATGGGAACAGAATGTTTTTACGATGGGGAGGTTATAACATCTAGTTACAATTTCTAGTTATTCCTAAAACCCTATTTTAAACATTCATTCATTGGTTTTTATTGGAATTTATTTAGGGAAATTTTTTTAGAATTTTATAATGTTTCTAGGATATTCATGGTTGGAACACAGTTTTCCAAAACCATGCGCCGGTTAGAGAAAACCGTACAAAAAATGGCAGTGAGGTTTTTCATGGTTGTCCGATGGTTTAAAAATCTGTATTCCAACCTAGGAGAAACCATTAAACCCATTGAAATGTGTTCACATTGAGGGAACATGGTTTTTTCTAAACCATGCTGCCCTACCCAGCTTACAATGCATACATGTTTTTTCAATCTAATATTATATTTTACATCTTCAAACCCTTAATTTTGGTATCGGACATACCTATACGACCCCCATTCAATTTTATCATTCTTAGAGGCTACAAATAGTAGTCTTCAGACCCTCTAGTCCCCCTCCAAAATAAAATTTAATATTGGATAATGACATTCAATATTTTCCTGGTAAGTTTCATCATCCCATTCTCAATCATCCACTATCTCCTCTATTATCCACAGAGTTTTAATGATTTTAGAGTTGATTGATATATATAATAACATTTATTTATGATTAGGATCTAGTTTTTATTTTTGAATCACTCTGTCGTCAGTCTTCAATTGAGAGTCCTTATTAGGGTATGGAGCTTCTAGATTTTTTGATCTCGAGGTAGATGGTACCATTATAATTACCAAATATTATTACACCTAAATTTCTTGATTTAAATTCTTTTTTGGTTAAAATTCAATTTTTTTGAAATTTCATTACATGAGTTTTTTAAAAACGTAATTTCATTGAATTGGTGGATTTTAATTTTAAATTGGATCTGTTGGTATGAAATAAGGCTCCCCCACTATAATTCAATAATTTTTGTGAGTGTTTGTGAAATTGAGGGAATTATGTGAAATTTAAATTGTTGAATTTACACTGTGAAATTAATTTGATGTAATTGATTTGAAAATTATAATTGATATATTTGTATTGAATTGAATTTGATATAAACCCATTGGTTTTATCTTAGAAAAAACCATTATTTGATTAAAAACCCTTATTGAGTTTTAAATTGAATTTTGTCATATTTGAAATGAATAATGGGATGAATTGTATTTTAAAAGTCTTAAAATAAAATTTTCATTGTTGTTTTCTATAAGAGAACATTCAATCATTAGATAGTTAGTAATTTATTTAGAAAACAATCTATGATTTACAACCCTAATAATTTATATACAGTAGTCACATCGAATATGGGATAGTGATGAGTACTTCATGGTTTGTATTAAGAGGAATCTGTGTCTATATAATGTAGTGTCATCAATTTGAGTTTGTGGAGTCCCTTGTAATGGGAATATAATACATTTAGGCATATGAAAATGTTTCTCAAATGTTTTTATTTGAAATATATAAATTCTAATGTTGTTTGTAAACTATTAACCATTTCTTCGGAATTTATATAAATTGTTTTATATAAAATCTGTTTGAAGCCACATGTTTAAAACATCATTACATCACAGAAAATGTAAAGCCTGATTTTTTTTATTAGTATTCATTTGAAAAGAAAGACCTATTTATTTAATTTGATTGATTTATTTGGGAAATTAAATGTTGTAATCTCTTATGGTATCATTGGTAAGACCCTATAGGGATTTTAGCATACACCCTACCTGTTCCTTTGGTCATTTGTAGAATATCTTCTTCTGCATTTTAGAAAGGATAAAAAACCACTTAAAAGTGGTAGTAGTTTTTGATCCATGTTCATGGTGATTTAAATTAGTTGGAATTTGGGAAGATTTCTTTTTTATGTACATTTTTGTTTTACATTGGGTTTTCATACCAAATTGTCTTTTTTAAGCATCTCCCTATGGAGTTTCTCTTATATGAATAGTGACATGTTTATCTTTCTTCAGTTTTTTGTGGAAAATTAGTTCCATCATTCATATTATATGGTTTCAGACTCCAGTTTCCAACATATGGGGATCTAGAACGACCTTCATTCTATGTCATAGATGACATGGTTATCAGTTTACCTTATTACCTGAGATGGATTGTTGACAGAGGCCACCACCCTTGGAGTGAGAGACTCTTTAAATAAAATGAGTATGTTAGAGAGGGCCATGAATCCTTTTCCATTTATTAAATATTATTAAAATGATTTAAATTTTAGATTAAATCATACATGTAAATGGATATGGACACTATCATAACCATCATCGTTTATTGTATTACATTCATAGTGTTTCTACATTATAGTATGACAAGGAATTATTATCACGGTATGACACCAATTACTTATCAGTATGTTACAAAACTACTATTTATGAATGACACCTATGATTATTGAGGTATGAAACCTATGATTCTTATGGTATGATACTTGTATATATTGAGATAACACTGACTTATTAGAATGGTATGATACCTATGACATAACAGTATGACATCAGTTACGGAATCATGGTATGACACCTATGACCCATATGTATGATTATTTATTGTATGACACGGTTGGGGTGGATCAAGGTATGGAACCTAAAAAATAATTATACTTTTACACCTCTGGATATAGTTTTCCTTGGTTATGAACCATAGGACCTGACCCATGTAGTTATGATTATCGTATCACACGTGGATTATACCGAGCAAGGCATAACTTGTTATTGATACATAATATATTTTGATTCTAATCAATTTTAGCATGATTCCATTATAAATTATGACACTATCTAGTTTTATTTGTCTTACCATACTACTTATCAGTTATACATTCACATGGATAAAGTTTATTTCCAAATGTTGGATTTGTTATAGGAACTATTGGTGGTGGCCTACTGTGTTTATCTCAAACTCTATCCAGGCCATCAATGGTACCCGAGGTGATTGAATGGATGAAGGTAGGGGTAGGGTCCATCTATCAGTTTTTTATGATTGATTTTTTATAAAATGGGAGTACGGGAGAACATGGATGAGTTATTGGTCGTGATTCTATTTGTACATAGTATATTGGTTTTATTTGGTCCAATTGATATGCCTATTTTAATGTCTACTCATTTCCATGTTTGATCTATATTTTTTTAGATACATGAAATTACATAATTTTTTTATATGGTATCATATATTTATTCTAAGAGATTATTTATGATTTTCATCTTTATTTTGTTCTTCCATTTATTTTATATAATAACTTATGAAACATTACTCTGACATAGATTATATAGGTATACTCATCCCACTGTACCATCATGGACCCTCAATATGATTCAGTGGACTATGGCATACGGTGAGGCATGATTGAGTCCATGTGGATCACCATTTAGGGGAACTGATTTGTGGATCTCAGGTTGGTACATTACACATTGTGTTGACAGCAGGGCATACCATATTTTTCACCCACACTATCTTTATTTTTAAAATTTGGAAAATTTATTTTAATGTGTATCTTTTTATCACAGTCAAAACATCAGAAATTATTATATCGGTTCTTATCATTCCATTCATCAACAGTATTTCTATAATGACACCTAATGCCCAAAATTTTTTGTTCGGTTTTAACCCATTACACCTTCATTAAAACAATGTGTTGGAAATTCATGTGACCAAAAAATAGCATTAACCCCATAAAATGATATAAAAGTATGACCTTCTATCATGGAATCTATTAAATAATCTATACTAATAATCAAGATAGGTTAAAATAATTAATTCACGATCATTATCATTAACTTCAACATCTATATTAGCTAAATCCCAAAGCACATTATTAAACTCATCAAAATATACATGAACTAAAGAAAAACAATTAAACATAAAAGTATACTGTGTCGTATTCATATAAAGGAATCCACGAAGTGTTTTGCTCATATATAGATGTTTGAGTTTGAACTAGCTAGCCTTAGTAGTGGTTACATGGGACACTATATGATGAAAATTGTATCCTAATGTTAAGAGTAACTTATAGTGAGAATATTATAAAATATTACAGTTGATATTTGTATATGTTATGGTTAAATGACCATTGACAAATATGGAATCTATATGATTATTAGGAATTTACAAGGCATTTTCATGTCCTTTTTCGGCTTGTAGTAAAAACATATTTACTATCCACATACTAAATAATTCTCATCTTTTAACTTAATGACTTAGAACATAGAATATGACATCACATAGACCGATTATAGACTTGAATAACAATTTTGAGGGTTGATATAGATCTGATTAAAGGCAGTCTAACTATCTAATTATAAAATACGAGAACTATTTTTGAGGTTTCTAAGTGATTGATTTGAAGAAATCGAAAAAATAAGTAATTTATAGAAACTGTAAATAAGAAGATTATTAAAATGAAGAAAAGTAAATAACAAATTAGATTTATGTGGTTTAAATCTGTTTGGTCCTATTCCATAACAAGAACCGAACCACAATCGTTGATTATTATGTAAGAAAACCCATAATCATACAATAGAGAAGATGAATTTAGATAGACAACACATGAAGACCATAGAAGCTAACTTAGCATAGAGACCACATCACTCTAGTAGCCAGTGGTGAACCTTGGCCCGAAGATGGTACTGTACACCGTCATACTAAAAGAACTCATACATGAAACCCCAACACCGACTGAGAAACTAGAAATGATATTGCACATAACTAATACAACAAAACAAATATATAAAGGCTTGGGTCTACACCAATAACTCAATAATAGGTAATCGAAGATAATCAATGTTTTTTCCAATGTTGTAACATATTGATGATGTTGTGGTCGAAAAATTCTTGTAGAAGATGAGTTTCCCACTGGGGTAGGACAACGAAATACAGACTACTGGAGCCTTTTGGAGAATCTCGAGAGGAATTCCCTCTGTAGACTTTTCTTCTCTCAATAATTAAAGTTAGAAGGAAGTTGATCATCCCTATAAATAAGAAACCCATGAAAATGAAGTGACAGAACCAGTAATAATCGACAAAAAAAATGGAAGGATGAGTGATATGGCATGACAGTCATGGTGGACACACATATAGTGGAGCCTTCATGAAAGGATCGAGAAACATATATGAAAAAACATACTAAAAGATAAAATGGGTGGGTGGAAGACACCCACTGGAAAACAATAATGAATTTAATATCATTAATAATATACAAAACCATCTATTAGGAGCCATCATATTTGGGGAGATCAAAAAAATAAAAAATATATAATACTGAATGGGGATCCATCCATAAAAACCCCATTCAAAATAAAGGCCTAAAATGGTCCAGTAAGAAAGAGGCCCATATCAAACCTACGAAAGAGATCCCAATGTACCTATGAGGACTTGAATGATGGGACCCAATAAAATTATTCCACATCGAGGCAACACACAAAAGACCAGACCAAAATGGAATTTTCAAAATAATAATAAAATGGAATAATATTTCTTAGGAAACATTAAAGATTATTTAAATCATAAAACAAAATTTGACAAGAAATATTCCACCAAATTTAGTACTTTATCAAATTTGGGATCCCATACATCAATCATACTGGGTAAATTATGTTAGATAAGTAATGCATATTTTGGATTTTATTCCCACCAATACCAAAACAGTCAATACTTCTTTCATGAATCCATCCACAACCTACATCAGGCCATGATTTATTAAAAATATCCAAAATAAAACATTATCCATCCTAACCATACCAACCATCTCATATTACTTTTTTATGATTATAATGGTCTTTCTATTGTATTCCATTGATTTTAAAAGGTGAACTTTCTTAAAAATAAGACTTAAAAACATTCCCCTGGAAACAAATGAATCCTTCATCTCTTCCCAAGTAGAGTTAAGTTGATCAACTATCAGTTATCATTTCTTTATGTGATATGTAACTGAAAATCTCCATCTTATTTCATCATATTAAACTCAATATTTGTATAAAAATACAGTAGTTTTGTTGTAAAAATATACCCATTTATGGGAACACATTTTTACTTCATCATTTTTTCCATTTTTTGTCTTATTCATCAGCCAAAATAAAATTTTTCAAGTATTCCATATTTTTATATGTTGATAACCATTTTAGATTAATTTTATTTTCCTATATAAACCAACACACCTTTTGAATTACAATAAATATTGAAATTATATCACAATGCATAGTACGCTACCATAATAAAATGGTGAGTTGAGTACACTCAAAGTGGGTTTTAAATCACATTTTTGGTATCCCCTTCATAAATAATGTTCATCCCTCCTACATTTAGTATTTATTGTAATTTCGAATGCGTGTAGTAAACTGGAAACCACACAACCATAACAGATAATCCGAATTCGATCAGCAAAAATTTCATATTCCTTGATTTTGGTTCCCAAAAGATTCTGGAACTACTTTTTCATATTTTTCACTCTATATAGTATGACATACAACCATTAAGAATTTAAAATAATTGTATTTTTGTTTGGGTACTCTTACCATATCAACTGCCACAACAGTATCTTCACGGTCCACATGGTTGTCAGAAAAAACATGTGCCAAATTTTTTCTTATCCTCATATCATATATTTTTTAAATAGGTTATGGTCATAGAGATTCTTAAACAAAATAGTCACAACATATTATCCTTATTCCATTTTAAGAGCTCATATTTGGGGAACAATCTATTAGTATGTTTGGATAATGATATGTTTAATGATTTAGAATATTTCTGATTCTTCCCTTTATATTCTAGATTTATGATAGTTCAAAACAAATTTTCATATTTTAAAAGTGGGTGTAAAATAGGCTTACAAAAAATGAATGAAATTAAAAAAATAAATTTTTATTTGGAAATTAATTTGGGAAGTTTTTAAAATGTTATCATTTTTTTAGAAGTATTTTTGAGATTTTGGAAGTGATAATATAACATTATCTTAATTAAAATTTTTTTGTAATAGAAATTAAATATTATTATATTTATATTTACACATATACATTACATTATTTTTCTATAGGTTTGCACTTGTTTTTAAAACCAATGAATAAAGGTTAGAGTTTCTTTTAAAAGCTTTCATAATGGTAGTTTATGTTATTTAAATCAAGTGTAAAGGTAAATTCTTCTACCCATATGGTTAGTGATCGATTTATAATGGTTCTATAAGTGTATATCCACCATGGTGTAATGAGTTTTGGGATTTTTTTTAAATCATGTATTGATATTCATATGATGTTGTTCTCATCTAAGGGTAACTAGATTATTCTAAAAATTGTATATGGGTACAACTAAATTTTTGAAGCTCAGGTAAAGTTACTCATTTTCAAATGTAAGGGTTATCCAACAATTACATTATTTATATAAGGGTACTCTATAGAATCCTTATGGCATGTAAGTGTCATCCATTATTTCAAAATACCACATAAGGGTAGCCATCCACATATGAAAAAAACAGTTACATTTACGTAGTGTCTGTGTCTCACATAAGAGAATATGTATTTTCATATAAATATTGATTTTCCTCCCTTGTTTGACCTGTAATGTAATTTTAATAAAAAATATAGAAGTTAATATATATATATTGGATTATTTTAGAAATTCCTAGAACACTTTTTGTAATAATATTATTTTCAATATTTTAATGGTGGACTTGTTTACCAATTATTCCTGTAAAATAAAATACTTGCAAGAATAAAGATAATGGATAATTTTATTCAATAAGAATACTGAAATGTTGCAATGAAATAAGTCCAAAAAAACCATACTATCCTATGATACATACTAGGAGACCTATCAAGATCACCGAGAGACTCCCAAAAATCACAAAATGACCAAGGAAATAGTGAGAGTCCTTCTGGTCATTCAAAATGAAAAATATTATGGACAGAGCTATGGAGACCAAACTAAGAATCAAGGATATGTAGAGAACTATCTTTAAGTGTTTTTTATGAAGTTTAGAATACCCTAATCATCTTTTTTATAATTCCATTGTGTCTGTTAATTGTTGTTACGGTCCTTCGATGACCATTGTTTTTTTAACGGTCATAAAACCTCGTAATTATTGTCTATGTTAAGTATTATGATTATTTTAAGTATAATAAATATAGATGTATTATATGTATACTAAATATTATATGTAAATAAATTATTTTAAGAACAAAATTGTATTAAATGTTAGAAATTATTATTTTAGTTATATGTTTTCAGGTAAATGTAATGTTTGGAAAAAAATATATATCTCTATGAATATTTAATTATCTTTTTCATAAAAATTAAATGTAACAAAATATTTTCTAAATAAATACATATGTATCACATGATTTGAATCGTTTTAATGTTGTGACATATGTTAAATGCTAACATGGTATTAAATAAATCTATACTTTATAATAAACAGTTATAAACATGATTATTATCTTAAAATAAATTAAATCAATGAGACTGTATTTTGATCTTATAATGTTTTAATGCTTAAAATTAATTATGAAACATGAGTTTTGTTTGTTAATTAAAATAAAAATAAAATCACATGTGTTTAATTTAATAAATTTAGAGAGACGTTTACATGTTATTTTTAACACACAAAAAACATCGTATTTGAATTTGAAATCATGTTATAGAAATTATATTTTTTATGCAATGACATGGAAAAACATATAAGTAAGATTGTGTATTTTAATGTATCAAAGATTAAAATGGAGTTGGAATAATATTTTAGGCTAAAACAAATAAATTTACTATTGGAATTAAATAATGGAAACATCATTGTTTTATGAAGATGGTGTGTTTTATTTTGTTTTTGAATGTTTTTAACCAAGGGTATTACAAAAAAAAAGATATGGGTGACCTTAGCCAGTAATCTATTTGGATGAGGGAGGTAGCTCAAACCACTCTCAATGAGTGGGTGGATGATCGTTTTACCATCAACTAGAACAACCTAACCATGAGTGCACACACACCATGAGGGGGTGCACAGAGGAACTAAGATCATACCATTATGTAGAGTGGCATGGTGGCTGAGGGTGGGCACATAGCGTGGAAGCAGAGGTGAAACGATATGGGGTAGTACTGGGGAGGGGTTGAGGGAGTTATCTAGTGATTGCTGGGAACTTGAGGCATATAAAGTTAGATGAAAACCCCATTTGTTTTGATGTGGGATGCAATATTTTAGAGGAGGTCAAATATCCACTATTTTATCTCACCGCACAAGATTTGGACCATACGTTTCAGTCAGGGGTTGGAATCCTACCATAGTGACCAATTTCCTCCACATTTCTCTAGTCGTCTGATCGAGGACTCAACTAATCTTGGGCATCCATCTATTTCAAAAACCACAGTGTCTCCATAGATGTTCGATAAGATCTGCAATGTAATATTTATTGAGAAAATATTTTCAATTAAATTTACATTGAATTTATTTTTTTTAACCCAAAAATGGTTACTCTAATATTAATTGCTTTATTTTTATGATATTGTTTTTATTTTGTGATGAACAGTAAAAATGGCCCATTTTGGATTATTAACTATTTTAAATTATTTCTGTAGTTTAGCCTTAAAATCTTCTACGCTAATACAAATTGAAAAATTCTTACTTTAACTGATTATATATATTCATCGATTCATTTAACCTTTTTGAACCAAAATCTGAATCGACCATATGGAAGCTTAAAAGAAGCTTATAAGGTGTCTTAATGAAACTGTTTACTATTCTGCCGATTTGTGGTGTGGGTCCATAACTCATTCTTAGAGGGACCATTTTTTTGGAATTCGGTGGATGGATTTGATAAGAGTGGGGTAATATCTTTAATGAAGGAAAGTCTATGTGAATTGGCCGTTTAAGGGTCCATTAAAGCTTCTTAATCCGGGGGTTGGCATTTTAGAGAGTTTGACTGGACAGAATAAATATTCAAAGTAAAACGGTCATACCTCTCTTTATACATGACAAAATCCTCTGAGATTTTATGTCAAAAGGCACATGATAATAATTAACAACATTCAAGAAGGGTTCAATGTGTGATGATTTCACTTAATCGGGCTAAAATGGGTAAACATTCAGGGGAAGAATTCTGGAAATAAAAGTTTGAGAGGTCCTCCCCTTCAAAGCATCTCTCACTCTATCCCATTCCTTCTAGGACACCCTGGAAGATAAGTTTTCAGCCTTCTCTTTTATTTGTTTTCTTTTTCATAGTTTTTTAATTCCTTCTTCTTCACCATTCATCTCGATTACCCTTACCATGGTGGAGTAAACATTTTGAGTGATTGGGGAAGGATTGATTTTATATTTATTAAGGCTTTAGGTCAAAGACATAATTAAAAGAAATTTCTTTCTTCTTCAAAGAAGATTTCAATTTTATATATAGAATTTTATTAACATGTGTGATATTTCTTGAATTTTAGTTCTGTTATTGATTTTATCCTTTCTAAAATAATCATTATATCCTTCCATTAATTTTGGGTTTATATATGATGGAGTAGACTAGTGATTAGTGGTGAGGTACTCTACAATCATTAGTACATGTAAAAGGGGTAGTGAATGTTCTTGATTTTTTGGGATAAACAAGACCCGATCGGGTATTTCCAATGTCAATTAAAGATATTCAATAGAACTATTTTACCCATGAATGATGAGTTGACCAAACTGATATCTTGGTAAAATTTTTCTCTCACCATCATTATTTCACCAAGGAAGTGTGAGGAAACGATTGTGGAAACACACTTTAATCAAATAAAAAGAAGAGGACTAAATTAAATT